>JAPDVU010000006.1:43033123-43658123 GCA_026230045.1 Corynorhinus townsendii
TTCTTTAAAGTGAGCAGGGAACCCATCTCTCCCATTTCGGCTTTTATAACTTCTTATATAATGTAACCTAACTGAGGGAGTGGCTACCCCAACATATTCACAAGCCCTGCCCACACTCAACGAAGAGGGATTATGCAGGGGTTGTTGACCAGGGGATGGGGATCTTGGGGTGCCATCTTTGAAGTCTGCCTACCTTACACCCCCATTTTGCAAATGGGAGAAGATTCTCAAAGAAGTTACATTCCTAGCTCTGAGTCACAGAGCCAGTAAGGGCAAAGCAGGATTTGATTACCACCAGCCTCCCAGGGGAGATGTCACATATTTTCAACAAAGTCCTGGGTGGTGACAACTGCAGTGTGAACCAAAGCTCCTCAGAGTGTGGGCTATGGGCTGGTGTTGGCTCAAGGAACTGTTTGTTATCACAATGAGATAAGAACAGAAATTGAGAGCAAGTGTTTGGAAATAGTTATCACAATATGACATTGCTGTGATATCAAGCATGCTCTACTTTCGTGTTTTACGAAAGTATTGGACTCTGGTGGATTGGAAAACACACAACAGAAAAAAACTAAAACCAATAAACCTCAAATTTGGACCCTTCACCACTTGCAGTGTGAGGAGTCCTGCTGGTATTGATGAGGCCCCAGTGCCTCTCTCCTCTCTCCAGAGCTGAGAACGAATCCATGGGAAGAAGACCACCTGGGTTACAGAAGTAGCTGAGACCTTGGACAGCTCTTTCTGGCCTTTGCTCTTGCACATTGCCACTTGCTCAGCGAAGCCTAATAATACCACTGAATTTCTGAGGATTCGGGGTGCCTTTTGAATCAGAGTATTCAGAAGCCCTGCTGGTCATGACTATGTCATTGTTCTAGAGGTTATAGAGAAGCTGTCCTGCTGGTCTACCAAGCGGTCAAGGTGGATTGTCAAGGTTGTCCCAAGGTTCTTTTGGTGACAAGTCACTAAACCCCACAGGAAATGGCACTGGTGAAATGAGGATTTAACGGTGCAGTAGCAGAGGTGTGTGGTGGAGCCTGACAGGGAGACATGGGGCCAGGCCATGAGCAGGAACTGGGGGAGCCGCCCTCACTCTCACCTCTGCTGCTCTTCCTCCTGCTCCTGTCTTCTCTCAGCACCTGGTTTTCTCTGGGTCTCTGGGTACATTGCTATTGGTGGCAGTGGTAGCTCCTTTTCCAAGTTTACGTGTCTTACTTCTAATGTCCCACAGAAGGTGACCAAAGTCTCAAGCCTCTAATTCCAAATTCTTGAGGAGTCCCGTTTGGTCCCACATCTATTCTTGAGACAAGATTGATTAGCGCAGTGTGGCAGCTGGGCCCCTCAGTGGGGTTTTTGGCTCAGAGTGGGGAGGCTGGCTGGGCAGATACTGCCAAATGCCTTTTATGCCCATGTCTAGACCTCAGGAAGACACATTAACATTCTCTCCATGTAGGAAATGTTGATTAGCTACCTAAAAAAAAAAAATTAGTGAAGACCTTTTTGATATTTTGTAGCTCAATCATTGTCTGAAACATGGCCCTGTTCTTATTAAGACCAAATATCAAAACAACAGGGACACAATTTTATCTTCCTGAAAAATCTTTCCCTTCAGAATAGAAAGACCTTGGGCAATTATTTCTGTGCCTCTTAATTTGATGGCTTGAGAAATGTTTGTAGTCTTTTAAGAATGTCTATGGAAATTTCCTGTCCCTGACACAGATCAAGTTGTTTAAAAGATGGATGGCAATTTTATATTGAATTGTGATAATAATATCTCATTTGCTGCTACTTAAATGACTTCTTTTCCTCTGAATACATGTAGGTCAAGTTAGTCCTTCAGTTCTAAAAAATTCTGTGAATGAAAGGCAAATGGAAGAAAGCCAATTATACAACAATTTTAGACTTTTGAAGGTCATCACATTTTACAATATTGATTATTTTTTGCTTGATTACAGTGACTCTCTCCAGCTGTTTATTACAATATAGATATTAATTCATAGAATACATTTGTTCTCAACTAAAAGGAAGTGCAAGGAAGGAGGTGAATGAAAAGTCGAATTTTTACATCAATGAATAACCATCGAGTAAATAATCATATTGGGCTTTTCTAAGCATTGTACTTGACTAATAACATATTGACGTCCTCTTGTCAGAGAAGCTCGGATTTCTTAATATATACCACCTCAGGCATTTCCCATTTATTTGTACAGTGGCTTGAGAACAACTTTGTGTCATTTCTGTCTGATAGGAGAGAAATGGGGAAATGAAGTGGCTGGCAGCAAACATTGAGATTTGTGGTCTGGAATTAGAGTGAAATTTGTTTCTGCAATCTGAACTCAATTCACCAAAGTATGTTGTTGAACCTTTGACATGGCTTAGAAGTTAGACTTTGAGTAAAGTGGGGCCACCTCAAATACCCTGTAATCTCATGTAATCTTGGCTGAATATTTAGTCAACTGACATTGAAGGACTTCTGGGCTCAGTACACTCCACTCTGGGTCCTGAACAGTCAAACCAGTTCTGGACCTTCGGGGGTTTATATTCTGCATCTATTAAGGATGTGTCTATAAACCTCTAAAATACAAGGTAGAAAATGTGGGATGACAGGAGGGATAAGCAGATAAAGATGTTCTGAGGAGGTAACCATTAACGAATGTGTCAAATGGAGACTGGGCACTGCTGCTTTTATATTTCTGCAGTCATTCGTTCACTCATTCACTCATACATTTAGCCCATATTTAGTAGGTAATTACTATGTGCCAGAGGTTAGATAGACAGTCTGCTATCCCAGAGTTCAGCCCAATGAAAGAGGGGTGGGCCAGGCAAAGATGGGAAGGGTCATTCATTGTTGAGGAGCCATTGATGGAGCACCCCCAGACAAGGATTCTCCCCTATGCCCTGAACGCAGCTGTGGACAAGTTCAAGGTATCCACGTATAGAAGTGGGGAAGGATCAGCTCTGTGGCTGATGCTTACAATGCAGTACAGGCAAAGCATCTCTCTCAGGTGAGTACAGATTTGTCAAATATTCCAGTGAAAGACGTCTGGGACCCCAGAGTAAGGAGCCATTTATTCTGCTTAGAAGGGTTCAGTAAAGTTTTCACAGAGCAGGGGATGTTGGATGAGGGCGTTGGAGGGGGAATGGGGGGTGCTGAGCAGGAATGAGATGAGTCCAGGCAGAGGCACACCATGCGGAGGAGACCACCTGCTTGTTGCTGGCCTGGATGCCACGCAGTGTGCAATGATTATGGCATGGGCCTGACTTCTCTCACTATCTGCACTTTATCTAGATAATCTCTCAAAATGAAAGAGGAGTTAGGCTTCCCTTTTGAGGATTAGTAACCCTAGGGCTAGGAAATAGTTTTCTCTGAAACTTGGAAAGCAAATGTAAAATACATTTTTCCCCTTGTCAGAAAATGTTTAAATCCATTAGGATGCAAAGATCAGGGGCTTCAATTGGATTCACAGGAGGTATGCCAGCTCCACATATGTGCTAGATTATTTTTTTTGAAATGATTTAGGCACTTTGCCCATAAACTAGAGTAATAAGGCTTTTGATACAACTGAAAAACTGGGGGAGAAATCTTTGAGAAGGGCCTATACATTTCACCTTGGCAACCACTAGTTGAAATATTCAATAGATATGGTCCCTGGATTTTGGACTCAGCTTTTCTTAACTTTCCTTCTTTTATCCAGATGTCTCTTGATGAGAAAAAGGCAGCTGCTTGTTTAACTCCATACACATTTGTGTTATTTTATATGATCTAACAATTATGGTTAAGAGTCTTACAAGAGGCTACAATGCTGGTACGGAAGGGTGCTACAAACACAAAGCCAAGAGCAAAGAAAATGGAGACAAAGCAAAAGCATTTTGCATGTAAATGTGGCTGGGTTCCAGGCACCTGCCAGGTGGTAGTTGTTAAGAATGATAAAATGGTTATTCACTTTCAATTCATCCCTCCTCTCCTGTTTACATTTGATAAACTGCCAAGTCTAATTCTCTCAGTACCAACTTACCTTTTCTAATAATTTTCTCCAACAGCTGTCCACTCAGATTGCTTAGAGTTGGTAGTTTTTTTTTTTACCCCTATTAAATGTTGTTCAGTGCACTCACTTACTTGATCCTCCACCAAGGAAGACATTTCTTTGAAGACAATTAAATTACCAAAGGGCAGACAACTTCTATGAATGTCAGCTCTGCTCCCAACCCGCTGTGGGCACTGGGTTCTCTGGCCATTAGTACTCAAGGGCCTATACCTTGTTTGAGGTGGTCTCACCATATTGTCCCTGGGGACATTGTTTCCAGGCCCAAGTGACCTTGCTGAGAGCCAGCCTTTAGAGAAAGGGAAGCTGAAGAGTCTGGTTCTGACCACCTATCACTGGATCACAAGAAGCAGCTGTCAAAAGTCCCTAGTTCGAGTTCAGAGTAAAGGTTCCTGGGGAACGCAACCCATTCAAGAAGGGTCAAAACACTGACCCAGGGGGTTAGGGCAAGAGCCCTGACCACAACTCTGTTCCTTAACTCGGTGCCTACAAGAGCTCAACTAACTGAGTTTTGTAGTAGTTCCTTTTTAGATGAACCTTGCCAGCCGATCTTCCCACATTACACTATCTTTAACTGGGCCAGGGTCTTGCCTCATCATCATGGTTTTCCCAATGTCGTGGGTCAGGTTCCTACTGGCCCTTTTGGACTTTGCAACACGCTTTTGTCCTTGAGCTTGTAAAATGTTCCCTGCCATCTGAATGGTTGAGATGCCTGCCCACCTTGACCTCTGGTGTTGGTCTGTCGGGTGATTCAGTATCCACTGCCTGGCTGTTGCTTATAATATTAGTTATCAGCAAAGTGGGATGTACTATTGATAGTTCTCATTGAGTACCTGTAAGTTAAAAAACTATGACTTATTAAATAGCATCAATTAAGTGGTTTGTCTTAAAGATGTATTGGTAAATGAGGGAAATTGTATAAGGAGCAAGATTTTGTTACACAGAATACATAGGCACAAGTTGATACTCTTGTTTTGCCTTATTAACAGTTATCATTTTAATACTTACTTGAAGTAACCACATCTGAGTTACCTATAACATTCATCACATCAAACAATGGTTATTTGATTGCATATTTTCCTCTTTTACTATTTTGTGCAATCTTCAAGAGGAAGGACGATGTATTATTAATCTTTGGTTAATAAATAATGGTTGAACTTAACTTCTGAGAGATCCATTGAAAGGGAAAGAAAGCCCAGGTAAGTCACTGATCTCTTCTGGTGCACATACATTTTAATTTTTAGAATATAACTGGCAGATATATGACATAATAAGTTTATTAATCATCATGTGTGTTATGAAGCAAGCTAATATTTGGGGGCCTGGTTCCCTTTTCTTTCTTTTTTTGTTTTGTTTTAATTTAAAATTTGAAATACTTCAAATTGATACTTTTGGTTTCAGATTCCAAGACCTCCAGAAAAAGTAGGGCTCCATCCTCCTCTTCCTTTCAGTAGAATGGGGAGCAATCCAAGTTGCCTTTTAAAATACCTACAAAGTCACATATAATGACTTATGTCTAGATGATACAATTCCTAGAATGGGTCTTTTGAGAGACCTATTTATTTTTTCTTAAACAGAAAGATCTCAGAGTGATAACACCTTTTTCTATGATGATGAGTGCACACAAGAAAGACGAAGATTGAAATTTGGAACATTTTGCTCTCTTTATAAAGAAGCTTCTCTACACCAAATTGTAAAAAATATTTTTGCAGAGTTATAGTGTATCAAAATTAACAAGCTAAGAATTACATTAAAGCTTTCTTTTACATGAGCATTAATCATTTTTTCACAAAAATAACTTTTATTCACTGGGCTAGCAGGTCTTCTTATCTATTTCTCTCTGAGTTTTAAAATTAGCCTCCATTACTAGTCACCTCTGATCCTGTCACTTCCCTATAGTCAGTTAGTGTAGCACTAGAGAGCGAACTCTCTTTTATTTCTCTGAGGAATATCACTTTTTCCCTATCCATTGGGAGCTTACTTGAGTCACATGCTAAATTAATATAATTTGAAATTGAGAATAATCATATATTTTCAGCAGAATTAGAATTTTGACTACTTTTTTATTTTGAATATTAAGAATTCAGATTTGATAGATTTTAGCTTTGAATTCATTGAAACTCTTTTTTTATTCAATAGATTCAAACTTAGAGTCCAATATATAGCACCCACTGTGGAGTTTAAAGAACTATGCCTAAAAGTACCCTCTCATTTCTGTTCTTTTATTTTAATTTTAAAACACTTTTTTATCCTTAAAGAACAAAAGTAAAATGAATAATAATAATAATAGTAGCAATCATAGTCATGTTAATGAAAATACCTAACATTTATTTAGTAATTACTATATTCTGGGTTTTCATGTAATTACTTTATTTTTTAAATTTCTTTATTGATTAAGCTATTACATATGTGTCCTCATCCCTCCATTAACCCCCCGTCCCCCACTCATGCCCTCACCCCCCTGGTGTAGGTGTCCATTGGTTAGGCTTATATTCATGTATACAAGTCCTTTGGTTGATCCCTCCTTTTTCCTCCCACCCTCTCCTATCTTCCCTCTGAGTTTTGGCAGTCTGATCGATGCTTCTCTGTCTCTGGATCTGTCCCTGTTCATCAGTGTGTGTTGTTCATTATATTCCACAAATGAGTGAGATCATTTGGTATTTATCTTTCTCTGATTGGCTTATTTCACTTAGCATAATGCTCTCCAGTTCCATCCATGCTGTTGCAAATGGTAAGAGCGCCTTCTCTTTTTACCACAGCGTAGTATTCCATTGTGTAGATGTACCATAATTTTCTGATCCAGTCATCTGCTAATGGGCACTTAGGCTGTTTCCAAATCTTAGCTCTGATGAATTGTGCTGTTATGAACATAGGGGTGCATATATCCTTTCTAATTGGTGTTTCTAGTTTCTTGGGATATATTCCTACAAGTGGGATCACTGCATCAAATGGGAGTTCCATTTTTAGTTTTTTGAGAAAACTCCATACTGTTCTCCACAGTGGCTGCACCAGTCTGCATTCCCACCAGCAGTGCATGAGGGTTCCTTTTTCTCGGCATCCTCACCAACACATGTCCTTTGTTGATTTGTGGATGAAAGCCATTCTGACAGTGTGAGATGGTACCTCATTGTTGTTTTGATTTGCATCTCTCGGATATGTGGTAACTTTGAGCATGTTTTCATATGTCTCTTGGCCTTCCTTCTGTCCTCCTTCGAAAAGTGTCTATTTAGGTCCTTTGCCCATTTTTTTATTGGATTCTTTATCTTCCTTTTGTTAAGTTGTATGAGTTCCCTGTAAATGTTGGAGATTAAGCCCTTATTGGTGATGACATTGGCAAATATATTCTCCCATGCAGTGGGCTTTCTTGTTGTTTTGTTGATGGTTTCTTTTCCTTTGCAAAAGATTTTTACTTTGATGTAGTCCCATTTGTTTATTTTCTCCCTAATTTCCATTGCCCTAGGAGCAGTATCGGTGAAGAAGTTCCTTCGGCATATGTCTGAAATTTTGCTGCCTCTCTAGTATTTTTATGGTTTCCCGTCTTATGTTTAAGTCCTGTATCCATTTTGAGTTAATTTTTGTGTATGGTGTAAGTTGGTGGTCTAGTTTTATTTTTTTGCATGTATCTGTCCAATTTTCCCAACACCATTTGTTGAAGAGACTCTCTTGACTCCATTTTATGTTCATGTCTCCTTTGTCAAATATTAATTGGGCATAGTGGTTTGGGTTAATTTCTGGGTTCTCTACTCTATTCCATTGGTCTCTATGTCTGTTCTTGTGCCAGTACCAGGTTGTTTTAAGAACAGTGGCTTTGTAATACAGCTTGAAGTCTGGTATTGAGATCCCACCTACTTTGTTCTCCTTTCTCAGGATGGCTGTGGCTATTCGGGGTCTTTTTTTATTCCAGATGAATTTTTGGAAAGTTCGTTCTAGGTCTGTGAAATATGCCGTTGGCATTTTAATGGGGATTGCATTGAATCTGTAGATTGCTTTGGGTAGTATGGACATTTTGATGATGTTGATTGTACCAATCCATGAGCACGGTATGTTCTTCCATCTGTTTATGTCTTCCTCTATCTCTTTTTTCAGTGTCCTCTAGTTTTTCGCAGATAGGTCTTTTACCTCCTTAGTTAAGTTTATTTCTAGGTATCTTAATTTTTTTGGTGCGATGGTAAATGGGATTGCTTTTTTAGTCTCTCTTTCTATAAGTTCACTATTGGTGTAAAGAAATGCCATAGATTTCATGGCATTAATTTTGTATCCTGCTACAATGCCAAATTCATATATTAAGTCTTACAAGTTTTTGATGGAGTCTTTAGGGTTTCTATGTACAATATCATGTCATCTGTGAATAAGGACAGTTTTCTTCCTTCTTTTTCAGTTCGGATGCATTTTATTCCTTCGTCTTATCTAATCACAAGTGCTAGCACTTCCAGTACTATGTTGAACAGGAGTGGTGAGAGTGGGCATCCCTGTCTTGATCCTGTTCTTAGGGGAAATGGTTTTAGTTTCTGTCCAATGAGTATGATGTTAGCTGTGGGTTTTTCATATATGGCTTTTATTATGTTGAGGTATGATCCTACTATTCCCACCTTGCTGAGAGTTTTTATCAAGAAGGGGTGTTGGATTTTGTCAAATGCTTTTTCTGCATCAATTGAAATGATTTTGTGATTTTTATCTCTCAATTTGCTTATGTGATGTATCACATTTATTGATTTGTGGATATTATACCATCCTTGCATCCCCAGGATAAATCCTACTTGGTCATGGTATATGATCTTTCTGATGTTTTGCTGGATCCAATTTGCTAGAATTTTGTTGAGGATTTTGGCATCTATGTTCATGAGGGATATTGGCCTATAATTCTCTTTCATTGTGTTGTCTTTATCTGGGTTTGGTATTAGGGTGACGCTGGCTTCATAGAATGAGCTTAGAAGTGTTTTCTTTCCTCTTGAATTTTTTGGAATAGTCTAAGGAGGATAGGTTTTAGTTCTTCCTTGAATGTTTGGTATAACTTCCCTGTGAAGCCATCTGGCCCCGGCTTTTGTTTGCTGGGAGCTTTTTGATGACTGCTTCAATTTCATCCATTGTAATCGGCCTATTGAGATTTTTAGA
This sequence comes from Corynorhinus townsendii, assembly GCA_026230045.1. Classification (NCBI taxonomy): domain Eukaryota; kingdom Metazoa; phylum Chordata; class Mammalia; order Chiroptera; family Vespertilionidae; genus Corynorhinus; species Corynorhinus townsendii. The sequence goes on from JAPDVU010000006.1 coordinate 43,042,273, forward strand.
ATATTCCTGATTGAGTTTTGGAAGGTTGTATTTTTCTTTTTTTTTAATTTAATAAATCTTTATTGTTCAGATTATTACAATTGTTCCTCTTTTTCCCACCCATATCTCCCCTCCACCCAGTTCCCACCCCACCGTCTGCCCTTATCTCCCCCCAACTGTCCTCATCCATAGGTGTACAACCTTTGTCCTGTCTCTTCCCGCACGCCCCACACCCCTTTCCCCCTGAGAATTGTCAGTTCACTCCCTTTCTATGCCCCTGATTCTATTATATTCACCAGTTTATTCTATTCATCAGATTTTTTTATTCACTTGATTTTTAGATTCACTTGTTGATAGACATGTATTTATTGTTCATAATTTTTATCTTTACCTTTTTCTTCTTCTTCCTGTTCTTAAAGAGTACCTTTCAGCATTTTATATAATACTGGTGTGGTGGTGATGTACTCCTTTAGCTTTTTCTTATCTGTGAAGCTCTTTATCTGCCCTTCAATTCTGAATGATAACTTTGCTGGGTAGAGTAATCTTGGTTGTAGGTTCTTGCTATTCATCACTTGGAATATTTCTTGCCACTCCCATCTGTCCTGCATAGTTTCTGTTGAGAAATCAGCTGACAGTTGTATGGGTGCTCTCTTGTAGGTAACTAACTGTTTTTCTCTTGCTGCTTTTAATATTCTCTCTTTGTCTTTTGCTCTTGGCATTTTAATTATGATGTGTCTTGGTGTGGTCCTCTTTGGATTCCTTTTATTTGGGGTTCTCTGTGCTTCCTGGATTTGTAAATCTATTTCTTTCACCAGGTGGGGCAAGTTTTCGGTCATTATTTGTTCGAATAGGTTTTCAGTATCTTGCTCTCTCTCTTCTTCTGGCACCCCCATAATTCTGATGTTGGTATGCTTGAGGTTGTCCCAGAGGCTCCTTACACTATCTTCAGATTTTTGGATTCTTTTTTCTTTTCTGGTTGAGTGTTTTCTGCTTCTTTGTATTTCAAATCTTTGACTTGATTCTTGCATTCCTCTAGTCTGTGTTCCTCTAGTTCCTCTAGTCTGTATAATATTTTTTATTTCAGTCAGTGTATGTTTAATTTCTAGTTGGTCCTTTTTCATATCCTCGAGGGTCTTGCTAAATGTATCGGCCTTTTCTAGGAAATTCTTGAAAAACCTTATAACTGTGGTTTTGAATTCTATATCCAGTCATTTGCTTTCCTCCATTTTGTTTCATTTGTGATCTGTTTCTTTGTCTCCACATTTTCGCTGCTTCCCTGAGTTGGTAGAGTAGCTTTGTGTGCTAGGTGTCCTATATGGCCCAGTGGCTCAGCCACCCCAGTTACCTGAGGTGGACACTCTTGGTGCACCCCTTTGTGGACTGTGTGTACAGCCTTGTTGTAGTTAAGTCTTGATTGTTATTGGTATCACTGGGAGGAATTGGCCTCCAGGCCAATTGGCTGTGAGGATCAGCTGTGTCTACGCCGAGAGAACTTCTGTGCTAGAGACAGCCTTATGAGACAAGACTTGCAAAATTGCAAAAGCTCTGTGCTCAGCTTGGATGGAGTGGAGTCTCAGGGCTGAGCAGACAGCCTTGGCTTCCCATCAGCCCTGCCCTATGAGGCCTCAGGGTGTCAGTGTCCCTCGGTAATCACTGCAAGCACCTTTGAGAGAAAGCCGCCCTCGAGTTTTGCCCACTGCCAGACAGTCCAGTTTCTCCCCCAATGAATCTGGATTCCCAGATTCTCACCCAGAACTGGAGTTCAGCGCAATTGGGAGCTTCCATCTTCCTACCGCTAGAAAAAACCAGTGGCACACTCAGCAGTCAGTCCTCTCTGAGCGCACTTGTGTATGCGTCTCCAGACCTCTGCCTTTCATGGTTCTCCTGAGTTTCTGTGTGCTCCTCTCTTTTCTCGACAGTCCAGACTTCCCCCGTATGAGTCTGGGACTCCAGGGTCTCACCTGGAACTGGGGTTCAGTGCAGTCGGTACTGGGGTTCAATGCAGTTGGGAGCTTCCGTCTCTCTCCCACTAGAGAAAGCTAGCCAGGCACTCAGCTGCCCGTCCTCTCTGCACGTGTACCTCAGCCTTTTGCAGTTCCTCTGAGTCTCCGTGTGCCCCTCTCTTTCCTTCTAGTTGTACAATTTCCACTCAGCCAGCTTTCCTGTGGTTCTGGATGATGTCCGTTCTGTCTTTTAGCTGTAGTTTTGAAATTGTTGTTCAAGGCAGCAGTTTAGGTGTTCGCCTATGCCGCCATTTTAGTTTCTCTGGAAGGTTGTATTTTTCTAGGAGTATGTCCATTTCCTCCAGGTTATCTAGTTTGTTGGAGTAGAGTTGTTCATAGTATTTTTAAATGATCCTTTGTATTTCTGTGGAGTCGGTCGTTATTTCGCCTCTCTCATTTCTGATTTCGTTTATTTTGAGTCCTCTCTCTTTGCTTCTTGGTGAGCCTGGCTAGAGGCTTATCAATCTTGTTTATCCTTTCAAAGAACCAGCTCTTGGTTTCATTGATGTTTTGTATTGTTGTGTTTTTCTTTTTTTTTTTTTTTTTTGGGGGGGGTCTCTATGTCATTTATTTCTGCTCTGATCTTTATTATCTCCTGCCTTCTGCTCACTCTGGGCTTTTCTTGTTGCTCTTTTACTAATTCTTTGAGTTGTAGAGTTAGATGATTTACTATCATTTTTTCTTGCTTTTTGAGGTAGGCCTGTAGAGCTATGAACTTCCCTCTCAGGACTGCTTTCATTGTGTCCCATAGATTTTGGATTGTTGTGTTTTTGTTGCCATTAGTTTCCAGGATGCTTTTAAATTCTTCTTTGATCTCATTGGTAATGCAGTCACTGTTTAATAGAATGCTATTCAGCTTCCAAGTGTTGGAGATTTTTGGATTATTTTTATTGTAGTTTATTTCTAATTTTATGGCATTGTGGTCTGAGAAGATGCTTGGTATAATTTCAATCTTCTTAAATTTGGGGAGACTTTGCTTGTGACCCAATATGTGTCTATTTTTTAAAATGTCCTATGTGCACTTGAGAAGAATGTATATTCTGTGGATTTGGGATGCAGTGTTCTGAAGATGTCAGTTAAGTCCATCTGATCTAGTGAGTCATTTAGGATTGCTGTGTCTTTGCTGATTTTTGTCTAGAGGATTTATCCAGTGATGTCAATGGTGTATTAAAGTCCCCTACAATTATTGTATTGTTGTTGATCTCTCCCTTGATATCTTCCAGAAGTTTTTTTATGTATTTGGGTGCTCCTGCGTTGGGTGCATATATGTTTATCAGGGTTGTATCCTCTTGTCGTATCGATCCCTTTAGTATTATGAAGTGGCCTTTCTTATCTCTTGTTATGGCCTTCACTTTGAGGTCTATTTTGTCTGATATAAGTATTGCTACCCCAGCTTTTTTTTCATTTCCATTTGCCTGAAAGATATTTTCCCATTCCTTCACTTTCAGTGAGTCCCTTGTTCTGAGGTGGGTCTCTTGTAGACAGCATATGTATGGGTCGTGTTTTTTTATCCATTCAGCCCCTCAATGTCTTTTGATTGGAGCATTTAGTCTGTTTACATTTAAAGTTATTACTGAAAGGTACTTGTTTGCAGTCATATATATTTTTGTGTCTGTGTTCCTTCTTACCTTTTTTATTTCTTCTTTTTGCAGTATTCCCTTTAGCATTTCTTGCATTGCTGGTTTGGTGGTGATAAACTCCCTTAGCCTTTTTTTGTCTTTGAAGCTCCTGATTTCCCCTTCAATTTTGATTGATAGTCTTGCTGGATAGAGTATTCTTGGATTCAGTCCTTTGCTTTGCAACACTTTGTATACCTCCTTCCATTCCCTTCTAGCTTAATGTGTTTCTGTTGAGAAATCATTTGGTAATCTGATGGGGGAATCCTTTGTAGGTAACCCTCTGTCTCTCTCTTGCTGCCTTTAAGATTCTCTCTTTGTCATTAATATTTGCCATTGAAATTGTGGCGTTTCTTGCTATAGGTCTTTTGGGATTGATCCTGCTTGGGACTCTTTGTACTTGTGTAACTTTTTTCTTCTCCATATCTGAGAAGTTTTCTGTCATTATTTCTTCAAATAGATTTTCTAATCATTGCTGCTCTTCTTGTCCTTCTGGCAGCCCTGTTATACATATGTTACTTCATTTCATGTTGTCACACAGCTCCCTTAGGCTTTCCTCCTGCTTCTTAATTTTTTTCTCCAGTTGCTTTTCAGATTGGGTTTGTTTCTGTACCTGATCTTCTAACTCACTAATTCAGTCCTCTGCTTCTTCTAGTCTACTGTTGAAACTTTACATGGTGTTTTTGATTGTAGCTATATCACTTTTCATTTCTTCCTGATTCTTGCATAGGTTGTTGATTTTCTCATCTATCCGATGTATAAACTCCATGACCATTACTCTGAATTCTTTTTCAGTTATGTTTTGTGCTTCAATTTCACTAATTTCCTTTCTTGGCAACTCCTCATTTTCTTTCCTCTGGGGATTGTGTCATCTCCCTATTCTGACTATCACCAGAAGGTTCAAACTTTGAATTGCATGGACTGGGGCCATGTGCCATGGGAACATGGCACCACACAAGTGTCACTGAAGTGCTCCGACACTAGGATGTGTGGCTGCCATGGGTTGGTGGGAACCAGGCTCGCCCAGGGTCAGTGTTACTAGCATTCAGTGTGGTCTCGTGTGCGCACCTAGAATCATGAACCCCACCTGCACTGTGCTGTTGGCGTGTACCGAAAATGATTCCCCTAGTGCGTGCCAGGAGTCAGAGTTTCCATGTGCCTGCACCAAGAATCAAGTATCAGAGTCTTTGTTGCCTCGTGCGGCTTCTCGCTGAGAATCAGGGTCCCCGTGTGCGCATGCACCAAGAATTGGAGTCATTGGCTCTTAGTGTGAATGCGCTGTGAGTCAGGGATCCCAGGCATACAAGGTAAGAAACAGAGTCAAGTCAGTGGTGCTCAGTGCTACCTCTTGCCGGGATAATCTGGGTCCTGGTCACCATGGGGGACTGGGTTGCATAGTAGCACTGTGGCGTGCCTGTGCTGCGGAAAACAGACTTTCGTATGAGCTGCAGAAAACAGACTTCTGTGTGTGCTTGCCCAGAATCAAAGTCAGGTGGCACTGCCACCCTGCGTGGGCTTCGGGTTTGGTTTCCCGATTTTGTTGCGGGGAGCAGATTCCAGTCTCTGTGCTCATATTCTCATAGCAGTGCTGTGGTCCGTGTACGCGCACCCAAGCTCAAATTCCCTTAGGTGCACTGTGGCCCGAGCGAGGGGCGGCTCTATCAGTTCTATGGAGCTATCCACGATCCTGCAGGGAGGGGGATGGGCTCTTTGACTCACAGAAATCTGCAGCCAGCTGAGAAGTCTAGATTCTTGTTGTCTGTTGGCCTGAAGCTGTGGTCGCAGTTCTCTGTCCCCAGTGGCTTCAGGGTCCCGGTTTGCGCCTGAGACGCGACTAGGTGGTGCTGAGGCCAGGATCCTAGTCTCAAGCAGCTCTGTTTCTCAAGATGGCGTGGTCTCTGTGCCCGCACTGGCCGCCCAGAAGTGTCCACTTTGTGTGCAGGGCTCCGCTGTCTAAGACTACCTGGTTTGGCAGCCCCTTGGAAGACCTGCAGAATCTAACTGTCCCTAGCTCATACACACACACCACACATGTCTACACTCTCCTCTATGGTTCCCTCACTCTCTCACACTCTCTCCCTCCCTACCTGCCTGCCGGTTGCCATCTTGCAATCTTTCCCCTTTTCTTTCTGTGTTAATTACCCTGCTTACTTTCCTTCCCTAATAGTGAAAGCTTAATTAACATCATAGAAATAATAACACATATGTATACATATAGCATCAATATTTCAGGGCTATGCCAGGTCATTGAAAGGGTTGTCTTCCCTCCCTCCCCCAAGGCTTAAGGAACATTGTTTTTTTAAAAACTTGTAAAATAATTGAATGACACAAAAAATTTTTTAAATAGCAGTACGGAATAGGACTACGTTCATTATTGATGGCTGTGATTAGACTTGACAGTGACAAGGAGCCATGGCTGTGCTGGGGAGCCTTCTGCATGGCATTCCTTGAGGTACCCTCTGCTCCAAGCAGCTGGTGGTGGGACAAGTTGGGGCTAAGTTTTAGGCACCTTTTAAGGTTAGTTCAAATTCTGCCTCTCCTCTCTTCCTGGCCTCAGTAGTGGGAAGTCATCCTTCATCAACTCTTAACCCTTCTATAACTGGATGCCTTAATTAAAAATTAGCATCAGGGGTACTAATTCATTATTATTGCTGGAAGTCACTACACATTCCTAGGGGGCAGAGACTGTCTTAAGTATTTTGTACCTCTCTTCAGTGCCAGGCCACATTCTTTGTATATAATGGACGCTTAATAAATATTTATTAACTAATTGGTTTCATGCCCCTTAAGATCAGATGTTCTTGATCTCACTCACATGTAGAATGAACAAAATAATTCGATGAACAAAATATATCCAGAGACATAGAAGCATAGAACAGACTTTTGCATCTCAGAGGGAAGGCAAGGGAAGGTGGGTGGGTGGTTGGGAAGAGATCAACCAAAGAACTTGTATGCATATATGCATAACCCATGGACACAGACAATAAGGTGGTGAAGGCCTGGGATGGGGTGGAGGCGGGCTAGGAAAAGTCAATGGTGGAAACAAGGGGACATATGTAATACATTCAAGGATAAAGATTTAAAAAAATTAAATAAAGATACAATGTTCTTAATTAGTTTAATAATTGAGGGTATTTTTTTTTTCTTGATGTAGCACAAAAACAATGGGAGAATCTTTTTGGAATGTGGTGGGATAAAAATGAATACTAATACACTGTAATAAGCCTTTCAAAATATGGCAAATCCATGATCTTTTCCTTTCCCAAGGAGTGAGAAAGATTTTAATTAGCACTATTTTATTAGCTCTGGATTGACCTCAAATTCTGCTAGATGCCCTCTGAGTCCTAATTCTTAGACTCTAGTAGTTGAATGTTGACAATACAACGCACTTCTCAGGATCAGGTTAATATATTTAACTTACATTACCTCAATAATATTTATTTAGTGTTTTTAATCATAGCTATTGCAAATGCCAGTAATTTTGCTAGTTAATCTGAAATGGGTTGTTGTGCTAAAGGTGCATAAAAGATCATAATTAAGAACTAAGTAAGTAAGTCTGTAAAGCAGATTTAAATCTCGGCACAGACTTTCCTGGTCTCACCGGTGGGAGATGGGACTTCCCTCTGTTGTTGTGATTGGTGGTCCAGGTCACGTTGGGAAGGCAGGATGCACATGCGAGTTGGTACCACTGAGTCACTGCACGCTTTGAGAAACAGGAGACAACGATATATATTTAATTTCACCATAATTAACAAAGACACTTTTTGTGGGATAACAGTTTTATCAAAATATAATTTACATAGCATATAATTTACCCTTGTAAAGAGTAAAATTCAGTGGGTTTTAGTATATTTACAATTGTACAATCATCAGAACAATTGACTTCAGAATATTTTCATCACTCCCACAAGAAACCCAATACCTTTAGCCATTAACCCTCAATTTCATCACGGTCCCCATCCCTAGACATTCACTAATCTTTCTGTTTCTATGGATTTGCCTCTTTTGGATGTTTCATGTACACAAAATCGTGTAAGGTTGGTCTTTTGTGACTGATTCCTTTCATTTAATATAATGTTCTCAAGTTTCATCCATGGTGTAGTGTGTATCAGCACTTCATTCCTTTTGATTGCCTAATAATGCTCCGTTGCATGAATATACCACAATTTGTTTATCCATTCATGTGGACAAGCATTTGGGTTGTTTCCTCTTTTAGCTATTATGACTAACACAGCTATGCACATTTGTGTGTAAGTTTTTGTGTGGACATAGATTTTTCTTTTTCTTATGTGTATACCTAGGAGTGAAATGACTAGTTCACATGTTTAACCTTTGGAGGAACTGCCAGACTGTTTTCTAAAGTGGCTGTGTCATTTTACAGCACTTGGAATACATTTACTGTGATAAAATAGGATCACATTACCCATATGTGGGTTTCTGCATTTGAGAAATGGATCCATTAATGCACATTCCTGAGTTTCTCCCATTGATATTTTTTCTAACAACTTTATTGACATTTAACGTCAATACAAGTCACCATTTTCAGTGTGGAATTCAGTGACTTTAGTAGAATTCTGGGTTGTGCATGTATCACTGCAATGTGGTGACTGGTGCACATTGCAGTGTGTGCATCCTCATCACTTCAGGAAGACGCCTCCCGTTGCCAGGTATTCGATCTATCCTCACTCACTTCACTTTGTGACTTGCTGGCCCAGGCGGTAGCTGAGCCAAAGGGCTGAGAAAACTTTGTGACTAACAAACATAAAATTGAGAAACTTCTTTCAGTTTCATTTTTTTCAAACCCCAGTAGGTTCACAAGCCCATTTCACAATTTTGAAACCTAGAAAGCTCCAAAAACTGAAAATTTTTTCATGAATCATCTGATGAAAAAGCCTGACCTAAACTGACATATGTATAATATGTACAACAGTTATTTTAATTAGCATGAATAATCACGTCTTACTACAGAAATAGAGTATTTGAGTATGGAGTGCTGCCCTAGCCCTCACTAGAGATGCTCTGTAATAAATATGTGATACATGTTTCATTTTATCTTTGTAAAGTCTAAATAATCCGGAACTGTCATAGCAAACCTAGACCAAGGGCACCAGATGCCGTCGGGAGACCTGTGTTTGCTTTCAGAAGCCAACACCTCAGGGCCTTTGCATTTGTACTTCTCAGAAAACTCTTCTTCTAGAACACCTCTGACCTCCTGCTTGTTTTTAGAGGCAGGGATTCCTTTCCTGTCCACCCAAACATGCATGTCCCCTCACTCTCTACCGTGTCACCTTGTTTTACAATTCATGCTTATCTGATGTGATCGAACACATTTCTTCCCTTGATTGCTGCCTATGTCCCTGCTAGCGTGTTCTGTTGTTACGGAGTTGATTGTGCTTGGTTCCTCCTGGGGGTAGAGTGGGACTTGACCTAAGAGATGTTGCTGAGGAGCTGCTGTCAGACACGTAAGGCTGCTGCCTCTCCCAGCACATCAAAAGTAAATGTTTGGTCTTGATTCTTGTCCCACCTCCTGTTGCCATGGAGATGGAGACAGGGAGTTCTCTATGTGTCTCCTGGCCGGAAGGGAGGACAGATTGGCAGTTAGGCAATCATCAGCCTTCAGATTGTTGTTGTTTTTTCTTCAAAGGTAGATTTTCATCCCTGTTTTTGGATCAGGAAGAAAGTTTTCACCAGAACATCCGTCTCCTTTTCGCTTTTCTCCTCAGTCTGTAGATGAATAGGTGGCAGGCATACTTTCCGACACAATGCAAAAGATCTGAGAATGCGTAACTACCTCCAGTCTAGTCCCTTTGCCCTGCATTTTACACCTGGTTTTAAAGCATAACATGACAGGCAGGCTTCAGTCAAGACATCACAGCCTTAGTTTATTTGCATGTTGGATTAAGTATCTTCTCTTAAGGACCAGTTGAGAGCTGCCAGTGACAGTGGTTTCAAGGGCCTGTGTCACTCCAGAGCGCATCCATGTTGGCATCTGTGGTCTTCATAAACAGTTTAACCAAGTGCTAGTGCCCTGAGTTCCATTATCATCCCCATAACTCAGTCACTGGTTCACTTCAAGAGTCTCATGTGTGCAGTGGGGTCGTGGGGCTTTGCAAGGGCTTATTATCACTTAAATGGGCAAACATTTGTAAAGCACCAGACACAGGGAAGGGCCTTGACCATGTCTCTTTCCATCTTCTGCATTTTCCTAGGACTCTTTTTTTTTTTTTAATCCTCACCAGAGGATATTTTTTCCATTGATCTTTAGAAAGAGAGTGGAAGGGAAGAGGGGAGAAGAAAGAGAGAGAGAGAAAGGGAGACATCAATGTGAGAGACATTGACTGGTTGCCTCTTGCGTGTGCCCCACCCAGGGCTAGGGATTGAACCTGCAACCAATGTACATGCCCTTGACCTGGTATAGAACCCATGACCCTTCGGTCCCTGGGCCGATGCTCCAACCACTGAGCTAAGCTGGCCTGGGCCTTCCTAGGACTCTTAATTGGCTCAAAATCTTTTAGCGACTTTGGAATATTAAAGGGAACTTAAACACCATTAAAGTCCAAATAAATTTTATGAGTTTGCTCATATGTAGTATTGCTGATATTCAACTGCTTTTGATTCACAAAGTGGAAATTCACCACTTCTCTGAGTCTATTTCACAGTAAAAGAAGGATGTGGGTGTTCACAGAAGGGGGAACGAGGAATGTTGGTGCATTGTGCTGAAATGAGGACTCCATTTTGTTTGGTCCTGTAAGAGCATCGGGAAGGTACAGGACTCCAACCTGCAGTGAGGAGGGTGTGAGAGCAAAGCGGAATGAATGTACAGAGCAGGCACACAAATGAGACACTGCATACAGGCCAGAGGGAAGTTACGTTTTTGCTCTTGGTTTGCTTTTAAGCAAAATGGATTTAGTCTTTCATTAGCTCTGCCTTTGCTTTGTTAAAAAAAAAAATCCATAAGTCTTTTACCACTAGCATGTGTTCATATATCTGCTTATTACATTGTCATTTTGAAATAAAGTTATAATTAAGAGTTGACAGAGGAGAAAGAGTCGAAGCTGAGAGAATAAAGTCTATGAATAACTTTCCATCAAAATTCAAACCTTCTATGTAATTTAGTTCATTACCTGGGCATTAAAAAAGGGACAGGCAGTTTATCCTTTAAGCTAGCTTCTCATCCTTGGAAATTTAAAAATGTTAAGTCTGGTTCCAGAGGATAAAAATGTCATTTCTTGAATGCAAGAGGAAGGCATGTATGAGAAATAGGAAAATAACAAAAAGATGAGTTTAAGGCACACACTCTTTCTTCAGAACCCTTGGTTAACTCAGCAACCTGTGGACTCAAGAGCTCATGCACAAAGTATTATGTCATGAGGGCTGGTCCCCTTACTGCCCATGTTTTGAGTTGAAGCTGACATTTTTCTTGAAAGTGTCAGCAAGATTTAGATTGCTAGCTTCAGGAACTTATTTCTATGTTGTGGGAAGAAGGCCTATTCTGAGGACATTGAACAAGGAACTTGTATAAACTGTGTGGGGTCCAAGATTCTGGGAACAGTCTTATTTATTATTATTACTAGAGGCCTAGAGCATGGATTCATGCACTGGTGGGGTCCCTTAGCCTGGCCTGTGTGCTCTTGCAATCCAGGACCCCTTGGGGGATGTCAGACTGCTGATTTTAGCCCAATCCCCATAGACCAGGCTGAGGAACCCCACCGGTGCACTAATCCATGCACTAAGTATGCATATAAAATCTTTGGTTAATCTCTTCTTGCCGTCCCCCCTTTCCCATTCCCTCTCAGATTCATCAGTCTGTTCCATGTTTCCATGCCTGTGCATTGACCCCTGGTGGTCATTGCACATCATAGTTACCGGTCGAATGGTTGAAAGGTTGCTTAGGCTTTTATATATATAGATTATTATTGGTTTCATTGGAAATAAGCTTCACACCAAGTACATGTATTTGACTTTATCTTAGAGCAGTGATTTTCAATCGGTAGGCCACAGCACACTGGTGTGCTACAAGAAATTTTAAAACATGTACTTACTCTTGTCCCTTAGATTGTCAAATGAAAAAAATGACAACAGCCAACACAACAATAGCTGTCTGGTGTGAATGAACCAAAATTATTCCTATTTTTTTTGTCAGATCTGCAAAATATGTAATTTTTGGTGTGCCACAGAAATTTAGTAATCAGTTTGCGGTTCTGTGAGATGAAAAAGGTTGGAAATTGCTGCCTTAGAGGAGTAAAAGCAAGTTTGGTCCTATTTCCCAGGATCCTTCAAAAGGTATATGTGACCCAGGCCATTTGGATTTTTTGTTTTTCAAGGATCCCAGTATGTTCTGAAATGAAGAAATGACAAACACAGTTGAAAATTGTTGTATATTTTAAATAATTACATTAACAGCCCTGGCCAGTGGCTTAGTTGGTTGGATCATCATCTGGTGCACCAAAAGGTTGCAGATTTGATTCTGGGTCAGGGCACATACCTAACTTGCAGGAATACAAGGAAGGCCACCAATCGATATTCTCTTCTCTTCTCTTCTCTTCTCTTCTCTTCTCTTCTCTTCTCTTCTCTTCTCTTCTCTTCTCTTCTCTTCTCTTCTCTTCTCTTCTCTTCCCTTCCCTTCCCTTCCCTTCCCTTCCCTTCCCTTCCCTTCCCTTCCCTTCCCTTCCCTTCCCTTCCCTTCCCTTCCTTTCCCTTCCCTTCCCTTCCCTTCCCTTTTTCCTCTCTCTCTCTCTCCCTCCCTACCCCTTTCTAAAATCATATCCTTGGATGAGGATTAAAAATAAAAAAATTAATGAATACTTAAGTAAATATTTACACTCACAAATTGCTGCCTTTTAGTAAAGAGTGCCTAAACAATATAACTGGGCTCTTTCCAGGAAAATTAAGAATACAGTAAAGAAAAATGATCATGTGGCATGGGCCATGTGGTCCAGGAAAGGGATGCAACTTTAAACAAGGCCTCCTTCCAGTGCCATGGTTTATCTGTGATTATACCTATAACCTCTTTAGGAGACAATGTGGAGAGTCTAACTCGCAGGCCCTGTGAATTGGAGGCCTGGGCCCATTGGCTTTCTGGCTCCCAGGAAGGGTCCTAGAGCTATCCGAGCTGTGTCTGCAGGCAGCTTCCAAGGAGAGTTCTTATTACTGCCTTTGTTAAGTGGCATGTTTTCATCTTAAAGCCTTCCTTAACTTTCCTCCTCTCCCTCCTTTTTTCTAAGATTTTTTTTATAGGGGTCTAGATTTATTTCCCCAAACTTCCCTCACTCCGATTTCTCTGCTCTCTGCATTTTGACTCCTGTTCCTACCTCTGCTCTGAAATGATCTTACACAGTTACCCGCTGGCTCACTCAGTCATGTTTGATCAGAAAAACAAAACAAAACAAAACAAAAACCCTTTAGGTATTCTAAGTAGGCAGGGATTTAATCTACTGAATTAAAAGCTTTCTTCATCATTAGAAGAACTGGGGGCATGAGGGTCAGGGAAGCTGCTGCCCAAGTTCATAGACTGGGGAAGTGCCCCAGACACAGGGAGCCACCTAATGGCCTCAGCTGTCAGCAGGCCCAGTGGGTAATTCCCAAGAGGGCACTGGATGACACTGGCAAAAGATACCTGCTATCTGCAAATGCCCACATACCTGACCACTGCTTTGACTGGAGAATATTGGTGTCGTCCCTGCCATAGAAGGGACGTTGTAGATGGTGATGAGGATCAGCAGCCTCCACCCAAACATACCCTTAATCACCAAGCTTTCTATCATTGTGTTACTCAGTCCTACTGTGATATTTTGCAGCTCCTGTCCACCCTTCTTTTCTCAAATGTTCTTTGAGCTCCAGCTCCCTCTCTGGCCATTCCTGGATATCTCCTGGCACAGTACTGGGCAGTGGCTAATAGCACCAGAGCTAATGACTATTACTCTGCCTTCTCCCTCATTCTCTAGGTTCTGCTCGCCTCTGAGTCTTGTAAATTCTCTTCCCTAAGTAGCTTTAGCAAGCCTTCTCTACAGTCTTTCTCTTTATTGCCTTGGATCGCCATTTGATAGTTTTAAAAATCTAGATAACTTCAATAATATTCAGCTACTTAAAAGATTCTGGCCTTCTTTCTTGCTACCCTCCATCCCCATGCAGTCAATCCATCCTTTAAATACCTCCATACACTGAACTGCCTAAACTTGCCTGGATGCATCATGTTCTCTTTTGCCTTAGGGCCTGCTGCTGGCATCCTGGAATGTCTTTCCTTTGTTTTCTGGGCTAGCTCTTGCCTTCAGGTCTCAGCATAGATGAGAAGCCTCCTTGCACCCCTGGTCTAGTCGACCTCGCTGTGGATGTCCACAGTATCCCTTGCTTCCTCCTCTTGGAACCTTTTTCGCATTGAGTGTTAGTGTTTGTCTCTTTCTCACGCTACTGTAGCATCCTCAAAGGAAGGAGCTGCATCTTACAAACTCTATTCCCAGTCAAACACAGTTCCTGGAACTCTTATAAACTCTATATTCCCAGTCAAACACAGTTCCTGGAATGCACTCAATAGGATTCATAGATATTTAATTTTTCCGCAGCTATATTTTGAGCATTGGCCCTGTTTTGTATAACATTTTAGCATAAATCAAGTCACCATTTCATTGGAGTTGGGGTGGGGATTGCACAGTGGAGCCATGGTTCTCAAACTTAATTTGTTCTGGAAGGCTGTTTGAGAAGTGATTTGCCTGAAAACCGAATCATTTTTCCCCATTAGAAATAATGTAAATTGAATTTATTCGTTCCAGACCTCCAAATGATTCCTTGTTTTAACCTTTCTTATATACAGTGCATGTGTAATATACTGTTTAATCTATAAACAAACACTTCTTTCCTTACATTTATCAAACTAACCCCTACTTAAATGAATTACTTTCAGCACTCATTCCAGGGGTGTCTTTCAGGAGGTCAGTCTGCAGCATCTTTGCTTTTTCACATGTCATTGCCTCTGAATGCTGTCACCAGCTAACTGCTTTTTGTTTATACAAATCAATAACGATTTGTATAACTCTTCAGTTGCCTGTGATCATTGTTTCTTTCACACCCTTAGCAACATTAGCATTCTTGATGGCCTCTTTATGTTTTAAAATTATGCTAGTCATCCATTTTGCCAGCAAAAAAAGTGAAAGCAAAAAACAAACAAAACACACACACACACACACACACAAAACACAAACCCACAAAAATATTCACAACACAGTTTCCTCAGATATTAACCACATGAGGTTTCTCTCCTTTGTTTGTGGCCTGAGGGATGCTTTTTGTCATGCTGATGTATCAGCATAAAAGGGTTGTCAGGTCAAGAACTGAAGTTTCCTTCAAAAACCAAGTCCTTTTTTTCTTAAACAACTTGGTTGAGAACCAAATTGTTCGAAATGGGAGATATTTGAGAACCGAGACTTGACTGTATCTCTAAGAAGGAGTCATTTATGTGGCAGAATGAATGATGAGGAGTGGGCAAACATCTGAGGATCTAGGAAAGGAACATTCTAGGTCAAGAGAACAGCAATAGTAACAGAGACAAGAATGTGGTGGTCTGGGTTCAGCAAGATGGCTGGGAGGAGGAGGAGCTGAGATGCAGGGTCAGATTGTGAAGGGCTTGTGGGTCATGGTCATGATTAACAGGAAGTGATTGAGGGGTTTCAGCGGGGAACGATGATATCAGAATTATTCCTAAAAGGCTCTGCCTGACAACTGTGTAAAGAATTGATTGTAGGGCCTGAAGAAGAAACGGAAGACCTGCTAGGAGGCTGGAGTTTCCAGGGGGAGATAGCTATGGCTTTGATTGGGGTTGTTCCAGGGGAGGTCATGCTAAAAGTTGTAAAACATGAGGCATATTTTGTAGAGAGGGTCTACAAGACTCACTGATGGCTTGAAATATTTGTGGAATAAGTGGCATTAAAGCAAATGGTTTCCCTGCTACAGTCTATGTTTCCCGTTTATCTCCTTACCTGCTACCAGATTAAGTTAAAGATGACTTAAATTTCAGAACTGATCCAGTTGCTTTTATGCCCAATCAGACCTCTTCAGCTCCTCATCCGCATTGTGCACAGAAATAGTATTCCTTAGCCTTGCTCATTGCCCTTGCTCACCTGAACTTCATTTGCCTGCCTTTTTGCACCCTTTTCTTCAACACCACTGACCTTCCCCCTTTCAAACCACCTGCCACTCTGTAGACATACGAGGCTCCTCTTACCTTGGAGCCTTTGCTGCTCCTTCTCCCATAGTTTTCCTGGGCCACTTGGCTGACTTCCACTCATCCTGTACCTCAGGCTTACTGTCGCATCATGTATGAAACCTTCCCCACACTGGTGCCCCATGCCCTGGCAGAGTTGTCTGCTCTCTGCTTTGAGTTTTCATAACACTTGAACTTCTCTGCCCTTTGGTTTCCCCATGTGTAAAGTTGGGATGATATCTGTGCTTTCCTTCATAAGACACTTGTGAGGATTAACTGGGTTAATTGACTGAATATACTAAAACAGTTGGCACTAGGATAGGAAGTGTGAACCCCAATAATAGCATGCTATTATCACCTTATGTCACTTCCTAGGATAGTCCATGTCACATTGTCTAATTTCATCTCCTTCCAGCTAAACTATGGGTGTGTTGGTTGTCTTCCTGGCCCAAGCCTCCAGCATAATTCTCACATACTTAATCATCATCATCACCAATGTCATCACCATCCACAATAATAAGAACTTAACATTAATGGACATTTACTATGTATTAAGGACTTTTGCCCAGACTATTTTCATTAAGTAGCTGGAGCCAAGATTTAGTCAAGCTGTATGACCCAGGGCCTGCTCTCTGGACCAGTATGATATGTTCCCTCCCAAACTGAAGTTGCCTAGCAAGTATCTGGAGGCATAGATAGAAGGAAGTAATAAAAAGGAAATTAAAATAGCATTTTCCCTGCATCAGATTTAAACAAAAACCCATCTTGAGTAGGTAAAGTCTGAATTGGCATGGAAATTGTTCCTCATTTTTCCATGATCAAGGAGAAGGGTATATTTTTCCTTTCCTGGCTATGATAGGGGTCCAGGGGCTGGGAGCTGCCTGCTACACTCGCTGGTCCTACCACACTCACCATCCTGTCACATTCTAAGTCTCACAATGCCATCCATCAAAGGAGCTTGTGTTGGCAAACAGCTTACTCATTGTGCCTGTGCCTTTCTGAGGACATCAGTCAAGCCTTTCGATACAGGCCCTTGCCTCAGTTCATTTTCAGCCTCACTGATCACAGATTTTGTTGCTGAAGTTGAGAAAGAGAGTGCTGGATTCTGAAAACCAGTCCTTAAGGAACAGGTGCTCAGTCTCACATTTGAGAACACAGGCTTGGAGTCCTTTCCTTGGCAGCGGAATTAACTTTCACATAACCTCCGTGAAACTGTGAACTTGAGGAGTTCTTCCAAGTTCCCCATCTGAGAGCCAAGTGTGGGAGGCACAGACTCTGACGTTTCCTTGTTCCAGGCAAGCTGTGCTGTGCCTGAAAACCTTGCCTCTCCTCCAGCGCCATCGCAACAATATCTCACACTCGTGAGGAACTGGAGGAAATGTTTTTTGTGTGTGTTCTCATCAAATTCACACGTGGAAGATCAACTAAAGAGGATCTTTTTTTAGTTCATCAGATAAGAACATCAAGGCTCAGAGAGGAGAACAGTTTCTGAGTTGAGCAGCTAGTGAGCTGGATGACCAGGATTCAGACCCTGTCCTTGGGCTCGTAGATGGGTCTGGTCCTACTGGGCCATAATGCTTAAAAGACCAAAAGCTTCTTGAGGGCCAAGATGAAGTCATTGATCTCTGGTGTCGCACTCAGTTCTTGTTGCTGTTCTGATTACTTCATAGGTTCTTAACAAGTACTTGTTAAACTAAATTGAATGGAAGTGATGGGCATGTTTCACTGCCACCAGGAATAGAAACTGTCATAGGACAGACTTTCCCACCCAGACTGTCATCCTCTTACCGTGGCTGTGCCTTTTCTTGTCCTGCCTGTCTTACTGTAGGCAGATGTCCCCATCTTCCATACCTTCAAAGCTCCGCCATTGCGGGTTCCGGCTCAAACCCCTGAGGAGGTGCTGGAAAGGATCTAATTAAGGACTGGAACAGAATTGTGTTCACCATGGTCAGAGCCCTCAGGGATAGATGGTTTCCAGTGTGTAAAACAAATGTTTATCCTCAAACTGATATAATGTCATAGTCCGGTCATCCTGAGCTGTCCCCTTGGGAAACGAATGACAGTTCCATTGTCCACAAAAGAACTAGGTCAGCTGTCTCAGAACTGAAGGGCCCTGAGCGGACTTTCTAAGGTTTGTGGTTAAATAGCCTTGATTTGATAATCAACCCTAAACCATTCCCAGAGGGTTACCTAAGCAGAAGACCATTCTTTAAAATGCTGCATCACTGGGAAAAATTACTTGGGCTGAAGATAAGGTTGACTTCTTTTCCTGTCTCCTCACCAGCTGCCGTGGCCCTTGGGCAGCCTTTTCAGCAAAGTTCGGCTGTTTCTATCACCAGAAGCTTTGCAAATGCTACACTTTGGGCCAATACAGCCTCCAATGTAGAGCCAGATGGCTTTGGTTTAGAAACAGGCCATTCAGGTTGATAATAGGTATTAATTTAAGCAACCTCAAATTCATAACTGGTATCTCCGGTGGAAACAAAGATAATTTGGTATTGATTGTGATTGTGTCTTCTGATGTCGACTTCAGGCTTAGTTTGTCTTGTCAAAGGCTGGTGTAGCCTCATGTAATCTGAAAGAGACAGGAAGGGGAGGAAGAGAGTTCCCACCCACACAGAAATGTGTTTGCTCTATTGCTCTGTTACCTGCTTTCTCTGGAAACTTCATAGATTAGCTTTTCTAATCCACTTTGAAATGTTTGCTATTTCTAAAGCCAAAGCAATCTTTGTGGCTTTCAGGCAGAAGGTCATTTTATACAAAATGTTCATTCGTGTGCAGCAAAGCTTATTTCTTCCGAAGGAACAAAGAAATAATGGAGGCTCCTTAAAAGTTGTTTTTCTCTAAAGAAACGCTCATCTTGATAGTTGGTGAATTGTATGGGTCATTTCGATTGGAATTGCAAAGTAAAAACACTTGTATCAGGAAGGATTACTAAATATCATTAAGCTCTCAGATAGGACTCTACCGGCAGTTTCAGCATTTCAGAGTGAGAGGGGGAAATGAATTGAATTTCTTCTTGTCTAATTGTGTCCATCTCTCCAAGTTATTCCTTTGCCCTGGTCTTGCCTGATGGTCACCCAGCCAAGGCTGTGGCCTCATGTAGGTCTCTGAAGTTCAGCTGTTTCCAGAACTTTTCTTGCCTCCAAAACTTTGTTTACAATGTTTCCATGGACTGGAACAGTCTGTCAGCATCTTTCCTTCTGGAAGAACCTCCATTCTCCTGTAGGGCTCAGCCTAAATGTCACTTCTGGGGAGCTTCCTGACCTACTGCCCATGTTCTTCGTCATTCATCCCTTCACATGAAATAGCCACTTGCCTTGTGCCTGTTCCTCACCCTTCTGGAAACCGCCTCCTGTTGTTGCATGACTCATGGTGGTAGGTCCCACATTATTGAAATCATCATTCAATAACTCTAGCAACAAAAGCAGCAAGGATTATCTACACTGTTACAGAATGATACAAACTCCTCAGTGACAGAAGAAATGATAATGTAAATTTTAACATCTTACTTTTTTGTTTTTTGAGCTTAATGGTTCTTAAACTATTGTTTCCTGACCTTCATATGAGAGAAGAGTGTTTGAAATTAGTCCTGGGCACACATCAGTCTCATTTTGCCCAGATTCCTGGAGACATCTTTTGATGAGCTGATGTGCTGTGCTTATATTTATTTTAATGAAGATGGAGATTTTTCATTTTGTTTTAAAGATCCACTGAGTTTGAAATCTGTGACTATAGAGATGATATGGGTGTTCTCTGTCCTCACCTCTGTAGATGGTCAGCATGCAGAGGCCAAGCCTGCCAGAAACCTTGGCGCTAGGAGAGCGTCAATCCCATGTACACAGTGTTGTAACTCTCATTCCATTAAATGCTAGCCCTTACGACAAACGCCACTAAATCCAGTATGAGGGAAAGACGACGTGCCACACTGGGTATGCTTGTGGTGGAAATTGTTACTTCTCTTTGATCACTCCTTTGGGTTATTTTCCTTCTCACTTAGCTCTTACTGATTTGCTATTAATGACAGTTCAAAACTGTCTCCAAGTTAATCATCATGCAGCTTAAATCCATGTTAATGATTATAGATTTTCCTGGTTATCCCCTTAGTGGAGTTTAAACAGTATTTAAGAAAGAATTATGTATTCATTCTAGAAAAAAAATGACAATCAAAACCCTGGTGTGAGTATTAAATGTATTGTTGCAGAACATTCAATGAAAACCATTAAACATATTAAGTGCTTTGGCATTTTCCAATATTCCATTATAACAGCATTCACAAAGCAACACGTTTTAGCTTTAGCATGAGAAAGAAAAACGTCTTTTTTTTGGTTTTAATATTTGTTTTGCTTTAAGAGTTTTGTCCATAATGAACCCCCGATTTTAGGAATATTTATTGAAACTTTTCTCATTTGTACACAATTTGCTCATCCTGATGGAACTAGTAGGAATCCAGCAGTAGGTCACTGAGGTTGTGTGATTACATTTTCCATCCTCTCTCACGCTCATGGCATCTTCCTGTTGTTCCTCCTAGAAAGCCAGAATGACCAGGAACAAAAAGATGAAATACAAACAGAACAAAAGATCATTTTCTTCTTCTGATTCAATTTTCACTTTGACCTGGTGTCCTGTTTCCCCCTGCTGGACCACGACAGGAAGTTTGACCTCTATGATATCTTTAACTCTAGTCTTTATTCCAGTGTTTTGGGAGAGGAGATGGAAGACAGCATTCTGTAGTGTTGTAGGGATAATGTGGGGTTGTTGGAACAAGAGATAAGATGCAATTTTAAATGAAATGCTTTAATATCCCTGTTATTCTCCTAGGCAGTGGTGACTTCACCATAGCTAAAATACTGTCCATGGTCCATGACTTCTAGCATTTGTTATTTATAAAGGTAGCTTTTGTTTATATTTATTTCACTGAAAAGGAAGAGTGATTTAGAAATATAAAAGTCAATGAAAAGTACATCAACTCGTGAATTACAACATTGTGAATTTAGGTGCTTTGTTCTAATTCCAGGGTGTATATTCCAGTGTATTACATTCATGTGGAAGAAGGAAAATTTTCAGCATTAAAGGGAGAGGGGAGTATTTGGCATTAAAGGGGCAGTGGACAAAACTTTTGTTTTTCCTTCCCTTGCAGCACACTTTTGAATACTAGTCTTTAAAGCCATTTTTATTTCCAGTGTTCAGTTTTAATTAAAAACCACAGTCACAATTCTATAGCCCATCTGCACAACCAAAAGGGGAATTCATGCAAGAGAAAATTAACTTATTATTATTAAAAGCACACTGCCTTTCTAATAGATATAATAGAATAACAGTTTTCCTCAGGCTCAGTGGCAGCTTTTTATATAATAACCAAAATATTAGCACATTTAAATTGATTTTTCATACCTGCAGGTGATTATTAAACTTATTTTTAAAACACACTTAATTTGAATTAGATGATAAAGATATTTGTGCAGGAAAGAGACATTTTATGCTATTTATTTACTGGCAAGCATCAAAGTTGAAGTTGAGTTGTCTTGATTTTTTAAAAAATTATTGATTTTATAGAAAGAGGAAATGTTCTGCTCATTTATGCATTCATTGGTTGATTCTTGTATGTGCCCTGACTAGGGATTGAACCTTCAACCTTGGCATATTGGGACAATGCTCTGACAGACTGAGCTACCTGGCCAGGGTGTCTTGATTTTTAAAAATGATAATTCAATTTATTTTTATTTTATTAATAGGGGAACCTCTATCCCCAGAAGTCTGTTTTAGGCAAGTTTATGACACATGATTTTCTTCTTAGATACAATTTCTCAACTCCTTTATTTTTATACGAGTGTTTCAAAGGAAAGATAAACAATCCTTTGTTCCTTTCAAAAGGTACACAGTTCTTGATGTCCTGCTTGTCATTACTATTGTGCACAAAAACTGATCATATTCTTGGGGTTTCCCCTGGAATTCTCTCATAAAATATAAGCCTGTCTCCTACCAGCATCAGGGTGCAGTTGGGATAACCCCACGGTTGATTGCAGGAAGGGTATGTCCTTTCAAATAGCTCTGTTCCAAAGTACTTATTTGTTTCACATGGGACAACGATATCTATAGTTGACTATCTTTTCCTGAATCTTATTTCCTAAGCTTTGCAGTGAATGTGATCAGAAATATGATTGTGATAAATGAAGAAGGCATGCAGCAACCTAACTTGAAAATGGACATTGAACTGGCCAGAAGGGTTCAGATTCTCTTGTACTCACTGCTCCACACAGAGAGTGGCATTCTGGCTAATCTCAGTGATTAGTACAATTTCATTGAATTGTTTCCAGTGTTTTACCTGTTTATACCCCATGTCTTTCATTGTAGTATTTGTGGTTGAAATACATTTCATGATATGTTATATTTGGTCATTTTATATGGTATGAATGATATACATATATATACAAACACACAAATATAAGTAAAATATTATATAAGAAATGCATTTTATGCTATGCTTTGTCATAATTTCTATTTGCCTATCATTTCCATCTTGTTCTGTTATTGTTGGTCCTGTACTGCTTTTGTGTTTTTCTACATTTCCAGTTCTTCACTTTTTTTTCTATATTATCTGTCTCGGTCATTGTGAAATTAATTTGTTCCTATCTTTTGATCACTTGGACATTTCTTGGACATTTCTGGATTCTCAAAATGCTTAAGCACCATGATAAAAACAACTTCTATGTGTTTAAGTAAATACATAATAAAAATGCATGACTTTTAGATCATGTAAATGTTCAGACATGCAGAATATTTATATACATTCAATATATGATTGATTTTTATGATACATGCATACAAATTTTAAATCTATTACAAAGATTAAAAGAGTAACTTCTCAAGAAAACATTGATTTGATATATCACTGCCAGTCACTCATCTGTCCGGGTCCACATTGATCCATTTGCAAATTGTGTCTTGTGATCCCAGGAGGCTGACAAGCTTCATGGACTGGGACAATTCCAAGAAAACCGCAACCCATTGAAAGCTGACCCAATGTAAGCTTTGGGCCAACATATCCAATCTACATAGACTGTGTCTCTTAATTTTCTTTTCCTCTGTTTCTTATCCTCTCCATTTTATGCCTCTTTTCTATAAAGTACTTTACGTTTTATGGTGAAAATACATATGTACCCAGGTTTTGAAAAGATAAATGAGCATTGAGGCACCTTGGAGGACGGGGAGCTCATTCAGCAAGGCATCAGTGGTGAGGTACGATCTGGGCTAAGTGGTATTTTTAGCCAGTGGATCAGTCACCGGGAGAGCTTAACACAGATCGCCAGGCCCACCCCCAGAGCTCTCAATTCTGCAGGACTGGAGGGGGCCTGAGAAGGTGTATTTCTAACAAGCTCTCGGGTGAAACTGATGCTGCCGATGGGGGACTACACTTTGAGAACCACTGCTCTGGGGTCACCTTTCATGTGCATAAGGTGAAGAAATGACCCAGAGAGGGGGAAGGGTCTTGCCCCAAATCTCACAAGTGTAGTGTGTTGCATCGCGGCTGGAGTTAGAACTCATTCTTTGGTCGCCAGCCCTGTCCTGCTTCCTGGGGGCTATTCTTCGACTGACCAGAGATGGGGAAGCCCCTTCCTGACCATCTGCAGGGAGTGTGAGGTGCCAGATTATCCAGCTTTCCCAGGTTCCTGTCTGTGACAGCACAGTCTTTGGCTGGCCTATCTCTTTCCTTATATGCCCCTATGAAGAGAGAAAGAAGACTTTAGTGCTCTATACTGGAGCCCAAAGTTACCCAGCCATATTCAGCCTCTTCATTTCTATGTCCAATTTAATAATCATTCATGGAACATTTGTCTGTGGATTTGTGATCATTTAGAAATTAATAACAATGTCATCATTTTTTTTTTTTTTTGAAACATGGCCTTTTAAATTCTAGTCTGTATTATGTCAAGTGAAAGCAAGTTAAAGGTAGCATAGGCTACAAGATTAACCATGGGGAAAACAGAAATGGTTGCATTTTTATTTGGATCAAAAGATTTTGCTCTTAGTTCAATGAAATTTCAGTGAAATATTATTTAACTAAATGAGTTTTCTGCAATATCTTCTCGTTTGCATTTTCATGGTGGGAAATAACTTACTGGCAAATTCAAATGAAAGTAAAATGATTTTGGTTGTTGAATAATTGTTAAATGGAATTTCATTAAGTTGTTTTCATAAGAATATGAAGTAATTGGCCAAGAAGAATAATTGTGCATTTAATTTCAGTGATTTTATTATTGAGATGAAGATTGTCAAAATGGCATTGATGTCCCATAAAATTCAAATAACTGTCACCTGATAATTACATACTGGAACTGGGTGCAGAAAAAATTGACCTTGAATGAGGCAGGCAATTAAAATAAGTAGTGTTTTCCAAAGCATTGGGGAAGTTAGTCCATTTAGAGTTGAAGTCAATTCAGTTCAATAAATCTTGACTAAGGGCCCTCTCTGCCTAAGGAATGTTCTTTCTAGGTAGGTTTTGGAGTCCATATCTGCCTCAAGGGCCAGTGTCTTTTATACAAAAATGGATGTAGAACATGTGTGTTTTATAACAACACATAACAATAAATATCTGTTGGAAGAATTATGGTTGAATAATGAAGGCAAAAGCTGGATTTTGACACTGATGTTACTATTTTCAGTGTCATGGGCATAAAGGTACCAGTCACAATGAACATGATATACTCTGTCATTTTGGGGCAACCGAGAAAGCTCGGTCTTTTCACATTATGGGAATGGGGTCCAGGCCACACTTGTAATCCTTCCTGTTGCTTTCTATCTTTTCAGCGCCTGGTGGAGGCTGCGGAAGAAGCACACCTGAAACATGAATTCGATGCAGACTTGCAGGTACATGATTATAGTTTGAATTAATTGTTTTCTGCCAAAGGAGGAGTGCTCAATGTACCAGGAACACGAAGGTTCAGTGGCTGGGAAAGAAAGGGTTTGAGAGGATGACACTGAGTTGGAACAAATGTGCCTATTTTTTGATAAGGCAGAATAGGGAACCTCAACCATTGTCCACCATGATAATTACAGTGGGATAACACAAGCTCATGCATATAACCAGATTTTGATGGATTCCTTCCCAATTCTGGGGAAGTTAATCAGCCAACTGACAATAATCACCAGGGCTCTTAATGATAGATTGATAAGATAGATAGCAGAATATAGACACTTCCTTGGCTTAAGTGATTGAAAGGAATGTTGTGATGGATCTAATGTTAAATTGACTTTTAACTATATTTAAAAATTCAATCACTCACAGATGTGGGATTTGAACATCCACTTAATAAATTTCTTGTAGTAATCGCATATCTAATCTCAACCTGTGTCTGGTTGAGAAGGCTTTTGATGTTGTCTTGTAGAGAGAAAACATAGTAGAAGGGGACAGTGAATTGAATAATATGTGGAGGTTCCTCTTCTGGAGGAAATTTTATCTGTATTGTCATTCTTGAGTTGTGTAGCCTCTCCTTATTTCTATAAAAAACAGAAGGAGTAAACCTGAATCCTTAAGTCTGTGTTTTGATAGAACATAACTCTTTTAGTGGTCACAATTGGGAAATAGTGGTATATGAAAAAGATAAAGACAGAAGAAAGAAAAGATAGTGATACCTAAGATAGGCTTTGGCTGTATCTCTGTCCCATGGGTCTACCTCTTGTCATCATTACTGTCTACGTTGATTTTCTTTTTGCCTTGTGGGTAAAAGCATGAACACTCAAATGTGGTAATTGAGGAAAGTTTAATAAAGGGAATATTTACAAATGTGTGGTAAATCAAACCAACAAGCTGTAGTGTTGTACCGCAGGCCAAGCCACGCTCCTGGCCTGAAGGAGCCAGGGGACGGAGAGGTTTCTAATAGCCAGGGACAGTAGCTATATGGAAAGGGTATTTGTGTAGAGGGGTACAGCCATTATGATCTGGCAGTTTTTGGAGAAGATACCCCAACAACAATCTCTAGCCTTCTGATCTCTTGCTGGTACCCACCATTGGCTGAATCCAATTGTCAGTAAAGTTGACTTGATTCAGCCTTCTGAGGCATTGCACTGGGTGGAGAAGGGTGAAGAATAGGTCTGGAGGAGAAGCAGAAAATGTCAAACCTATTATCTGGGGTTCATTTTTAGGCATAATACCCAACATATGAAGCAAATAGAGCTTGCAATACAGCCAAGCACAGGAAGTTGCAGGGGGAGGTGGAGCTGTTCTAGTCACTGTTGGTAACATTGGAGAAGGGTGGGGAAGCCAGCTCAGGTTTCTGAGCAGAGCTGCAAGAGAAAGAACAGAGAAATCAGCTGAATATAGCAAGAAGCATCGTGCTTCCTATACCTACAACCATGTGGAGGCTCCAGGAAGATCCAGGGCCATTTACTGGCCACACTGACTTCTGTGTGCCTGCTCTTCAGAGGGTCTGGACTTTCTAGAGTGGCCATGGTGGGTTTAATGAAAGCATCAGGAGGCACCTTTGTAAGTGTGACGACTGTAAGGATCTCTTGAACGTGTTGCAAAGGGAAATTGTCTTCCTCTCCTCAGGAGTTCTTGAAGCCTTTTCTGGAATATTCTGGTACTAAATGACAGAAACTCATCTCATATCAACTTAGACTATAACATCGAATAAATTAATAATCTATGAGTCTACTCTGATAATAAATAAACAGGTAGATAAAAAAGATAAATGCATAAATAAATGAGAAGAGAAGCTCTTACAGTCTCATGACAATTAATAACTATGGAAGAAATGATGGAATTAGAAAATTATGGTATTGATTGATTGAGACAAGAATTTTCAATTGATACTAAAATTAGCAGATAAAAGTTTGATGTAGAATAGGACACTGACAGTCTTAAAGCATCCACCCACAAATTACTCATTAATCACAAAGGAGAAAAATATCAACTTTTTAGGGGAAAAGCTGGCAGACACTATCTTGAATAGGTAATCAAAGTTAACATCATCAGTGATGAGACCAAATGACATCAGGAACCTCCAGATGTGATGACCAGGACGGATGCAACACCACTCATGTAGAATTCTTTCACAGTGTGTCCCAAAGGTGTAGCCTTAATCTAATCATGATAAAATGTCAGCAGAATCTGGACTAAGGCATATTTCACAAAGTAACTGGCTGGACAGTTCAAAAAAGTCAAGGTCAAGAAAGACAAAAAAAACATCGAGGACCTGTTCCTGACTAAAGGACTTTAAAGACACATGACAACTAAATGCGACGTGAGATCCTAAACTGGATTCTGAACCAGAAGCAAAGATTTGAATATTGACTATGCACTCAATAATAATATTGCATCAATGTTGACTTTCCTCATTTTGAGCCTTGTATTGTGTTTATGTAAGAGAATGTCCTTGTTCTTGGTTTTCTCTGGACTAAATTGGATCCATTGGTCCAGTTGGAAGGAGTGAGTTTGCAGGAGGGCAAGAAAGGATTCTTGGAAGTCAGGACTGTTTCATAAAATCTGGTGTTTGTGTCTCATAGTCAATTTTATGCCGAGACCAGTTGTCTAGTCAAGGCAGATGGGCAAGGGAGGGAATGCTTTAATTGACTTCAGGGGATTTCTATTCTTCAGCTGAGGAAACATGTTCTGTGGTTTAGCGCAACTAACCTTGTTCTGCTCTTTTTTGTCTATCTGGAGCTATTGTTATCTTCCCAGAGTGTTCTGACTTCCTTCCCATTATTGAAGCGTCACAATAAAACCCTGTTGTAGCACAAGCGGTGCCTTGTCAAATGCGGTGCTGTAAACACGAATGCAGCATTGGAGCTCTCTGGAGAAAACATAGAGCATGAGAAAACGAGTCTCTGGAGTGTTACAGCTTTTGTTTTCTTGGGAACAAGGATGAGGAGCCCTGTCGTCAGTTTTGTATGAGTACACAAGAAATATCAGAGGTTCAGTTGTGGTCTGAACACAAGAGTAGATGTTGAAATAACTAGTCAATATTTCAGAGTGTCATTCACTACCCAGACCTCAGACCTCCGTGAAATCTCTGGGTCAGAGTAAACCGCGCGCACTTTCGTGGAAACCTGAAAAAGAGAGGCAGGCCTTCCAGAGAATGGATGTGCACTGAAGAATGCCTGTCGGCTTCCATGAAGGTTTTGAAGCTGCAAAGTGGCAATGCTATTGAGCACTAGTCTGTTAACAGCTTGGGTGTCAGCCCCGTTGCTATTACTGGGGTAGCAGGTCTGTGTACAGGCTCTGAGTTTATTGCTACAACGGTCCATTAGAGCTGATCAATTGTTAATCTGGGTTCTGCTGACCTCTTGGAAACCCCTGGCAGTGGATTGTTTATATAAAAAAATTTCAGACTACCATCTGCTCACCGTGAAATAATGCTGAGAAGGTCCCGCACTATTAGCTCAGTAAGAGCAAAGGGAGCTGGGAGTTGTTGTTTTTTTCCTTTAGAAAAAACGTTTTTGTGGAACTTCCTAAACTGTGTAATTTCATGTTATATAGTCTTAGCCCCTCTGCTCTCCAAAAACCAAAGGGATGATGCATCTGCCCGTTCTTTTACGTCAGCTTGGAGATTTTACACCACTGTACCTTCATCTATTTTAAAAGTGGAAATTTTGCTTTTCTTGGTAGAATCTTCAAAAGTTATCACTAGAAAGTTATGTTTCCTCTATTGCCAGCATTTTATTTTTCATTTATCTCTCCAGAGGTTTAACACTTTCCCCAGGGGTTTATGGCCTTGAAGTTGGCAGTCCCTTCTGTAAGGTCCCTAAGTCTGGCATTAGATTGTTAGTTCCTAACAAAAACTATATTGGGCAAAAGCAAAATGCAGCCTTTGAAGGGCAGCGCATGTGAGCAACCACAGTGCAGCATCCTCCGTAGGAAGCAGGGCTGCCCGGTCATCAATGGCTGCAAAGCTTGTGTGGATGCTGGTGTCATCCCAGCCTCTGGGTGTCCCTCTTTAAGATGCCCTCCATGGATTCTCGTTGGGCCTTCTGTGGGTTTTGTTCTTTATTTCCTGATACCTCCATTAGGGCAACTTTCAGTTATAATTGATGTCAACAGAGGCCTTGTTAAAGTAGCATCTTCCCCTTTTTAGTTTATGTTTTGAATGAACATAGGTTTTAATGTAAAGCACATGTGAGGTTGGTTAATGATGGTGATAAAAACAGAGCTTTAGACACTGTCTTAATTATCATGCATGATTATTTTAGTGTTTCACCCTCATTATTTTGATGGCAAAATCTACGTTGGGCCTGGGGCAGGGTTCTGGGGGTGGATCCTAGCCCTGATTATCCTAACTACTGATGGATTTCCAGAAAACTAGGTCTACACATGCAGTATAATTCAGAGAGACTGTCTTCCCCCTCTTACCTTTCCTTTTTGGGGTTTTCCACCAGCAATGAAGAAGAAGACAAAAGTTTTTTTTGACAGTTTACTAAAAATTTGCTTATTTTTGAATGGCAAACATATTTACTTTGAAAACTGTCTCAAATAAGTGCCAATTGCACAGCGCTGGTGCACAGTGGGGAAAATTGTGGTTTTGAATTGTGTGTCCTGCAGAAGCCTTTATCATTACAGCGTTTTCTATAGTATAGAGGCCCGGTGCATGAAAATTCATGCACTGGAGGGGGTTGGTCCCTTAGCCTGGTCTGCCCCCTGTCACAGTCCCGGAGCCCTCAAGGGTGGGAGGTGACCTGGCGATCAGGGGAAGACTATGCACCCATCCACACCTCTGCTGCTGCCACTGCCAGCAGCACAAGCCTCAGCTGGCCCTGGTTACCTGAGCCTCGAGCAGCCCTGGGCAGCTGGGCAGCCGCCATCTAAGGCTTGCCTGTGCCTCTGGCTGGCCCTGGGTGGCTGGGGGACTGAGGTCGGGTCCAGCTGCACTGTGTGCCTGCCACTCCCTCTGGCCCCCAGTGGGGCTGAAAGGACTGGAGGACTCCAGCAAGGCTGAGGGGACTGTTTTGCACCGCCATCTTATGGCTACGGACACTGTCATCTTTGTGATGGTGTGATGGTCAATTTGTATATTCCCTCTTTATTATAGAGGATTTATTAGATAGGATTTTTCTTTGTTGTTTGTAAGTGATAGGAAAAAAAAGCTTGGTGATAGTCCAAGGGATAACGAAGTGTGAGTGAACACAGAAGGCTCTGGAATTAGAAATGGAGGTGTGCTTTTTTTAATGTATTGTTATTATTTTTTATTTTTGCAGTTTACTTTCAATATTATTTTGTATTGGTTTCAGGTGAACAGCATAGTGGTTACACAATCATATACTTTACGAAGTGTTGCCCCTGATACTCCCAGTGCCCACCTGGCTCCATACATAGTTATTGACTCTGTTCCCTATGTGGTGACTGTATGGAGATAGCTGATTGACTTTGTGCAGTAAAGAAGAAAGATGGGGGCCACACCTATAGGAGAAATAAATGAGAAGAGAAGGAAATTTTCACACTCTGCATTAAAATCAGTCTTTTTTCCTGATCTAACTATGGAGCATGCCTATTGCTTTTTCCCCCCCTCCCTTTTTATCTACTTGGCAGGGACGGTCAATTTCTCTACATTTTAAGATCTGACATTAGGTGTTCTTAGTTTGGACTTGCCACTTGTCATTTATGCACAACACTGATGTGTAAATAGTTTCTGAGGAAACTCTGCATGTGAGCATTTTAAAATAAAAGTCATTTTTCAGTTGTTACAAACCATAGACACACACACTATTGTTTTTGTTCATTTAGATAGAACATTATCACTTTTCATAAGGCCAATGTCGTGCCTTTGAGGTTTGTGTTATTCACTTCTTTGGTGATCACATGTTATGCACACTGACTATTGCTCAGTAGCTTGATCCAACAGAGAGAGCTTTGGCCTGGTGACCTGGAAAATTTAGGTTCTAGTAGTGCCAGTCCCAACTGGGTCATTACATGCTCAAAGATCTGTTGCTATGGTCTCTTTGCTCAGCTTTAAAATGACATGCTTGTAGAATCTAGATGATTTCTAAGACCTTATCCATCTCATGTCCTGTAATTCATTCAACCAAGAGTTATCAGTGGCCTCCTATAGTCAGCACTATGCTGTGGATATGACCATGAGCTCAGCAGGTGCTGTCTTTGTTCTCACAGAGCTCACCATTGAATGCGAGAGAGAGATGATAAAGACATGGCAACATAAATAATTATTAGATTTTGACAATGGTAAATGACAGGAAAGAGAAACACAGGATATTATCGCGGTGCATGACAGGAGACCTCTCCCACTCTGGGATTCCAATGTACATTGGAGCAAATCCCTGAAGAGCTGCCTTGATTGAGGGAGATTCTAGGTTCACCTCTACCACAGTTAGAAGAAATCTCCCCAGACACAGGGAATCCATATTATCTTTATTTTCCCTAAGTGAAAAATTAAAATGATTTTATCTACATAATAATCTTGATAATCTCTAAAGATACTTTATTTTTGCCTTTTATGATGCTTATTGCTTCCTATCCTGTTAATTTTATTCTTGTAAGTGTCCTTTTATAAAAATTTAACATTACTCAGAACTCAGTACATGTTAGGACCTCTTTTAGGTTGTGGGACATCCACAAACAGAGAGGTGACCCTTAACCTTCAGGAAAATATTAATCTACCTTTTCAGTTTAATTTTATTTTTTCAGATACAGCACAGGCTTATTTATTCAATATTTATACAACACATAGTGGATGTTGTAGTCTATGGGCAATGAATCACCTCAAGTAACTATATGGATAGTACACTTGAATTCAGTCTTGATCTAGAAGAGGAGTTTGCAAACTATGGCCCTTGGGTCAAATCCAGCCCAGTGCCTGACTTTTTAAATGAAGTTTTATTGGAATAACGCCATGCCCATTTATTTATATCTTGTTCTGGCTGCTTTTGAGCTGCAATGGGGAAATTGAGTAGTTGTGACCGGCACCATAAGGCCTATAAAGCCTCATGTATTTACTATCTGGATCTTTTGCTTTTGGTGCCACTCTGCCTTTTGGTGTTAAGCTATCTTTTGGTGCTAATCTACTTTTTAAAAATATGTTGTTTCAGTTGGTGCTTTAAGGATTAAAATAAGCATCTATAACTTAAGTGTACAGTGTATCTAGACTTAACTTAATGTGTCAAGTACCATTTTACCTGAAATAAGAACTTTACAACAGCGTAATTCTATCTACCACCATCCTTTGTGGTATTGTCATATCATTTTAATTTATATGTTATAAACACTATAGTAAAATGTTATTTTTATTTTGTTTTATTTTTTCTTTAAACATCCATATCACAAAACATTAATTGCAAAATAAGATAGTAATATATTTACTCAGACATTTATCATTTCTGGTACTCTTCCTTCCTGTAGATAAGAAATTCCCTCTGTTAAAATTTCTCTTCAGCCTGAAGAACCGCTTTTAGCATTTTAACATTACAGGTTCAGTAGCAACAACTTTTTTCAGTTTCTGTTTATTTAAATATATATCTTTATTTCACCCTCATTTTTGAAGGATAATTTTGATGGATATAGAATTTTTACTTGACAGTTTTATTTTTTCTTTTAGCACTTTGAAGATATAATCCCATTATCTTCTGTGCTTTAATGCTTCTCATGAAATGTCAACTATTATTCTTTTCTTTGTTTCTCTGAATGCAGTGTATCATTTTTCTCCGCTGCTTTTGAGATTTTTCTCCTTATCTTTGATTTTCAGTATACTATAAAGTATGATAAGTTAAAGATGTTCCAGATGTGATTTTCTTTGTACATATTCTGCTTTGAGTTTGCCAAGATTCTTGAATATTCTCACCATATTTGAAAAATTTTAAATAATTGTTTTCTCAAAATCTTACCTATTTCTCTTTATATTTTCTTCTGAATCTTAAGTCGCATCTATGTTAGATCGTTTAATATTATCCCACAGTTCTATGTTCTATTAATTGGTCTCCAAGTTTACTAACCCTTTCTTCTGTAATTTCCAATCTGCTGTTAACACATCCAGTCAATATTTTATTTTATATATTATACTTTTAGTTCTAGAATTTTTATTCAACTTTTTATACTCTCCATTTCCTGCTGAAATTCCCCTTATGTGCACTAGTTATATTCATGTTTTATTTTATGTCCTTGAACATATCTATAGTAGTTTTTTTTTTTTTAATTCCTTCTCTGCTAATTCTAGCACCTGGGTCATGTTTGTATTGTTAACTGCTTTCTTCTTTTGAAGTAATTTTTTTTAAATTTACTTTTTTGCTTCTTCACATAACTACTTATTTTTTGTTGTATAATGGACATTGTGGTTATTCTGACTGATTTTTATAAATTTCCCTATTGTAACTTAGTATTGGTTGATCCATGTAGTAGTTATTCTAAATATACCAAATTTATTGAATCCAATTAAATTGGTATTAAGAAACCATTATTAAAGAGATAAAAAGAAAATAATGATAAACCACACATAACAGGGCAGCTCACAGTGATTTGATCTTCTGCATCACATAAGCTGTGAGTACAATATTGTCTTCTTTGTTCCAAAAGAACCATACAAGGCCATCTTCCCCCTGAAAGAAAGAGAAAAATGAATTTTTAAAATTAAAAACTTGACATATAAACATTGTTTCTCAAAAGATTATAATTTCTACAGATTAATTGTATTAGTACCATCCAGATAAAGGTATTAATATTAACAAATTTAAAGACAAAATTGCAAGAGCTCAACCAAGTAACTTGTATGCATAGATGTATAATCCATAGACACAGATGATAGGATGGTAAAGACCTGGGGAGTTGGGACAGGAGTGTGCTAGAAGAGGTCAATGGGGGGGGGAAAGGGGTCATATATAATACTTCCAACAATAAAGATTTAACAAAATAAAAATAAAGACAAAAGTACAATTTTATAACAATGATAATTGATGTGGCTTTCTTTGCATATTCATCTTACTATATAGTTCAGCAAGAAATAATGGCGTTACTTATTCTTTCAAAGTTACCTTTTATGCACCTGTACAACATTCCCACATTAGCAATTCTCTTTTTAGAGGTTCTTTAAAAAGACCCTTTTTAAAAACAGGTGTGAGTTTAGAAACACTGGGTCATTTATCTCTAATTTCATCAATAATGAATAACCTAGTGTTTTCCTCATTGTTCTCAAGTTTCTTGTTACAGCATTCTTTTTTTTTTTTATCGTGAACATGCATACTCAAT
This sequence comes from Corynorhinus townsendii, assembly GCA_026230045.1. Lineage (NCBI taxonomy): Eukaryota > Metazoa > Chordata > Mammalia > Chiroptera > Vespertilionidae > Corynorhinus > Corynorhinus townsendii. The sequence continues at coordinate 43,076,245 of JAPDVU010000006.1, forward strand.
TTGAAGGCAATACTTGTTATAGAATTCTGAAAGATTGCTTTAGAAAGCACTTTCTTTCCTACCAAAAAGTCATTGGTTCTTATGAGATTCTTGGATTTCTTAATTGGGTTTTCTCAAAGCTGGGAATATTTATTTTAAATAAATATTTGTTTAAAACACATTTGTTTTAAATAATGTATTTTAAACACAATAAAAACCACAAATTCAAAATTTATTAAATATTCCAATTAAGAAATACTTTTTATGTTCAGTTTTATTGTTTTCATATGCACATTGTGAGTCTGGTGTTTCAGACCTCAGCCAGGTTGGAATGGGGCATTTTAGGACACCAGACAATGTTTGCATATCTACATTAATTAAGTAAACAGTTAGTGGTTCCATTAATCATAATATTCAGAGTCCCATGGTACATTTCCAGAAACCGTAGTGTCTTTCATTAAGATGGCTGACCACAGAGGTCACAAGCAGCCCCAGAAATTTCATCAGGATCTTTCTGCAGCAACATTTGAAAGCAATGGAAATGCCTTTCAGTTGCTGATTTTTCAACTGAGGATCTTGTGATCTAGGGATTTGCCAACTGCTATTGAATCCTTTAAATTTGAATCTGATGGCAATCCAGAAAGGACACAACTCAACAAGAAACTCTCTAACCTTGATTTAAGCTTATTATTAAAGTACCTGATACATACACAGATGAATTAATTCTTACTTTTTCTACTTTGAAGTTTGTTTGTGATACAGGCTTTCACAATTTATACATAGCTCCAAGCACACACCTTTGATATGATAATCCTAATTCTTTCATTTAAAAATTCTTTCATGTGGAACGATTTTAGGACATTTCTCTTTGTTGTCTAATGAGCACTAATAGATTTGGTAACAATGATAAGAATCATAGGTGGCATTATAAAAAATGTATTAAATGCAGGCAGTGCCTTAAGTGCTCCACAGGCACTATTTCATTTTTCCTTCTCCTCACAATCCTGTGAGATGTGCATTGCTATTGTCTCCATTTTACATATGGAGAAACTGAAGATTGAGAGGCCACATGCTGGGCCCAGGGTCATACAACAGTGGGTGGAATGAGTCAGAATTTACAACTGGGTTTATCTGGCTCCAAAGACCAATAAGTTATGTTGGCTCATGGAACTGCAGTTTATAACATTAATCTTAATTTGCACTGGACAAAATCTTATAGGAATATAAATTTAAGTTATCATAGGCTTATTTAAAAGGTCTATCAAATACTTCAAAATGAAATTTTCCAGAATCATAAATTCTGACCCACATATTTATGAAATTATAAAAGCTCAATTAAAATACAGTGATTCAGTGGAAATGATTACACATCAGTTTACTGATATTATTAGAAACGTGTAAATAAAGGGAACACTCCCTCATTTGGCAATTGGATCCATCCTCTAAATACAGTAACACAACTAGGTTTAAGAATAAGATCTGAACTCCCCATGTACCTTATGGAGTGCTGTGTAACCTGCCCAGCATTATGTGTGGATGAATAGCCACCTCCAACTCTTTCCTTCCTGCCTATGCTCCTCACTCTCCCACCCCCATAAGATTTATTTATTTATTTTTCTGTCTTCTCCAGCAAAACATAAGCTCCACAAGAGTAGGCACATGACAACTAGTCAGATGTCCACAGATGTTTGTTAAAATTAATCGAAATGTGTGATGGTGATACAATACTAAGAACCACAGCCCATCACCAGAGTTGTGCATTATCAGTGACTCAGGAAACTGATTCTTTCTTAAAATAAATACTTATGCTTTACCAGAAGTGATGCAGTTTTTGCAGTAATAATCAAAGACTTTTTCATAGACTAATGGCAACCTTTTAGTGGAACAGTTGGCTTTTGCTGTTACTTGCAGTAAATTAAAAAATTTGCTAATTTTTGTCATCCAAATGATATGTTTCTGCCCTTTAATATGTAGTTACAAATATATGAATATACTAATTATGAACAAGATAATGATGTTTACTTAATACGATATTAAATAAATAGCTGTTTAATTATTTTTATTGAAAGACATGTTTATAGAGAAAACATCTTTAAAATTAGAAAGGAGAAAAATTAGATGGGAAACAGCTCTTGCAACTTGGATTCCCCTCTTGAGCAGGTTCCCACTCACTTTCCAGCCTTCATTACCAGAGCTAGGGATTCGGTGTGTCTGTGGCAGGGGGAGCCTCTTCGATACAAGTGGGAGTTTGGAGGGAGATATAATCAGGCTCTGAAAATGAGTATTTGACAGCAAAAACGGATGTGCGTTGGGGTCCTATCTGAATTTTGTATCTAGCAGAAAGTGAACTTCTTTCATGATCATCTCCTTAGAATATCTTTAAATGCCATCCTGTCACCCTCTCATGGAAAATCCTAGACTTCACATTTCACTTGCTCATAGAGAAACAAAACAACATCAAAATAAATAAACAACCTTGAAAAAAAAGTCCTTTCTCTTGCTGGTAGTCATTAACAGAAGGAAATAAAAAATGATTTTCCTCCTTGGAGTATCACATTAGTAGCCAGGTGCCTTGAAGTTTTGCTAGCCCTCTATCTGACCTTGGGAAAGTCATGTTCCTTTTAGACTCCATGTTCCCTCAGTGAGGGTGGGACTGAGTGATGTTCCTCCCTGACCCAGAACAAAGTGTCTGACGTGGTGATTTGTTTTTGTGGAGAGAGAGCAGTTCTTTTCCCAGAGGGGTTGCACTCATTTTTTTTAGGAAATCCAGCAACTTCTACAGACATAGCATTGTCCTAAGGGAAACATCTCTGAGAGTGAAATTCTTTTTCTATTCTTTTCTCCCTTAAGATAGATATAAACTTCCTACTTTAATACTGAAAAGGGGAAACTTCAAGGAAAGATTGATTGATTGGATCATTCATAGACTCTCCTCCTGGTAAATAATTTTATTAGTGTAGATTGAAAGGTATTCTTATGAATAATAAAGGACATTTGTGTGTGTGTGTGTGTGTGTGTGTGTGCATGTGTGTGTATGTGATGTTAAGAACATAACTGGAACTGAAATGACTTGTTTTACTCCAAACTTAGTTTGCTGTATAGTTAAAGAAATTCAGAACCAAATTAAACCTTTGCTTTGACTTATTTGGAAGTGATTATGTCATGCCTATAAGTGTATTCTTAATTTATCTTCTTTCCTAAAAGGTTTCAAGTGACAGGACATACAGCCACCATGAAAGTTTTTTCCCCCCTGGGTTTTAAAGCCTTTTGTCACTTTGTTTTACATGAGACTGGGCTGACAGGTTGAGGTTGATCTGATTAAAAAGGAGCAAGACTGGAGAGGGAGAGGAGGAGAAATTACAGGTTCATAGTAATATTTTCCAAAACCCAGGTCAAGAGAAGAGTGGACCACAGACAGCTTTTGTCTGGTCATAATGGCCCTTTGATTACAAGGAAATAAAAGAGGATTTCTTATGTCTGATTATCTTGCTGATTAACATTCTGGATGAGGTAGATATTAGCTGTTGAAAGAACATCTTGTGAAGACAGAAAAACACAGATTTAAATACTGCTCTTTTTTTCTTACAAATTTCTTCACTCATTGGAGTCTCCGGTTCCTCTTCGTATTATTAAGATGAGGATGCTGTTCCTGTAAGGGTGTCAGGCCTCCCCGGGCTTCTTTATCTACATGAACGACTTCACACTGTTGGAGAAGATGACCCCAGTTGGGCCTTATCATTATTTTGGCCAACACTCTTGTAAACACAGAGTGATTGATTCCATTTATAATTGCATACTTAGCCTCTGCCTCCTTTGAGGACTGTGAGCTCCGTGAGGCAGGGGCCACATCTGCTTTTCGGTGTTGTGACTGGCATTTTAGGCATACAGCTGGCACTCAATATATATTCGAGGAAGGACTGAATGACTGAAGGAAAAAAATGAGGGTTCATCTCAAGATTTCGACACCCATTAGGAAGGAGGTTAAAAGCAGTCTTGGCCAAAGAGAAAAATAATACAATGCTGCTAGCATAATCAATGGTAACTTCGCAGCAGGTAGGTGTCCAGGCTGAGAATCTGAGGGGGCACAGGAGTGGCTGTTCTTGTCCACAGAGGGGCTGAACTCTAACCAACTTTGGCTGCACCTGCCTCTCTTGGGGTGGGCGGGGGGGAAAGGTGACCTTGGGAGAAGCTCCTATCTAAGATGGCAGAGAGAACAGAAGACCTGGAGCAACTTCCCTTTGGAATTGTCAACCAGTTGGGGAATGCTAGGCCAGCTAATTGTTCAGTTTGGTTTCCTTGTTGTTTTAAACTTTCTGTGTTGGAGGAGGAGCATGGACAAGAGGCTGCTGCTAGGACATAGTTTATGTTCCTCTTCCAGTTTCATGAATGGCTTTCAATGAAATCTCTTGTAAATGCCTTAAGCATTCTGTCTTCATTATTAAATGCCAGCCATTTATTATATTCTACACTTTTTTTGGCTTTGTGTGCCATTTTTTTCTGGGACTTTCTGACTTACAGGGACACTGAACTGTAGGGCAGGTGGTTTGAGAGGCACGACCTCCTGTGTAAATGTCCAGAAACACCACCACACTCTTAGAAATGTCTTAGCAAGATGGATGTTTGCAGTCTAGGTTCTGTTCATTCAACTTTCAAAGGCATTGTTAGCCATTAAAATCATCAAAGTCCTCTTTGGTTTGGGGCCATCTCAGTTGTAGTTTACAGGTTTCATATGCCCCAACCCTAAGAGTAGGGTTTGACCTTGAATTCCAGTCACATCCCAGCCAGGTCCACACCTTGTCTCAGGTCATGATTTGAGAGGAGTTACAGGATCTTGACTCGGCATTACAAGGTGTGCCTTAAACTTGAGGCTGTCAGGTGAGGTAGGATTTTGAGGGCTATGACTATCTCATTTAATCCTGGCATCAATCTGGGGATGGGGTGGGGCGGGGGGGGGTGCGTATGTACTATATTATTGTTCTTACTTCAGGAGTGATGAAACTGACATTCATAGAAGTTAAATAAAATATCCCAAGTCACATGGGAGGGTGTGGCAGACCTACGATGAGAAATTAACTGGTTTTAATTCCATGAACAGCACCTAAATATTACACTTTCCAGAAGGCAGACTTTGTTTGTGAATGTTTATTTCCCAGGTCTTTCTTTGGCCTGGTATTGATGGGTGATTGGAAGTTGTAATGAATTTGAAAAGCAGAGAGACTATCAGATAAGCCAGGTTGGTGTTGTTCTTATTTTCTTGCACATGGGGCTACACAATGTCTCCTGCACTATGATGCTGTCCCTGTGTCTCCTGAGGTCACCCTTTACAATCCATATAATATTCCGTCGGGGCGGGTGCTCTGCTCCCAGATGAAGCAAGAGGCACCTTTGGTAAGATGACTGTGCAGTGAGCTTGCTGGTGGCGTGAGAGAACATCTGTAATCTGAAGCACTTTTATACCAAGGACCCTGACTGATTTATTGATTAATTGGTTCATTATTTTCTTGAATCCAGCTGCAGAGAAAAAGATTCTAGAATGTTCTGATGAGACTGGCAGCAGCAGGCAGGGAGCCGGTAACAACTGGAGGAGCCTGACATAGCCAGTCAGACACCCTGAGCTCTTTTTGCTTCCTTGCTCTGCCTTTTGTTCTATTGCCTTTCAGTTTAATGGACTAAAGACAGAAAAAGGACACAGCAGGTGACACTGCTCTTGAGCAAGGAGGGCCCTGGGGTCCATTGGGGATGTCTGCTGATGGGATTGACGTTATTGTTTTAATCCTCACCTGAGGATATTTTTTCAATTGATTTCTAGAGATAGTGGGAAGGAGGGAGGAGGGAAAGAGAGAGAAACATCCATATGAGAGAAACACATTGATTGGTTGCCTCCCATACTTGTACCTACCAGGGCTGGGGAACCTGCAACCAAGGTACACGCCTTGACTGGGAATTGAACCCGTAACCCTTTGGTCCAATGGCTGATGCTCTAACCACTAAGCAACTGTTCAGGGCGGGATTCACATTATTGATGTACATTTTTCTAACATGGCACAGGCTAGCCCTGGGTTTGAGACGTTCACCTGGACTCCAGGGCTTGGGGGTGGGGGCTGTTGCTGTGTTTGCTTTTCTGGGAGAGGTAACAGTTTCCTATCTTGGGAGGGTTGGGCCTGGGCGCACTGGAGATAAGGATTTAATGAATACATATGAGAAGAGGAGATTCAAGCCACTGAGCCTTGCATTGCCCTGGGCCCTTCCCATTTCAGGATATGAGATATTTGGGAGAGTAAATCTCAGAGGATCATGGAAGGAAAGATGTCTGAGAGGTATGGGGAGAGAGATATGCCTTACCTGTGCTTCTAACAGCAGGTGGGTGGGCCATCTCACTGAGAGCCTGAGGAATCGCCGCTCAGTGTTGTCCATTGTCTTTGTTTGTATAATTCACTTACAGCTTTATAAACGATGATTAGCCCTGCCCTCTGCACATTATTCCACGTGGCGGTGAGGACATGCTTTTTATTTATTCTTTGCTTCTAATCGTGGTGTCTGAATGTCAGGGTTCACTGGCTGGAGAGAATGAGCCTTGCTTTTGTAAAGCAGTTAATTGAACCCAGTAATGATTACTGTCAGACACCCCGGGGCTGTGCTGGTCCTCCTTCAGGGTGTTTTTTAGCGCCCAGTGTGCCAGGACACTGGAGGTCTTCCAGAGGGAAACAGCACATTGGGGTTTGTGTCCCGCAGACCCCAACTGCGGGCGTTAGTAACCTTTCCTGGGTTTGTACCCGTTTCTGATCCTCAAGACTTCAGAGGGCAGTGATTCGATTCTGAAATGTTTAAGAACATGTTTGCAGAACAGATAGCAGATGCAGGGCCAGACCCTAGGACTGACACAGGACTCCTCCACATCAGTCACAAAACTGCCACATTCAAACCTTCTCCAGATCGATCTACCGCAAAGCAGCAGCGGCAGAACAGGCCGAAGAGATGGCAGCCCACTGACAGGAGTGGATTACAAAGACAAAATGCTCAATCCCACTGCTATTCACGGAACAGTAATTAAAGCAGTGGAATACCACTCTTAGCAGTCAGCTGGAAAAATAATCATGATGATGATGATAGTATCCAATGCGGGTAGGGCCTGGGGAGACAAGATTCCATGGTGCAGCCACCTGGCAGGAACTTGTAAACTGGAGTGCACAGACCCCGTGGACATTCAGCTGCACACCTCACCTCTACTTACAGGAATACTGGCTCATGTGCACCAGAAACCAGCATCGCTTGATTTAGCAAAATTCCACAGGCTGCCTAAAGGTCTACTGGTACCAGAAAGGCTGGTGAGACTATGGCCAATCCATGGAATGGGACTCTAGGGAGTAGCTATAGGAATGAGGCAGACCTACAGGTAATGCCCAGAACATGTATTGTTAACTTTGCAAATCCAAGGCAGGGTTTAGAGTTATTTTTACAATGTGATATAATTGATGTTAAATAGGAAAGTGATCCTCATATATTGAGAATCTATATATTTTTGTTATTACAGGGGAAAGGTCTGTGCATAGCATCTCTTAAGAAGGGCCTGAGATTAGCAAGGTGGTCAAAGGGAGTCTTATTTGGGATGCTTATTTGATTTTTACAAGGAAATTATTTGGGATAACCAAAATTGAATTTTAAAATGCTTTTTAAAGGGAAAATGAAGTATTGGTTAGTGGGTTAATATCATTAGTGTCTGCTTCTTGCCTTATAGTAGCCACAGAGGAAAGCCAGAGATCAGGCCTCCAACATAGAGTGCTAGCACCCCGCTTTCATTCTCTCAGGCTTAGAACCCCATTTCCTGGAGGGGTTCTGGTGAAGATCAGGCGGATCTGTGTGTGTCTTGCTCCCCTGCTTCCTCAGCCCCAGCACAGTGCCTGCCCATGGACCTGAACTTGGAGGTCTTAGTGTGTCCATGTATCTGGAGATAGATGATTGCCCTCTGCCTTGTAGTCAGAGGTGCCCCAGCTTCAGATCCGGAGGGCCCAGTGTATAGGCCTTAGGTTCACATAGGGTCTGCTAGGCCAGTTGTCCTGAGCAGAAGGCCCTGTAGCCTCAGCCAGCACACCCAGGCTGAGGCTTTGCTCTGACCTTTGTGGTCCCACAGCCTGTGTGGGCCCACAAGGCCCACACTCAGAAGGGGCCATGTGTGGTTTAACGCTCTGCTGTTGCCATCTTGAAATTATTAATGGTTTTGAACAAGGGGCTCTGCATTGTCTTTTGCACTGGGCCTTACAAATTATGGTTAGAGTGACTTACGGGGCCCACCCTTGGCCAGGTGGTGAGGAGAGCTAATGACAACCCTGGATCCTGGTTGGAGGAGTAGGAGATGAGACGTTCCCATAGCTGTTCCTTCCCCTGCCTGAAGCAGCCTCAGCTAATGAAGGGGCATGGATTTAGAAGTCTGAAAGTTCTAAATTCAACACTCAGTGTGGCCTTTCAACAGGTGGATGAGTTCTTAGGTAAGTTACTTAACTCTGAGCCTTAGGTTGAGGATTATAGGAGAGAGGGCTCCAAGGCATCAGGCTCAGAGTTGTTTTAGCACCTTCTCCTCTGCTGCTCTTCTCTTTTTCTGGAATTGTCTGCTAGCATCCTTGTCCTCTCCTCTCCCACCCCCAGCTCTGCACTAGTGGGATAGCACTAGGGATACCAGGAATGGCCAAGGCGAAGTGGCTTTGGGTTTTCCTCTGAAATGTAGGTAAATCAGGCACATTATCATTCATGGGGGAGCCCCAGTATTGCTGTGGTTTCCATGAACAAGCATTGAGGTGTGAGCAACTCTGGGGCGCCAGGTCCCAGGTCAGGCACTGAGGGTGGGAGAGGGCCAGCCCCGGCCCTGAGACAGCGCTGCTGCCTTTGACCAAAGGGGAATCTTATTTGGGATGCTTATTTGATTTTTACAAGGAAATTATCTGGTATAATCAAAATTGAACTTTAAAATGTTTTTTGAAAGAAAATGAAGAATTTATTATTGGGTTAATACCCATTAGGGTCTGCCACTTGCCTTACAGTAGCCACAGAGGGAGGGGAGCCCAAGATTAGAGCCTCCACCATCAGAGCAAAGCCTGGGGAAGAGCTGATTCCATGAGTGACCTCACAGATTTACCTGAGGCTGAGGTTGGAGATTGACACATGGGCTCATTGGTAGCCCAGGTTTCATCAGAGTAGTTCAAATCAGCGTGTTCCTAGCCTTGGAGATATCACCACTCAGGGTGCATGGGAGGTTGGTTGGTTTGCATGGGAGTTGAGCTGTTGCTCCTGGTCAGACAGTTCAGTTGAGGACCAGAGCCCAGGTGTGTGTCCTGGGTAACTCTGCACACAGATGTCTGTCTCTGGCTCACAGGGCCAAGAGGAGAGGTCCCAGGAGCATGACTATCACAGACTTGCTTATTGGTAGACACATTTTTATTTGTAATTTAAAGATATAGCATATTTGCAAAGTTCACCTCAGATACCAAACTCTTATTTAAAGCATACTGATTTTCAAGATGTCATAAGCTAGTAGTGGTTTTTATAGCTCCAAGTATTTTGATCCTTTTCAGCTTTCCATCTTTGCTATAAACTGTATTTTATGTGCATGTCATAATATTTGCCTTCCCACTCCTTTTAATGGGTTCGGATATTTTGGAATCAGTTACTCAGTGCTTTTGTTTTTTCACATTAAATGCACCACCATTTCTTCCCTTAAATATTTTAAATATTGGAAATAATTTCTTAGGTGACATAAATTACGATGCACAGCCCACTAAGCTATTCTTCCCTGGCGATGTGAATGATAGTGTTTCAGCTTTCCCACTGGCTCTGTCACTAACCCATCATAGACACCAGCCCCAATTAGTGTGCAGATGTGAAACCAGCTGAGGAGTGACGTGTGAGCCCAGCAAACAGCGGTGGATGCTGGGTCCTTCCTTCCCTGAGGAACAGCTGAGTGTCACCTGTCATAGCTGAATGCCTAATAGTTCCATTTGTGTATAAATGCACTTTGGCATTTTTTTCCATTTTATACAGTAATTTGTAACCACAGTTGGCAATGATGTCTGCTTGCAAAATCTTACCCTTTGATTTCTTTTCATTCAGTTAAATTATAAAATCCTTTCTTGATTCAAGGATAGTATGCCTTACAGCTCTGTGTTAACATGCCCAGTTGTACCACCTCTACTTTTGTGTCTTCCTTTACTCTTGATTTTTTCCTTTTCTTTTGTCTCTCTTTCCCCTTTCATTCTTTATCTTTCCCTTCTTTCCTCTGTCCTCCCCTTCCTCCTTTCCATTCCTTTCTTTATGTCTTTGTCCCCTTTCTTTGCTTTGGAAAGTGTTATGGGGAGTCAGAACTAGGAGTGTTTACTTACACGCCTGCTGTGCTCAGCCAGGAGGGACTGGGAATGGTTTCTGGCCCATCATTGACCTTGCAAGTGCCAGAAAGTCCTGCACTTGTGGATTATCAAGACATATTTGTTGACTAATAGATTTTTTATAAAACAGATTTTTCAAAGTGTGTAGCAGAGAACAGTCTTTACATTAGCAAACATCCAGGACATGTTTGCTTCCCTTGGCCACCCATCCAGAAAGGAACTGTTCATTTGGTTGTTTAAGATGTGCATTGTTAAGATCCTCTTACATGCCTGACATTGTGTTTGGTATGTTTTAATCCTCCCCTGAGGATGTTTCTTTATTGATTTTTTTAAGAGAGAGAGAGAAACATTGATTGAGGAACCTGCAACCTGGGTATGTGCCCTCACCGGAATCAAACCCAAGACCTTTCAGTGTACGGGATGACACTCCAACCAACTGCGCCACACCATCCAGGGCCCAAAGTAGTTATCTTTAAACTGAGGTACTTTTCAAAATGAAAGAGGAACTATTGATAATTACTCTTGGACAACAGTTGTAAAGCAGGACCACCGGGATCCTCTCCTACTTGCTCTATGGGTCTCTTCTTTCCTCCATCGAGGAAGCAGAGGTCCAAGGGTTGAAGTGGTTAAACCAGTGGTCGGCAAACTCATTAGTCAACAGACGGCAAACCGCGGCTCTCAAGCCGCATGTGGCTCGTGAGCCGCAGTTTGCCAACCACTGCCCTAGGCCAATGGTAAGATTGGCAGATAAAATATAGGACACCCAGTTACATTCGAAATTTAAATTTAGCTGTTAGTCCTGTGTTTCTCATTGTTATCCTGGCAACCCTATCTGTAGTCATAAACACATGAGATGTGCTCCGTGCAGTATGGAGCTTGTAGTCTAGCCATTCTAACTGCAGGTTATTGACCTCAGTCAGGTGTTACACTGATTACTTAACGTGGCCCAGCAACCCTGGCAGGGGGTGGTGCTTTCCCACTTCACAAGGAGGACTAACAGGTAATCCCATCCCCAAGGTCAGACAGGGAGGGCCTGGAGGCTGGGGTAGGGAGTGGGAAGTCAGGACCAGGATCTCAGATCCCACCCTGCTACCTGACCTGGGAAGGCTTCCCTGTGCTCACCCGACCCTCCCGCTTTCTGACCTGCATGTGCCAGCAAGGAGCTCCTTTTGCAGGTTTTTAAAGAGATCCTGCCGGGAAGTGAAGTCTTCAGCATTTTTCTCCATGGCTGGATTTTCCAGGCCGCAGGAGGCAACCAGCTGTTTTCACTGTATCGAACCCAAAACATGTCACGCAGAAAAAATGTCAAGTCATTTTGAAAAATGTCTGAAGCATAATGTGCTTGACAGGGGTGAAACAGCATTGGCCATAGTCACGTAATTACTACCTCAGTGTTTGTTTACCATACAGCTCTTTCTTCTTCACTCAAATTAAATCAATCTGAGCAACGACACAGCTTTATACAACCCAGGTCTCAGTGCGGACAAGTGAGATTTTCTCAGGTTCTTCATAGGCATGATCCTAGCCAGGTTGATGAAGCAATGTAACAGCTTCTTCCAGGTTCTTATCTTCAAACTAAACTCAGACAGACACATTGAATTAAAGTAAATGAAGGTCACCTATTTCTTCCCCTCCTCCCCCCAACAAAAAAATGTTAAGATAGGGTGAGGCACCGAGGTCCCAGTAGTGATTTGAATGTAAGCTGCAGCCAGACACCATAACATTGTCAGCCACTAGATGTCGCTGATGATTCACACCAGTGCCACTGCATGCCCACTTCAGTCCTTGACATTGTCAACCCAGAGTTAAAAATCTGGGTCTTCCAAGTGTTTGTTTTTTTCTACCTTTTTACTCTTTCACATCTTCTTTGTGTTCATCCAAATGGGCCTTCTTTCTCCCATCCATGATCTTTTTTCTACGTTTCTAAAGTTGTCAAAGAAGAAGTTGAAGAGGATAAGAAAGGCTGTCATATTTAAACCATCTCACTCTTTGTGTATGTTGCTTTTTTCAAATTTTCGTGAAACTCGTCAGACTTCATTTCCTTGATGAATTTGGTTAGTGTGTACTAACTCAACTTATCTAAGTTACTGTAGATTCTCTACATCCAGTGAAGCTGATTTTCCTCTTACAGATCTATGCTTGATTTGCTTTGAAAAGGGAGGACATCTTTAGCACTGGGATTTGCCCCTGACAATAGGAGGGATCAGATGCCTGTTGTGGTCCCAGGAGGGTGAATCCTTGGTCAGCCATTCTGGCTTAGAAACTGCCGTTGGAGGGATGCTCCTGAAGGAAGGTGGGAGGGCTGGACGTGGAGGTTAGTTCAAGGCTGGGCAACAATTTCAAAAGCAGAAAGACTGGCAGCTGCTATAGATTTCCACTCCTAATGAGCTACATTTTTTCCTCCAGAGCATGGCTAATATGGGATGGGATCCTCAAATTTAAAAAAAGAAGGAATGTTTAAAGGGAATAAGGTTAGCTTTAATCAACCAAAAAAAAAAAATCTTAAAACTAATTTTTAGAAAAGCTTGAGACCCATGGAAAGTTCTCTTGTAAGTATTATAATGGCAAGCCATTCTCTTTCTTTCTTTCTTTCTTTCTTTCTTTCTTTCTTTCTTTCTTTCTTTCTTTCTTTCTTTCTTTCTTTCTTTCTTTCAAAGAGAAGTTCCTGTTTTTGAAATAGCAAACCACCCGGGTGGAGGGGAGTGTTAGAGCCCTGCATTAGACTAGGAATTGGCTGTAGATCCTGCCTTCACAGGAGAGCCCTGCTGGTGGAGGGCCTTCTCTAAGAGTGGGCTCAAGGCTTGTCAGCTGTAGCTGACATTTCAGTAAGAGTGGGATGAGACTAATAAATTTCCTGGGGGTTATGCAGTGGTGGACAACTGTATGGTAAAGGGCAAACTCTGCTGTTCAGCTCCCATGCCTACTTTGGCATCCAGCAATATGAAGCCCCCTAAAATGTAAAGTAGCTGTTTTTTTTGCCAGGACTTTTCTTGGATGGTGGAATGAAGCATTTGCTTGAGTTAATTTTTAAATAGTCTTTTATGGATTTCATTATATTGCAGAAAATTTAACATCCATGAAATAAGAATAATGTAATCTTAAGAGGTTTAGATTTCCCAGTCGTTGGAAGAAAAAGGCTGGCCTTTTTTAAGTTTACCGATTAAAATCCGACATTCTGTTTAGAATTTCAGGGAATGAATATCCTAAAAATGTCTAGTTGACAGTGCTGTGGATGGAGATGGGGGAAAGAAGCCACAATGCAGTATCTAAACACAAAACACTTCCTGAGTTTCCCCACAGTATGAATTAATCATATTTGGTACTAATTCTGTCCTTGCTATACAACAACTTCCTGTGTAAATTGTGGGAAACTGTGAGAACATTTCCAAGCCTAACGCCAGTTTTACATTGAGCTTATATATGGGAATTTGTTATTTGCTAGGTGTCTCTTACAATACAGATTATTCTCTGAAGATTTACCAAGGTGCAGTGTTGCTAATTTTTCACTTTCAGAAAAAAATTCTGTTATTGTTCCCTCCCCTTCAATCAAAGTGTTCAAAGTATTGGGATTGGGTCAACAATACAGTTTTGATAGAGTTGTTAGGCTCGTTCAGAATTATTTGTGCATATGTTAGTAAGAGCCCCAGTGAATTGTTTGACTTTTGTAATTTATAACTTTTTGTCCCCAGAGCCAGCGTTTGGAATTCACACCACCCAGTAATCATTTTTTAAAGATATCTTTTATTGAAGCTCCTCTTCCAAGTCCACATACTTGGAAGTTGGCCTGATCCTAGACCTGGTTTGGTTTCTTGTCGGGCCCTGGGTGTCCTAGGTCTCTCAGATATGCCCAGGGTCTACCCTGTAGTAAGTTCTAAAACCAGTTGGACCCTTGAGTTTCATCCAGACCCATAATGACTGCAGCAAGACCATCTCTTTTGGACTAGAGCGAGTGCTTTAAATCTCTGAAGACACTGTCAGTTGAGGGTTCTCTACATGTATTTGATTATTGTGGGAATTTGCTTGAGAAATAATTCTTTCATGAAACAACACATATATATTTAAAGAAACCTAACCTTGTAGTTTATCAACATATATGTACTTATAAAATGTATTGTTTGAAAAGGCTGTTTCGGAAAAAAAAAAAATGGTGGTGGAATAGACAGACAGGTCCCGAGCCTTGTCCTGGAGCAGAAAGAAAGAACAGCTGAGGGTCGCACGGGGAGTATTTGTTGGTGAGTTAAGGGACAGCTAAACTCCAGGAGAAGGTGGGGGAATGCTGGATGGAGTTCCCCTGACCAGACAGCCCCCACTGCATCTGGGTTCCCTCTCAGAGCGACCAGCTAAGATGTGGAGACTGTGCCATCTTGAAGGGGAAAGTGGATCTTATTGGAAGCTTGAAAAGCTACAACTGCGGCAACCACTGAACAGCTGCGAGCCCCAGAACACCAGTCCCTAATTGGCGCAAACACGCGGTTTCAGAGGAGGTCTACACTCCACCGCGGAAAGGTCAGATTTCGCCTGGGATAAGGAGAGAGAGAGCTACATAATCAGATATCCGGAGAAGAGAGACCCACAGGGAGACAAAGAAACAGCCCGCATATGAAAGAAAAGCAGGCATCACCAGAAAAGGAAGTAAACGAAATAGAGGCTAGCAACATGTCAGAGAAAGAATTCAGAGAAATGGTCATAAGGTGGCTGAAAAGAATGAAAGACAAATTCGACAATATGAGTAAGAACCAAGAGGAAATGAAGAAGAACTAAGAAGAACTGAAAAATGACAACGCTGCTGTAAAGAACTCAATAGAAAGCATCAAGAGTAGACTAGAAGAAGCAGAGGACCGCATAAGTGAACTAAAAGACAAGGTGGGAAAAAATACCCAATTAGAGCAGCTTCTAAAAAAAAAAAATTAAATAGCAGGAGGAGAGCCTAAGGGACCTTTGGGACAACACGAAACAAAATAACATCCGCACAATAGGGGTTCCAGAAGGAGAGGAAACTGAGCAAGGAATAGAAAACCTGTTTGAAAAAATGACAGAAAACTTCCCTGATATAGGGAAGAAAAAACCCACACAACCAAGAAGCTCACAGAGTCCCAAGCAAAATGAACCCCAAAAGACCAACACCAAGGCACATTATAATTAAACTGGCAAACACCAATGACAAAGTAAGAATCTTAAAAGTGGCCAGAGAGAGACAGAAAGTTACCTACAAAGGAACCCCCATCAGACTAGCAACTGATTTCTCAACAGAAACTGATCAGGCCAGAAGGGAATGGAATGAAATATACAAAGTCATGCAAAGGAAGGGTCTGAATCCAAGAATACTGTACCCAGCAAGGCTATCAATCAAAACTGAAGCTGAAATCAGGAGCTTCACAGACAAAAAAGGACTAAGGGAATTTGTCAACACCAAACCAGCAATGCAAGAAATGCTAAATGGTCTTCCTTAAAAAAAAATAGGAAGCGAAGAAGGAACACAGGTGTAAAGAATAAGAATGGCGACAAATAAGTACCTGTCAATAATAACTTTAAATGTAAATGGATTAAATGCCCCAATCAAAAGACATAGGGTAATGGATTGGATAAGAAAACAAGACCTATATATCTGCTTTCTACAAGAAACCCACCTCAGAAAAAAAGATGCACACAGACTGAGGGTGAAGGGATGGAAAAAGGTTTTCCAGGTGAATGGAAATGAAAAAAAAAAAGCTGGGTAGCAATACTTATATCTGACAAATTAGATCTCAGAGTGAAGGACATAACAAGAGATAAGGAAGGCCATTTCATAATACTAAAGGGAGCAATCCATCAAGAAGAAATAACTCTGGTAAACATATATGCACCCAGTACAGGAGCACCCAAATACATAAAAAAACTCCTGGAGTATAACAAGTGAGAGATTGACAGCAATACACTCATAGTAGGAGACTTTAATACCCCACTATCACCATTGGACAAATCCCCTAAACAAAAAATCAGCAAAGAAACATCAATCCTAAATGACTCATTAGACCAGATGGAATTAATTGACATATTCAGAACATTTCACCCCAAAGCCACAGAATATACATTCTTCTCAAGTGCACATGGGTCATTTTCAAAGATAGACCATATGCTGGGACATAGGCAAAGTCTCTTCAAATTCAAGAAGATAGAAATCATACCAAGTATCTTCTCAGATCACAGTGGCATAAAACTGGAAATCAACTACAATAAAAACAATCCCAAAAAATCTAACACATGGAAATTAAACGGCATGCTATTAAACAATCACTAGGTTACCAGAGAGATCAAGGAAGAAATAAAAAACATCATGGCAACAAATGACAATGAAAACACAACAATCCAAAATCTATGGGACACAGCGAAAGCAGTCTTGAGAGGGAAGTTCATAGCTCTACAAGCCTACTGCAAAAAACAAGAAACAATGGTAATAAATTACCTAACCCTACAACTCAAAGAGTTAGAAAGAGAGCAACAAGAAAAGCCCAGTGTAAGTAGAAGGAAGAAAATAATAAAGATCAGAGTGGAGATAAATGACATAGAGACCAAAGAAACAATACAAAAGATCAACAAAACCAAGAGCTGGTTCTTTGAAAGGATAAACAAGATTGATGAACCTCTAGCCAGGCTCACCAAGAAGCAAAGAGAGAGGACCCAAATAAAATCAGAAATGAAAGAGGTGAAATAACAACAGACCCCACAGAAATACAAAAGATTGTTAAAAAATACTACGAACAACTTTATTCCAACAAACTGGACAACCTGGATGAAACAGACATATTCCTAGAAAAATATAACCTTCCAAAACTCAATTAGGAAGAATCTAAACAGCTCAATAGGCCAATAACTGTGGAAGAACTTGAAGCAGTCATCAAAAAGTTTCTGGCAAACAAAAGCCTGGGGCCAGACAGCTTCATAGGGGAGTTTTACCAAACATTCAAGGAATAACTAAAACCTATCCTCCTCAGACTATTCCAAAAAATTCAAGAGGAAGGAACACTTCCACACTCCTTCTATGAAGGCAGCATCACCCTAATACCAAAACCAGATAAAGACAACACAATGAAAGAGAATTACAGGCTAATATCCCTTATGAACATAGATGCCAAAATCCTCAACAAAATTCTAGCAAATCGGATCCAGCAGTACATCAGAAAGATCATACACCATGACCAAGTAGGATTTATCCCAGGAATTCAAGGATGGTACAATATTCGCAAATCAATAAACGTGATACATCACATAAACAAATTGAGAGATAAAAATAACATAGTCATATCAATTGATGCAGAAAAAGCATTTGACAAAATCCAACACCCTTTCTTGATAAAAACTCTCAACAAGGTGGAATAGAAGGATAATATCTCAACATAAGAAAAGCTATATATGATAAACCCACAGCCAACATCATACTCAATGGGCAAAAAATAAAACCATTTCCCCTAAGAACAGGAACAAGACAGGGATGCCCACTCTCACCACTCCTGTTCAACATTCCTGGAAGTATTAGCCATTGCGATCAGACAAGGAGAAGAAGAAATAAAAGGCATCCAAATTGGAAAAGAAGAAGTAAAGCTATCCTTATTTGCAGATGACATGATATTGTACATAAAAAACCTGAAATACTCCATCAAAGAACTAACAGACTTAATAAATGAAATTTGGCAATGTAGCAGGATACAAGATTAACGCCAAAAAATCTATGGCATTTCTATACACCACTAGTGAACTTACAGAAAGAGAGACTAAAAAAGCAATCCAATTTATTATCGCACCAAAAAAGTTAAGATACCTAGGAATAAATTTAACCAAGGAGGTAAAAGAACTATACACGGAAAACTACAGGACACTGAAAAAAGAGATAGAGGAAGATGAAAACAGATGGAAGAACATACCATGTTCATGGATTGGTAGAATCAACATCATTAAAATGTCCATACTACCCAAAGCAATCTATAGATTCAATGCACTCCCCATTAAAATACCAATGGCATATTTCACAGAGCTAGAAAGAACTTTCAAAAAATTCATCTGGAATAAAAAAAAAAAAACCCAAATAGCCACAGCAATCCTGAGAAAGAAGAACAAAGTAGGTCGGATCTCAATACCAGATTTTAAGCTGTATTACAAAGCCACTGTTCTCAAAACTGCCTGGTACTGGCACAAGAACAGACATATAGATCAATGGAATAGAATAGAGAACCCAGAAATTGACCCAAATCACTATGCTCAATTAATATTTGACAAAGGAGGCATGAACATAAAATGAAGTCAAGACAGTCTCTTCAATAAATGGTGTTGGGAAAATCAGACAGATAAATGCAAAAAAATGAAACTAGATCTCCAACTTACACCATACACAAAAATAAACTCAAAATGGATACAGCACTTAAACATAAGATGGGAAACCATAAAAATACTAGAGGAATGCACAGGCAGCAAAACCTCAGACATATGCCGAAAGAACTTCTTCACGATACTGCTCCTAGGGCAATGGAAGCTAAAGAGAAAATAAACAAATGAGGATACATCAAAATAAAAAGCTTTTTCACAGCAAAAGAAACCATCAACAAAACAACAAGAAAGCCCACTGTATGGGAGAACATATTTGGAAATGTTATCGCTGATAAAGGTTTAATCTCCAATATCTACAGGCAACTTACACAATTTAATAAAAGGCAGATAAATGACCCAATAAAAAAAATGGGCAACGGACCTAAATAGAATCTTTTCGAAAGAAGACAGAAGGAAGGCCAAGAGACACATGAAAACATGCTCAAAGTCACTAATTACCCGAGAGATGCAAATCAAAATGACAATGTGGTACCATCTCACACCTGTCAGAATGGCTATTATCAAGAAATCAACAAACGACAAGTGCTGGCGAGGATGTGGAGAAAAAGGAACCCTCGTGCACTGCTGGTGGGAATGCAGACTGGTGCAGCCACTGTGGAGAACAGTATGGAGTTTCCTCAATAAACTAAAAATGGAACTCCCATTTGACCCAGTAATCCTACTCCTAGGAATATATCCTAAGAAACTGGAAACATCAATCAGAAAGGATATCTGCACCCCTATGTTCATAGCAGCACAATTCACCATAGCTAAGATTTGGAAACAGCCTAGGTACCCATCAGCAGATGACTGGATCAGAAAATTATGGTACATCTACACAATGGAGTACTATGCTGCCATAAAAAAGAAGGAATTCTTACCATTTGCAGCAACCTGGATGGAACTGGAGAACATCATACTAAGTGAAATAAGCCATTCAATGAAAGAAAAATACCACATGATCTCACTCATTTATGGATAATAAAGAACATTATAAACTGATGATCAAAAATATAGATACAGAGCCAGTAAAGCATCAAACAGACTGTCAAATTACAGCGGGAAGGCTAGGGAGACGTGGGGGAAATAATAGATCAACTGAAGGACTTGTATGCATGCATATAAGCATAATGAATGGACGCAAAACAGTGGGGGGTGAGGGCATGCATGGGAGTGGGGTGGGGAGGGCAAAGTTAAGATATGTACACATGTAATACCTTAATAATAAAATGAAAAAAGAAAAAGAAAAGGCTGTTTCTTCAAACCTCATGTCCTGTAGGGAACTCTTTAGATCAACTCTAGCCATAAAAACCATGATGAGGGCTTATGTTACTAATATGGAAGATGGCCATGCTGCATTTTCAGGCAAAACCATAATTAAAATAGGAATTGCAAAATGCTGTTTAGTGCTGGGGTCCCATTTTTATAAAGTGTGTGTTCATAAATATACATCTAAAAGCTCTTTATTGCCAGAATAGTAGAATTATAGCTATTTAGAATGTTTTGGTCCTTCAGGAGCTTCTTATTTTTATGATGAAGATATATTTTATATCAGAAAATAAATAAGGAAGCTCTTTCCTGTTGGGGAAGATTTCTCAATTTACTTGGTGTTTCCAGATGCTGCTATCAAAATATAACTGGAGCAAAATATGCATATGTATTTCTGGAACCAAATAAATTCTAGAATATATCATTCTCCAAAATATTGTAATTCACTTTAAAGAAGGAAGAAGTAAAACATGCTCTTTCCTAACTAGCTGTGAGTTTGCCTCTGAAAACAAAAGCACTGGCATCTCAAAGTTTTCAGTGCCAGTAGACCCATTTCTCAATTCTTTCCACCCAGGCTCCATTAAGATTCTGTTAAGGTTTTATCAGAACATTAGAAATATATTAGGAATGTGAGGCTTTCAGCACACACATATTGCGGCTGCTCTTTATTATGGATTTTTTTTTCTAAATTACCTCAGGCATTGATTTTAAGAAAGCCTGCCCAGATTCAATTTATTTTAATTAAAATATAAAATGAGAATGGAGTAAAGGTTGACATTTGGGGAAGTTCCCCTAACATGTCTGCATTGTATCTTCTGGTTTCCAATTGCAGATGAAGACTAAGGATTACTGGGTCTTGCTTGATGCCATAGCCTTTTTCACCATGCCATTTTCTTGGGCCAAAATAATTAAGTGGTGAAATTTTTTTAATTAAATAAAATCAAAAGATTTTGATTTGGGTAAGTAGGCACCTTGTAATCAGTATATTATTACATATACTGATGTTTTGATTCAGAGCAAGAAATGAATACAAATCCACTTGTGAAATGGATGATAAAATTATTTTGTGTTGAGCTTAATTTAACGTTGGAAGAGGAGCAACAAATATAGGTCATGGAATAGTGACTGATGCTTATCAAAGTTGTGAGTAGCTGGGTATTTATGTACTTATTCAATGTCTCTCTTTTTAGTTGTAAGCTCTATGAGAATGGAGACAGCATGTGTTATCCTCTTTATTGCTGTAACTCCAGGTACTAGCCAGTTCCTGCAACTAGTAGATGCTCAATGAATAAATATCAACTGAATGAATATATTCTGGAAATAATAGACTTGTCATATTCTAATATGTCTGCCAGGAGTTAGTTTTCCTTTGAACAAAGAGTTTTAAGCTTTCATAAAATTAAAGTTTGAACTACGAAAAGTGATGTCTGAATCCATTCTCCTTAAGAAACATTAGAACAAAACTGATACATCCAGTTACAGCCAAGATGGAATAGCCTCATTACCCCCAGGTCCTCCCTCTTGCAACTAGAAAGGTCTAGACATCATATAAAAAATGAGCATAGGAAGAACTTGAAAGGTAAAAGGAAGAAGATGGACTGCCGGAGGACCTTCAGACCTGAGGGACCACCTGGCTGTGGCTCCTCTGGGTTTCCTATTACTTCTCATACATCATGGACAGAACACTCCAGAAGCCTCCCACCTGGATGGCTAACAAGCACAGATGGTAAGGAAAGCCTGTTCCCTCAGGACTGGGGAAAGGATGGCCTCACAGCAGAAACCTTTCTGGCAATATTCACTTTCCACCAGCCAAATACCAATGGAAAAAAATCACCACTCCCCCCCCCCCCCCCCCCCGTGTTTTTAGCAGGGCCTGGCAGAGTGCTGATCTCCCACCCCATGGTCCCAACCAGCAGAATCAAGCAATGGTGCTCCAATTCCCCCACAGAGCTGAGCCAGGGACTGCCCTCCCACCCCTGCCTGGCTGAAGCAGGCAGAGGGTGTCAGCTTCCCTCCTGGGCGGCATTTGTGTGGCTGAGTGGGGACCTGATATTCCATTCCCTGCTTGGTGGACAGCAGTATACCTATTCCCCTGCCTGGGCTCTGTCAGTGGGGTGCCCGGAGTGCCCAGCATCAACATGACTGAATGAGCAAATTGAGGTTGATCAGCATTCTCCTTTCTTTCACTCCAGGAGGAAGCTTAACCTACACACTTCCCAAGTAAGCAGCAGCAATGCGACTGAACGACATGGTGTAAAGCAGAGCTAGTTGGTTCTCTGGTTTTGGCCCATCCCTTTCCCCCGACCAGTGCTGCTGAGGTCCCATGTGACATCAGTGAGACGAACAAGGTGGTGGTGAGGTGAGGCTATTAGTACTGCAGTGTCCCCAGCCCCTGTGAGTGGGACCCAGTGAGGAGCTGAGCCTTCCCCTCCACCTGGCATCAAAGAAATGGTGTGAGGTGGTGAGAGGCAGGCTGTACTCTGCTCCCCTTTCCCTTGGGATTAGTAATACCCAGTGGGTAACTGGGCTTCTGTGTCCATTTCAGCAACAAAGAAGTGTGTCACCTCTCCCCGCCCCACTCCTCCAGTGACAGTCTAACAGCAAGTTGAGCTTACAAGTCTTCCCAGGGCCAACAGGGTGATGTAGTTGGAGCCCCACTTTGACTGGAAAGATGTCAGCAAGGCTGAAGGGCAAGCTGCACTGCCATTCCACCTGAATGCAATAAAGCAATGTGACTCAGTGCACCACTTTTGCTGAGATAGTGTCGATATATACTCATCCAGCCTTTTGCTCCACCTCCACAAGAGGAAAGGCTGCAAAATGAGCAGAATGAATAGGATCAACAGTCCCATAATATCCAGTTGTTCAGGATACCGTTGAAAACCAAGAGCCAAGAAAAATCACAACTTGAATGGGAAAAGACAATCGACACAAATAGAAAATTAATTGATTATTGGAATTATCTTACAAGGATTTTAAAGAAGCCATCATAAAAATACTTGAACAAGCAATTATAATTTTTTTCTGAAACGAATGAAAATAGAAAAAAAAAAAGTTATTAAAAAAGAATGAAATGGAAGTTGTAGAATTGAAAAATACATCACCTGCCCCGCCTCTCCTGCCACCCAAATAAAGACTTACTGGATGGGCTCAGTAGTGGAGTGGAGATGACAGATAACAGATTCAGTGAACTTGGAACTTGGGCGCAGATGAAAATTAAATTATCCAGGCTGAAAAATAGAAAAATAGATTGGGGGTGGCAAGAACAGGTACTGGGGTAGGGGTGCATCTGTGGGAAATAAAAAATAAGAAGAACTAATATTTATATCATCAGAGACAGAAGGAGAAAAGAAAATGAGATTGAAAATGTATTCAAAGAAATAATGCCTGAAAGTTTCATAAACTTGGTGAAAGACATAAATCTGCAGAACCAAGAAGCTGAAGCTGAGTAAACTCCACATTATATAACCCAAAACAATTTACATGAAGATACATCAGCATCAAACTTCTGAAAACTAAAGGTAAAGAAAAAATTAATTTATTATTTATAGGGGAACACCTATTTGAATCACTGCAGATTTATCATCTGAAACCTGAGGCCAGAGGAAGTGGTATATTTTTTTCATTACTGAAAGAAAAAAAAACCCTCTCAGTTGTAGCAAGACTATCCCTCAGGAATAAAAGGAAATAAAGCCCTAACCAGTTTGGCTGAGGGGATAGAGTGTCGGCCTGCAGACTGAAGGGTCCCAGGCTTGATTCTGGTCAAGGGCATGTACCTTGGTTGAGGGCACATCCCCAGTGGGAGGTGTGCAGGAGGCAGCTGATTGATGTTTCTCTCTCATCAATGTTTCTAACTCCCCCTCTCTCTTCCTCTATGTAATAAAATATATTTAAAAAAAGGAAATAAAGAAGTATTGATTAAAGAATACTAAGAGAATCTGTTGCTATCATATCTACCTTTAAATAATGTCTGAAGGAAGCTGTCTAAACAGAAATGAACTTCAGAAAGGAAAGAAGAATATTAGGTTGGGTCAAAATAGGGGTGAATATAATAGATTGTCCTTCTCATGAATTTCTTAAGTTGCCTTTTATGGATGAAACAAAAATGATAAAACCTATTTTGTTGCTTAATGTATGTAGAGGAAACAGTTAAGACAATTATAATTAAAAAATGGTGTGGTTAGAAAACTGAGTGCAATTACATTTTCTATACTTCACTAGAAATATCTCTACTAGTAGACTGTGATACATTATGCATCCATATTAGACAATCACTATTTCAAATTGGCAAGTCTCTTCCTTGATACTTTTTCAAAACATGGTTACACACCTGTGTATGTACCTTACAAAATGTAGAGTTGGTTAATGAGACTTTTACATAAATGCTTCCATATTCTACATGGCATTCTGTAATGTGCTTTTTTATTCAATATGTTTTTATTGTAATTCCTCATAATTACTGTGTTAGATATGAATGCACCACTTTATTTATTTTTCTGTTGCTTTACTGAGAGATTTTTTTAAGAGTTTTTTTTCCAGTTTAGCTACTACAAACAATTCATAATGAACATACTTGTTGGAAGTCCCTGGAGTACACATGTACATTTCTGTTTTTGAATTTTTGTAATTGAAATAAAACCCCTTGGATGTCTACCCCTGTTTTGTTTCCTTGGCTCATTCTGGCCTATATTTGAAGTCAGATTCTCATAGATCCCTTTTAGCAGGGAAAGCTTTCCTGGAAATGCAAGCTTCTTGAGGATTAGATGTGCTGGATCATAATAGGTTGTCACCAAGGAGGTTAGATAGACATTGCTGGTCACTCCACCTAGATCAGTGGTGTTCAAGGATGTTCAAGAAATGTGTGGGTGAACTTCTTTTTAGTTTAAAATTTTTAATTTTTTTTCTAAAAAAAAGAAAAAAGAAAAATTTCCTTATATCCCAGGATAAATGATCGCCTACAGTTCTGTTTCCTTGAGGATTCCTGGGGTCACTAGAAAACATGTTCCTTTCTTTGTTTTCCTGATTACTTACAGCATGGATGGACATGATTCCTTGTACCAGTCAAGATGGTTAAACACAGCCAGTCAGGAAAACAAGGGAATGGTGGCCAAGGGTGCCAATACTCCTCAGGTAGCATGGGAGACAAATGCTTTGTGATTGAGAGTATTTGCAGGTTGGTACGCCATCATTCATTGGTCAGGATGAACAGAAAGTGTGGATGCTGGACAGCTCATTGGTGGGGTCGGGAGAGATTACACAGACATAGATATATACACAGTATATACACTGAGTGGCCAGATTATTATGATCTCTGAATGCATAATAATCTAATAATCTGGCCACTCAGAGTGTGTGTGTGTGTGTGTGTGTGTGTGTGTGTGTGTGTGTGTGCATTAGAGGCCCGGTGCATGAATTTGTGCATGGGTGGGGTCTGGCCAGCCTGGCCAGGGGTTGGGGACATGGGAAGTTGGCCAGCCTGCCTGCTGATGGAACTCCTGGTCGAGGGGACAATTTGCATATTAGCCTTTTATTATATATGATATATACTGAGTGACCAGATTATTATGCATTCAGAGATCATAATAATCTGGCCACTCAGAGTGTGTGTGTGTGTGTGTGTGTGTGTGTGTGTGTGTGTATATGGGTCTTATTAAGGAAAATATTGGAAACAAGTTGAATTATAATAAATTAGTGATGATTGAATGGCTAACTGAAATTTTTCTGAAGACAAGAAAGGTTCTGATAACTCCATGGGAAGGGTTAAAGAGGGGGGCAGAATCACTCTTTTTTTATTATAATGCTGTCTGCATGAGGAAAATCGGTTGGTTTCTAAGTAAATTATTTTAACTTCCTTGTAGCTTACTTGTTAAATATGATTGTAAAAATAATTTGGAATATGGAATGTAGAGGGTTCAGCTACTAAATTGTGTTTCATGCTATGCCTTAGGTGGATGATTTATCTTTATCAGCCACCAAATAAGGGACATGAGGACTTTTACAAATAATTTTGAGTTCTGTAAACCTTCCTGGAAGAAAATGTTGCTTTGGGAAATCAGGATGACCTCTTGTTGACGATTTTCAGAGCAACTCCCTGGGAGAGGGAAAGCTCTTTGAGAAAGCAAAGTATAATTAATGCATAGTTCTTTGTTCAGAGGAGAGACTGAATTGAATATTATTAAAAGCATTTAAGGCGACCTGTGTTTTGTATCAAGGGCATTTAGATGGCTAAATTATGATAAAGGGAGTATTGTATTTGTCAGCTATTATCATTCTAAATTTGCATAAAATAATCATAATAGTGAGAGACATTAAATGCATTAATTACCCATTAAAGGGGCAATTTAACAATCATTAAGGGAGGCACTAATAGATTGGTGATCATGTTTACAAATGATGTGCTTGATCTAAACTTTATATAACACCAAAAAGATTAATCTGCCATTTTTACTTTGGTAAAAAATCTATATATATATATATTAGAGGCCAGGTGCATGAAATTTGCCCATGGGTAGGGTCCCTAGGCCTGGCCGGCCATCAGGGCCAATCTGTGGAGTGGCTAGTGGGGTGATCGGGGGCCCCTGCTGGCACCTGCCTTGGCCGGCCTGGTGCTGCCTGCTCGCCAGCCCTGCCCCCTGCCACCGGTCTGCCTGCCTCTGCGGGTCCTCGCTGGCACCCACCTTGGCTGGCCTGGGGCCTGCAGGCTGGGGGAAGCTCCTGTGTTGAGCGTCTGCCCCCTGGTGGTCAGTGCGTGTCATAGCCATCAATTGTTCTGCCGTTCAGTCGATTTGCATATTAGGCTTTTATTATGTAGGATACACACACGCACACGCGCACACACACACTCTAGAGGCCTGGTGCACGAATTTGTGCACGGGTGGGGTCTGGCTGGCCTGCCCCAATGGGGGCCCATTGAGCCAGGTCGGAGGGGTGGGAGGGAGCCGTGGGTAGTTGGACAGCTGGCCTGCCCCCCATTGGGGTGTTGGGGGCTGATCAGGGGCCAGGCCGGCTGGGAGCGGGGGCTGATTGGGGCCCGGATCAGGCTGGTTGGCTGCTGCAGAGCACGTCATAGCCACCAGTCGTTCTGGTCATTCCGCCATTCCGGTCCCTGTGTGTATACACACACACACACACACACACACACACACACACACACACGTTAGTTTTCTGGTAGCTTCTGTTAAGAATTAAATGTTGGAATGAATGAGCAAGCATACATATTGTGCTTGTTCCATAACTTTGCATAAGATACATGGGAATACCAGTATCAAATTGTTGATGGATCCATATACTCACCTGCCATGATAAGAAACCTTGCAGTGTCTCAAGTTCAACAGTTGTAGAAACAGCCTGATCATTCTCCCCAGTGCCCCACACAACTGATCCTATGACAGTTGGGGATGCTCATCTTTCATCTTCTGGACATCACAGCTAGGAGCCTGGATTCACCTTGTCCAGCCATCTTGTGTCTTATTTTGAAATATCTTTATCTCCAGTAGGGTTAGTGTGCTTGCAAATGAAAGAGACCCACGCAAGGTAGCCTGCACAAAGGAGACTTTTTTTTTAAACCAGGATAGAAAGCTTGTGGGACCCAATGGTAGCAGAATAACTAGGCCTCCTGAGGGCTTGGGATAGAACAGAGGGGAGTTCTGAGCAACCTAGGCTGTCTCTCTCCCACCCACGGGCATCCGCTGCTTTTTTTTTTAACCTCTTTGCGGAACTGGCTTCTCTGCTTTGCCAGGAATGTGGGCCCTAGCCCTGAACTTAAGTGCTTTTTTCAGGCCAGTGCTGCCCACTAATGGACTAGGGAGTTTGTGTCCCAACTCCAGATTCCTAGAAGGGAGAAAGTGTGGCTGTGTGTTGATCATGCACCCACCCCTGTTTCAATCCACCATGGCCAGAGGACAGGTGCATGTCATAAAGCATGCCTCAGGGGAGGCAGTTGCAGAGAAGGCTGGTGGCTGCTCTTGACCTCTGGCACATACACTTCCCTCACTAAGGAAGACCAGGTTCTGCTCTGGAACCTGAAGGCTGGAACTGGCTCTCACTGTTTTCCTCCCCTTCAGCTGCCCCTTCCTTTCTTCCCTGCCACACAGCTGTCTGATATGCTTCTCCAGTGTAACATTTACATCATGTCACTGTTACATCTAGTAAGCTAGGGTCTTTTTGATTCCCACACAGTCCAAGCCTTCTCTTGCATTCTAATGGCTCTCTGACCTTATCTGGCCACCCTCATCTTCACTACACTGTGGGCCAGCACGGCTGGCTGGCTGTCCACTCCTTTCTTCCCTCCACCTGGACCTGTGCCTCTGCTTTGCTCCTTGTCTGAGGTGTCCTAACCTCTCTCCTCTCCAGTTACAGAGATCTGGCTCAGTCCAGGCAGACCTGGGTTTAAGCATCTGGAATGGGAAGAGTCATGCCTAGCTTGAAGGATTGGTGTGGGAAGGAGCCAGCTCTGAGCTTCTCTCCCGGGCCAGACAGTTCTGTTAGGAATGATTGCAGCAGCAGCAGGTGCTTTTGTTAAAGGCCCACGTGAAGCCCCGCCTTTCCCAGGAAGCCCACCTGAACCACACTCACCCTTGCTATCTTCAGGCTGCCTCTGTCTCCTTAACACAGTCTAGCAAGTAACTGCTCCATAGTACACACTGCTGTTCCTGAGTCCCCTTGCTAACTCCTTAAGGGTAGGAATGGTATTTCCGATTTTTTTTTTATCCATTGTGTTTAACACTAAGTAAATGCTTTTCTTCATTATTAGACAAATGTGATCTAGTTCCATTCAATAAACATTTCTAAGTTCCTTTTTATGTGTCAGATATCATTCATTGAAAAAAGTATCCTTGACCCAACAAAGGCCCATGGAGTGAATAAATTGTGAAGGATGATATATTTGATTGACACAAAAATCTTTTACTTCCAAGTCTCTAATTATGCATGATTTTATACTGGCTCTTGAACAAAGAGACCCACAAAGAACTTTTCTCTTTGCTTAAATCTGCCTAAATTATTGACATGGACTTAAGTAACGAACCCATCATGGTAGACTTTATAGGGTGACTTACAGAGGCTGTTTCAAGTTCTCCTTTTCTTCTCCACGATCCCTCAAACTCCCTTGTGTCTGTGGATGCCCATGTGACCTTATTCTGGTAAAGGGGAATAGGCAGATGCTCCAAGAGATGGTTTCTCTCATCAGTTAAAAACATAAAGATTTGCCCTGGCTGCTGTGGTTCAGTTGGTTGGAGCATAACCCCATAGATCAAAAGGTTGTGGGTTTGATCCCCAGTTGGGTACATGGGAGGCAGCTGATTGATTTCCCTCTCACATTGATGTTTCTCTCTCTCTTTTTCCTCTCTCTAAATCAATACAGGTTATGTACTTTTTTTAAAAACACACAAAGATTTGTAAAGAGAAGGGTTTTCTCCTTCTGCCTTTTTCCTACCTGGAAGGCAGATGCTGTGCTTGGAGATGCAGCAGCCATTCTGTTATCATGAGGTTGAAAGCCATAAGCTATGGATGTTGGACTAGGAAGATGGGGATAGCTGGTACCTCAGCGATGTTCTTGAACAACTGCCCCTGTCCTTAAGTACCTCCTTCTGGATACCATTATTCATGAGAAAAACAAATAATAATTGTTTAAGCCAAGGTTCATTGGTTTTTCCCTTCCTTGCGGTTGAATGCACTGTCAGAGGACTGACATTGACACAGCAGCATCAAATCATTAGCTGAAGACTGATAAAAATCAGGCTGCTTAGATGATGTTGTTAATTCAGTTGCTCCCTAAGTCAGTACTTCCTCATCCATTAATCCATCCTTCATTAATCCAATCAACCATCTGTATGTCTGTTCGATCTATATGAGCAGGGCAAGGCCTATGTATGTGCAGCACTGGGCCCGGCACTCTGAGAAAAAGCTTCCCAAGGTTCCCATCTTACTTGTGGCCAGCCACTTCATCAGTTGCTGCTGAAATGAAGGTCAGAGACCCACTAGGGGAAGAACTTGGGCTTTTGGTGAATCATGAAGCCATCCCACTATTTGCTAGCTGCTTGGGAACTTGAACATGAGCCACATCCCCCTGAGCTGCCTTGTCAGTAGATTGATACCTACCTATCATGAAGGGCTATGTGGAACATGTAAAAATGTAATGTATGTTCTGGACACGGAGGTGCTGAATGAAAGTCAGCAGGGAAGGAAGCTAAGAGAAACAGTTGATGAAGAGAAACACCTCATTTTTTTGGTTAAAGAGACTACATGAGTCAGGGGACAAGGACAGCTTTCTGTGCCAGAGCCAGTCTCTAGGGAATCAGGCTAGATCAGAAATTCTTCCATACCACCAGCCGTCTGCCTTTCCCCGGGTTGTTTAGTTTTACGGTCTCAGGGCCTGTCTGTGTGTGGTGGTGAGGTGGGCAGGCAGGCATGGCAATGAGAACAGTTCACTTTAGGCACTGTCTTAGATTGTGGGAAATGTGTTGCAAAACTCTTGACTGGAAGGCTCCAGTTTTTGTATACTGATCGCTATATAAGGTAGCCCTGTCTAGGACTGCTGATTCTTCAAGGTTTCTTAGCTTGAAGAATTTGGAAGCTGGGAGGGGAAGGACCACCTTCATTAGGGATGCTTTCTTCCCCACACCTACCTGTCAGCCCGCCCAGTGTTTATCAGGAGGAGCAGAGGCAGATCTGCAGACAAACCGCTTGGCATGCGCCCTGCCCTCCATCTGCAACTGGCCTGCAGGGACTTGGCGTCCTTTCCTCTCAGGGTCGGTCACAGTGTGTTCAGCCTTCATGTTTGTCTCTTGCCATGTCTTGCCTTTAACACAGGCAGATAGAAGAGATTGGGAAGGAAAATGACTTTCACGGTTTTCCTCCTTTCATCTGAGTCATGGGTCACAGATCAAAGTGGCCACAAAGTCATCTTTGCTTTATAGGATTCTATTGCAAAACATGCTGTTTTGTTTTGTTTTGTTTTGTTTTGTTGGAGAGAGCAGGCTGAAGATTTGGTTGTATATCCTCCAGTTCTCTTTCCTTCTGGACTTCCTTATCATGTTGTTCGACATTGGCAGTAGACTTGAAGCTACAGGTGGCGCTTGATTTATCCCCGAAAGGCAAGGAAAGAGTGGAGACCTGGCCACCATTAATGTAACAAAACAATGAGCATGACACACTGTTTTCCCCTTTCCATCTGTTCCCATCTTCTTTTGGCTGCTTCCTCAGTGCATGTTGTTGGTTGAAACTATTAACCAAGGATCTCAACTACACGCCCAAACGTGTAGTTGAGGGAACTACTAGAGGGAAACTCCTGGCCCAAAGCTGGCCTGTCAACTTCTCCCAAGACTTAAATTTGAGCAGAAAGTCCCAGACACTTTCTCTGGTGTTTTCCTGACCATGATGATGAATAATTCTTGCCACTTGGAAATCCACAGTGGCCTTTGTTCCTTCTTTCTCAGTCTTCTTGTTGATGCTGTGAGGTCCCAGTATGCTTCCAAAACGTTCCCTCTTGGTTTAAATTGCCACGTGAGTACTTTTTGAAACCAAAGAATCCTGGCTAAGGCAGTTGGCCTTTTCATAAACTAGCCTATTCCTCTTCTTGTAATTTCTCTCTCATTTTGTCTGTGGACACTCCCTCCTGAGATGGTAAACACCTCATGGAGACCAAGTGACAGTGATTAGGGCCCTAGTGAGCTGAACCTCTTCTCTCCAGGGGGCTCTCAGAGCTACCAACAGCATGTAGCTCTTGCTTTTGCTGGTTTTAAGTGAATGGTTGGCCTGAATTTTGAGGCACGCAGAGCTCTATATTTCTGAGTAACATGGCTAATGAGTCCTTACCAAGAACTTCAGTCATTGTTCAGTTAGTAATTCTTTTAGGTTTTCCTTATTAGAAATATCTGAATTCCTTTTACTGTTGATTTAGAGATAAAGATTCTTTCTTAGGGGAGACTCTACCTTTCCCAGGGAAGCCCAAATTCTACGTCCTCCATGAAATAATCCTCTTGTCATCTCTCCCCACTGCCCACACAGACTGAGTGTCTGCCTAACATGAATGAGCCTGAACCAAATGTGCAAGAGGATGCAGACTCCAGAACACACCTAGGCTAGGCATGGGGCAGGTAGGAGTCTAGTAAGCAAGGTGTCCAATGACAAATGATAGCAATTCTGAGCCTCAGGTGAGGGGTACAGTGGCAGGGAAAAGGACTGTGATCTCAGACTGCTGTGCTCCAGCCATTATGGCCACATGGTAGCTCTGCTGTTGTCAGAATTGAACATCCATATTTGAAATGAACGATCCCATTACTAAACAAATTGAAATTTAAAACATTGTGCAGACCTCACTACTTAGGCCAAACAAAACATGCCTGCAGACTGACATAGACTGGGATCTCAAGAATTCTTGACCTCTGTACTACTTAGGAAATATAGTAATTAACAGAAAAAAGCAACTTGCAGAAGAGCATGCATAGAATTCATGTCTATCCATACCTGTATATGTCTCTTTATCTACCTGTAGACATGCATGCATGGACTGTATCTATACACATACACATGCATGCACATTTATCTATGAATGGAGAGAAAGTGGAGAATCCACATCGTTATCGCTAGAGGGGAGTAGGTGGGGACATGTTGGGATACTTATAATTTTCATATCTCATTTCTGTAATGTGTATATTTTTAGTTAGAAGCATGTCATTCTTTGCTATTCAGGAAAAACAAAAGGATACAACGAAAATGGGAGGAGAGCAGGGGCCTGATTTTGCTGTATTACCTTTAGCTGCTCCCCTATTTTATAGGAAAGGTGTTTACAAGGCCTGCTTATTGTAGATCTCCTTATTTTGGTTATGTCTCCGGTTCCTGTCATAGAACTTCCCCTGTACATAGGTGACCATCAGTGTGCTCTGAGGGGACTGATGCATGACGGAGGCAGGTTGATAGAAGCAGCTCTGGTAACGAAGAATCCAAGAGCAGGCTTGGACTGCCTGCATTGATGGCATAATTGTCTCACATTGAGTTTCACCCACCTGTGTTCATAAGAAGAGATAATTGCATGTTTTGCTGAAAGATGTCTGCTGATCCGCAGGTTTTGTTTTGTTTTGTTTTAAATATATCTTTATATATTTCAGAGAGGAAGGGAGAGGGAGAGAGAGAGAAACATTAATGATGAGAGAGAATCATTGATCAGCTGTCTCTTGCATGCCCCCCACTGGGGATTGAGCCCACAACCTGGGCATGTTCCCTGACCTCCTGGTTTATAGGTTGATGCTCAACCACTGAGCCATGCCAGCCAGGCCGATCTGCCATTTTATAAGATGCATCAAGTTTGATGCTTTCTGTACCTCCTAATTTATCTGCTATCTTTCTTCTTTGGACATACACACATGATTAGAATATATGCCCTTACCTGTTCCAGTTCTCAGTTCTAAAACTTTGTCCAATTTGATCAAGAACAATAATGGGTGGGAAAAATCCATAGATCATGGAGAGAAGATAGACCTCTGGTTGCACAAATGGACACAGTGCAGCCTGGACAGGGACCTGAATTAGGGAAGCATCGCAGGTGGTTGAGGGAGACCATAAAGGGAGAAGCCAGGTGCCTGGGCCCATCATAAGTCAGGACTCTTCCACACCATGCTGTTTTTTTTAAAAACGTTGAGAAAAGGACAATGAGTAATATAACAAACACCAAGATTACCATCCATAATAAATGGATGTTTTACCTTTTGTCCTTTTCACTTTTCTGGGTGTCTTTTTTTTTTTAACTTTCCTTAAGGAGTGCTGCTTCCCCCCGCCCCAAAATCTTATTTGAGGTGTAGTCCTAATAATGAGATTCCTGAACAATGATATTTAAGGAAGCATCATGATAGTGATGTCTGAGCCATCTCAGAATCCACTGAGGGTGACTTCTTCATGTCTCCAACAGTGCTGGGCACCTATAGTGTGTGGGTTGTGATGTGTCTTCCCTAACATTCCCTCCCAGCCCCTACAAGGTTTCTCTGTATCACTGGAGTGGAGCCTCCTGGAAAGGAGACTCTGAACTGTCTGAGCCACAGACGAGATTTCTTCCACATTGCAGATTCTCCAAGGTGGGATCTGGGAGGAACATTTTTTTCAGCCCAGCTCTGACATCTTGGTTAATTACACAAGAGGCACTTTTTTCAGCCAACGAGACTGTCCTTGTTTTTGATTGTTGTGAACCAGATGTCTCAAATTCATTTTTCTTTGATCAATGTTCCACAATGTGTCTGAAGGCGAATCTGCTCCAATTCACAATAGATGAAAACCACCACTTGAATGGCAGCTGCAGGTTTTTGTTTTTCTTAAAAATTATCTATCTGAAGGGGGGAAATCTGAGAAATTGTATTGTGCCAGGGGAAAATATCAGCGATGGATTCTTCGCCAAGATGATTAAAACTGGGAAAATATGAAAAAGAAAACAAAGGATAAATCCTGGAAAAGGAAGTTGTCTGAAAAGAACATCAGCAGTTACAAAGGCTATTTCAGGGAGGGTTGTTGGTTAAATTCTGAGAACCTCAAATGGCTGTGAGAGGAAGTTTCCAGAAAATGAACTATTTCCAGTGTTTTGTTTTCATGTCAGTCAAACGGAGTATACACAGGGCTTGTAAGCCAGACCACGGAAGTGAAGACTCCACATCTCATGTGGTATGGTGGGGCCTCTGTGGCCAAGAGCTGTATAGAGCTTTTGTTTGTTTAGATTCTCGTTGGCCTTGAACGATAACAGGGGGCATCCATCTGTGGCTCCTGTTGACACTCTGGCAAGACACTACTAGGTTCCTGTTAAGTCACAGTTATACATCAGGGCAAACTTGGGCCAAAGAGCCCGACTTCTCTATTCTTTTGAAAATGACGCTTTGACATTTGTGAAAGGAAGCTGTGAGAGTTAGTCTTTCTTATAATGGCACATATTACTGTGAACCGACCTTTGAGCTATTTTAGATAACATTTCTGGTCATTTCAGGATAAATAATTCTAATCTTGGCCTTGGAGTACTTGCTAATGGATTCAGGTCCTTCATAAATACTGGGAGAGGGTTTCAAAAAGAACCAGCTCCTGTGAATTTAACAATAGAAAAGGCCTTGTTTATTGATTATATTTGTTTTGGCAGTGGCAGAAAACTCAACCAAAGTAGCATAACAACAAGAACATTTACAAAAAAGTTCAAGGGAGATGTGGCTTCAAGCAAAGTGGGCACGGATGATGTCGTAAGAATACCTGCGTCCTTCTTGCATGTCTTCATGCTTCAGTCCCATCTGCCTGGGTTAGTCCATTCTTAAGCAGGCTGGGCACCAGCCCCACATCTTCCCAGACAACTAAGGTGGAAGAGAAGAATTTACATCTGAAAGCTCAGCACACAGGACTCAGAACTGAGGATGGTTGCCTCCGACTGACCCAGCAAATGTAGCCTAAGTCACGTGCCATCTCTGAGAGGACCACTGGGCACTGGTTGCTGAGATCTGGATCAGGAGCTGCTCCCCTGGGAGAGGAGGAGCCATCTCCTCCAGATCCTTAGGCCAGACCCTGTTTCATCCAGGGTTTTGAACTAAGTCACAGGACCTTTGCTGTCTCTCCATTCTTCTTTCTGTATGTTGTCTTTATGCTCAGGTCCCCAGCTGACCTCCAGAAAACTGGAGATTGAAACAAAAGGTAGGACAAGGGCTCTGAAAAAAGCCCACACCTACTGATGTTCTTTACAGAAAAGTGCCAAATGAACTAACAAGTGGAGAAATGAGTGAGCAGTGCTCATGTTCCCTCCAGTAT
This sequence comes from Corynorhinus townsendii, assembly GCA_026230045.1. Taxonomy (NCBI): domain Eukaryota; kingdom Metazoa; phylum Chordata; class Mammalia; order Chiroptera; family Vespertilionidae; genus Corynorhinus; species Corynorhinus townsendii. Next base: position 43,111,959 of record JAPDVU010000006.1, read on the forward strand.
GATCTGTCTTCACCTCTTTGGTCATCACTGAACTTGTATCAAGCCACCCAAGGCCTCCAGGTGGTCCCAGTTGTTTCTATTGTCCAGAACGCAGGTCCTCACTGCTGCATTCTTTTCTTATTAGCGTGTCTTAGTTTTCTAACTGCAGGGTAAGCTGTGTTCTTCTATTTGTCAGGGGAGCCATACATCATCTCTGCAGACATTGGTTCATCTTCAGTTATTTTGTGTCTGTTCACATCTCTGTTTAACTCAAGATGAATTTAGTAATGAGTACTTTGCAACCATATGAGTCTTTATCTTGTATGTATTTATTTTAGAGTGGTCAATATCACTCATCAACCTGTCAGTGAAAAACAGGAAAACACAAACTGCTTTTTAATGTCATAGTTGAACTGTATTTTTAAATCCTTCAGTCCTGCATGCTGTGTTAGACTATCATGGAGATGGGGAGCTGGATTCCAGAATGTGATTAGTCACAGTTAAAAACTCTATAGAGTGGACTGTACAAAACACAGCGAAGAGAGCTCTGGCTTCTTGTGATATCCTAACTAATAAAAGAGTAATATGCAAATTGACCTTACCTCTGCTATACCCACAAAAGCCATGCCCACCAGCCAATCAGGAGCGAGTATGCAAATTAACCCAACCAAGATGGCTGCAGCCACGGAGCTGCAGCAAGCAGGAGGCTTGGGTTTCCCTGGCAATGGAGGAAGCCAACCTTCCCTGCCACCTTGGCTGACCCAGGCCTACACTTAAGGCTACAAAGTTTCAATTATAGAAGATAAATAAATCCCAACAAAAATGGTGGCAGCCATGGAGCTGGAGAGAGCAGGAAGCTTGAGTTGCCCCCAGCAATGGAGGAAGCCAAGCTCCCACAGCCCTGGGCTGCCTTGGCCTCTGCTACAAAGTTTCAATTATAGAAGATAAATAAATCCTAACAAAAATGGCTGCGGCCATGGAGTGAGCAGGAGGCTTGGCTCTGCTCAAGGCTACAAAGTTTCAATTATAGAAGATAAATAAATCCCAGATACCAGGGCTTCTGCTTGGGTCACTGGGGAGCGTGGCCAGCCTACAAACCACCACAGGCCCCTTGCCCAGGCTGCCCCATGCCCCAAGGGAACCCCCATCCTGATCCGGGACACCCTTCAGGGCAAACCAGCTGGCCCCCACCTGTGTACCAGGCCTCTATCCTATCTAATCCTATCTAATAGAAGAGTAATATGCAAATTTACCATCTCTCCAATACACAAGATGGCTGCCCCCATGTGGACACAAGATGGCCACCACAAGATGGCCAGCAGGGGAGGACAGTTGGGAGGGACCAGGTCTGCAAGGGAGGGCAGTTGTGGGCGATCAGACCAGTGGGGGAGGGCAGTTGGGAGGGACCAGGCCTGCAAGGGAGGGCAGTTGGGGGCGATCAAGCCTGCAGGGGAGGGCAGTTAGGGATGACCAGGCTGGCAGAGGAGGGAAGTTGGGGGCAACCGGGCCTGCAGGGAAGGGCATTTGGGGGTGACCAGGCCTGCAGGGGAGGGCAGTTAGGGGCAAACAGGCTGGCGGGGGAGCAGTTAGGCATCAATCAGGCTGTCAGGGGAATGGTTAGGGGGTGATCAGGCTGGCAGGCAGAAGCAGATAGGGACAATCAGGAAGGCAGGCAGGTGAGCAGTTGGGAGCCAGCAGTCCTGGATTGTGAGAGGGATGTCCCTGGAGAGGTCCCAGGTTGGAGAGGGTGCAGGCTGGGCTGAGGGACACACACACCCCCATGCACAAATTTCATGCACCAGGCCTCTAGTAAACAGTATAAAAGGAAAAGAATTGTTCCTGTTGGCTAATACAAAGCAATTAGCTAAGTATAGGAATTTGTCTCTATATAGGGTGAATCAAATTCACTCCATTTAAAGAACACTGTGTGTTCATGTTTTCAGTGAAAAAGATGTGCTAATTTAGTGTTTAAGTTTTGTTCCAAATTTGCTTTTCTTTATGAAGGAAAGTAGTAACCTCAGTGCCAATTTTATGTTGCTCTGTTTCTGCATAGATATATTGCACATAAACTCTGCTATTGGTCTCCTCTCTCTGGAATTTTGTCTATAAATGCAATAATTTGAACAACCAATTCATTGTAGAAGAAATAATTATTAAAATATTTACTTATGTAACTTGTGTCTTCTTTGCTTTCATAAGTTAAATCAATCTATAATGCAGATTCACAGTTGATAGGTGTGCCACTGCTTGGCTCTGGGGAGCTGCTCAAGTCTTTACCTGAGTTAGTTTCCTATCTTTGTCTCCTTTAGGCCAGGCTGACAGTGTTTCTGCCAATATAATTGTCCTAAAACCTTGTAGCCTTCCTTGAATGTCAAGGGGATCCATGCCAAGACCCAGGAGCATTTTCCACACATTCTTCCTGGGTAACCCTGTCTCCATTCCTGGGTCTGCTTAGATAGGCAATTGGATCCATGAGTCACATGCTTAATCTCCTTCCTCTTTCTAATCTGGACAGGCCAACAATTTTCCAAATCACCAAGAGCTGGTTCCATTTGTTTAATAATTTCATCCTTGATTTATCTGTTTGGTTTTTGAATTTTACTGTAAACAGCAAGGAGAAACCAGGCCACACCTTGCACAAATTGCTTTGAAGGTTTCTCAGTTAAATTTCCTCTTCCCTTTGAGAATTGTCAGTCTCTTCCATTTCCATGCCTCTGATTCTATTTTATTTACCAGTTTATTCTGTTCATTAGATTTCTTATTTGTTTATTTTGATTTTTAGATTAAGTTGTTGATAGATATGTATTTGTTGCCCTTTTATTTTTTATACTAGAGGCCCAGTGCATGAAATTTGTGCAAGAGGGGTGTATCCCTCTGCCCAGTCTGCACCCTCTCCAACCTGGGACCTCTCGAGGGATTTCCGACTGCCCCTTTAGGCCTGATCCTACATAAACAGTCAGTCGGACATCCCTCTCACAATCCAGGACTGATGGCTCCCAACTGCTCACCTGCCTGCCTTCCTGATTGCCCCTAACCACTCTCCTGACAGCCTGATTGATGCCTAACTGCTCCCCTGCCAGCCTGTTTGCCCCTAACTGCCCTCCCCTGCAGGCCTGGTCACCCCCAACTGCCCTTCCCTGCAGGTCTAGTTGCCCCCAACTTCCCTCCTCTGCCAGCCTGGTCACCCTTAACTGCCCTCCCCTGCAGGCTTGATCGCCCCCAACTGCCCTCCCTTGCAGACCTGGTTCCTTCCAACTGCCCTCCCCTGCTGGCCATCTTGTGGTGGCCATCTTGTGTCCACATTGGGGCAGCCATCTTTGACCACATGGGGGCAGTCATCTTGTGTGTTGGAGTGACGGTCAATTTCCATATTATTCTTTTATTATATAGGATTAAATAGGATAGAGGCCTGGTGCACAGGTGGGGGCCAGCTGGTTTGCCGTGAAGGGTGTCCCGGATCAGGATGGGGGTTCCCTTGGGGCATGGGCCAGCTGGGGCGAGGGGCCTGTGGCAGTTTGCAGGCTGGCCACATCCCCCCACGATCCAAGTGGAGGCCCTGGTATCTGGGATTTATTTATCTTTTATAATTGAAACTTTGTAGCCTTAAGTGGAGGCCAAGGCAGGCCAGGGCGGAAAGCTTGGCTTCCTCCATTGCCATGGAAACCCAAGCCTCCTGTTCTCTCTGTGGCTGCAGTCATCTTGGTTGGGTTAATTTGCTCATTCCTGATTGGCTAGTGGGTGTGGCTTGTGGGTGTAGCAGAGGTACGGTCAATTTGCATATTACTCTTTTATTAGATAGGATTATTGATCTTTTTTTTTCTTCTTCTTCCTCTTCTTAAAGAATACACTTCAACATTTCATATAATACTGGTTTGGTGGTGATGAACTCCCTTAGCTTTTCCTTGTCTGTGAAGCTGTTTATCTGACCTTCTATTCTAAATGATAGCTTTTCTGATTAAAATAATCTTGGTTGTAGGTCCTTGATATTCATCACTTTGAACATTTCTTGCCACTCCTTTGTAGCCTGCATAGTTTCTGTTGAGAAATCAGCTGACAGTCGTATGGGAACTCCCTTGTAGATAACTAACTTATTTTCTCTTGCTGCTTTTAAGATTCTCTCTTTGTCTTGAAGCCTTAGCATTTTAATTATGATGTGTCTTGGTGTGGTCCTCTTTGGATTCCTCTTGTTTGGGACTCTCTGTGCTTTCTGGACATGTAAGTCTATTTCTTTCAACAGGTAGGGGGATTTTTCTGTCATTATTTCTTCAAGTAGGTTTTCAATATCTTGCTCTCTCTCCTCTTCTGGTACCTCCATAATCCAGATGTTGGTATGCTTGAAGTTGTCCCAGAGGCTCTTTACACTATCTTTGTAGTTTTTTTATTCTTTCTTCTTTTTGCTCTTCTGCTTGGGTGTTTTTTGCTTCTTCATATTTCAAATCCTTGATTTGATTCTTGGAATCCTCTACTCTACTGTTGAATCCCTGTATATTATTCTTTATTTCAGTCAGTGTATGCTTAATATCTGACTGTTCTTTTTTTTTCTCTCATGAAAATCCTTCTAAGTCTCATTAAGTTCTGTAGAGGTTTCTAGAAGATTCTTGAATAACCTTAATATGGTGGTTTTGAACCCTATATTCAGACCTTTCTTCCATTTCTTTCATTTGTGACATGTTTCTTTTTTCTCCGCATTTTGGCTGCTTCCCTGTGTTTGCTTCTATGTATTGGGTAGAGCTGCTATGCCTCCTTGAGTTGGTAGACTGGCCTTGTGTAGTAGGTGTCCTTGGAGAGCCCAGGGGTTCAGCCTCCTCAGTCATCTCAGCTGGGCACTGTAGATGCACCCCTTTGTGTGCTGTGTGCACAGTCTTATTATAGTTGAGACTTGATTGCTGTTGGTGTTACTGGAAAGAATTGACCTCCAGGCCAATTAGCTGTGAGGACCATCTGCGACTACAGTGGGAGAGCTTCTGTGCAGGAGACACCCCTATGGAGCAGGACTTGCTTCAGTGGGGCTTGGGTGCTCATTGAGTCTGCCCCTTGAGTGTGTCGCTTATGGATGTGTAGAGTTGTAATCTGGTATGGTCTGACACTGACCACTGGTTACACTGGCTCTCAGGTCTCCAGGATGGTGTAAAGTCAGCCACTGCCTGGGGCCACTCAGCAGGAGTTACAGAGATATTTGAAGTTCTTCCTTTTTCTATTGGGTTTGGAAGTACCCTTATGAGGTCCAGCTGTGAAGCAAGACAGGCTGGTGCTGGTGCCAGGTCTTGGGCCTTTTATTGATAGGTTTGGGGCTCCCTGACCCAGCTATAGCTTGTTTGAGATTTTAGCCTGAGCAAGAACAGGCCATTCATATGCAAAAGCCACTGCACACAGCTGGGTGGGGCTGTAAATTGGATGAGGTGGGGTCTCAGGAAATGGCCAGGGCAGAGCAAACAGAAATGGTTGCCAGTCAGCCTGGCAATCTGCAGAAATCCCAGCATAGGAACAATGACCCCTGGGAGCACCTTCTTCTAGGATAAATCCACCCTCTAGTTCTTGCCCAGATGCCAGACAATCCAGTTCCTCCTCCTATGTGTCTGTGTCCTCCAGAGCCTGGCCCTGGCATTGGAGCTCAGAGGAAGCAGGACCTTGTAAGTTCAGTTAGTGGGCCAGACTTTTAAGAGGAATAGCTAGGTCTCCAGCAGGCTCTGTGTCATGAGCCCCAGCCCAGACTGGTTTTTACAGCTGGTAGTCACAGGGACTTCTTTTCCCAGCTCTGGGACTCTGGGCTGGGTGTCTGGTGTGGGGCTGGGACCCCTTGCATCTCTGGGCAGCCTCCTCAGAGAGGATCTCCCTCCCAATTTAAAAAGAGGCACACCTGGGTATCAGACCAGCCTGATCTACACCTCTGCGCCTCCTACCGTCTCAGTGTTCTTTCTTTTTTACTTCTCTTTTTTGTAGGACTTCTATTCAGCTAGCTTTCGGCAGTTCTGGATGATGATTGTTCTGTATTTTAGTTGTAATTTTGATGTGGTGTGGGAGGTGGCAAGTACAGGCATTTGCCTATGCAACCATAGTGATTCTCAAAACTCTCTGCTTTTAAAGAGCTTACCTGACTGGGTCAGGCCCAAATCTCTTAATTAAAGGTCACCTGACTTGAGATTTCATTTTCACCAGCAAAATACCCCCAGATTAATGGTTGATTGAATAATTAGGGAACAGGAATTTTGGATGGGCCATATTTAGATTCCTTACCACCATAGTAGGTGTTATATAAACTTATTTGTTTGTTTGTTTGTTTGTTTGTTTATTCATTCATTCATTCATTCATTGTACTGAATCAAGGATAGAGTAGAACATTTAAAAAAATAAAGTATCAAATTAATTGAATTTTACCTCTGCTAATTTCAGGCCCTTTTCAATATGATATCAGTGTGACTCTGGTTATACTGCCTATTGTTGTGACTAAGAAAACCACAAACTAACAGAGAAAAACAAAACAAAATAAAGAAACCAGTAAATTATGCTGATGTTGTTGCCTTTTTTATTTTTGGAAGGAAGAGAAATCTGCTGATCTGGGCCAACTTTTCCCCTCAATGGCTGGCACTGCTCAGTAACATTACAAGTGTTCTTCATATATAGTGTTTATTTCTTTGGGGGTCTTGGGTAAAAGAGTTACTTTAAAAAAAGAAAATGGATGTAAACATGTGGAAAAGTTTAAAAGAAGAAGGTTAGTATGACCGATATAAAATAGTTGTAAAAAGTGAACCACCTCATTATAATGTTGTGATTTCTGAACCGTATTGAATTTCATTAGTTGCCCAACATTGTAATTATAAGTGTAGCTAGAAACATGGGTGCCCTTCAAAAGTTTGGGATGGTTGGTTGGGATTTTGTAGGCCATCCAGCGTTGAAAAGTTTGCTTCATCATTTTGTGGTGTTATCTTTGGGTTGAGAAACAGGAATCTTCCAAAAAGAAAAGTTTAGAGAGTCCTGGTAGATTTTGCCATGCTGTGGCTTGCAGCCTATTTGCTGGAAGCACCATGAAGTGTTCAGTACTGAAAATCAGCTTTAATTAACTTTTAAATTTAAAAGCAACTATTTTTAATGTGTTGTTTTAGAGTGAGAGGTCCCAGGCGGGATTTCCCCTGTATCAAATAAACAACAATAGGAGTTCTGGCTGGCAAGAGTTGTCTGCCTCAGTTGATCTGTCTCCAGGAAAATAAGTTCAAAGCAGAGTACCAAATGGCATCTGAATGAGGGTCTAAACCAATTGGAACTGGCAAGAGGCACTGATTCTGTGGGTGTCCTTGAGAACCCACGTGGGATCCTTTTTGTGCTGTGAACTGTAAACCTGGGAAGAGTCTTGGAAATACATCAATGCTTCCTGAACCCATTTGGATTAGTGAAAGGGAGAAGGAGGAAGTGAAGGAGAGAGAAGCTCAGTTGATGAGGAGTGGTATTTATGGGCTGAGCAATACTGGGCTTCAAATCTTAGCTTGAATGAGATTTGGGCAAGTTGCTTGATCTCTCAAAGAGTGGCATCCATATCTGGAAAATCCTATCTAATAAAGAGGGAATATGCTAATTAACCATCACCCTGTCACAAAGATGGCTGCACCCCCAATGCTGGGTCGGGGGAACTCAGGCTGCACCCCCCGCCCAGTGGGGCTTGACGGGGGACTTGAGGCTGCACCCCCCTCCTGGTGCTGGCCCAGGGGACCTGAGACTGCGCCTTCCCCCCAGCCCCACCTGGCGGCGCTTGACAGGAGACCTCAGGCCATGCCCCCACATAGCAGGGCTTGACAGTGGATCTCAGGCCATGTCCCACACCTGGCAGGGCTTGACGGGGGACCTCAAGGCATGCCCCCTGCCCTGGTCTGGGCTGGGGGACCTCAGGCCACACCCCCCGTCCTGGCACCAGGACCTGAGGCTACATCCCCTGCCCGGCTGGGCTTGACAAGGGTGGGACTGGCTGGGTCTGGATCTAGCCCAATGGGGCGGGGGGTGGCTGAGTCTGGGTCTCACACTATTTTGAGGTACATGTGGGTGGGCAGGGACTTGACTCTGGGTCCTGTGGTGTGCCCCAGACTCTGACAGGAGGAAGGTTTTCATATACATTTTACTAATTTTCTTTCATCTCTGACACTTCTATTATAGAGAAAGGACAAATAGCAATATTAAATTATTTCCTCTAATCAATCCCCTTTTAATGTGCATGAATTTCATGCACTGGGCCACTAGTAGAGATAATAATAATAATAGTAATGATAATACCTGATGTGGACTGAATATTTGTGTTCCCCCATCAAAATTTATATGTTGAAATCTAATCCTCAATGAGATAGTTTGGGAGGATTTTAGGAGGTGATTAGGTCATGAGGGTGGAACCCTCATGAATGGAATTAGTGCCCTTACAAAAGAGACTCCAGAGATCTTCCTCACCCCTTCTACCATGTTAGGACATAGCATTAAAGACAGTCACATAGGAAGCAGGTTCTCATGAGACACAGAATCTGCCAGTGCCTTGGCCTTGCACTGCCCAGACTCCAGATCTGTTAGAAATAAGTTCCTGTTTTTTAAAAGTTACCCAGACTTATAAAATATATTTTGTTATAGCTACCCACATGGACTAAAACAATACCTCTTCTCTACTACATTAAGTGATGCATAAAAGCATTTAAGAGAGCACTTGGCATGCAAGTACTTAGCAAATGTTGGCTGTAATTGAAGGGAATTCATATAAGAAAGAAGCAGGAGTGATTAAGAGTGAAAAAAAAGAAACAGAAAAGGAAGAAATGGAATAGGGGAAAATGATACTGTTGGAGGCAAACAGAAGAAGGAGGTGGTCTAGTTTATCTGGATTCAATGCACTTAGAAGAAGAATTTAAGTTGAAATTGACATTTTATTGCCCGAGAAAGGTTGAGTTCTAGGATGAACACTGTCTACTGCTTAAAATCCTTTGGATGTTGAGTTTCTCTACATTTTAAGTGAAGCTTTAAGGGACTGACCAATGCAACCCCCAGGATGCCCCTGTAATCTAGTGGTGATATTAGTGTAGCCTATATTTTATAACCACCAGTTATAAATATTTTATAACCACCAGTCAATTTATTTGCCAACTCTACACTAAATATGTTAGCGTCAAACTTATCACTCCAACGCTGAGCACAGACTCTCAGGAGGACTGATTAAAGAGAAATCTCAGTGAAATGCTACTTTGAATAGTGGGTCTCCTTGGAAATGAATGAAATGACTCAGGGGATAGAGATTGCCTGGAGGAGCCTGGGACTGAGGGGTTGGCTTGTGCTCCTCCCCAGCACTGAGCTTTCCTCCCAGAGTCACTGCCCCTGGGTCTGTCCCCATTGTGAGTTGCAAAGGAAAGAACACACTCCACCAGCAGCAGAGTTTTGGTTTAATCTGGGGTGGAATACCTTCAAGGTTTCCTGTGATTCTGGCTTTTGGAGAATAATTGAATTACCTCCCTCAGCAAAATGGCAAATGGTGTGTAAAGTCTCTCACAGCAAGGGGGCAAAATGAGAATAAATGCCTTTTTTTCCCCCTCACTGTTTTGCTTTGAGATTTTGGTACAGAAATACATTCATTTAGAACAAATGAAGACATATCCTTTTAAGAAAGTTGGCCAACATGCTTGAGAGGTCTCATTACTTTCTGTGGGTCATGGGGGAGCTGTGGGGGCCTTTATACCACCAAGATCGACTATTATTCTCTATCTGCACACCCAAGAAAAACAACGTTTTTAGTTTATAACTAAATCCTTTGCCTAGATTTGAAGGCAGTTTCATAAACATTTAAAAATTCAATAACTTATTTTCTTTTAACTCTTCAAGATGTACATCATGATACATGAGAACGTGGACACCTCTCTCAAGTCTGGCTGTATAGAAAGCAGTAGATGGGATGGTCTGGAGGATAAAAGAGTAATTTTCCTTCTATCCTTCTGAATTCTTCCAAGTGGCTTGATAATAAAATTAACATGAGACAGATTAACAGGAGAAAAATGACCTAATTTATTACATGTGAGAATATGGGACCCAAGGACAGATGGGCCATTTATGGCTTCTGTGCCATTTTGAGCTAAAGAGAAGGGGGCTGTGGTTTGGGACTTCAAAAGGCAGACAGGCAATTCACATGGAGATAGGAACGAAAATGTTTGTAAATGAATGTTTGCTGGGCCATCTTTAACCATGGGGCACAGAGAGGACTTGGAGCAAATGGGCCTTGCTAGGTTCCTCCCTGTCTATCACACTAGTTCATATTAAAATATTCTTATCTATGATGCTAACTCCCTTCCTGGAGCAGGTCCTCTCTCTAAATTATTTTAGGCATTGAGGACAAAGATCAAAGTTTTTCTTGAGTTTTTCTTTTCCTAAAAATAACCAGCTTAAAATAATCAATATCCCCAGAGTCATATTTTACAGTGGCAAGCTCTGCTTTGCCTCAAGGGCAGGTGAGTGGCTGGATGCCCTCATCAGGGAGCACAGAGGGGAGGCTGGGCTTGCTGGGAAGGTCAGTGGAGACCAGCTCAGGGTTCATATTGTTCATTGTGGGATGATCTCTTCCAATCTAATCTCTGTGGTTCAGGGAGATCTCTGTAATTCAAATCTGTTGACCACAAAAATATTCTCAGGGTACACTGGGTTATTAGGAATGATAACTGCTAATACTCATATGTAAAGTGATTAGATAGGAACCTGCTATAGTACCTCCTTGCCTTCGAGGAAATAACTATCCTCAGTTATTCAAGATTGGGATACTGAGGCCTAAATGGATTAGTAGCTTGACCAAGGTCATTGCAATAACACCTAGTTAGTGGCAGAGCAGGGATTTGAAGCTGTGCAGTCCTACTTTAGGTTATCCACCATGCCAGACTGTCCCCATTACAGAATGTGGAAAACTTAACAGTGTTCCTTTCCCGCAACCTTCTTCTCTTCTTGTGTTTCCTGTCTCGGAGGACAGCCCACCCACCACCCATTCACTTTCACAAACCAGAAATCAGAGAATCATCCTTGACTTGCCACCTCCTGTGCCCACCCCATGAATCCGTCACCAACTTCTGTTCAACCTCACATCCCGGCATTCTCTCACCTGCCTGTTTCTCTCTATGCTGTGGCCACTAACTTGTTTAAACCACCTTGTCTCTTGCCTGGATTTCTGCCTCCCTCTCCTTGTTTGTCTTCTGGTTGTCTCTCTTCCAATCTCATCTCCATGGTCCAGGGAGATCTCTGTACTTCAAGTCTGATCCTTTTGGAGAGTAAATCTCTTCAGTGGATCCGACATCTCATGAGGAAGAGCTGCCTTCCCCACAGTGTACACCCCTGTACACTGTCACTTAATGACAGTGTACAGGGTCACTTAATGTGTGCAACTTTCACAGGAAGGGACATGTGACCAGCAGTGATTGAATTATTCTGCTTCAATTAATCCCTTTGACAACCTCAGGAAGAAAGTCTCAAGTTAGAGTTTATATTCTAATTCTTGACTATCTTCATTTTTAACCAAGAGAGAGTAAGTGGCTGTAAGTTAGCTAAAATTTAATACTACTGCTTATTCCTATTGTGTTTTATGTTTTTCTTCTACTTTATGACTTATGATACAAGTTTTCCCTAATATAGTAGTAATAATCAAGTTACCTTTTAAAAGGACTATCTTATATAATAAAAGGCTAATATGCAAATTGTCCCCTCTGGAGTTCAACCATTCGCTGAGATGTGTGCTGACCACCAGGGAGTGGCGTGGAATGAAGGAAGGCCCCAGTTGCCAGCTGGCAGCTGGGGGAAGGAAGCAAGGCCTAGGGACCCTACCCATGCACAAATATTGTGCACTGGGCCTCTAGTATTTAAATATTAAAGTAAAAGTATAATAAAATTATTAATTAATAAAAAACATAGGAAACATAGTACAGAAAAAACTGGTCATGGTACAAGAAAGACTGGAGTTTGGAAAACCTTAATTAGAGAGCTTTCTGGAACCTGCTCCCTGCCTGTGTTGCCAGCCTCAATTCTCCCATATTTATTCCATTTTGGATTATTTCTTGAAACTGATGGTGTCCTGAACTGTGCAGTGGGACCCACCTTCCTCTCTCTCCCTTCTTGGAGACATCAGAACTCAATAGGAGAGGAGGCTTTGTATTAGTCCATGTGTCTTGGAAGCACGGATTAGTCACTGATAGGCATTATTTACTAAATAGTGTCATTAGAAGAAGAAATTGTTTGAACGGTGTTGTTAAAAATGTGGACAAGCAAATGATTGAGTTGTGTATTTTAAGATCTTACAGTAATACTTGCTCACTGGGCAAATGTTTATCAAGCTTTTTACAGTAATTTATTCAATCAAACATCATACCACTTTCAGAAGCTGGAAATCCATCTCCGTTTAGCAGTCTGTCTTATCTTTGGGGAATACTTTTATAAAACCCTAGGGGCATGTTCTCTCCTCTCCACTGTTTGTCAGAATGTGAAAGTCACAGGAACCTGCTCCTCCCAAACTTCCCTTGCACAGGCTCCCAGAAGCAGGGTCCATAATAGGGTTTAAAATGTTCTCCTAACCCCTAATTTCCAATACAAGTGCTCCTCCCAAAACAATTGCACTCAAAGTGTTGACCTTGAGAATGCATTCTGTGACTTCTCATCTTCTTGTGTTTTCATTTGGGGCAGGGAGAGAGGCTTAAACAACAGACTTTTATTTTCCATAGTTCTGGAAGCTATGAGTCTACGATCAAAATGTCAGCAGGGCTGTTTTTTTCTGGCACCTCTCTTATTTTGCAGGTAGCCATCTTCTCCCTGTGTCCTCACTTGGTCCTTCCTGTATACATCTCCCATGTCGCTCTCTTTTGGGGTTTTGAAGACAGAATGCTTTTGCTGAGATTGTTGCTGCTTGGCAAAGGCCTGTGGATTTTCAGCCACTGAGCCTGCATCCACATGCAAAAGTTTCTCCATTTGGGACCACCTCATTATGCTTTCTCTTCCTCTTTTACTGACCTGCTCCACCACCGGCATTGTTTTCAGTTTCTGGCCAGTATGAACTGAAACAGGGACTTACAATAAAAGAAAAATCATATAAGTCGGGCCTCAGACAAGTTATAGAATTTAAAATGTGCATGAAATTTTAAATTTAAACATGCAACTTTCAGGAATTTAATAATTGTCAACTGGGGCTGCTTCCTGATTTCCAGAGACACTTTAGTTTCTTTTCCATGTGGGGCAGTTTTGGTAGGAAACCTGGACTTATGTCTCATATGCCAGGGTGATAGATGGTGTTAAATGCCTGGAAGGCTTGGGTACAAACTCCAGAATCTGAAGTGAAGGGAACTGGGAGGGAACCCCTCGGGTCATCTGGTGGAAAGGCCTCCTTGACAAATGGGGAGACAGAGGCTCAGAAAGTTAAAGACTCATCCCAGGTGAAAAAACAATCCAGACAGAAAATCCCAGCCTTCTGACTCAGGCCTGAGATCACTCTTCATGTGATGACCACAGGAATCCCTGGTCCTGGGACATTTTCTGATCCTGTGTGTGGCTCGGCCTCTGTTGAGGGGAGGCAGCAAGGTCTGGGAATTCTCATTCCTTGGTGGCCTCTGGGAATCCCTGGAGATGGACAGCACTTCTGCTCTTGCTTCCAGGAAGGAAAGATAGAGGTCAGACATGAAAACCTGGCCTCTGGCGAGGCTGCCTTGAGGTGATGAAATAGGAAAGACATCAGATGAGAAGCCAAACACATGTTTTATCTTCCAAAGCTTTGGGACAATCTCCAGATTCCCCCACACCTTCACTGCTCTCTGGTGTTTCATCTGCACAACCAAAGTGGAGTTGTTCTTTCAAAGTGTTTCTAGGAAGCCCGCAGGGTTTCTCGAAAACCTCAAGCAGATGGTTAAGTTATGTGATCTTCATTCCCACCCTCTGGAAAGCCTGTGGCTAATATTCCACAATGGCCCTGGAATCTGGGGTGGCTTCTAAGCGACCTGGCCTCCACGGCTACTTTGGGTGAGATCAAAGACTTCTGAAAACAGCCCAAGCATGGGAAGCGATTGGTAACTGTGCTCTGTTCTTCCACAGCTATTTGCTTTTGCAATCCCAGCTTTTACATCTTTTTCCAAAAATTGCCCATGGCAGTCATTCTCCGGAGCGGTTGAAGAGCTAATAGACATTCTTATTTTGTTCCACTCGCATCTACAGGCGACTCTGTTGCTAGATGAGTTTATCTGAATTCCATTTGCTTAGACCTTATGAATTGAATACATTTGAATTAATGTGTAGTTGTCTGAGGAGAGGGAAGTTATACTTTGAGGGGGTAAGTGATGTTTGTGTTCATTTATAGAAGTGGGTCTTTAGGGGTGTAAACGTATTCAACACCATGATACCATATCGGCTCTATTAGTTTATACAACATTTTCATTAAGGGGCGCTAAAATAAACACTTGGGGATTTCTAAAATGAGTTTTTCCTTTTGAACAGCCAGATATTTATGTTTTTTTGGGTTGTGTTGGCAGATAAATATGTTTTCCCTTTTAAAGGTAACATTTGGGAGAAATATGCATCAATAAGTATGTAAGTTATAATTAGAGTTCCCCTGAAATTGTGTTTGCGGTATTGGGTAACTCTCTAATAGTGTTCCTTCCCATAATAATTAGAGCAGAATTGGGATGTCAGGAAAGAAACTGATACTCCTGACTTAGTTGTCATTTCAGGAGAGTGGGGAGGGGAAGTGGGAAGCATTTGGCTTCTTTGTAAGTGGAAATTTTATTACTGTATTTGTATTTCTAAATGACTATGAATGGAACTGTGGTGGGTAAACTCATGAATGTTAATATGGCTATAGCTTCTGCTTACATAACACTTTGGTGTTGTCCTTTATTACACTCCTATAGACATTGATGGTTCAACAATTGGAGCTTTTAAACTAATGGAAGGCTTTCAACCAAATAGAATGCCTTCATTACTCCCAAGTAGGGAGATCTGAATGTGAATTGAGGTGGTTTCAACTAATCTGAGAAAACATTTTTATAAAAAGACTAATGCCCATAATTTATATGTTTATTTTCAGTTTTCTTTGACTTGAATAAATTAGGGCAGGGATTTATATCATTTTTCTTCTTGTCAGTTCCCAACTGCATTAGTCAGTATAACAACCTGAAACCTCAGTGGATTAATACATGGAAATTTATTTATTGCTTATGGAAAAGCCCCTGTGGGTCCACGAGTTTTCCTGGGACCTTCTCTTCCAGTGGGTGACTCAGGGACCCAGGCACCCTCCATTCTGTCATCTGGAATATGTGGCTTCTGGAATTGCTCCAAGGGGAATACAGTGTGGGCTACTCATCCCTGATAGTGTAGGTAGAAAGTGACACATAGCACATCTGCTCACTGCCCATTGGCCACACTAGCCATGCCCACACCAACTATAGGAGCAACTAGGGAATATCCAGATGATATGAGGCTCTCCTGTTTTCCTCTCCAGGGATTCCCAACACAACACAGGTGCCTAGCAAATGTTAACTGAGAGAACAAATGAATGAATAATGAATCCTAGTAACAACTTGGCAGTCATTTTAAATTGCCGTTCTAAATTGACAGAGGAGGGACTAAAAATGGATGGAGGAATATGAACTTTAAAGGGTGTTCTGTGTACATTTCCATCATTGACAGCTATGGCAGCTCATTGCTGGTTTAAGTCTAGATATCTCTGCTATGCACTATTATTTTTTTTTTTGAGGTACTGAAACATGGGGCCTGAAAATTTTCATTTTCAGATCCTAAAGGCCTCTAAAGCAAACAGAATCTTGTAGTCAATTAGATGGAGGTGTGTCAGAGCCCTCACGGTGTGCATGGTGGGAACGGAGCTTGTTAAGGTTACAGAGAAGGTTAACCTCTGTTGACAAGACAAAATTGAAGCCGTTTTCTCTCTCTGCAGAGCAGTCCCCAATCTGTATTGTCAGCACAGAGAAGCTTATCCATTTTCTCCAGGGCATTATCTCAAACCAGGTGTCAGGGCACTAAATGGATTTACCGTCTTATATTATTTCTTATTTTGATGTTTAATTTTTTATCCCACTTGTTTATTGTCATGGGAGGTTAAAACAATAACAAAAAACATGGAAGGCTGAATGAGAAAAAGATGACAGCCTCACAATTTTTTATCTTGTTCCTGAGTAGTTTTTGTAGAATCCTTAAGGAATGCCATTGTGTTAATTTCTAGATTTTGCTTTCTTGACTCTTGACATCTTATTCCCACAACTTATTATAATTCAGATAATAGGTCAATTCACTGAAACATATTCAGAACATTCACTACATGCAATCTAATGTATGACAGTATGACATAGATACGTCGTAATAGATGATTGCTTTTCCATGATACCTTGGTAAGTTACAATTTTGGAAAGCAACTCCAGGTCATCAAAAATGGTGTAGGTGTTGGAGTTGGTCACAGGAGGTTTCCAGTATAATTCTGCCACCTCCTAACTGTGGGACCTTCAGACAATTGCTCAGTCATGATGAGCTTCAGTTTCCTCAGAGGGGGAGATGGGTAGGTGAGTTTGAGGAAGACCGTAAGAGGTATAACAAGGTAACACTATTGTACTTGGACACATCACCCTCAATAAGCAGATAGCCCTGGGTGTACTGAAAATGAAATGACATTTTTTCTAGATTTTGAAAAATTCTAGATATGTCTAGGAAAGCTTATATTTTCTGTTTCATTCTCCACCCTGTCCCCTCCCCACCCCAAGGATAGTTAGTCATCTTTGGAAAATCCAGCACTGCACGTGGGACACACACACATTAGGCACACTGGTGGTATCTACACTTGTTGAGTTATCACATTTTTTTTCTTTATCAGAGAAGCAGTTGTGTTTAAGATGCTAGGAGTCATGGAAAAGACAGTATAATATATTACCTTGGAAACCAGAGATGGATGCCACCTGTTTTTGAGGTGTGTATGCTGTGGCCTTGGATATCTCTTCCCCTAATTAACTTCCTGTGAGAAACACAGAAGTAAATCACCAGAGCAACTGAGCCACTGTGATATTAAATGCTAGAACATTCTAAATTGTAGTAATAATTATGATAACGAGGCCACATATTCTCTGTCTGTCTTTTAATTGCTTCTTAACTCTTTTAAGTGGGAATGGCAATGTTATTATGATGTAAAAATGAGGGGAGATAATTTATTTCTTACTTCAGTTGGGCTTTTTGAAGAAACTTTTTCTAGTCTAATGAGAATTGTGAGAGTTCCTTTGAAGAACAATTTAGGTAGATAACTTTAAATATAGTTTAATACTACTAATATACAGCATAAAATATGGATTTGTCTTAGAGTTATGCATAAAGCATTACACTCTAAAGCCCAAGTACCCTAATTAAGTCTTGTTCTTTCACATTTTGCTACTCAGATTCAAATTCATAGGTGATTTTTTTCCCTTGAACCAAGGAAGTCCAGTTATTGGACAGTACAGGAGCTCATTATTGGATAGTTAGTCTTGTAAACTGGTGTTCTGTTTTGGACCTAAAGGACATATGTTCATACTCCATTTATAGTTCTTGAGTGTTGTCTATGTAACAATTGACTTAATCTTACTGATGACTTCATATAGTGTATGTTAGCCCAGTAAGTTTTTATAAAAACCCTCGATAGTGTAGTATAGACATCGTTTGAAGTTTCTGCCAGGTTAACAATGACTCCCCCCAAAAAATTCCTTATTCATGAGGATGGGCCCCAGTTTATACCATGTTTATACAACCATGTTTATACAACCATGTTTATACAACTTGACTCAAGTTACACAACTTGACTCCCTCACCCTCCCACCTTCCATGACCCAGTTGATTGGACCATGGGTGTTTTTTTGACATATGGTGGACCAATTAGATTTCCTCTCCCAGGATCTGGAAATTAGATCACAGTTTTGTTTATCCTGGGCTAACCTCTGAATAGAAAGGTGTAAACAGGGAGAAGCTTTAGCTATTTCTCTTTGTTCTGTGAATCAGTGGAGAGAAGTAGAAAGGAGAAGTGAGGGAACTTGACTCAGGGCCCTGATGGCTTTCTTGATTGTAGTTCCAGGTCTTTCCTTGGACCCAGCTGTGTTCAGTTCTTTGAATTCCATCAAGCACTCTCATATCTTAGGATATCTTTTATCACTTCCTAAATAACTAACATCAGTAGTTGTTTTTGTCCCTATTTTGCGTGTGAAGGAAACTGAGGTTCAGGGAAGCCAATCTTATTGCAAGTGTTGATGGTAGTGTTTCTGAACTCAAGCGGGACTCTAGCAACCCAAGTCAAATTAAAAACAAAACAAAATAGCGCATTTTTGACTTACTTACCTGGGCATTCCAAGATTAGTCTTTAACCATGATTACAATCAAGAATTGTACCAGAATCATTTCATCAAGTCCATACTTTTCTGCCAACTCTGGGCTCTGTTCATTTGTGTGCATTTATTCTCAGAGAAGTGATCTCTGGATGTGGGTGGAGCAAGTGGCCACTGGCAGCCCAAAGCAGCAACATTGTAACTTGTGACTATTGATAAAGGGTTTGGGGAGCTCAGTCTCCCAGCACTCATAACATTGCCCGAAAAAGAAGGACTCTAGCCCTAGCCAGTTTGGCACAGTGGATAGAGTGTTGGACTGTGGACTGAAGGGTCCCAGGTTTGATTCTGGTCAAAGGCACATGCTCAGGTTCTGGACTCAATCCCCAGTAGGGTTTGTGCAAGAGGCAGCCAATCAATGATTCTCTCTCATCATATCTCTCATCTCCCCCCCCCCCCCCCCGCCCCTGGATCTCACCCCAGATCAGAGATTTGGGGTTCCCTTACTAAAACAAGGGAGAAGAGATGCTGAGCAGAGCCAAGCAAAGCAACCTTATTCATCTCATTTACTTTTATTCCTCTTACTTTTATTCCTCTTACCTGAGTAGAAGTGACAGATGATACTCATGTGTGACACACTCCATGTGCAACTTTTATCCACCAGCTGGTACTCTCCCTCTCACTCAAGAAAATCAATCTGGATATAGATGATTGGGTGTGGGCTTATTACTCAGATAACCTTAAATCTACTCTAATTAGAAAAGTCAGTCCGTTGCAAATGTGAGTACTCCCACCATTAGTGAGAACAAATGTGACACATTTCACAATTGGTGAGGCAAAAATACTGGATGGAGACCCCTGCTCTTGGATGGATGTTATGAGGATAATTGTACCAACACCTTTTTTGACACATGCCTAACTATGTACTAGTAAAGCACATTTGCATGCCTCCCAATAGCCAGGCAAAGTTGTAGGTACTGGGGTTCCAGCTATGAACAAAACAGAGAAAGTCTCAGTCTTCATATGGATCTCAGGTTTCTAATGGGGGATATGGACATAAACTTATGAAAAAATAAAAAGAACTTCAGATATTGAGTGCAATCAAGAACATAAAACAGGGGAGTGGGCCTATTGTTGTCTAATTTGGTAGCTGCTAGCTGTGTGTGCAGCTCCTTAAAGTTAAATTATAACTTATATAAATGAAATCAAATTAAAAAGTCAGTTCCTCAGCCACACTAGTGACATTTCATGTGCTCAGTCACCACAAGGGGCTGTTAGCTATTGCATCAGTGCATATATAGAACACGTCCATCATTGCACAAAGTTCTGCCACATTGGAAAGAGGCAGTTAGGGTTATTCAGGCAAGGCCTTGCTGTGAAGCTGACATTTATACTAAGACCTAAAGCCTGCCATGCAAAGGTCTTAAGGAATAGCATTCCAGAAAGAGCAAACAGTAGATGCAAAGACCTGAGATGGGAATGGGCTTGGCCTATTTGAAGATCCAAAGATGGCCAGTGTCTCTTATTGATTTGGAGAGGCTGGAAAGAGCTAGATCAGTATGACTTTTGGTTGTATTCTACACAGTGGGAAACCATTGCTTGAGCGAGATAGTGACAGTTTTACTTAATTTTTAAAGAATCATTCTGGCTGCTGGGGGAAGAGGGTGTCAATGGAAAAGGAGCACATAGAAGACCTCCAAAATCGTTGGACAAAAGTAAAAACTTATGGAAGGCCCAACCAGGCCAGATTGTCCTTTAGCTTGATGTTAGTTTGCTAGGGTTCAGGGCCCAAAGGGGGGTTCTCAGCTGCCTCAAGAAGTTCCCTGTCACAGTGTTAGACTGAGCAGCCAACCAGACAAACCCCAGAGGAGCCTGAGCCCTCAGACCCTGTGTCCTCCCGGCACTGTCCCTGTCTCTCAGGGGCAGAGCCTGGGTCACTGTTGGCTGTCCTCAGCTACTCTGAGCTCCTGCTGTGTCTTGAGGACCACTGCAGGGCTCTGCTTTGGTACTTTATCAACTCCCTACAACTTCCTTCAATAATCCCAATGAGTACCTGTTATTGAATTAGATGCTGGGGTTACAATGGCACAAGAAGAAGCAGCAGTAGTTTCTGCAAACATATATCTCACAATGTAGAGTGGAGGCCATTTAAATTAAATAATTGCTCAGATAAGTGTGCTGTGACCTCTGGGATAAGTGCTGTGCATGAGAGGCCCGTGAGACTTCAAGGGCACTCAATAGGAATGTCCCCACTCAGGGAAGTCAAAGGTGGCTGCTCAAAGGATGTGATAACTGAACTGGATCTAAGGGGGAATGGGGATTATGAAAGTGTCAACTGGAGAAAATCTTCTGGACAGGAGGGAACAGTATGGCCAGTGACCACATGGACCTAGGATCATGGAGTGATGCAGCCACTAATGGGGACCAATGAGGTGAGAAGTTCAGTGAGGAAGGCAGTTCTAGGTGTGGGTAGGAGCCAGAGCGAGGAGTCCTTGCCTGCTATGGTAAGGAACTTGTCCTTTGTCGTAAGAACTTTGGGAAATCCCTGGAGGATTTCTTGTACGTCAGTGGCCAGTCAGGAAGCTCACACTGAGAAGATGAGAGTGCGGGATGGGCAAAGTAGGTGTTGAGGGAGCACCTGGGAAACCATCCCCAGTGAGTGGGAGATAATGGTGTTCCTGCTTTGTCTTTCCATAGGTTTCCCTCTGCCCTTGGTCTGCCAGTCAGCTCCACCACAGTAGTGACTGCTATTATTTGTTGAAACCCTGTTAGGCAAAAGCATATGAAATTACCAATATATAACCATTATTATACAGTTCAAACTAATACTGTGAGTAAGGCAGTGAACTGAGTGCTTTTTATCCTTTATGTGTTTGTTACTCAACACGATTCCACTATAATGTGGGTGGTTGTAATCCCATCATATGGACAAGGTAACTGGGAGATTGTGGTTAAGCAGCAGAGCTGGGATTTGAACCCAGCATGACTGAGTTATATACTCCATTCCAAGGCTCTTAAAGTTAAATGCCAAGTGGCCAGGTAGACCTGCAGACCGCTGTGGTCCAGGACTGCATAAGTAGCTTGTTAAGTAGGCCATTAATACTCATATTTGAGCATTCTCAGAGGCCAGAGGCTCCAGATGGCTGGGAGAAGGATATTCATTATCTGCTTTTTAAAGGAACGGTGGTGCTTGGGGAATTATAAATGAGTTAATGTAACATTTAATACCTAGAAATATTCTGGAACAGATCATTAAAAAGTCAATTTTCACATATGAGGAGAAAATGGGATTATTGAGTAGTAACAGAGAGCACCGGAGAGGGCCACGGAGGAGAGAGGTATATGTCACGTCCCCATAGGATGCCTGTGCACTGAGAACTTGGTATTTGCTGGCCTCATTTGGAGCTAATATTCTTACTAATTTTTATTTTTTAATCTAAGTTGTAAAAAGTTGGCCACCATCCCAGAGCACGGAAGGGGAAAATAATAAGGAAAATAGGAGAGAAGCAAAACATATTAAGAGCTTGCTCTGGGCACTGTGCCCATTGCTTTTGTACATTTTATCCCACTCAATCCTCAGAAAGATCTGAAGAGGAAGTGTTGCCATTCCCTCTGCACAGAGAAAGAAATCAACCCATAGAAAGTTAGAGTGCCCTTTGGAAGCAAGTATGCTTTCAACCCTGGGCATTAGGCTCCAAGCCATCCCTTCCTATCCTTGGCATCCCTGGCTGGCTTGTTGCTTCATGAGTGGGACACAGTGAAATCCAGGCAGGGGGAGGGATGGGAATCAGGAGGCCCATGCAGGTTTCTGCCCCCACTTGGCACTAACTTCTGGGCTGGGAGAGGGAAAGCTCCTCCCAGCTGGTGGTGGAACATGAAAATGTTTCCCTGAGTGGTGCAGACCTGGTTACTGTATTTGTTTATTTGCCCTGCCACCTGACTGAGGATCCAGGCACTGTGCTTGGTGCCAGGGATGTAGAGGTGAGAAAGGTGTGGTGTCTCTGGGACGGTAAAATACTCCTGAAATCCAGGGATACATGGGTGCCTGCCTGCCCTTTGGTGACTCACCACCCAAAGCTAACCCTCTACAGGTTTCCAGGGAAGCAAATCCCATGAAGAAATGCCCAAGGACCCAATGATTTCCTGAGTCAGGAGAGGAGATCAGAGGAGGTAGGATAACTGGGAAGGAGAAGGCTTTGGGGGACTGGGAGAGAGAGCCCTGGGCCTGCAGATAGGATTGAGCCCTTAACCATGGTGCCCTTTACTGAGTTCTTCCTGTGCTGGATGCTTGAAGGAGTTCACAGTTGCTTCACTTTATAGGTGAGGAAATAGAGACATATAAAGATCAGGTAGAAAAAGGTAGGTGATGATTGGGCCAATAGGACTGGGTAGATGGAGACTGAAGCCAGTAACAGGGCTGGGTGAGGAATGCACACAGGACAAGAACCCAAGGCTGGAGGGACACTTCCACGTGAGGCCTGGCAATGCTGAGAGCAATCTTCCTGATGGGGTCCTGGAGGGCCTTCAGCAGCAGGGTGTGATGTGTGTGCTAGTTAGGACTCTGCTTGCAAGTAACAGAAGCCCACTCCGCTTAGCCAACAGCAAATCCGATGAAGGAAAAGGCAGAGCTTAATGTAAAGACTGCAGGGAGTGGTTGCCTTAGGCAGCCCCAGGCGCTGGCTCAGCCTGCCTGTAATGCCCTAAGTGGAGACAAACCTAGGAAGAGAGCAGGGAGTTTGGAGTGGGATGAAAAGCTGGTCACTGGAGGAGACCCAGTGGACACGGTGGGGAGCAGCTGGATCACAGGGCCTTTCAAAGCTTGGGGAAGGGTTTATTTGGAGGGTGGCAGTGAATCCCTGGAGAATGACACCGCCCAATTCACTTGTCTAAGCCATCACTCTGGCTGCTGCCTGGATGGGTGGCAGGGGACGAGGACACAGCTGGGAGTCCAGCTGACAAATTGCTGCCACAGTCCTTTGAGAAGGACAGTTGTGACAGTTCATTTCATGTGTCAACTTGGCGAGGTTATGGTACCCAGTTGTTTGTTTGGTCAAGCACCAGTTTTGATGTTGCTGTGAAGGCATTTTTAGGTGTGACTAACGTTTACAATCAGTAGACTCTGAGGGAAGCAGGTCCCCTCATCTGTAACGAGGGGGTGCCTCCTCCGGTCAGCTGAAGGCCTAAACAGCAAAGACAGGTTCACTGAGGAAGAAGCAATTCTTTCCGGCAAGGGTGAGGGCAACGTGAAGACCCTGCCTGTACCAGCTGCCCGGCCTGCCCTGTGGAATCTGGATTCAAGGCTGCAATATCAACTCTTACCGAAATACCCAGCCTGCCAGCTCGCCCTATAGAATCTGTACTTGCCAGTGCCACAATCAAATGAACCAACTCAATAAAGCTCAACCTCTCCCTCTCCCCCGCCCCCATTGGTCTACTTCTCCAGAACATTCTGACCAATCTGGGCATTTATTGAGTGGGTGCTGGCTTTGCTAATGGCTTGTGTTCTGGGTTCCACCCTCAGGCTGAATTTTATGACTTGGGGAGAGACTGGGGTTCAGTGGCCAGTAGGTGAGCGGAGAAGCACAGGCCCACCTGCTGCGGAGTTTACAGCTGGGTGGTTCCACAGCACACACACAGAGAAAACAATTAGGGAGCTTTCCAGGTGGGATTTAATTAAATGTGTGGAGCACGTGCCTCCAGCCCCTGAGGCAGGCCCACTGCAGTAGGCCCTGTAGTTCTGTTATGCAACTCACCTCACAGGAAGGGAAACGGAAGTCACCCCAGAAACTCTGCTTCTCTGCCTGGGCTGTACCCTGGAATCACCTGGCTGAGGCCGGAGAAACACCCCCTTGATATTTAAATAGAATTGCTCTGAGATCTAGCCAGATGATGTGAAAGCTCCCAGGCTGGGGTTGAAAAGTATTGCCCTAGTCCTCAGCCCTAGTTTAGAGGTAGGCACACAATTTCCAGAAAGAGCCAGATAGTAACTATTTTACATTTTTCAGGGAAAACAGTCTCTGTCCCAACATTTCATTCTGTTGTTTTAGCAAGAATAGCCAAATGCAAAACATGAACAAATGGGTGTGGCTGAGTCCGAATAAAACTTTATGTATAAAACACAGACACCTGACCTTTCACCTGCTCCCTCTTCACTCTTACAGGTGAGAGGCAGCTGACCTCAAAAATCCAGATGTCCTAGGGCAGTGGTCGGCAAACTGTGGCTCTGTTGAGTAATGAGTTTGCCGACCACTGGCTCAGGGCTATGGGGGGTTTGCTTCTGCATGGTGGCAGGTGTGCAGCTAGGCCAATGAGAAGGCCTTACCTGTTGGATTCTAGTTGGTAGAGAGGTGGAACAATGAATTATTTTCACTGGTGCACCCCTATCAGAACTGAAAACTGCCATGTTCTGTGACAGAGGCATTACAGGAGAGGGCCTCTGCCCGCAGGGGGATGCCCAGCTAGCCCTTGGGGAAGCTGCGGTTCCTGGAGGTATCACAGGGCTCCCGCCTTGTCCCTCATCTTATGGTGATTTGCACCGATCAGCAATTTGGGTCACTTCTGGAGTCACGTCCACCCATTACTTTGTACACTCTTCTCCCTGAATGTGACTGACAGTGCAGTGGTATGACCTTGGCCTCCTCCAGCTTCCCTTTCCCTGGGCCATGAGAGACGCTGTCTACTGCATGATCTGCCCTCCCTGCTGAGAATGCTCCTGGGTACCACATGGCCTGGAGAATTGACTGTGAAGACAGGTCTGCGGGAGAGACCTGGTAACCCAGTGGATCCTGACATTGGTCCTTTGGTTGGTCAGTCAACCAACAAGGGCCTGGCTATACAGCAGTGCCTAACACGGACGTGATTCCTGAGTTGCTGAACTAGTCTTAGGGGCGACACCATTGATAAAACAGTCACACAGGTACTTGTACAGTGACCCCTTGGCAAGTGCTTGGGAGGACACCAGCATGATCAGCTGTGTCTGTGCAATGCTGCCTTCAGCATCTCTGCACCCCCAACCTTCAAACTTAACAGTATAGTCTCAAGGAGTTCAAGGCCCTGAGAAGTCCTGAAATGGAGAAACCTCTTTGCCTTTTCTTAAACTCCAGCTCTCCATGCATTTCCCAACCTTTGTTCACCACGACACACATTTTAAAAATCGCTCCTTGCAAGTGTTCTGTGGCGTGGCTCTCTGGTGCACACATCATGTTTTGGAAATGCTGCTTTGGGACACTGCCCAGAAGTGCTGCACCCAGGGGTGCACAGAACCAGCCAGGGGATGCCCCAAAGAGAACATGTCACTGGTATCCTTTAATTTTACTGTATATTTTGTAATTTGTTTTACAATGTTCATGTTAGTATAATGGTTGGTAAGCAGTACACATGTTATAAATAAACATGTATCTAGGAGATGCTGCTCAAAAACATTTTTTTCAAAGATTGTTTATTTAGTGCAGGTTTAGGCTCACAGCACAATTGAGAGGCCGGTACAGAGAGAGCTGCCCTCTGCTCCCACACATCACTCACCAAGGGTGAACCTACATTGACACATCACCACCCAAGTCCATCGTTTACTTTAGGATGTACTCTTAGTATTTTATATTCTCTGGGTTTGGAGAAGTGTATAATGACACATATTTATCATTATATCAGACATAACTATTTTCACTGCCCTGAAAATCCTATGTTCTGCCTATTCATTCCTCTCCCCCACCACACCCCTGGAAACCACTGATCTTGTATTGTCTCTACAGCTTTTCCAGAATGTCACAGAGTTGGAATCATACAGTATGTAGCCTTCTTACATTGGCTTCTTTCAGTTAGTAATATGTATATAGATTCCTCATGTCTTTTCATGGCTTGATGGCACATTTATTTTTTCAATATATTTTTATTGATTTCAGAGAAGAAGAGAGAGAGACAGAGAGATAGAAACATCAATGATGAGAGAGAAAATCATTGATTGGCTGCATCCTGAAAACCCCATACTGGGGATTGAGCCTGCAACCCAGGCATGTGCTCCAACCTGGAATCAAACCGTGATCTCCTGTTTCATAGGTTGACATTCAACCACTGAGCCATGCCAGCCAGGCTCATTTCTTATTAGTTCTAAGTAATATTCCATTGTCTGGAGGGACATAATTTATTTGTCCATTCACCCTCTGAAGGACATCTTGGTTTGTTCCAAGTTTAAATAAAGATTCTATAGACATCTATGTGCAGGTTTATGTGAGGACATAAGTTCTCAGCTCTTTGGGGTAAATGCCAAATAGCATGGTTGCTGGATCACATGTTAAAAGTATGTTTAATTCTTTAAGAAACCACCAAACTGTCTTCGAAAGTGGCTCTATTGTTTTTGATTCCCACCAGCAGGATAAGAGAGTTTTTGTTGCTCCACATTCTCACTGGCTTTTGGTATTATCAATATTTGGGATTTTGGCCATTTTAATAGGCATGTAATGGTGTCTCTTTGTTGTTTTAATTCACATTTCCCTGATGACATATGATGTGGAGCATCTTTCATATGCTCATTTGCCATCTGTATATCTTATTTAGTGAAGCATCTTTTAAAGAACTTAGCCCATTTTTTAAATTGAGTTTGTTTTCTTATTGTTGGGTTTAAATGTTTTTCATATATTTTGGATAACAGTGCTTTCTTACATGTGTCTTTTCCAGGCTGTGCCTTGTATTCTAATTCTCTTGACACTGTCTTTCATAAAGCAGAGGTTTTTCATTCTAATGAAGTCTAGTTTATAATTCTTTCATGGATTTTATCTTTGGTGTTGTACCTGGAAAACATCACCACACCCAAGGTCATCTAGACTGCTCTTGTTATTTTCTAGGAGATTTATAGTTTTCATTTTACATTTAGGTCTATGATTCATTTTGAGTTATTTTTTTGTGTTTAAGCTCCATGTTTAGATTCTCCTTCTCCTCCTCCTCTTCCTTCCCCTCCTTCTCATTCTCCTTATTTTTTTGCATGTGGATGTTCAGATTTTCCAACACCATTTGTTGAAGAGACTATCTTTGCTCTTTTGTCAAAAATCAGTTGACTGTATTTATGGGAGCCCATTTCTGGGCTCTCCATTTTGCTTCACTGATCTATTTATCCATTCCTCCACCAATACCACAGTGTTTCTATTGCTGTAGTTTTATAATAAGTCTTGAAGTCGGATAGCATCAGTCCTTCAAGATTATTCTTTTCCTTCAATATTGTACTCAAAAACTTTTTAGCGAAAGAAATGCTTAATTCCTTCCAGCTCGAGGTTTTTTACTTCTATCTCTTGAAAACCTCATAACACTCTACTAAAAGAGATGGCAAACTATAGCCTACAGGTCAAATCCCTTTTGAAATTTTGCACGTTTTTGTTACATTAAGTTTGACTGACACATAGCCCTGCACATTGGTTTAGATACTGTGCCATTGACGTGCTATAAGGGAAGTCGAGGTGTCGCAGCCACTTCCCTATAGCTTACAACTTCTAAAATACTTACTATCTGATGTTTACAGAAGAACTGTGTCTGCACCTGCCCGGATGAGTCTGTTTTAGGCACTCACTGGACCACCTCATTCTGAGCCCGTGCTGGGCCAGGCTTTGGTGCCCAGCACACCCACCACTTTTGTATGCCACAATCTGTGCCCTGGATTAGTTTCCTCTGTACCCTATCACCCTTCATAGGTTATCAGATCTACTCATAATATAATTGATTTGCTCCTACTCCATGAGATTCAGAAATACTGAGGTGACTTGAACTAAGCATATCTTTTCTCAATCATGTGGACAAAGCCCCTGAGCCTCATAATGATAGCAATGAATTGCAAGGGCTGAGGAATGATTCTTCTTGTTTGCACCAAGTCAGCCTTTTCCAAATCAATAAGAACAAATGGATTTGAGAGGAGAAGCAGAATACTAGTACACAGTCGCGTGTGGGAAATGATGAGCGCCACTGAACAAAAGCCTGCTTGCCTTTCCATCCTTCCTTCATTTGCATTCTGGGCTGTGCAGATTGTTCCACCCAATGGCCTGGCCTCCGGAGGGCCTGTGCGTGAACCATGATTGCATTGGCCTTTACCATGCAGGCCAAGGCTTTGTTTTGTTAATTTAACATCCAGTTATAATGAAACAATAGCATTGAAGGTTTGAGTTTTAAAAAGTGTTGATAATATTCTGGGAAGCACTTGGGCCTGTGGAAGATTAAGACCTTACCCAGCATGAAGCTGTGGGAGGAAACCCGGCTGACATGTTACCTCGAAAGCATCCCGTTAGAAGGAGGGCCTCCCCCTTGGTGTGGGCAGTTCATGGGCCAGTCAAGGTGTTTCTGCCTGGTCAGGTGCTCCCTGGTTGGTGTTTCAGCAGGAAGGTATGGTTTCTTTTGTTTTTGGGTGTCGTATCACAGTAAATCATAATATAGCTGGGAGTGGAATTTGATAAACTGAGTTTTGTTTCTGTACAGTTTTTGAATTAAGAATTGTTCAAAAAGTGACAGGTCTTTTATGATTAATTTTCTTATTGAGACATACATTTCTATATAATAAAATGCAAGTTCTTTTGCATACAAGTCAGTGAGTACTGAAAAATGAATACTATTGAGTAGCCCACACCTCATGAAGACATAGAACGTGTCCAGCATCCCAGAACGTTCTCTTGTGTTCCTTTCCAGTAGATCCCCTCCTAGAAGCAGTCCCTGAGTGCTGCCACTGTTGCCTTTTCTAGAACTTCATATAAAAATGGGATTGCACACATATATGCTTGTGATTCTGGCTTCATTCACTTACAAAGTTTTTGAGATCCATGCATATTTTGACATCAATGGATAGATCTTCCAGACAGAAAATCACCAGGAAATAGTGGTCGTAAATGGCACACTAGTTTAGATGGCTTTAACTTATATCTTCAGAGCATTTTATCGCAAATAAGCAGAATAAACATTCTTTTCAAGTATACATGGAACATTTTCTAAGATAGACCACATGTTAGGACACAAAACAAGTCTCAATAAATTAAAGAAGATTGAAATCATATCATGCATTTTTTTCTGACCACAATTGTATGAAACTAGAAATCAAATACAAGAAAAAAATTTAAAAATTAATTCAGTAAAGTAGCAGGGTACAAAACAAATATTCAGAAGTCAGTTGCATTTTTATATAGCAATAATAAACTATCAGAAAGGGAAACTAAGAAAGCAATTCCATTTACAGTTGCATCAAAAATACCTAGGAATAAACTTAACCATGGATGTAAAATACCTGTACTCAGATAATTATAAGAACTGAAAAAGGAAACAGAAGAAGGTACAAATAAGTGGAATCATATATCATGTTCATGGACAGATATAACTAATCCTATGTAATAAAAAAGTAATATGTAAATTGACCATACCTCTGCTACACCCACAAGCCACGCCCACCAGCCAATCAGGAGCGAGTATGCAAATTAACCCAACCAAGATGGCTGTGGCCACCGAGCGAGCAGGAGGCTTGGGTTTCCATGGCAATGGAGGAAGGCAAGCTTTCCACCTGCCCTGGTCTGCCTTGGCCTCTGCTTAAGGCTACAAAGTTTCAATTACAGAAGATAAATAAATCCCAACAAAAATGGCTGTGGCCATGGAGTGAGCAGGAGGCTTGGCTCTGCTCAAGGCTACAAAGTTTCAATTATAGAAGATAAATAAATCCCAGATACCAGGGCCTCTGCTTGGGATGCTGGGGGGCATGGCTGGCCTACAAACCACCATGTGCCCCTCACCCAGGCTGCCCCATACCCCAAGAGAACCCCCACCCTGATCCGGGACACCCTTCAGGGCAAACCAACTGGCCCCCACCCATGCACCAGGCTTCTATCCTATCTAATCCTATTTAATAAAAGAATAATATGCAAATTGACCATCACTCCAACACACAAGACGGCTGCCCCCATGTGATCAAAGATGACTGCCCCCATGTGGACACACAAGATGGCCACCACAAGATGGCAGCAGGGGAGGGCAGTTGGGAGGGACCAGGTCTGCAAGGGAAGGCAGTTGTGGGTGATCAGACCAGCGGGGGAGGGCAATTGGGAGGAGCCAGGCCTGCAGGGGAGAGCAGTTGGGAGCAATCAAGCCTGTAGGGGAGGGCAGTTAGGGATGATCAGGCCAGCAGAGGAGAAAAGTTGGGGGCTACTGCAGGGAAAGGCAGTTGGGGGGGTCGGCCTGCAGGGGAGAGCAGTTGCGGGGGGGACCAGGCCTGCAGGGGAGGGAAGTTAGGGGCAAACGGGCTGGCAGGGAAGCAGTTAGGCATCAATCAGGCTGGCAGGGGAGTGGTTAGGGGGTGATCAGGCTGGCAGGCAGACGCGGTTAGGGGCAATCAGGAAGGCAGGCAGTTGAGCAGTTGGGAACCAGCAGTTCTGGATTGTGAGAGGGATGTCCCACTGCCCATTTAGGCCTGATCCTACCGGATCTGCACCCAGATTGGAGAGGGTGCAGGCTGGGCTGAGGGACACCCCCCCATGCACGAATTTCGTGCACTGGGCCTCTAGTCCTATATAATAATAGCCTAATATGCTAAGTGTCCGGTCGTTCATTCAACCAATCAAAGTGTAATATGCTAATGATATGCTAATGCCACTCAAGTGTTCTCTGTAACTTGCACTGACCACCAGGAGGCAGATGCTCTGACTGGTAGGTAAGTTTGCTGCTGGGGTCAGGCTGATTGGGACTGAGAGAGATGGGCTATACATGCCCTGGAGCCCTCCCACAGACTCTCCCCAACTGGCCAACCTCCTGCATCTCTCCCAGCCCCGATCGTGCACTGGTGGGGTCCCTTGGCCTGGCATGCGCCATCTCACAATCCGGGCTGAGGAACCCACCCACCCTGAGTGCAAGAATTTTGTGCACTGGGCCTCTAGTATCATTATAATGTTCATACTATCCAAATCAATGTATAGATTCAATGGAATTTCTATCAAGATACTAATGGTATATTTAACAGAACTAGAACCAATATTCCAAAAATTTATATGGAACAACTAAAGACCCCGAATAGCCATAGCAATCACAAGACAGAACAAAGTTGGAGGAATCACTGTTATCAAATACTGGATATTAAATACTACAAGGACATAGGAATAAAAATAGAATGGTACTGGCATGAAAACAGACATACAGAATAATGGAACAGAATAGAGAGCCCAGAAATAAACCCATGCTTTTTTGGTCAATTAATATTTGACAAAAGAGGCAGGAACCTACAATAGGGCAAAGATAGTCTATTCAATAAATGGTGCTGGGAAAATTGGACAGAAATGAACAAAAAATGAAACTAGACCACCTTCTTACACCATACACAAGAATAAACTCAAAATGGATCAAAGACTTTACTGTAAGACTCAAAATAATAAAAGTCCTAGAAAAAGACATAGGCAATAAAATCTCATACATCTCTTGTAGAAATTTTTCTTTCCTGATATATCACCTTGGGCAAGGGAAACAAAAGAAAAATTAAAATGGGACTACATCAAACTAAAGTATTTTTGGACAGCAAAGGGAACCATCAACAAAGTGAAAAGACAACACGCTGGATGGGAGATACATCTGACAAGGGGTTAGTATGAAAAATTTATACCTGAATAGATATGTCTCCAAAGAGAACATATAGATGGCCAATAGACCATGAAAAAATGCCCATCACTAATCATCAGGGAAATGCAAATAAAAACCATAATGAGATATCACCTCACACCTGTCAGAATAGCTATCAACAAACAAAAAGTATTGGCAAGGATGTGGAGAAAAGGGAACCCTCATGGTGGGAATGTAGATTGGTTCAGCCTCTGTGGAAAGCAGTATTGAGTTACCTCAAAAAAACTAAAAATGAAACTGCCTTATGACTGAGCGATTCCACTTGAAAGAATATATTGATTTGAAAGAATATATGCACCTCTGTGATGATTGCAGTGTTTTTTCAATAGCCAAGATCTGGAAACAGCCCAAGTAAAAAAGCTGTGGTACATTTACACAATGGAACATTACTTGGCTGTAAAAAAGAAGGAAATCTTACCCTTTATGACAGCGTGGATTGACCTGGAGAGTATTACACTAAGTGAAATAAGCCAGTCAAAGAAAGACATGTACCATGTGATTTCACTTACATGTGGAATCTAATGAACAAAATAAACTCATAAACAAAATAGAAACAGACTCATAGATACAGAAAACAGACTAACAGACTGATAAGTATCGGGGGGAGAAGAGTTGGGAAACTGGGTGAAAATGTTATTAAGCAAAAAGGAGCAAAATCATAGACACAGACAACAGTATGGTGATTACCAGAGGGAAAGAGTGGTTTGGGGAGGAAGAAGAGGGTAAAGAGGGTCATAAATGATGATGGAAGGCACTTGACTTGGGGTGGTGAGCACACAATGCAATATACAGATGATGTGTTATAGAATTGTACACCTGAAACCTTTGTAACTTTATCACTAATATCACCCCAATAAACTCAATAAAGAAATAGGTTTCTGAGTTACAAAGCAGGAAAGGCAAAATCAGTCATCAAAACTGACGAGTTAAAAATGGATATTATGGAAAATGTTACTTCATGATGATAAGAGGAAAAAGAAAGCCTGACAATGACTCTTCCCAGAAAACTGTAATGTTTACAATTATCTTCTGAAAATAAAGAAGTAAACTATTGTTTAATATTAAAAACAAGAAGAAAAAAAAGAAAACCAATTGACTATACTTGTGGCTTTATTTCTGGATTCTCTGTTCCATTGATCTGTTTATCTCTTCGAAGGCCAATACCATTCTGTTTTTGCTTCATTAGGTTTATAATAAAACTTAAAATCAGGAAATGTGACTCCTTGGACTTGGTTCTTCTTTTTCAAAATTCTTTTCAATATTATAGATCCCTTTTACTTCTATGTAAAACTTAAAATACACTTGGCAATTCCTAGAAAAAGCCTGTTGAGATTTAGATTGGGATTTTGTTGAATTTATAGATCAATTTCAGAAGAATTAGCACCTAGATACTGAATTTTCTAATCCTTAAGCAAGCTATCTGTCTGTATTTATTTAAACCTTTTAAAATTCCTCACAGCAATAAATAGAATGGGGAAAACACAGGTTTACAGATGTTTGAATGGAAAATAATACCGCACTCTCTCTATATAAAAGCCTAAGCGACTGTTTCACCATTTGACCATTTGACCATTTGACCAGTAGCTATGATGTGTACTGACCACCAGGGGGCATATGCTCAATGCACAGGCATGGAAACATGGAACAGAGTGATGAATCTCAGAGGGACGGGGTAGGGGGTGGGGGGGCAGAGGGGAGAGCGGGAAGAGATTCACCAAAGATCTAATATGTATACTAGAGGGATTCTTGCATCAGTGGGGTCCATCGGCCTGCCTTGTGGGGATCAGGCCAAAACCAGCAGTCCAATATCCCCTGAAGGGTCCTGGATTGGGAGAGGGCACAGACCAGGCCGAGGGACCCCACTGGTGCAGGAATCTGTGTACTGGGCTTCTAGTTAATAAATAATAATACAAGAATAAACTCTGTGTTTCATGTACTCACATCTGTGAATCTACTTTTGCCCGACCCTGTATTGTAGTTTTCAGCATACAGGCATTATATATACGTTTTATAAAAGGAATACCTAAGTATTTCATCTTTTTTATACTACTGTAAATGTTACTTCTCCTTTCAATTTTAATTTCAATTGTCCTTTGTTAGTATATTTACTAACTAATTTTTATATGTTGATCTTGTATCCCATGCTTTTGCTAAATTCACTATTTATAGTAGATTATGAGGATTCCTCAGGTTTTGCAACATAGGTAATCATGCTGTATATAAATAGAGTACTTCCTTTTTAATGTCTATGACCACTTATTTTTTGTTTTACTGAATTTGCCAGGACCACTAGTATGATGTTAAATAGAAGTGATCCGACATCTTTGCCATGCTCCTGATCTTAGAGGACATATTCATCATGTATATAATTTTAGATGTAGGTTTTTATAAATGCCCTTTATCAGGTTGAGGACATTTTATTCTATTTCTAATTTCCTGAGAGTTTTTTGATAAACAAAAGTTGAATTCTTTCAAATGATTTTTCTGCATTTATTTGGTCATGTGATTTTTTTTCTTTATTCTGTTAATGTGGTGAACTGTGCTGTTATTTTCAAATGTGAAACCAACCTTGAATTCTTGGGATAAACACAAGTTGGTCATCTTTTTAAGTATAGGTGAATTTGATTCAATAATTTGTTAAGATTTTTACATCTAGGTTAATGAGGGATATTGCTGTATAATTTAAAAAAAACTTTTTCTTGTTTGATTTTTGCATCAGGGTTATGCTGCCTTCATTAAATAAGTTGAGACATATTCCCTCCTCTAATTTTACAAGAGAGTTTGTGTTTTCTTCTTATATATTTGATGTAATTCATAATTTAAGGCATTGGAACCTGGAGTCATTTGTTTTAGCATGGCTATTAATCGTGAACTCAAGTTCTTTGTGTGTATAGGGGCATATCTTCTTTTGATAATTTTGGTAATTTCTATTTTTAAAAGAAATTTGACATTTAACTTAAGTTATAAAATATAGGCATAAAGTTGTTTGTAATAATTACTTATCTTTTCATTGTCTCTAAGATATATAATAATGTTTCCTTCTTCATTCCTGATACTAGTATTCTGTGCTTTCTTTTTTTATTCATCCATCTAGCTAGGGTTTTATAATTTTATTAACTTTTATTTCATTCTTTATTTTTTAAAATACCATTTAAAAATATATTTTTATTGATTTCAGAGAGGGAGAGGGAGAGAGAGATAGAAACATCAATGATGAGAAAGAATAATTGATTGGCTGCCTCCCACATGCCCTCTACTAGGGAATCAAGCCCACAACCTGAGCATGTGCCCTTGACTGGAATCAAACCTGGGACCCCTCAGTCTGCAGGCCAACACTGAGCAAAACTGACTAGGGCTTATTAACTATTTTAAAGAACCAACTTTTAATATTATTGATTCCCCCCTTCTGTTATTTGCTTTTTTTTTAATTGCTTTTTGTTTTTATCTCTATAATTTTATTTCTTCTTTTAACATTGAGTTTCATTTGTTCTTTTTATCTTCAACTATTCATCTTAAAATGTGCTTCTTTTCCATAAGCTTTTAAACCTATAGTTTTTTGTAAAGTCTCTTTTAGCTACATCTCACACATATTGACAATTTTCATTATCATTCATTTAAAAATATTTTCCATGTAATTTTATTTCTTTTCACATGTATTATTAAGTACTGTACTGTTTAATTTCCAAATCTTTAGGGTTTTTCTAGGCATAAACTTTTAGATATCATTGATAGTTTTATATCATTATCATATATTAATTTCTAAAATTAGCCTATTGTTACCAGAGACAATACTATGCGGATTTCAGTCATTTAAAACTTATTGTGCCCTGCTGGTGTGCCTCAGTGGTTGAGCATAGACCCATGCACCGAGGGGTCACTGGTTCAATTCCTGGTCAGGGCACATGCTCCTGTTGTGGATTTGATCTCCAGCAGGGGGCGTGCAGCAGGCGACAGCTGGTAGATGTTGATGTTTCTCTCTCATGGATGTTTTATCTCTCTCTCCCTTCCCTTCTCTCTAAAATCAATGAATGCATATTTAAAACCTCACTTCCTGGCTTCTTTTAAGATTTTCTTTGACTTTTTTGCTGTTTGAATATGATATGACTAGATGTAGATTTTTTTTTTTTTAAGTCAGATGCTTGGTGCTCTCTGAGTTTCTTGGATCTGTGGTTTGGTGTTCATCATAATTTTAGAAAATTTTCAGCCATTATTATGTCAAAAATTTCTTCTGTTTTTTACTCTCTCTTCCTTCTGGTATTCCTATTATACATGTTCCACCTTTTGTAATTGTCCCACAGTTCTTGAATGTTCTGTTTCTTTTCTTTCTCTCCATTTTTTACTCTTTGCTTTTCAGTTTGGGGAGTTTCTATTGAGCTATTTTTAGGTTCATTGATTATATCCTCAGCTGTGTTCGGTCTGCTGATGAGCCAGCAGAGGCATTCTTCATTCTGTTACAGAGTTTTTGGTTACTAGGGTTTCCTTTTGATTCTTTCTTAGAATATTCATCTCTCTGCTGACATTATCCACTTGTTCTTACCAGTTTTCTATTTTTTTTCCATTAGTGTCGTGAGCATATTAATCACAGTTGTTTTAAATCCCCAATATGATCATTCCGACCACACTGCCTGTCATCTGCCATCTTGCAATCTTGTAAGATAAGAGCACATGCTGTGGAAATAGACTGCCTGTGCGTGAACCCTGACTCTGCTTATCAGCTGCACATTAATCTTTGACAGGGCACCTGAATTCTCTGTACCTCAGTTTCCTCATCTGTGAAGTGGGAATGCTCATAAGATCTTTTTCATTGAGTTGTTAGGAACATCAACACATGAAAGGAGAATTAACCCATAAAAAGCACTTAGAATAATATAAACATTCTATATACACTGAGTGGCCAGATTATTATGATCACTGAACGCATAATAATATATGTATGTGTGTGTGTATTTAGAGGCCCAGTGCATGAATTTGTACATGGGTGGGGTCCATACAGCCTGGCCAGGGGGAGGAAATATAGGCGGTTGGCTGGCCTGCCTGTTGGTCGAACTCCTGGTCGAGGGGACAATTTGCATACTAGCCTTTTATTATATAGGATGTACACTGAGTGGCCAGATTATTATGTGTTCAGAGATCATAATAATCTGGCCACTCAGTGTATATACTATAGGCCCGAAGCATGAAATTTATGCACAGGTAGGGTCCCTAGGCTGGTGATCAGGGCCGATCAGGGCCTTCTGGCTGCTGGCTGGGGTCTCTCTTCCCTGCTGCTGGCTGCCAGCCAGGGCCTTCCTTCATTCTGCGCCGCCCCCTGGTGGTCAGCTCACGTCATAGCGAGTGATAGAACTCCCAGTCAAACTCCCGAGGGGAACTTTGCATATTAGCTTTTTATATACATAGATTCCATCATGATGATGATGACGACGATAATGATATGATGATGCAGCCATTTTTAAAACATGTCTGCACACTCGCATCTTGAGGGACTTTGCTCTGCTGTCCCCACTGTCTGTGCTGTTGCCCACACAGCTCCCTTCCTCCCTTCATTCAGCTTGTGTGCGAGTCCCTGCAGCCGTGAGACCTCTGAGCCTTGTATATAAAACCACAGCCCTTCCCTGCTGTGTTCCCTTGCCCTGATTTATTATTTTTCTTTAGCAAGTATAACTATCTGACATATTACCTGTTTACTTGTTATTTTTTTATTCTCCCCAGGCTCCTTCAACTGAAACGTAGGCTGTATAAGGACAGGGTCTGTCTTCAAATTTTCGAAAATTAAAATGGTTTTAGGGCATTTTTCTCTATATATGCAAAAGGAAGTATTGTGCAGCTCCTTCCATTTTCTGCCAAGAATATTGTATGACGTTGAGAAACAGTTACATACCACTGTCACACCCCTGTGAAAGCTGCCATAGAGAATAAGGAAGACTAAAAGGGACCACATGACCAGGGTAGGATCCACAGTGTGAGGATGGCCCACAGCTTAAGCCAAGGTCTGCCTGAGATCACAGCCCCCTGCCTGAGCCACATGTAATGTTTCCTGGCCTTCTCTTCCAGTATGAATACTTCAATGCCGTGCTGATCAATGAAAGGGACAAAGACGGGAACTTTTTGGAGCTGGGGAAGGAATTCATCTTGGCCCCAAATGACCATTTCAATAATCTGCCTGTGAACATCAGTCTCAGTGACGTCCAGGTGCCAACGAACATGTACAACAAAGGTAAGCCTCAGGGCGCTCCTTTCAGGGGCGGAGAGGAGGTGGTGAGGGTACAGGGCTGGCCAATTTGGGACATTATGTTATTTTGAAAACCACAATTATACTCTGGGTATGTCAGCCTGGATAGGTGCAGTGTGTGCTTGATCTGCCTGGAGA
Source organism: Corynorhinus townsendii (assembly GCA_026230045.1). Taxonomy (NCBI): domain Eukaryota; kingdom Metazoa; phylum Chordata; class Mammalia; order Chiroptera; family Vespertilionidae; genus Corynorhinus; species Corynorhinus townsendii. The sequence goes on from JAPDVU010000006.1 coordinate 43,150,215, forward strand.
CTCCGGCTTGCTACTTCCCCGGGCTGTTTGCAGGAGCTCTCTGACAGCCAGCCCAGGGTTGGCAAACTTGTTTCTGTAAAGGGCCCGATAGTAAATAACTCTGGCCTTGAAGGCCATCTAGCCTGCTCACAGCTACTCAACTCTGCTGTTCTGGCACAAACACAGCCGCAGGCAACAGTACGTCAGTGGACATGGTTGTGTTTCAGTAAAACATTCACCTACAAAAAACAATGGCCGGATTCCACCTGTAGGAGATCATTCCCTGATCTGTGGTGTAGTCCATCTCTCTCCTTCCTCTATTCCTTGTAATGGTAGTTACATGTTCAGCAACACCGGGGGTTGCAACAGAATCGGATGTGGCCTTTCTTAGACTACAAAGCAGCAGGGATCTCACGGGGCTCCCTGTTTTCAGGCTTGTGGCCCTCAAATCCAGCCTTCACATAGGGTCTAGGGTTATTTTCCCCAAATTCCCATATGCCCATTGGAGTTGGGATTTTCCTGGCCAAGGACTGGGCTCTGGCAGCAGATGGACTCTGGTTAGACCCTGGGTTTCACCTCTGAATGGCTGTGACCTTGAGGGCACCGCCTTCTCTCCTGAGACCTGAGTTTCCTCTTCCATAGAATGCGGATAATAACTGTGTCTACCTCCTGGGGTGGCTGTGAGGACCTGACAGAGGGTGTGAATAAAAGTTTACATTAATGACGTTACCCTTGTCGTCATCACCATCACTGAGTTGGATTTTGCTCTGCTTTGTCACCCCTGAGAGGCTCCTGAACAAAGAGCCATTCCCTCAGAAAAACACTTCAGAAAGTGATGGCATCTTCAAAGTAAAATTCTGCCCTGTTGCCTACCATTGAGGTTTCAAAAGTATCAGGGGCCAGGGGCTATCACCCACCCAGCTCCAGGTCACCTACAAGAGTGCAGTGGTCCAGAGAAGGCTGTGGGTTTGATTCCTGCTCCTCCCCTCGCTGGATCCTGAGCCTCAGTCGCCCCCCGGGATGAGGATGCCAGCTCCCTCAGAGGGCCATTGTAAAATGATGTGGGTGCAGCCTTCGTGCAACAGCGGCTCATGGAAGTGCTCAGTCATCTTAGCTGCCATCACTATTATTGGGAAATAACATGACCATGAGTTGCCTTTCTAAATTGTTCTAGGTCCCTGTTTATAAAGGCTGGTCAGTGATTAAAGAACCTCCTCCTCACTGTCTCTGAAGCATGCTTCTTGTGCCTCTGCTTTGTGGCTGGATACTTGATGTCTTCCTTTCCTTGTTTACCTGTTACCCATCCTTAATCCTCAGTGGAGGCAGGACTCCATTCATGAATTATTCCCATGGTTTTGGGGAACCACATGGTGAAGCAAACACAGCCCCTCTCCTGAGGGGTTTGCACTTTACTTGGGGAGCAAACAGGTAATGAGATCATTAGTTAGTGGTCACCTTTATGGAAAGCCAGGGGCAGTGGGAGTGCCAAGGAGGGGCCCTGTCACTCGCTCATGTGGCAGCCACACATTTGCCATTTTCTCTCTCCCTCCTGGAGAAAGTGATGTCAGTCTGAACCACCTCTACTGGGCTCTGGACTGGGCCACGTGACCTAATCTTCAGTTTGGACTCTTCCTTAGAGGGCAGATTCCTGAGCACCGCAGCCTTAGGGGCTGAGCTCACATCTCTGGTAGGGTTGAGTCCTCTAGGGTGGTCTTGTCAGTGAGGAAGGAAGGCCCCTTTTGTGCATCGTGGCTGGAAGAAAGCCATCCTCTCAGCATTAAATACACACTCAGCTGAAGATAAAAATTAACACGATTTTACAGAGCAATTTCAGACATAAAACCATTCAGAACGATCTTTTAAAATATGACAGCTGTTTCAAGGTTGCTGGAGCCATTAGCACCATTATGGAGAGAGATTTAATTGCACCGTAAGCTTTAAAGGCATAATTGTACCTTTTGGTGGCAAAAGCACATGAGGGACCAGCACCGCCACTGATCACAGGGACTGTGGTGGGGGTTCTGAACTTCACCAGGCGAATCTAAAAAATAGGCAGTTCACTTGAGCTGTGGAGGTAGGTGACGATGTTTAAAGTCATTCTCAGCAGCCCTGAGGGGTCTGCCTACCGCCCCCACTCAGACTCACTGGTCCCAGGCAGTGGGGTCAGTCAGGCTCTGTCCCTTGTCTAGTCTGCTAGGCAGTGAGGAGCTGCCCAGGGAAGGGGCTTCAGGAAAATTCCTGTCTCCATTCTACCTAATTCAAACCAGCCCCAAACCATCTTTTTTCTTTTCAAGCTGCAGAGATGTATTTTATGTTTAGAGGATCCTCCAGCTCCGATCCAGTTAATGATGACATGTACTCAACACACATGCTCAGCACTTGGTCCCTGGCTGTGATGCTCCTGGGTTAGGAATCTTACTCCCCACAGAGGAAACCAATGCTGGGTCACGCTCTCCCATGGGGCAGCTTGGACCCCGGGGGTGCACGGCAGAGTGGTTTAAGACTTGCTTGGGAGCTGCTATGCATGGGAAGCACTGTGCAAAGCTGGACCTCGATTTTCTGGTAACAAGTCCCACTTACTCAGCTGCCTCTCCTGGCGTGAGGTCCGAGAAAATAGGAACCTGTCCCTCAGGATCCCCTCGGCTACTCTCAGGTCACCTTGGGGGCTGGGAGTTTTGGCACAGGCTGAGACCTCAGGCCTTGGGTTTCACCACTGCAGGTCCATTGCCCGCCTTCCTTCTGAAGCATAAACTTTCCCGGGCACTGCTAGGGGGTAGGACGCTCTAGTGAGACTGCAGATCCATCTCCAGTGTCATGTCCTTCTGGCTGCCCTCTGCCTCCTCCCCTTTGCACACCATGGCTCCCCGCCCAGTAACTGCACTGAGTTGAGATTCCCACACTCGCTGGGGAGAGCTTCTGATTTATGTGGCTCGCACATGTCAACCCTGCAAACATCCTGGAAGCAAGAACTACAGAGGCTCTGACTACCTGCCCGGGAGAGAAAGGGGGAGAGAGCAGAGAGAACAAACTAAATGTTGTCTCAGTACAATATCTCATCTGTTCCTTCGTTCGTGCCTTCCATCCTTCATTCATTCATCAAACATTGTCTGTGCCAAACTCTAGAGATCCATCCATGACTAAGACAGACATGGGCCCTGCCCCAAGCAGTGGGGGAAGACACGTACTGAACAAGGTATGATCAGCGTGACAGCAGTTGCAAAGGCAGAGTGCGGTGCTGACCTGGTCCTGGGACTTAATGACAGGCCTCCCTGAGAAGAAGAAAGGAGTTAGGCAGGCAGGGAGTCATTGGTAGTGAAGTGTGTCAGATAGAAAGACTAAACTATGAGCCGGTATCCAGGTGGGAGGGTGTGGGGCAGGGACTCTGAGAGTGAGGAAGTGGGGTGTCCGGGAGGCTGCGGAGGGCGTAAGGGTGGGCTGGCCCCCAGTGACTGCAGCAGGAGTGGCCGCCCCTCTATGGGAGTCAGAAAGGTAACTATGGGGCCCGAGAGGGCTGGCCAGCAGCAGGAGTGTAACTATGGGGCCCGGGAGGGCTGGCCATGTGCCAGATGAAAGCCATCAGAAGATCATGGAAGCGTTGGGGACTGGTGCAATATGATTGGCGACAGGTGCATGCTGGAACAGGTGTGCACTGGTCCCACCCGCACTGAAGGAGAGGACAGAAGGGAAGGAAGGAATCCAGGACACAGAATGAGAAAACCCAGTGGAGAGGAATGGTGCCTGGCCTTTAGATGACTAAGGTGAGGGTTCTCAGGCTTGGGCGCCAGAGAGCAACCTCCATCAAGAATATTAGCTAGGTGAGGGCAGGGACCTTATCTGTTTTGTTTTCTCATGATTTCTCAGCCCCAGCATGGTACTTAGCACATAGTAGGGGCTCAATAAATATTTATTGCAAGGTGAGTGAAGGAAAGAAGAGTGCAAATTAAAACACTTTGTTTTTGTATGTGTGAAGAAAAGACACCTGAAATAATTCTGTCTTGATTCCCCCTCCTCCAGCAGTAAAGGAGGGCATGGGGACAGGTGGCCTGCCCTGCAGGCATAGGGTAGGTGTGAATTGCAGGACACAGCCTAGGCCAACCCTTTATCTTCTTGTCAGGGAATCTAGTCAGACAAGACTGGGCTGTGTGTGGACGCCCAGCTCCTGAAAATTAAAACAGGGTTAGGGAAAGGGTCACTCATCACCACCATCAAAGAGTGAGGAATCCATCTGTCTATTACAGTCCAATAGGTACTTCTGAAAGCCCAGGCAAGGGCAGCAGTCCAGGAGGTGGACTCGGGCCCTGTGGGAGCAGAGTGCGCTGCAGTGAGGTGGACTTGGGCCCTGTGGGAGCAGAGTGCGCTGCAGTGAGGTGGACCCTTGCCCTGTGCGAGCAGAGTGCGCTGCAGTGAGGTGGACTTGGGCCCTGTGGGAGCAGAGTGCACTGCAGTGAGGTGGACTTCGGCTCTGTGGGAGCAGAGTGCACTGTCGTGGGGATGGGCAGGATCGCTCTTTGTGGATTTGTCAGATGTCTCAACCTATTTTTCAAATGTTGGGTTTGATAAAATGCAAAGTGAATTTTGCCAAGCACTTTTCCCTTTAATTACACATGTATATTTTAAGGGGAATTTAATCCATATGTTTTTGATTCATTTACACGGAAATCATTAAAATGTTTTCTAAGAATTGTTTGACGTGTAAGAAGGCTCATGGACCTTTAAAAATGCTGTGTTTAAGTTTTTTTTCTTCCCCTTGCCTGTGAGAGAGAGAGAGAGAGAGAGAGAGAGAGAGAGAGAGAGGGAGAGAGAGAGAGGCTCTGAATGGTTTGTTTCTCCTGGAATGCTGAATGGGGCCATTTAGAGGTGGCTCGAATCATGCTTTCATGTCTGTCTCCCTTCACTCACTGAACCTGATGGTGCTATGACCATAAATGGGGAGCAGGCCTGACACCCTGCTCTGGCCCTAGAGGAAGATGCTAGGGACCTTCCCAGCACAGGGCCCTGCAGCACCTGTAGTCCTCACCTGGGCCAGGGGAACTTCCCCAGCCCCGGTCCAGTGTAAGGACAGCAGGACCAGGTGAGACACACACAAGGTAATGCCACTGAAGGGACTCCACAGTTGTCATCCCAAAGTAGTCATCATTTTTCTCTTGCAGTTTGTGAATTATATTTTTGTGTTACAGAATAACTATCTCTGCTTAAAAAGTCACAGTTTGAGCAGCTGAGTTCAAGCTCCTTTGCCAGTCCTTCACACTTGTGTTGCGTGTGCATGCACAGGGGCCCAGCACAGGTCTGCATAGAGGTGTATGTGTCCGTGCACAGGTTTGTGTCCATACTGCCTCAGGAGTGGTGGTGGGAGGGGGATGCTATGTGCCCCTTAGCCCTATGCTTTGGCTTGTGTTTAACCCAGAAGGTGAATGAATGAATGGATGAATCAATGAATCAAGGAGTCGATTGCTTACCAAGAGCCATGCTCTGTACTTAGCCCCTTAGCTGCAGTGTCTGATTTACCACTACCCCATGTGTTATAGGCAGCAGCAGGGACACCATCTTCTCCAGCTGCTGTGAAAGTATTCCAAGACAAACCTTGCACAGCTGGTGGTCTAGAGTTGGGTCCGGCCATAAAGTGGGGTAAACCTCAAATGCATGACTTCAGTGAATGGCTCTCTAGCAGTCGAGTGAGAAGAAGTTGCTCCCCCTGAGCCTCTGGGAAGCACTGAGGTGTTGCCCTGGCCCAGTGGTCAGCAAACTGCAGCTTGCAAGCCACATGCGGCTCGTGAGCCTTGGTTTGCTGCTCTGTTGACTAATGAGTTTGCCGACCACTGGGACAGGGGCTTAATCATAAGGAACAACAACAGCCCGTAATTATTGGAATCGAGAGTCTAGGTCAGTGGTCGGCAAACTCACTAGTAAACAGAGCGGCAAACCGCGGCTCATGAGCCACAGTTTGCCGACCACTGCCCTGGCCCATTCACTCAGGCCTGACCCCTGCAGTGCCCATCGTCTCCATCCGGTCTGTTTCCTGGTTTTCCAGAAGCATCAGCGAGTCCTTGGAGTGCAGCTGGCCTGGACATTGGTCACAGTTCTATAAGTACCAGCCTGGTAGACCAGAGAAAAACGTCCCGCTCTCTGAGCCTCAGTTTCCCCATCTGTAAGATGTGAAGTGTTATTTTGAGGACCCAGTACAGTGCCTGGCACATGGAGGCACTTGACTGACACATCATCTCCTCAAGCCAAACCAGTTTCCATCTCTCGATTCTCCTGGTGGGTTCCTGACCTGGCCCTGCCCAAGACTCACCTTTCCAAAAGCATTGTTTGTAGGGTGAGGTATAAATACTCTCGCAAACGATGCCAGTTCACCGCCCTCTTTCACTGGCCAGCCATCTCCTCCCCCAGGACTCCAACTCTCGATGGCCTTCCCTTGGGCTCCTCCCTCCACCCCAGCCTGCTCTCCCTGCTGCTCTAATCAGACTTCCCTTTTCTTGAGAGCCCAGCTCCACCACGGATACCTTGTCCCTCTCTGTGGTCTCAGCCCTCCTCTCCAGAACAGCCACTTGCCCCCTCATGGGTGTCCCCACAGTGCAGTTGCTTTACTTTCCCTAGAATGAACTGAGATTTTTTTCCTTGGAGACAGAGGCTGTGATTTTCTCATCCCCTTGGGAACCCAGAAGAAGGCTGGAATAGAAAAGTGCTTCTACCAAAGTTTGTTGATCTGAATTTCATATTACTACATTTCTACCTTGAAGCTGCACTACTATAATACCACCTGAATCCCACATCACTGCATCACCACCTGAATCCCACATCACTGCATCAGTTCCTCAATCCCACATCACTGCATCTCCACCTCAATCCCACAGCACTGCATCAGCACCTGGATCCCACATCACTGCATCTCCACCTGGGTCCCACATCACTGCATCAGCACCTGAATCCCACATCACTGCATCAGTACCTCAATCCCACATCACTGCATCTCCACCTCAATCCCACAGCACTGCATCACGACCTGAATCCCACATCACTGCATCAGCACCTCAATCCCACATCACTGCATCTCCACCTCGATCCCACATCACTGCATCTCCACCTCGATCCCACATCACTGCATCACCACATGGATCCCACATCACTGCATCAGCACCTCAATCCCACATCACTGCATCAGCACCTCAATCGCACATCACTGCTCTCCACCTGGATCCCGCATCACTGCATCAGCACCTCGATCCCACATCACTGCATCTCCACATGAATCCCTCATCACTGCATCAGCACCTCAATCCCACATCACTGCTCTCCACCTGGATCCCGCATCACTGCATCAGCACCTCGATCCCACATCACTGCATCTCCACATGAATCCCTCATCACTGCATCAGCACCTCAATCCCACATCACTGCATCAGCACCTGAATCCCACATCACTGCACCTCCACCTGGATCCCACATCACTGCATCAGCACCTGGATCCCACATCACTGCATCTCCACCTGGGTCCCACATCACTGCATCAGCACCTCGATCCCACATCACTGCATCTCCACCTGAATCCCACATCACTGCATCACGACCTGAATCCCACATCACTGCATCAGCACCTCAATCCCACATCACTGCATCTCCACCTCGATCCCACATCACTGCATCTCCACCTCGATCCCACATCACTGCATCACCACATGGATACCACATCACTGCATCTTCACCTGGATCCCACATCACTGCATCTCCACCTCAATCCCACATCACTGCATCAGCACCTCAATCCCACATCACTGCTCTCCACCTGGATCCCGCATCACTGCATCAGCACCTCAATCCCACATCACTGCATCTCCACCTCGATCCCACATCACTGCATCTCCACTTCGATCCCACATCACTGCATCACCACATGGATCCCACATCACTGCATCTTCACCTGGATCCCACATCACTGCATCAGTACCTCAATCCCACATCACTGCATCAGCACCTCAATCCCACATCACTGCTCTCCACCTGGATCCCGCATCACTGCATCAGCACCTCGATCCCACATCACTGCATCTCCACATGAATCCCTCATCACTGCATCAGCACCTCAATCCCACATCACTGCATCAGCACCTCAATCCCACATCACTGCATCTCCACCTCGATCCCACATCACTGCATCTCCACCTCGATCCCACATCACTGCATCACCACATGGATACCACATCACTGCATCTTCACCTGGATCCCACATCACTGCATCTCCACCTCAATCCCACATCACTGCATCAGCACCTCAATCCCACATCACTGCTCTCCACCTGGATCCCGCATCACTGCATCAGCACCTCAATCCCACATCACTGCATCTCCACCTTGATCCCACATCACTGCATCTCCACCTCGATCCCACATCACTGCATCACCACATGGATCCCACATCACTGCATCTTCACCTGGATCCCACATCACTGCATCAGTACCTCAATCCCACATCACTGCATCAGCACCTCAATCCCACATCACTGCTCTCCACCTGGATCCCGCATCACTGCATCAGCACCTCGATCCCACATCACTGCATCTCCACATGAATCCCTCATCACTGCATCAGCACCTCAATCCCACATCACTGCATCAGCACCTCAATCCCACATCACTGCATCTCCACCTCGATCCCACATCACTGCATCTCCACCTCGATCCCACATCACTGCATCACCACATGGATACCACATCACTGCATCTTCACCTGGATCCCACATCACTGCATCTCCACCTCAATCCCACATCACTGCATCAGCACCTCAATCCCACATCACTGCTCTCCACCTGGATCCCGCATCACTGCATCAGCACCTGAATCCCACATCACTGCATCTCCACCTCGATCCCACATCACTGCATCTCCACCTCAATCCCACATCACTGCATCACCACCCGAATCCCACATCACTGCATCTCCACCTGAATCCCACATCACTGCATCAGCACCTCAATCCCACATCACTGCATCTCCACCTCAATTCCACATCACTGCATCTCCACCTCAATCCCACATCACTGTATCACCACATTAATCCTACATCAGGACCAGAATCCTACATTGTTACATTACTATCTGATTCCCATATTGCTACAGGTCATCACAAATGGATCATTATTTATTTCTGCTTTTTGGTTTGTCAATTCTACTTCTATTTGAATTTGATTTTTTTGTGTGTGTGCTTGCTCTTGAAGACAATAGTTTTAGATGTATTCTTAATGAGGTTATACTGCCTTCAAGTTCTCTTAATTTGTATTTTAATATATTCCTATTTTTCCAGAATAATAGAAATCATTGTGGAGGCTTGCAATTGGATAGGAGCTGAATGTAGGCCAGGGAATTCTACAAGGAGGGGCCAGGACAGTGAGGGGCAATGTGAGAGCTGGAACCATTGCTAACAGGGGTTTGTGTGTGTTGTTGGTTTTCCTTGTGTGTCTACATTTGTGAAATGTACATTTGTCACATTAATAGTAGAGAACCAGAATGTGAAGGTGATTTGCAGTATGTATGTAATGACTTAGAAAGCAGTCCAGGTAGCCCTTGCTTTGGATCTATGCTGTGATAGGGAAGGTGAAGGATGGGGCCATCTTCCGCACCTGGAAATCACAGCAGTGTGTGGGCAGCCTGGGCAGGCAGTGGGGAAATAGGACTAGAACCTCTGTGTCCAGACTGACTCCGCCAGCCACAGAGCCCTGAGAATGAGAAAGGGGCAGCTTTGCTGAGAATATGGGGACTGGCCCTCCAGGGAGGTGAACAGATTATCCTGCAGGTGGCCCCAGGCCTCCTCTGCCCCCTCCCTGGGCTACACCAGGTCAGCCATGGGGCTCGTTCAAGGGTATGTGGTCCAATGATATATGCGTTGCCTCAATGCTGACATTTGCCACCACAAAGGTTCTGCTGCCTGCTCATCTGTAAAGCAGACATTATGATAGCACCTACCTCATGGAAGTTTGTGGGGATTAAATGAAACAGCACACTATGTTCAGCCTTTAGCACCATGGCTTGCATGTGGTAAATGCCTACTAAGCATCACTTCTGTTAGTGATGATAGTGAATATGCCACAGTGGCTGACCTATGCCTGGAAGTGTGTGTGATCCTGAACCAGGTAACATTATTTTTCCTCCTGTATATTGGAAATCCTTTTACCACTGGACATTCAATGCACAGAAAACAGTGTGGAGCCAGAGTTGCTTGCGGGTGTCAGAAGCCGATGGGCGCCTTCTGCAGCAGCCGGATGTGGATGCTCACCTGCCTTCCCTTTGCTCCTCATGCTCAGACCTGGGAGCCTCCTTGTGTTCAGGTCCTACTGCTGGGCCACACGGCTGCTGAGAACCGTGGTGTCCTCTTTTTAGAAGCTCTCCCCTGTGCATGAGCCCATGGATGTCTTCCTCGTCAGTGTTCTTCCTTTGGATAACATGGATGCGGTGTTTATTAGGTGCAGGAACAAGCATGATCTGAGACAGTATAATCTTACCCTCAAATCAGTGAAGTAGGAGCAATTGTTATTCCCATTTTGCAGATGAGGAGACTGAGGCTTAGAGACTTGCTCAGGATGACTCAGCTAGTGAAATGGACGAGTCAGCATATGACCCCCCCCTCCCCCCCGCCACACACACACTTTGATTTCAGAATCACCGGGACATACTGCCTCTTTCTACTGTGTCCTATGTGCCCCCATATCCACCACCCTGTGGTTGTGCCCAAGTGTTCACTTAGCTGTGTCATGCCTATTTACACACACACTTTGCTCGTGTGGCAAATGGAAGGCCCTTTTTTTGTCAAATTGTGCTGTTTTCTTCTCAGCATGTAAAAATCCATCATAAATGAAAACTAGTCTTTTTTTTTTTTTTTTTTTTAATAAACACTCCCAATCTCTTCCCCTGAGCAAAATAAAAGCTGTAGCAGAAAATCTTTTTAAAAATGTAAAGCAAACTGCATCAGAATGTCAGTGTGTACCAGCTGCTCACACGTTGGGGATATTTCTGTCGGAGGGGAGACGCTTCCACATTTAATCCTACAAACCTGCCAGACAGGAATGCATGCCAGGCAAGGGAATAATGATTTGCAGTGCAAAACGGCTCTCTGTCTCCCTGGCGTCCGTGCGTTTAGAAGTGAATTCCTCCACCATAGTGACTGGGGTGACAGGCACTGAGCTGGGTTTGACACCACCATCATATATTGATTTAATAGATTTTCACAAAACATCTCACATGTGCCGACATTAGATGCTAGCATAGGAAGGTGTGATGAATGGGAAGATACCGCCATGCGCTCATGGAGCTCACAGACCAGTGGGGAGGCAGAGGGGAAGTGAACACACAGTGAGCACTCAGTGCACCCAGAGGAAAGGCCGTGGAGGAGGGGGCTGTGGTCCTGCCAGGCTGTGTCCTAGACCAGCTCAGTCTGGGCCAGGGGTGAACTAGGGTGGGGGTGGCCATGGCCAGAGGACACATTCTTGAGGAAGATGAGTTTGGCTGCCTTCTGAAGGGTGGGTGGGAAATAATAACCAAAGACTGGAGTGGGGTGGGAGGAGGGGGGCTATTGCAGGCAGAGAGATCACAGTGAACGGATGTTGCTAAGCATCCTTGAAAGAATGTTTTGGGGTAAAATAAGGGAGGGAGATGCTATGTGAAATCTGCCACTCTAGATCCACTGTGTACTACAAGATATTCAAGGAATACAAGTCTGTACAGAGAAAGCCATTGCATTGTATGAGTCAGTTTGTCCAAACTTGCCTGTTTATGGCGTGCTCTCTCAAGGAACAGCATTAGCATCTCAGAGGGCACAGGCATTTCCTGGGAGACCTGAGTGAGATGGAGCTGTGTGTGCTCAGGTGGAGAGGTTCAGATTTTCACCAATAAGGGGCCAAGATGCCAAGGAAAGCACATAGGACATTGCACGTGTTTGAAGGGTATTCATAAGCGGTGTATATGCAGAACATTTCTCTAGGACTGTGGTCGGCAAACTCATTAATCAACAGAGCGGCAAACCGCGGCTCGCGAGCCACATGTGGTCCACAGTTTGCCGACCACTGCTCTAGGAATACACAGGAAATTAAAGTACATACGTTTTACGTTCCACCCTCGGTTCAGTGTAAGTGTTTTCCCATGGACAAGTGATGCTTTTTTTTAGGAGTTAAAAACCAAAGAACAAAAGCACTTGATTTACAAAAGCTGTTCATCTACAAGTATTTTTCAGGTACACAGCTATCCGATAAAAGGCAACACAGCTGCGTGTCGGTTGCTAATGGCTTTCCAGTTGATGGTCCTCTCAGCTTGTGGTGGGCATGGCTGACAGACTCTTGTTTGAGGCAAAGGACCATGAAGTAAGTTGTTTATGTGCCAACACTGACTCTGCTGAAGATTGCCGTTAGTGTCACACTGTGCCCTTAGGTGGCAGTAGTTATTTTCATCCAAGTGATGTGGCCTGAGGAAAGAGAAATGGTTTCCTCTAAAATGATTCCATAATGCTCTAGTCACCTGTGGGCAGGTGTCACAGACATGGGTATGCCCTTCCTCAAATATGAGGAATCTTCTACACTTGAAATAATATAGATCAGTGCTTCCAGGGGTCAGACTGGAAATGGGATTAGAAGCAAGGTTTGCTGGTCTCAAGCCAAAGGCAGGTGGCCGTGCGTCTTGCTTGTGTTCTCATTGGCATTGCCTCAGGGTCCGTGCATGGTGGCTTTTTGAAGCAGCTGTTCCTGGGCCTCTGGGATCCTCTAGAGGGGAGGGAGGTGCTTGACAGAGGCCCAGGGCTGAGCGACGAGATGTGCCCCAGTCTGTCCCTGTGGCTTGACCGCCTGTCGCAGGCCCCTCTTCAAGCCTGGCCTACATTGGTGATAAGAGTCACGGGGGCGGGGGCCAGAGGTTGCATCTTCACCACCCGAAGGATGCACAGGTAGATCTTGGGGGACAGGACACCCAGTCTCAGCTGTATTCTCTGCTCGATGCTCCCAGTTCCTCAAATGCCTGCTTGTGAATGCTGTGACAGCCTAAAGCCCATGCCTCCCTTACTTCGGGTGGGTTTCTAGTAAAAACAGCTGTGGTTTCCTTATTTATCTTTCGAGACATCTTTCTCTGAGCAGCATGGCAGCTCCATTTTATAATCTCCAAGGGCCACCGTTGGGTATTCCTCCACCGTTCGGAAGTGGGAGAGTGATTTCTACATTTCTGATTGGATTCCTTTTTCCCTCTCCCTTCAGGGGGTAGAACAATTCTTGGGTGGCCTCTACTTCAACAACCACTGCTGGGTCACGTGTGGGTCATACCTCCAGGCAGGTAGAGGTAACACACTGTGACTTCATCTTCTGGCAGGTGGATTAACCCACATCTCAGAGAGACTGAAGGCATCGAAGTCTACATGGAGGGACTCAGAGAGCAAAGTCTTCCAGCTCCAAATCTGTGGTTTCTCACCGGAGCTTGGAAGCAGAGCCTCGCAGTGGAGTCCATGAGGGCGCGTTCTCACTGGGGTCTGCTTGACTCAAGGCCCAGTGCCAGGTGCAGGGAGGTGGACCATTCTTGTCCTTCACAGACTTTCTGGGGTGGGTTTGCCTGTGGGGTTTCCCTGCTGTTAAAGGCAGAGCGGAGGAGGGAAGGTGCAGGACCAAGTCTCTCTGTAATCCAGATGAAGTGGTGGTGAGGGGCTCTCTGTTGGGGTGCAGGCTCAGGACCAGTTGGGGTGCTGGCGATGGACTAGCATTAGGGAGAGTGTAGGGAGGTTTCCCAGGCAACAGAGGAGCCCCAAGAAAAGAGCAGACCAGGTCAAGGCCTTCAGACATATGCCCAGAAGCAGGTGGGTGGGGCTGGTTTGCTTCTGCACAAAGCAGACTTTAAAGACTGTCCGGGGCTCAGTGCCCTGTCAGCTTTTACAGCCTTTTCAGAAGGTCCTCATGGATTTCAAGAACAGGTTCTCATAGTGTCTGTTCTGATTTCCTTGGTTTTCTCCAGTCCATTGGCAGCATGGGCCTCAGGCTCCTCCCCATCCCTTCTCCCATTATCTCCTGCCAGAGTATCTGCTTGTCTCAAAGGGATCGATTTATAGCCTTGTATTCTTTTCTTATTTGCCAGTTTACTCCCTTCTTTCAAAGAGGATCTGAGGCAGGTATATTGAAGGGTCAAAAGGTCTTTTCTTCTTTTGTCCTTCTTGCTCCTCCCTCTGTTTTGTGGCAGAGTCTAGCCAATGGCTGAGGGACCATTCCTTTGTGCCCAAAGGCACTGGCTTTTTAAGTACAATTTGGGGCCACAGTATTGAATAAAAGGTAGAGCACTAACCACTAGAGCTCTCAGTTTTATGTGTAAGAAACACTGTTTTAGCTCAGGTAGAAGCTTCCTTCTGCTCATTCTTTTTCTGCGACAACACCAGCAGGTATCAGCATAAGGTCTACTAAGACACACCTGTCTTCCCAGGATAACAGAGGGCCACTGGGACGCCGCCATGCTGTGCCCGCCAGGCAGGTGCTGCCAGGTGTCCCAGCTCCACTGTCTCCCTGGATGACTGCAGCACCCACAGGGGCAGGAAGTAGTGCTGTCTGCTGGTCCGTGGGGCCGTGGATGGGCTCCCAAGCCAATCGGCCTGGGGTTAGCATCCAGGCTCCATTATTCAGCTGTGGTGTGATTTCAGACAAGATACAGAACCACTCAGCCTCAGGGAGAGTAACCACCCACCTCAGCACAGGGCATTTTTTAAGGACTGGATGAAAGAGAGAGAGGAGAGAGACAAAGAAAGAGACAGAGGGAGACACAGAGAGAAAGACAGAGAGAGACAGAGACAGAGGGAGATACACAGACAGACTCTGACATATTAATAGACCCGGAAAGAAAGCATCAAGCACTGTCATTGCTGTTGCTCACCCACTCACAGATGGGAAGACTGAGTCTCAGGGAGGTTAAGTTACCTGTCCAAGCGTGAATCCAGGTCCAGCCCTCTGAAAAGTCAGCTGCCTTACTGTGCAAGGCGAGCCTCCCAAGAGAGGGCCTGGGAGCAGCGCCCACTGCTCCTCACTGACATTGAGGAAAGGATTTCATGGTAAGCCTGCTCATAGCGCTCTCAGTGTCGCCATGACTAGTTCTTACCGCCTTCCTGCAGCCAGTCTGGCCTCCAGCCAGGAAGCCTCAGCTTAGCTGGGTGTGGCTTATTGTTGGAGCAATGTGTGCGGTTGGTGGCTAGCCGCTGCTCCCAGGCCCCTCGCAGTGCCCCTTGTCCACCCAGTCTCCCCTGCAGCTGAAGGGCTGGCGTCCCAGGGAAGCTTGCTGCAGAGCTGCCATTTCTGCCCATTGCAGTGGGTTGGCACCTGCCATATGGCTTGAAGACCTTGAGTGTTGCTGCCCAGGGGTAAAGAGGCACTGTGCTCCCTTGGCGCCAGTCTGACTGGCTCATTGGCAGCGACCTCCCCAGTGAGTGAATGTCCATCTCCTCTGCACCCCAGAGATCTCTAACTCTTCTCTTAGGGGCATCCCGAGAGCCTCATAGTGGGGCCAAGCCCTCCACCTTGTCTCTCTGAATGCTCGCTGTGGCTGCCTGGTCTTGGCCCAGTGTTCCTGCTGCCTTGACCCCCTGTTCCACCCAAACCCTCGGGGCGAGACCTCAGGGGCTTCTGGGCTTTCCCAGAACTACTGGGCCAGGACCCCACTCAGTTGAGGGCGGAGCCTAGGGTGGCCCTGAGAATCTTAGCAGAGAGGACCAGGACAGCCACCTGAACCCCAGGTTAGAAGTACTCTGTATCCCTGGAGACCCCATTGTGGGGGTGGATCTTCTGGCGTCCTCCTAACGAAGGGCAGTGGGGTCCCAGAGCTGTGTTGGATGGATCCTCTTCAGGGAGTGGCCTGGTCTCTGGGACTTCTTTGTTAGAAACTGGGTGGACGGGTCAGGGACTCTCTCCTGGGCAAGTGCAGAGCCAGTGTAGGGCTGCTTTGTGTCTGGTGGTTCTGAGCATGGACCTGGGGTCCAGTCCTGCCTCTCCATGTGCTGGATGTTGATCTCATGAATTCCTGAGCCTCTGCCAATCACTGCACTTCTACAAGGCCTTCGTCCCCGTGGTGTGGGGCCAGAGAGCATCTGGGAGCATGGAGAAGAGTGGTGGGGGCGGGGGCGGGGGCGGGCGGTGCAGAGTGAGGAGAAGGGAAAGAGGGAAAAGAGGAGAGGGAAAGAGAAGGGAGAAGAGAGAGGGGACGGGGAGGGTTTGCGCCAGGCTCCCTCAGGATCCGTCACCTATGGGTTATTTTTGTGGCTGGTATTATTGATAATCTGACAGCAGAAATGCTCTCTTCTTATCCTGACACATTTCAGTCTAGAATTTCAGATTTCTTTCCCCCTGTAGCTCATTCTAAGGAGTCCATGGAAGAAAATATGACTAGAAGTTGTTTCAACTGTCGAGATATGAAATCCCTTTGTCACTCTTTCACCCTGTTTTCCCTCCCAAGTCTCACTGGAGTTGATAAAAAGGAGTCAGGGATGGTGGTTACTCTTTTACTTATACAGGAAAAGCCATCCTCATCCTTCAGATTCAGAGTCACATAACATATTTGAAATTGACATTTACCAGCTAATGTGAGGGCTTAACAAATACACTGTCACCTGGAGCTAAAAATAGACTTAGGGGATGAGGGTAGAGCACTAAGGAACCTTCCTGGGTGGGGGGGCCTGCGGGCTGACAGGTGGTGGGAAGTGGAATGCGGGCACCTCTGTAGCTTGTCTGTATGAAGGTCAGCTCTTCCACACCCAGGGTTTACCCTAAAGAAGCTGCTCCTCAGGGACCCTTTGTGAGGTAGAGGTCTGCCTCCTGGTGTTGATAGTAACTGCCCAAGAAGAGCTGGCCTTCTGCCCAGATGCCATCCTGTGGGCACTCCCCTCCATCCTTAGGATCTCACCCTGTTTTCCCTCCTACTTCCCAGCCTTCGGAAGGCCTGGGTGGCCCTGTTCATAGAATCAGAATCTAGAGACGAGCAGACCCACACCAGGGTGAATTCACGGTGAAGTCAGACATTTGAACAGTATGGTGGGGAGTCTGCTCTGAGCTTCCCCCCTTTTCAGACTATATGACAGCAAAGCTCGTCTGTTCTTCCCATTGTGAGCCGCCCCTCTTCTCAATCAATAGCTTAGTCATGGGAGACACAAAATCCACTTTCAGGTTGTGCCAGAAGGGCTTTATCCTCCATTAGCAGGCCTGTGGCCTGCATTTCTGTCCACAGGATGGCCAAGTACAGAGAAACTGTTGCAGAGAATGTCGTCTCTGGAGGGATGTGGTTCACATTAGCTCAACTGACAGAAATCTCAGTCAAACATGCCAAGACCTGAGTTTAAATGGGGAGTGAGTACTGACTTGGTTGGTGAGAGGTACAACTATCTGCTTGCACTGAATGGCTTATGGCAAGGCCTCTGGGGCGTGTCCAGCCTCGGGCGGTTGGTGGGAGGACACCTGGGGCCAGGGTATTGCCATTCAAGAAGAGAAGCGAGGAGTGTACACATCTGCTCTGGTTGGTGTGTCTGCGTTAACAATGAAAGCTCTAGGTGGGGGGATGCCATACTGTGGATGTTAAAATGGCGACTTGTGAGGAGGCTGGTTTCATGAAAGTAACAGGTAAAATTCCCAATGGTTCAGTCACTCTCGGCATACATGTTCGGGAGGGCTAAAGTCCATTACCTGTGCAGCAGCTGATAGTTCACATGGATCACGCGAGGCTCCGGAGAAGAGGTGGCTGTTCGTCTGAGGCACCTCTTCATCCTGAGAGCTGAGAGGTTGGTGTCTGGGCCCAGAAGCCAGAGGACTGGCCTCAGGGTTTGGTCCTAGAAGCAGTGGAGGCAAGACCTTCACACAGCTCATGTGTCAGTGTGTTTGGCCTGAGCACAGCAGTTCACAAAAGCCAGTACTGATTTAGTCCCCAGCCGGCATCATGAAGGTGCAGGAACCAGAAATGCTGTCCAGAGAGAATCTGGGGAGACTCCAGGGACCAGAGGGTGGGGCGATAGCTCTTATCTCCATCCACTTAATGATCAAAACCACTCCAAGCTTCTTTTTTTAAAAAAGAAAACAGCTTTATGGGGGTATAATTCACATACAGTTTCTGCTAAATGTACCATTTCGTGGTTTTTCATATATTGACAGATATGTGCAAGCATCATCATGATCAATGTTAGAACATCTTCATCATCCCAGAAAGAAACCCTGCAGCCTTTAGGGATTACCCACCTATCCCCCATCCCTCCCAGCCCTAAGCAGCCATGAGTCTACTTTTTGTCTCTATAGAATTGTCTTTTCTGGACATTTCAAATAAATGTAACCATATAATATGTGCTTTTCCATAACTGGCTTATTTTACTTAGCATACTTTTTTAAAGTTTCATTAACATTGTAGCATACATCAGTATTTATTCCTTTTATGGTTGAGTAATATTCCATTGTAGGCATACACTACAGATTGCTTATCCATTCGTCAGTTAATGGACATTTAGTCTGTTTTTACCTTTTAACTATTATTATTGCTATAAATATTCATGTACCAGTTTTTGCGTGGACATATATTTTTATTTTTATTGGGTATGTACCTAGGAGTGAAACTGTTGGATCATATGGCAACTCTATGTTTAACCATTTGAGGAGTGGCCAGATTTTTTTCTGAACTGGTTGTACCATTCTCAGTTCACACCAGAAATGTGTGAAGGTTCTGATTTATTTACATTCTTGCTAATAGTTGTTATTTCCTTCCTCCCTCCCTCCCTCCCTCCCTCCCTCCCTCCCTCCCTCCCTCCCTTCCTTCCTTCCTTCCTTCCTTCCTTCCTTTCTTTTACCATAGTCATCCTTGTTTGTGAGAAATAATATTTACTTCTTTTTTAAAATATACTTTTATGATTTCAGAGAGGGAGAGGGAGAGATAGAAACATCAATGGTGAGAGAGAATCATTAATCGGCTGCCTCTTGCATGCCCCACACTGGGGATGGAGCCTGAAACCCGGGCAAGTGCCCTGGCCGGGAATTGAACCATCACCTCCTGGTTCCCAGGTCAACACCCAACTACTGAGCCACACCAGCCAGTGGGAAATAATATTTCATTGTGGTTTTGGTGTACATGTCCATGGTGACTAGTGTTTTCATGTGACAGGTAGCTGGTGTCAGGATGAAACATGCCGGTGTCTGAGCTCTCTGGGACGGATGCCCCACAGCTGCCAGTGTAGGGAGAGAGCCTGAGTTCTTGGCTGTACCAGTCCAGAGCAAAGTTTCTGTCTGGTTGAGCTGGAAAGGGAGAGGAAGGAAGCGGGTTTGTGTTCACATACAATAGACTCCTGCTTTTCTGACTGACATTTAGTAAAATCGATTGAATAAATGTTTCTTTACTTGAAGTGTGTCCTTAGGACCATTTCTAGAAACTTCAAGTGATTGTTTTAGAAATAGCTTTGCAAGTTGCACTGTGGAGCAAGTCTGAGGAGCTCCTCATCTCTGGTGGTAAAAGTGGAAGCTCTTGGGGTGCTGCCTGAACACCCTCTGGGAAGGCAGAGTCTGAGGCATGGGTAGGGCTTGGAAAACCCCAGGAGGTTGCGGTGTGCAGCGGGATGAAGGCTATCAGTGCAAATGAGTGGGAGCATGGATTTGGATGTGCATCATAGCCCTTGGGCCCAGTGTCACTTACCTGTTAGTTTCTTTTGTTGTTGTTGTTAATCCTTACCCAAGGATCTTTTTCCATTTTTAGAGAGAGTGGAAGGGAGAGGGAGAGAAGAGAGAAACATCTGTTTGACTGTTTGAGAAAGACACATTGATTAGTTGCCTCCTGCATGCACCCCAACCAGGGCCAGGGAACCTGCAACCAAGGTATGTGCCCTTGACCGGAATCGAACCCGGGACCCTTCATGGGCCAATGCTCTATCCACCAAGCCAAACTGGCTATGGCTGGATTAGTTTCTTGATTTATAAAATGGGGATGAGAATGATTCCTACACCAGAAGATTGTAGTGAGGGTTAAATGAGTAGCACAGTAAAGCATATAAATATTGTAACACATAATATAACAACATACCATCCTATATAATCCTATATAATAAAAGCCTAATATGCAAATCGACTGAACGGCGGGACGACCGGTCACTATGATGCGCACTGACCACTAGGGGACAGACACTCAACACAGGAGCTGCCCCAAGCCCGCAGACCCCAACCGGTGGTGGTGGTTGGGGGTGGGACCAGCGAGCAGGTGGCACTAGGCCAGCCACAGCAGGTGCCAGTGGGGGTCCCCCAATTGCCTCGCCAGTTACCCCACAGATCGACCCTGATCGCCGGCCAAGCCTAGGAACCTTACCTGTGCACGAATTTCATGCACCAGGGCTCTAGTGTAATAATAAAACTCTAATTATTGTTTGGATTGGTAAATTTTGAGCTTAAAGGGAAAAAAGGACTGTATTCTTGTAGTTGATTATCTTACCGTGTCTTCAAAGTAGGAGAGGAAAGTTGAACTCAACTGGTGTAATAGTAGCATTTTTGAAGAACATATGATGCTCTAAGCTAAGTGTTTTAAATGTACATCTTTAATCTTCATAGCAATTCTATGAAGTTCAACTCTTTTTTAGATCATAATTTTATAGGTGAAGAATGGTGTTCAGAGACATCGAGTAACTTGCCCTGGGTCCCACAGCTTTTTTATATACTCAACCATATGCAGTATTGCCTGATTGTGAAATCCTTTGTAGGAAATGGACACCTGAAAGATTGTGCTGTGTTGGCTGTGGGAATAGATGACACGCTCTAGCCGTTGGTCCGATTCTGATTCCTGCATCCTGTACCTTCCAGAACAGGATGTTTACATACCTGCTAGCTATAGATTGTCACCTCTGACACCTATGGGGGATACACTCGGGCTGGGAGTTTCAGGGCTTCCTAGTTACAGGTACTCTTGGTCCAATTGCTTCTTGGATAGGTATGATGGAAGGGTGTCATAACTCCCTTTAAGTGACAAATTAAAAAGCCCTACTTAATCCAAAAAATGGCAGTGGTTCCCTCTCATTTCAGTCTTGTTTTGGGCTGCCTCTACACCCTCAGAAGACTTCCCCACTCCCCACTCTGTGCTAGCAGAACTCCCGATCATGCCTGCATTGACCCACTGCAGTGAGGAAGCTCATCTCTGGGCCTGGCAGTGAGGTGGGCTCTGGCAATGACATTCGGAGAACAGCCTACGGAGTTCAAGAGAAGCCAAGTGGAGGCATTTCTGTGAAGTCCAAGTGAGGAGCGCCAGATCTCATCGCTCAAGGGCAGAAGGCAGAAGGATTGGTCACCGAGGAACTTGAATTGCTTGGGTGGGACCCTGACAAGAGAACTCTGAGGCAGAGGAGATAATATTAGACATTTACAACATTGGCAAGAAAAGGAAGTTTGGTCAATTTGTCACTGAAAGAGTCAGTTCAAGTTTCCTGTTCAAAAGCTAAAACCCCTCCGCAGGTGGTCAGGCCTGAGACCAGCAGACCCAGAGCTGCCCCCTGTTGCAGCTTGTCCTTGGGCGGCTGTCATTGCCTTTCTCTCTGATGTGCCCACCTGCCTCCCTGACCTCATTTCTACACCTGCCATCCAGTTCCTGCCAGCACAGGGTGGCCTTCTGTCTGTCACTGTGTATTCCAGACCCATTTTCTCGTCATGGTCTGTGCAGACTGCCCACCCCTAGTCTGGTCATGTCAGACTAAATCCTGTCCACTTTCAAAGCCACCAAGCCTCATTGGGGGCTCTGCCAGATTCCTAAAAGCCTCCTGAATCCTGCCAGCCCTCTTCCAGCTCTCACGTAGCTCACTGGGTTATGCATGCAGGGCTGCTGTCTCTCTTGCACTGTCTGGGTGTGCTGGCTCCTAGCTAGGGCGTAGCATGGGCTGGTGTGTTTTCTGTTGAGCTCAGTGTCATGACTACTGGAAAGAGAAGCTGCACAGGTACAACTGGACGTACAGCTTGAGACATTGTGGTTCTGAGGGATTTGGGGAGGAAGGTCTATGGCTTGTTCTCAAGTGGCTGGGAACGGAAAATTGTGCGCATGTGTATGAGTGTGTGTGTGTGTGTGTGTGTGTGTGTGTGTGTGTGTGTGGAGAGTGTGCAAAGGTTGAAACAAATGGGGTAAAGTGTTGAAAGTGGGAGGATCTAGAAAGGTGGATAGGTGGTCTTCATGTTGTTTTTAGTCTTGCAGTTTTTCTGTAGGCTTGAGAATGTTACCAAAAAATATTTTATCTCCAGCTGCTGTCCCCCACCCCCAATAAAATCAAGACAAAACAACGGTCATCCTGGAGGTTCCCCTACCCCCCCCCACACACTCTTGCACACACACCCCACAGGGAGTGTGTTGCCTCCCCTGCAGGATGCCTTCCATCTCCACCCTCCCTGCCAGGTCTGCTGGTGTCCACTGAAGATGGTGGTCCAAGCTGCCATCTCTACTTGGCTCCTCACTGACTGGTCTTCTTGCTTCCATTGTAGTCTCCACACCTCGTAATAGTCAAGGGGTTCTTTTTATAACATGAATCAGCTCATATCACTTCCCCATTGATAACGTTTTTCTCAATCTGACCTGCCCTCCTGCCGACTCAGACCTCATTCTCTCCCATTTCCTTCTGCTCTGTTGAGGCTGGTCTTCCTGTGCTGGGGCACTCCAAGCTCATGGGGTTCTTCCTGTGAGGTGCCCCTTTTGCCTAGAATGCCTTTCCCTCTGATTTTGCGTGGCTTCCCCTCTATTCATACATCATTATGACGTGACTTCTGTTTTATTCACTGTTTGAAGGTCACCTCCTCAGAAAAGCTTTGTCTGACCATCTTCTTTCAAAAAATGACCCCTTCTTCCTCCCTAATCCCCAATTCTTTTTTACTTCATTTTTTCACAGTAGGAATGATCATTTTGCCACTAAAGAAATTATCTTATGCTTAATTGTTATCACTCCGATAGAAGTTAAGCCCCAGGGGGCAGGGCTGTGGTTTGTCTCTGCTGTGTTTCCATAGCCTGGAACAGTTTCTCAGGCTGTGGTCTCAGAAAGGCAGCCATCAGCCTCATCTGAGAACATGTTAGAAATTAAAGTTTCTCGGTCCTTTTCTGATCTATTGAATCAGGTACTCTGGGCTCCCGGAGGGAGGGGAAGGGGCGGGGCAACAGGGGGCGGGGTCAGAGAATCTGTGATTTACAACTCTTCCAATTGACTCAGGTGCGATTTAAAATTTGAGAATTGCTGCTTTCAAATAGTGATTGAGTTAAGTTCTAAGAAAGACTTAAGTGAACAAACAAATATTTAGTTGCCTGCCTGTGTTATAATGCTCACTTTCTGTTGTCTTCTTGATTCAGAACTTTAAAATTCTATTCCACAAAAACATATATGTATTTTTTTCATTATAACAGTGCAAATGTTTCAAGTTTGGGCTTTCTGAGGATTAAAAGTTAAGATGTAACTTCTGTTTTATTCGCTGGCCCTGGTGCCTCCTTTGTTGTAGGCTGCTGCTGCCTTCCTTGCTTGACATTTCTGATCATGGTTGTTGTTGGGGAAATAGTATTAGCAGCTCCATATCTATATATATAAAAGCCTAAGCAACTGTCTGACCGTTCGGCCAGTAGCTATGATGCACAATGACCACCAGGGGGCAGACACTCTGACCGGTAGCTATGACGTGCACTGATCACCAGGGAGCAGACTCTCAATGCAGAAGCAGCCAAGCTGCAGTGACTGGCAGCTGTGGTTCTCAGGTGACAGGTGACACACCCGGAACCAGAGAAAAGGGAGCCCAATTCCTGGATGCATCACCTGAGAACCACCCTCTTGCAATCTGGGACCCCTCAGGGGATGTCAGAGAGCCAGTTTTGGCCTGATCCCTGCAGGCCAGGCTGAGGACCTCTAGTTATGAATAATTTAGAGATGCCATTTGGTGCTGCTGAGTGTTTGTGGAGAGAATATAGGATGTGTGAGCTGGTGAACTGGCTCAGCCAGGATTCATGTCAGGCCTCACTGACCTGCTAAGAATAGAAGTGGGTGGACAGGTCACCTGTCAAGATGCTGAGTAATGCCTGGTGTGAGCAGACCTTTGCTCACAGACCAGGCCAATTTGTCAGTGTCAGCTCTGAACGCATTCTTGTCTAGAGAACAGATGAAGTGGCCAGCAGGTAGAATGGCCAAATGAAAGGGACTAAAAGGTTATTTGTTGGAAAATTAGAAGTTCTAACTTCCAGAGAATCTCTTGGAGATGTCACTGCTCAGAGCCATTTATACGGGAGCGTCTGCAGCTGAGCTGTATGTATTCCATCTCATAATGTGGGCTTTCCACCTGATTGGCCCTCGAGCAGAAAAAAAGTCATTAAAACATCTAGTTTTCAGCCCCTCCCTCTAATCCTAGTAAAGGTCACCAAGCTGATGTGGGCAGTTGTGTGCACTGAGGGCACCATTGCATGCAGCGGGCTTGGGCGTTTCCCAGTGTTAGCCTGCTCATCAGATTAGGGTGGCTTTAAGTGTTCTCTCTGTCCCTCTCTGTGCTTTCTGGATTTCTGCAGTGCACACTTCTTTTTAAAGACCATGTGGGAGTATTTGGAAGTGAATTTGGTTGGGCTGGGCCACTCTCCATGTGTGTATGAACTAAGATTTCCAGAGAGCGAGCAAGATAATCTCCAGGACAGTTTGGAGTCACCCATTAGGGATCATCCAAACTCCACTGATTGAAACTCCTCTAAACCCTAGCCTGTCAGCAGACCAGTGATGAGCAGTGTGTCGCCCTGTCGCTCCTGTCTCTTGCTCACCTGGCTGCTGCTCTGTGAACTGGCTGAGGGTAGGTGGTTGGAGCTCTGCATTGAGTGCTCACAGGTGCCCAGCACCTGTAACTCTGGCGATGCCACTTAACCTCACTCACCTGTGCAGTGGGGCCGTCACCCCCATGCCTTGGTGAGGGAAATGTAGTACTAGCCCCCAAAGAGCCTGGCATGTATTAATAAATGCCCAGTAAATGGCATGACTTGATAACAGCAATCATCTTCTTCCAACTGTAGCCGTTAAGTATTGTTATCCTCATCTTATGGACAAACTGAGGCAGAGAGAGATGGAGCGAGGGAGGGGCAGACAGCACAGCGACCTGGAGAGATGGATGCTGTGTGTGGACGAGCACCTATGAAGAGGTCATGAACTGGCCCTGTGAGAGATCAGGGTTCCCCCTCCTGGAACCTCGTGCTCTGGCTCCAGCGCAGAGGCCCAGCACGTGGTGGGAAAGAAGTGGCTCTGGTACTTGAGGGTGTGGTTAAATCTTCACTCCATCATTGCCACGCTGTGTGACCTTGGGGGATCACTTTGCCCTCCACCCTGCCCTCTGTAAAACGAGGCAGTTAATGGAACCACCGCATAGGAGTCACTTATTTAACAACCATTTATTGAATACTTACCATGTGCCATTCACTTGCAGGGACCATCCTGCCAGGGAGCTCTGAGCACTTTGCCCTGTATCCAAATTGATGGCTTAGACAAAGACTTGAGCTGCAGCGAAACTGAGTCCTGGCCAGATGCCTGGGGATCTTCCTGGAAGGAGAGGGTGGGTGGCTCCTTATTGTCAGACCATCCTGAGGCAGCTCCCAGCTCCTCCTGGATTCCGACGAGGACAAGGAGGGGGGCTCTGCCTGCCCCTCTGAGTAGAGCTGCAGGCTAGAAAACTGCTTAGCTGCCATCTAGATTTGGCTCCGCAACAGGGGTCACACCTGGCCCCTTTTGTTTGCTGTCATTCCTTTGGTTGTGTGGGCCAAGAACCACAGGGAGCTGACTGGCACTGTGGCCTTCGTCTGTGTCTAGGTAAGCAACGCACTTGCCACATCTAAAAGTGGCTCCTTGAGTGAGCCAGGCCTCGGCTCCGCCCTCCTTTGTCTGTGTGCCTGAGCCAGACAGTGCGGAGCTGCAGTCTCCGTGTGCACTGGGAAGTCTCATCACAGTGGCTCTCTGACTCATGGAGTGTAGGGAAAAGGGAAATAAACCAGTAAACACACAGGAATGCCTAACTCACAACGAGACAGGGGCTTCTTGGTGATTGGTTGTAAGCACTCAGCCAAGGGGTCCGTGGGCTCCCTCCCCTTTGCAGCCTGGGTTCTGGAATCTCAGAGCACTGTCCACAGTGCACGGTCACGAGAAGTGAAGAGGCTTCTGGAGAATCTGCTGGTGTCCTGAGCACGTGGACAGGGAGGCCTGGCTCCTGGGCTGAGTCTCAGCTCTGATGGGGAAGCACATCAGGCAGTGATAGCAACAGGCTCCCAAGGACATGCTCTGCCCTCCCGAGGCCGAGGTCACAGCTTCCCTACAGCCGGACAAGGGCTGCCCGGGGAGCAAGCCTTGACTGACTCTTCCTGGGGAAGATGCTAGCCTGTGCCACGCAGCCAAACTTGACCCATCTCCACTCAGCTTTCCCTGTGTCTCCTCTGCAGCCCTGTCCCAGGCAACCAGCTCCGCCCTCAGCGGCCTCTCCCACTAGGAGGATAAATGCGTGGCAGTCATTCCCACAGGGAGCATAGGTCATTCCTGCAGCCCAGCTCAGAGGTTGGAGAGTAGAGCAGCAGGCATGTGTGGGGAGGCAGGCCTCTGCCGAGCACCCTTCCTGAGGTCGCCCGGGTCCTCGTGGTCACTGTGGGAAGAGGACCCAGTATCCCTGTGTTGCAGGGATTCAGGCAGGTTCACACAGGTAGGAACAGCTTCAAGGGCACTTGCCAGTCAAGTGGGCATTTGAACTTGGGTGGTTTGATGCGAGGTCCCTGCTTCCTGCGGTGAGGCAGCGCTGGAGCAGACTGTGATGGGGAGCACATGGCAGGCATGGCGGCTGCTGATGGCAGGGGTAAGGAAGCTGAGCTGGGAGGCAGCACCTCGGACTCTTTTTCTGGCCTGGGTCAGTACCTGCAATGTCGTCCCTGTTGGTGCAGAGGTCTGTGGTGAAGGCCAACCCACGCCTTCTCTATGACCAAGCCCAGGACTGGGCCATGCCCTCCTCATGTACTGTAAATCCCAGCCAAACATGCCCCCTCTCCCCAAGCTACGTGACCACCCTTTGTCCACCTGGGAAGTAGAATCTGGGGGTGACCTGGGCTCTGGTCTTAGACTTGCTGAGAACTGGCGTTGGACAGGTCGCTTTGCCTCCCTGGCCTTCCAGATGGTCGAAGGTCTGGCTGCACTGCCGCGGTCCTCACTGTGGGCTGCCCTCTGGCACCCACGATGCTTGACTTAGGGCTGTATTTGGCAAGTTAGGTGGTGTGGTGGACACTCGTCTCAACTCACCCATCTGTGAATCAAATCCCACCACACTACGTATACACTCCCAGGACCCTCGGCAGGTTTCCTTTTTCTCCATTGCTTTCTTCCCCTTCCTCAGCTTCCCTTTAAAGTGCCCTCAGTCATCAGTAAAGGAGTCCCCTCCCAGGTAAGGAAAGAGAGCACGCTGGTGGTGATGGCAGCCTCCAGAGCGGAGCTATGATCCCCCCTCTAACATTGCAAAAGGGACTGAGGGTCCAGGGGAGCAGGGAGAGAGGAGGCCAAGTTTCTGCTGTTCCTCGCTGCTCCCTCCAGGGAAGACTGTCTCCTCTTAACAGATGAGGCCTGTGTCTGAGAGATGCGCTGTCATCCCGTGCTGCTCTGTTTCCGTTCCCCTGAGCATCACACCAAGATGTGCAGGGTTCCCAGGGTCCTCCATCTGGCTGTTCCAGGTGCACCCTTGTGTGGGAGATCTGAGGCCATCTCTCAAGGCTGTCGCTGCATTTGCTCACCGGGACCCAAAGGGTTCAACATGCTGTATCTGAGAATTTGTTTTTAGTTAGAACTTTTGGAAATGTGGCCCTGGTGTTTGCTTATTTTCTTTTTGCCTTGGTTTTTGTCCATAGATGTGGTCAAGAAGAGCTATCGGGAGACCCTGAGCATGCTACTCAGAAGCATAAGCTCAGCTTCCCCATCTATAAAATGGGGATTATGTCCGTACTCCCCCTAGAGTTGTTTTGAGAATCAAATGCGTTACTATCCATGGATGTCCTGGCACATCCTGAGTGCTCAGTGCCTGTTGACTGTTCAGGTTCCACTCCCTACAAAGGTGTCTCCTTGTGCCAATTACCCTCTCTAGTGCCCCAGTGTCCACATGTGTAAATGTGCACAGAGGACTTATGTTACAGAGGAGTAAGTGAGCCCAAACACGGAACGTGCTTAGCCAGGCAAACAGAAAGTGCTGCTCACGTGGCCAGTCTCCTTATGCTTAGGGAGGTGTGTTTTTAAAAATTGAGCCAACTTTTCTCTTTTCCGGTGTTAATTCTTATTCCACTAAAACCCAGTCAACAGTGTATGGACCTTTTCCAGGACCATCAATATTGTGGACCGTCTGTTGTAGTTTGAGTGTTTGAGTGTGTGTGTGTGCGCAATACGAGTGCATGTTAAATGCTTTCCTTTGCTCCCAGGGCATTTGTATGGTCACCTCCTTCCATCTGGACACTTGAGTCTCTTTGCCTTTCTCTGCTTTTACTTCTCAGATGAGAAATCTCAATCCAAATTAACACATGTATGATGGTGCGAGGTTAAGTGTGTGCGTGCTTTAAATATTTGTCTCACTTTCCAAAGCTTTATCTTTTCAAAATTGGTAGCCTAGGGGGTGGGGCAGGCATCTCAGAAATTGTGACCAGGAGGGGTCTCCTCCACCTGGTTAAGGAAATTGCTAAGAATGAAAAATGTTTAACTTTGGAGACCGATGAGATGTGTTGGGGAGCAATCTAAGAGTTGTCCAGTCTGTCCAGGGCATCTCAGGACCAGATGTGCAAACCAGTGCGGAGCAAGCTCAGGGCTGTGCTGGAGGGATGGACCCCTGTTCATGTTACTCAGCTTGGAAATCAGGGGGTCATACTGAAGTCACCACTGGCCCAGTTTGCAGATGAGCTGCTGTCTCCCCACTGGGGATTTCTGCAGATAACTAATCCTTCAAAGCTAACCTCATTCTCTAATCAGGTGGCAGCGGGCTATTGAACAAGTGGCAGTTGTCCTTTTCCCTGGGCCTGCAAGGCAGAGCGAGTGTCTTGGCAGTTCTTGGAAATAATGATCTCTTACAAGAGCATCTAATTCAGAAGCAGCATCAAACCCCTGATGCCTTCCTGGACCAAAGTATTTACGTTTCTTTGCTTGTAGCAGACTGATGATGGTACATTTCACCCAGAGTGAGAAACAGCAGGGAACTTCGGAGCTGCTGCTGAGTCGTATCTATAATTGAAATACCAAATGTAAAACTCAGTTTAATTTGCCATCATCTCCCCCTACAATGGGTGTTTTGAGTTTGTTCGATGCCATTTTAAGACATAAAATAGTCCTTTTTACCTGCCCCTGCTGTTTCATATTAAGTTAATGTGAGAAATTGTATATCAGGACTCATAACAATAATCTGTATTATTGGCCAAAAATATCCATTTAAAGAAATAAATTGAAGGACATTGTAGTGGTTGAATAATGTTTCCCTCAAAAATTCATGTTCATTCAGAATCTCAGATTGTGGCCTTATTTGGAAATAGAGTTTTTGCCGATGTAATTCATTAAGGACCTCAAGATGAGATTATACTAGATTTTAGGGTAGGGAGAGAGAGAGGGGGGAAGTCACACAGAGACACATAGAGAGGAAGGTCCTGCACACAGAAGTAGAGTTGCAGTTATGCATAGAGGAGCCCAGGAATGCCAAGGATTGCCAGCAACCACCAGGAGGTAGAAGAAGGACATGGGCCAGTTTCTCCTTCAGAACCTCCAGACAGAGCCAGCCCTACGGACACACTGATTTCAGACTCCCGGCTCAGGAACTGTGGTTGAAGAGAATTCTGTTGCTTAAAGCCACCCAGTTAGTTGCAGTTTGCTATAGCAGCAACAGGAATCTACACATGAGCCAGGGCTCTTCTGGGCCCTGTTAGACAAGTGTCTCAAGTCACCCTCCCAGGACTACCTGGGAAGGGGGCACCTGGGTCCTGAGAGACAAAGACTGAGGAGCTGTCCTGAATTCAAGGAGACCGAAGAGACAGCACAGCTAATGAAATGTGTGACCCTGGATGAGGCCCAGACTAAGGACATTGGTGGGGTAGTTAATGAAACTTAAATGAGACCTGTAGATTAGGTGCTAGTTATCAGTGTCAGTGTGGTTTTGACTATTGGACTGTGGTGGTTCAGTAGCAGGTTAACATTTGGGGAAGCTAGGTGAAGGGTATATGGGAATTTTTTTCCTTACAAATTTTGCAACTGTTTTAAAGTTTGGGAGTATTTCATAATGGAAATTTAAAACAGTGATGCTGTTGGTTTTACAGGAGGAAGATAGGTGGGAAAGAGGTCAGAGACATTATTTTGGACATAATAAGAATGGCGAGCTGCCTTGCCTACATTTCTATAGTAACGATACAGGCATCGTTTCTCAGTTCACCAACATTTCTCTTTACACGTGTGAAGAAGTTAAATTTATTTTTAATCAAATCCTTCCAAGTACTCGGGTACTAAAAATTCCACCCATGAAAACAGACTTCTTGATTCTCAGCACTGGAAATGCATGCTTCATCGCTGTTACAGGTGAGGGAGGTGTGCATGCCTGGGGAAATTGACAAATGGAATATAAAGTGAGGGTCTAGGTGTAAAGGAGTGCACGTAGCACAACTTCATTTTAATAAAAACAAAGTGTCTTACCACAGACAGACAAGGGGGGAGAGTTTCACATCAAGATGTTAACCCAGTTATTGATAGGATGAGGGGGACTTTAATTTTCTTTCTGAGCGTTTAATTTTTTTTCAAATATTGAGGATATCTTTGTTAATTAAATGAGAAGTTATTTTTTAAGGTAAAGAATAAAACTATTTTTTAGAGCGTGATTTTCACTCTCTTCCCCCCAAACAGGGCTCTATGCTTGGTTTAAGATAAAAAGCCCCAAGTGGAAGCTCACACCGAATACCTCTGTTATTCTACTCTCTTACCACATAGGCCCAGGCTGGAGCCCTGTCGCGGTTTCAGAGGTGGCCAGTGTGACAGCACGACCTGTCTGGTGGTCTAGTCAGTGTCTGAAGCGTCCAACTGAGGATTCATTCTTGGCTCAAAACATAAGATATTAAAAAAAAATACTGTCTGCATTTTGTTTATCAAACAGCCTTTCTTGTGTTTCTTCTTTGGCACAATTAAATAGATTTTAGAATTTGCAGTTGTGGGTCCTTAATATATTCATCCCAAGATGACTTTGTGCATCTGTTATATATTTCCATATTGTTGTTGCTAATAGTTTTGGGGAGATTTTTAAGCATTTGAACTTTTCCCCCCTTGCTTTAAAGGTGATGTCTGGAGAAAGTTAAGAACCCGGAAAGTTACTAACTTTTTGTACCCCTCATTGCACCATAGTCAGCTACTTTCAAGACGAAAGGGCCCAGTTTTTCTTGTCCTTCCCCCCCGCCCTTTCTTTTTCTTCTGAAATAGAATTTTCATTAATCAAGAGGATTGTATTGGCCTTGCTGGTATGAATTTATACTGATCCCATATGTAATGAACTGTGCTCATGCCTAATTCAATTGTAAGAGATGCGATCTCCATAAATACATGGCAAATACATAATATGTCTTTGAGAACAAATATTGAACAACTAAAAATTAAATCAAGTCTCTGTTTTAAGTAATAACTTCTCTCTTAAATATTTCTGCCCTTTATTATGGGCTGTTGTTTTTAAATGCGCTTATTATCTTCTCTTCACATATTTTGTATTTTTTATTGAGTCTTCCTATCTCCTGACCTCTCAGTGACCACACCAGTCTTCTTTATTTTGACCTTGTATGCTTGGCCTGGCATCATGGATGGTCCTAGCTTTGGAACATTCCATGAGTAATATAGCTTTCAGTTCTTAGAAACATCTCATTATATTATAATCATATAAATGCTATAGAAATATCAGCAACTTTAAATTTACATGTACTTTAATTCACATACAAAATAGAACCAAGCTATTTAATAATAATCAAGCATACCAAAGAGTGAAATCATAGCAGATTAAATAAAAAAGCTTAATTGGATACGAGCTTCAGAGATGGCTTGTCTTATTTCTAGTTAGCCACTGTAATAAAATTAGTCATCAAATGTGTTAGGACTTTAAAATGTTACTGGAGGTTTAATTTATTCTATACCTCTGGCAGTTTAAAATATGTTCCAAACAAATCAGACCACCATCATAATATAAAATTTTTACCATCTTTATTGCTAGCTCTTTCTAAATAAATTTATTTCTAAAATATGAAAATAGCATTTGGATTACAAAATTTTTTAAGAAAAGATTTCTCAAACCTTGACTTAAAAGCATTCTCTTTATTTAAACAATGCCAGCTAAAATTTGGAAGGAGCTCTGTCCTTGAAGATTTTTGGAGATCAACTTCCATCTCTGAAGGCCTGTCCTTGTCACACATCATTTTTGTAGCAGTCAGCTTCTCTCTTGGTGCAGTTCCTATTAAATATGTATGGCCTGTTTGGTTTTACTTTAGTAGAAATGGCATTTTTATTATTCTTCACTGTTATTTGTAGCATTATCAGCAGGACTTGAAGCATTATTTCCCATGAAGCACTTCTTTTTCTCTTCTTTGATTTTTCCTTTCATCCCCAGTAATCTGTCTTTTTGCATTAAACTTTCCTTGATAAAGTTTCTTCTATCTGTCATGCAATTTTAGAATGCTCAACATATTTCTTGTACCATAGTATGCTATGAAATGCTTCACTTGGGGTATGGTTCTGCCAGATTTGAATTCTTTAACTGAAATAGCGCTTGGGGAAGTAGAGTCACATGGGCTTTGTGGCCTCTGAGATGACTCTTTGGGTGTCTGTGACCATATTGGGAACTGGGAGATGTTTATGGTTTGGTGTCCATACCTCCTCTTCTCCCTCGTGGTTACCCTGAATTTCTTTTAGGACACCATCTTTCATGGCTAGTGGGCTTGCATTCAGACCCAAGGCTTAACAAGTTTAAGCAATTGCTCAGCATGCTTCATTCCACTTCTGTGTGGACTAGTTCAGAGACAGGTCTACAATGGTCAGAGCCCATGGAAAGTATGGAAACATTGGAAGATTTCACATCCTACTCAGGAGAAGCATGGAGGAAAGATGGCTGGCTGTGAGTGCTGCAGCAATTTCCTGGTGCTATACAGGGATAGGCTGCAGATGCTGGGGCAAGGGCTATAGGTTGAAAGGCAAGGGTGTGTGAGAGGAAGGGTTTCAGGATGGAGCCAATTCAGGAGGATGTAAAGTATAAAGAAAGTTGGAAGCCAGGTCCTTGGTGGAACCATTGCTAACCTCTGGATCAACCTTCCCTTTAAGCCATTCCTACTCATCTTCTGAGTTCTGTGGCCCAGTATTTCTTAAAGACTTTTGAGTAGGGGGTTTGTTTCCTTCAAGTGGATAGATGCCCAACTTGAAGTAGAGGCTGCACTGACATAATTATAGTAGAAACTCTTAAGTAACCTGAAGTTAACCAATATAGTGGATTAATTAATGTTCTTCATTTCTTCTCCATCGGTAAAGCACTTAGGCTGGTGTCTAGGGCATGTTGAATGCCCATAGCTAGGTTTACTGCATACAATACTCAAAATGCCATGGTATTACAGGCAATGATTGGCTAAGTGTTAAAAGAAGGCATTTGATGTATTATTTTAAAAATTAGTTTTTGCTCTATCTACTTCATTTTGGTTAATCAACCAACTGCATGATCACATCAGAGATACACATATGCATACATAGTCAATCAATTCTATGCTTTATGAAATGGGGTGAGCTCTCAATGGGGTGCCCATCCATTTGGGTTTGCCAAAGACAGACCCACTGTACAGTGGTAGTCCATATATATAGTAATGGAAAGCCCCCTGTGTCCCCAGTTTGGTTGATAAATTATATGGGCATCCTACTTATAAATCACTTAATAGAATTGAACCTATGCACTTTGATTTTTCATGAGCTATTTTGGGACAAGAGGAGATATCTTTAATCATAGGTCCCTGCCACTCAGGAATTAGGATGCACCAGCTACTGAAGGTCCATAAACTCAATCATTTGGTCTCAATTAATTTGTTCCAACTACTATTGTTTAACAAGCCAAAGAAAGAGTTGACAAAAGAATTTGTAGGTTGAGTGAAGTCTGGTGGA
Organism: Corynorhinus townsendii; assembly: GCA_026230045.1. Classification (NCBI taxonomy): domain Eukaryota; kingdom Metazoa; phylum Chordata; class Mammalia; order Chiroptera; family Vespertilionidae; genus Corynorhinus; species Corynorhinus townsendii. Next base: position 43,184,300 of record JAPDVU010000006.1, read on the forward strand.
AAGATGTCTGGAGCCGCCTTGTTAATAATTCTTGGCCAATATTATTAGAAGTTGGCATTATTCCTAGTGTGCATCATGCTCTTTGGGAATTTGAATTTCCAGTGATAAAATCCAGGGGGGGATTATGACCTGTAGATATTCACATGAAATTGGGCATCAAAAGCAAATTCTTCTCATGTTCTAGCCATGTGAGCCCTGTCCCCATGTGCCATATCCATCAAAGCCACCTAGGCAGGAGTTTGGTTTGCTCCCTGGAGCCTGTGAGAGGGTGGGTCTTTCCTGCCATTACTTGCAGAGAACATGCCTGCTTCTTAGAGCACCTTTCTGCACTCTCTCAGTCCTACTTCTGACTTCTGCTCACAGGCCTAACTAGGGTTGTAGAGCTCGATGACTTTAGTCTGTGACCACATCCACATTTTCATATTCTTGGGGCTGAATGGCTTCAGGATTTTGTCAGCTTCTGGGCAGGAAAACATAGAGGACTGTCTTTATACAAGGACTGTGTTCATGTGTCACCTGCCACCCCCCATACAGGCCTAAACAATGCTAAAGTTTACTTGTGAGTTCCCTGGGAGGGAGCCTGGGAGGAGACCACGAGCTGCTGCTTTGAGCCATTAGAGCTACATCCCCAGCCTGTCACTCATGGGCCACACCTATGACTTCACCTCTTTCTGCTCAACACCTGTATAATTACTTAATGCTTTTCTTTAAATTAATTCCCTCTTTATTTTTATCTAAATAAATGTAGCCTCATTCTGCACAATAATCTGAGTGCCCATAGGTTCAATGTGTTGGTTAAAATTTCTCTAACATAATGAACTGCATAATTCCTAAAGACTTAAAAGTTTATTTGTGTGCTACCTGGAAGCACTTACCTACACTGAGGTGTGGGGTGTCTATGTCTTTGGAAGTAGTGAGGGTGGGGCATAGGTCTCTTTCCACCCATTCCTTCCTTTTTAGTAAAGAAGAAACCAAGATTTCTCTCTTCTACTACCCGACTAGCAGCTATTTGTAGCCCAGGTAGCAGCATTCCATTTGACAAATGAAGGCACAGCTAGGCCATTCATTAAGGCATCACTCCCTTCCTCATTCCACCTCTTCCAGGCACAAAAACCAAGCGTCCAGGACATCTCAGAGGAAGAGAAGAGGGGAGATTGTGTCTCTACTCCCAGCACTGTGAGGACTCCGTCCCCACCACCAGTGTTGCCTGTGAAGTTAATCACAGTGTAGGTGTGGGTAGGACCTGCACTGGCACGTGGCATTCTTGCTTCCTACTCAAGGCTCAACCCCAATCTCCTTTCTGTGGGACCTTTGCCTTCAGTGGGCACATCTTTCCTTCTTCCCTGCTCAGAACTCCCCTTTCTTTCCCATCCACCCTGTCTTTCTCACCCACAATTCAATTTTGTGACAGCTCTCAAAAACAGGGCCCCCTTCCCATTCCATCTGGCCCTCATGTCACCCCACTTGGGCCTCTCTGTAGACCCAGGCTATAGGCTGCATGTGGTCTCTGCAATATAAATGTCACAGCAGGTAGGAGAGTCAGCTCTCTCTTGGCCTGTGGGTGTTGAAAGCAAACAGCAGTTAAACTTGGTCCAGTTCCCTTTTTGAGTGTCCATAATCCATGTATCTCCTCCCTGTGTGCGATGTTTGGGCCCGCAGCAGCAGTGATGTCCAGGCCTGCTGCCCGGTCCCTCTTTGCAGCTCTGGCTCCCTCAGCTTCCCACGCGTTGCCTGCTTCCTTGTCCAACCCACAGCTCTGCGTCTTCCGACCAGCAATATCCTTGACAGCTCCTTAATTGCTACACACATTTGTACAGTTCCCTGGCAATTATATTTCAGACCCTGTCAAGGTACCTGCTGGCCTCGGGGCTGTGTTTATATTAAATATCAATAAAAAGCTGATAGCATCGGCGCAGATGGCAGGCTTGCAAAATCATATTTTCCTGGGAGCCAGGCCTGTCCGGAAGATGGAAGGAAGGGCTGTTTAAATTTTTTTCTCTCTTCTGAAAGGTTGAAATGAGAGGAGACTGTCTGAGTATCGGGAATGGCTTCTCACTGAATGCTGGTAGCTCTGTGTTCTCTGACTGGGTGTTGTCCTTGATTATGTGTAACTTGTCATAACATGTTTTCTCCAGAACTGCTTCTTTGTGGGGCTCCCTATGGACGACAGGGCCCTAGACATTTTTAGGTGCTGTTGACTGAATGGGTAGAAGTGTATTTGGCTGTACTTTGAGGGAAAGTGCCCAGGTCTCCTCCGACCAGCATCTTAGGTGAAAGGATGGCCTAGTTTCTCACTGGCTGTGTGGCCTTCCCTCACTGGACCTTGGTTCCCTCACACTTGAGACAGTGTGGGCCTTCCCAGTAGTGGTGAGCATGATGGAGAATGAGGGGTGTAGGGCCACTTGCACTGTGTGGGCACATAGAAGCACCAAGCAAGGGAGCTCACTCCCCCCAGGGACTGTACGTTCCATAGGGTTAAAATCCATGTCTGGTTTTATCCCCAACTCCTATCTCAGTGCCTAGAAACATAGTTAACACTCAGCAAATATTTTCTGAACAAATGAATAAATGCACACTACATACAAAACAGGGGCTAAGTGCTCCTGGGATATTAGAAAATGTGACACAATTTATACCCTTTATATACACTGAGTGGCCAAATTATTATGATCTCTGAACGCATAATAATCTGGCCTCTCTCTCTCTCTTTCTCTCTGTGTGTGTGTGTGTGTGTGTGTATGTGTGCATATATATATATATATTAGAGGCCTGGTGCATGAATTTGTGCATGGGTGGGGTCCAGCCAGCCTGGCCAAGGGGAGGGGACATGGACGGTTGGCTGGCCTGCCTGCTGGTCGAACACCTGGTCGAGGGGACAATTTGCATATTAGCCTTTCATTATATAGGATATACACTGAGTGGCCAAATTATTATGCGTTCAGAGATCATAATAATCTGGCCACTCAGTGTATATATACATCATGTCAGATATACATATAAAATTTATTTGAAAATATTTATTTATTAAATTGGTTGGGGTGACATTAGTCAACATGAAATATAGGTTTCAGGTGTGGATTTCTATGTCACAAGATCTGCATGTTGCACTGTGTGCCTACCACCCAAAGCCAAATCTTCTCCTGTCACCATATATTGGGGCCCCCTTCTCCCCCCGCCCTCTTCCCTCTGGCAATCACCATAGTGCTATTTGTGTTCATTAATTTCAATTTTATATCCCACATATGAGTGAAATAATATGGTTCTTATCTCTTTCTGACTGACTTATTTCACTTAGCATAATGTTCTCAGGGTCCATCCACATGGTTGCAAATGGCACTATTTCGTCCTTTCTTATGGCTGAGTAGTGTTCCATTGTGTATTCTAGTATGTACCACATCTTCTCTATCCATTCCTCTACACAGGGCACTTTGGTTATTTCCATGTCTTGGCTACCATGAATAATGCTTCAGTGAACATAGGGTTGCATACACCTTTGTAAATACATGATTTTGAGTTTTTTCAGGTATATAAACAGGAGAGGGATTGCTGGGTCATATGGTAGCTCTCTTAATTTTTTTGATGAATCGCCAGACTGCTTCTATAGTGGCTGTACCAGTCTACATTCCTACCAGCAGTGAATTAGGGTTCTCTTTTTTTCCACAACCTCTCCAGCACTTGTGTTTGCTTGTCTTGTTGAGAATGGCCATTCTAACAGGTATAAGTGATATCTTATTGTAGTTTTGATTTGCATTTCCCTAATTAACAGTGAGGTTGAACATCTTTTCATATATCTATTGCCTTTTCATATGCCTTCTTGGGAGAGGTGTGTTTTCAGGTCCTCTGTTCACTTTTTGATTGGGTTGTTTGTTTGTTTGGTGTTGAGTTTTATAAAATATATTTTTATTGATTTAAGAGAGGAAGGAAGAGGGAGAGAGAGATTAAAAAAAACACATCAATGATGAGAGAGAATCATTGATTGGCTGCTTCCTGCACACCCCTTACTGAGGATCAACCACCCAGGCATGTGCTCTGACCCAGAATCAAACCGTGACACTCAACTACTGAACTGCAATGGCCAGGCCATGATTTATACCCCTCAGCAGGTTGTCCAATGGTAGTAGTAACAGCTACTATAAATATAATCATTAGAAGTAAAAAAGGGAAAAGCCTCAGTGAGATTGGCCAGTGTACTGACCTGGGTGTATGTAGTTGGGTGTTGGAGGGCAAGCAGATTTGAAAGGGATCCTGGGCTGGATACCAGTGGCCTGGAGCACCAGGCAATGTTGGGTAGTCTGCACGATGGGATGGCAGGAAGTACCGCTGTTTCTGGGGCAGGGTGGGTAGTCTGGCCATGGTATTTAGAGCAGATTTAAGAGAAGGACACCGAGTTCCATGGAGCCTCTGTGAGGGCCAGGCAAGGTTGGTGCTATAATACATGCTGGTGGGAAGAGGGTGACTGTGCTCACCTCATATCCAAACCTGTCTGAGATGAGTCTATTCCCTTTCCAACCAGAGCAAACCCTCAGGAAGGGGGTAGGCTCTGCCTCTTCAGCTTTATGTTGTAGGCCTCCAGGGAGACTCAGTGAGTGCCACAATATCACATGTCACAGGGGTGTTTTACAACAGTGAGTACCAAATGCCATTTTAGAGTCAGACTTCCCTTAATAGTGCTCCTCTTTACTCTAGACACCAAGTCTAAATGCCTGTGGTGACAGAATAGCCTCACCAGCAGCTTTGCACAGAGATGCTGAGGTGGATGCGAAAGGGGCTCTTGCAGAAGGGCTTTCATCCCCAGCATTGCTTTGTCTTCACCCACCTTGTCCCCTTCAACTCACTGTCCCCAGCATCAGATGCAGAGCTGCACATGTCAGGGCCCTAAGACTGCCAAATCCCAGTCCCTCTCTCCAGCGACCTCCCACTTTATTTGTTGACAGCTGGGGGCATTCAGCCTGCTATGAGCCACCTGTTTCCTGGTGTCCACTGTACGTTTCTAGCCACCCCATTCCTCTTCCCCTGCTTGTCTCTGGGAGGTCTCCCCTCAAGTCTTCTTCCATCTAATAGTTTGGACAAGGAATTTAGCTCATCTCTACCTCAAAAAGCTGATGTTCTCAGGCAATGGATTTCAGTGCTCCAAGGATCAGTTTTCTCATCTGTAAAGTGGGGCTAGTGAGAGTTGTTTGTACCTACCTGGAAAGGGTCCTGCATATTGTGTGGCACATTGTAAAAGTTCCAAAAATCACAATCTCTGCTGCTATCATTATCGTCATCATTGTTTTCATTTCTATTACTTATTTTTCTTCTTCTTAAGACTGGGGAATGGTTTGTTCTGGGAGAATAAAGAGTGACCAGGAAGAAGATTTATAGTATGTTAAGGGAGAAGGACTCTTTAAAGTTCATATATTTAAGGCAAAAAGCAAACAAACAGAAGACTTTAGTCATTGATGTGATCTGGGAATGACCCCTGAAGCCTAGCACACTGAGAATCCAGAGCACTCATTTGCCAGGCTGGTAGGGGTGCCTGTTTACCATTCATTTTGCTTCCCAACTTCATCTAGAGAGGTTCAGCATTGAGCCGTGAGTTCTCCTCATCCCCCCTGTCCCAGGGCTGACAGAAATTGGCTCCAGCTTTGTGAATTAAATGTGAAACCTGTATTTAATATCTAGCACATCACTGAGTTTAGAGGAACGGTAAATGTTTGGCAAATAAACCTACTTTATAATTCAACACACATTAAGGGCTATTTTCCAATACATATAAGTACTTGATAATTAGCGTAGAAACTATTCATTATTTAATCTATGATCTATTTAGAATGAATAGGAGAGATGTCATTTACTTGCTGAAATGGGAGACAGGAAAACTATCCAGCCATTCTCCTCTTGAATCTGATACCACATGCAGTGCTGAGGACACCTCCCGCGTGGCTCAAGCCCTCTCCCCGGCTGGGTGCGAGTTCAAATCAGGAGACACACACTTTCAAAGACCTTAGAAAAGCCCAAGGTCCTTCCTCCAGCCTTGTTCAAGGCAGGACTTTTTTTAACAAAGGCGACACTTCAAACCCTAGTTGAACCTGAACTCTGTCCTTTCCCTTTAAACAATGGTTTCTGTGTAATAGTAGTTCTTTAAAAAAAAAAAAAAAAAAATATATATATATATATATATATTTAATTTCAGAGAGGAAGAGAAAGGGAGAGAGAAATGGAAGCATCAATGATGAGAAAGAATCATTGATCAGCTGCCTCTTGCATGCCCCACACTGGGGATTGAGCCTGCAACCATTGCATATGCTCTTGACCAGAATCGAACTGGGGACCCTTCAGTCCACAGGCCGATGCTCTATCCACTGAGCCAAACCAGCTAGGGTAATAGTAGTTCTATATTAGTTTATAATCTCTCAAATATACTCAGAATCTCTAGAAATGGACCCACCTTTTGCAGCAGAAGATGGCACGTTTAAATCAACCCAGTGCTATTAATTCACCCGAGAGTAAATAATATTGAGGGAAAAGATGGAGTGTGTATCAATGATGTTGAGGTCTGGAGAGGAAACTCCATGAAGACCCTGGTTGCTTGAAGGGGAGGCCTGGAAAGAGGAAACAGGCTATGCTCGCTGTAGCGTTCAGAAGGGACTTGAACTGAGGACTATGAGTAAAAATGTGAGGGGCCTTGGCACTAGTACAGCATAGGTCAGGTCTCTTAGGAACGTATGCTTGGCAGCAAACCCATGCTCACTGTGGCCTGCCTGCCCTCCAGCCCATCTTGCACCTCTCCCCTAGCCCCAGCAACATGCTCTGATTTGCTGTTTCTCAAAACACCGGTTTCTTCCCAGCTCAGGGCTTTTGGAAGTGCTGCCTAGAAAGCTTTTGTTGGCCACCGCATTTTGGGGCTGATGCCTACCTAGCATTCCAGTCTCTCCGCAAAGTGGTCATCTTTGACCATCCATTTTGAGTCACTCCCCTTCCTTCTTTCCATACAAGTAGTTTACCATTCCTTTCTGTTGCCTTTGTGACACCTATTTCTACTTGGAATTCTCCTTTATTTGTCCATTGTCTCCCCTTCTCAAACTGAAATGTCAGCTTCACAGTCTGTTGGCTCAGGGCTGAATGCCTGCTAGAGTAGATGCTCCATGTTCCTTGATGGATCAAATGAATGAAAGATTCATGGACAGGGCCTTGCCCAGTTAATTTGAGGAAGGGTGGATGAGATTAGGAGAACCCCACCTGAATAGTCTTAGAACCGCTGAGCTGCCCCAGGGTTGGGCTCATCATAGAATTGCATTAGACCAATGAAGTACCCTCTGAGGGTTAGGAGGCCTCCTACCTTACATGCCTTTAAGGGAGGGCCAGTTCTATCTCCTTCTACAGATGAGGATGCCATCTCAGGGAAGTTGTCACAGTGCAGAGCTGTTAGCTAACAAGTGTTCAGTGAGGACTGAAACTCTAAATTCCAGTTCCAAAGCCTGAGTTCCAGACTGGTTCGCAGCTCTGTGAGGCTGCTGCCCAGGATCACCCACTGTAGGGAGGGCGCTGCCCAGGGATACCTGGTGTAGGGAACAGGGACACCCACTGTTGGGAGGGTGCTGCCTGGGGACACCCTCTGTAGCGAACAGGGACAAAAGTTGGGAGTTCTTCTTATCTATTCATTTACTAACGCACAGAGTAACTAACAGCCACCCTTTGGGGAGCATTTTGTATGTGCCAGTGGCTGTGCTAAGTGCTTACATCCATTGATTTGCTTGACCCAAAGGGCTGACCATCTCCGGTAGGACTCAGGAGGATGGGACTGGTGACTGAAAGATGATGACCAGAGGGGCTATTCCTTCAAAGATAAAGAACTGAAATGGAAAATTGTGTGACTGCGTGTAGGAGGGAGTGTGCGGAGAGAACGTTAGCCATGTGTAATATCAGGTGACCCCCCCTGTACCAACTGCCAACCATGGGGAGAGCAGTTATTTGGGGTGAAATAAAAGAAGGAAACGGCAAAGGTGATTTTTTAAAATATATTTTTATTGATTTCAGAAAGGAAGAGAGAGAGAAATAGAAATATCAATGATGAGAGAGAATCATCAATTGGCTGCCTCCTGCACGACCTCCACTGGGGATCAAGCCCATAACCCAGGCATGTGCCCTTGACCAGAATCAAACCTGGGATCCTTCAGTCCGCAGGCTGACACTCCATCCACTAAGCCAAACCAGCTAGGGCTGCAAAGGTGATTTTTGATGGGTTATATGATACATTACAAAGACAGATCAGATATGTTTGAGATGCTTTTCAGATACCAATTGCAAATTGATCACAGAGGTGGTATGGGACTCTCACTCTCTAAACATCTGCTAGTCATCTATTTTACTAAAAGCTGAACATCTGATAAATGTTGGACTGGCGTCGGAAGGGATTTAATCTCTCAGGAGACAGCAGAACCACTATTCCTGGATTTTGTATTGACCAACATGAATAATAAGTTGATGTGGAATGGTCAGGAACATTGGATAAAATGATTGTGTTATGTGGCATTCACTATATCTAGCACAGAAGGCTGAGCATTGACACATACACTAGACATTAAGGAAAATATTTTAACACAACTTTGTACATTACAGGTTGGACCCATTGACATAAGTCAGGAATCTCATAAAATTATAATACAGACATAAAAATCTGAATTGTCCGCATAAAGAAGAAAAAGAAGAAGACCTTTAAACATCCTTTGTAGGGCAAAAGGCCTGCATTTATTAAGCTAGATTTAAAAGAGAATACACACAAATGATGGAATATGGGTGTATTGTAGGATAAGTAATAGAGTACCTGTACTGGGTTGAGCAGCGGCCTCCTGTATGTCCTGCAGATGTGAGCTATTTTGGAAATAGGTTCTTTGCAGATGTAATTAAGTTAAAGATTTTAAGATGAGATCATCTTGAATTGAAGGTGGACCCTGAATCCAATGGCTGGGTTTTTTTTCAAAGAAAAGGAGAGGTGATTGGACAAAGGCATATAGAGGGGACAGGCCATATAGAGATGGAGGCAGGAGTTGGAGTGCTGCATCTACAAGGCAGGAAGCAACAAGGGTAGCTGGGGGCACCAGGAGCTAGGAGAGAGGCATGGGACACACTCTTCCTCAGGACCCTGGGAGGATCCAATCCTGCCAACATCGTGATTTTGGCTTTCTGGCCTCCAGAATAAATTTCTGTTTTGAACCACTTAGTCTGTGGTGTTTTGTTACAGCAGCCACAGGAAGCTAATACAGTACATTAAATCCCTAAGAAGATTAAGGGTGGAGGTGAAAGCTAAAGCTCAAATTAATCTAAGACTTGGAAAATCCCAAATGAAGCAAAGGGGGATTTTAAACAAATTTTGAAACTCAACACAGTAAGCCTGCCACTAAGGAGGATGCTGTCATTTTTACAAGTCAACTTAAGAAAGCAAATCTGCTCAGCAAGCATGGAGGGAACACCAGGCTGGGGAGTTGTCCACACCCCAGTGTAATGTCTACTTCCTCCTCAGTCAATGCTGAAAAGGCTGGGGTCCTGGGTACAGGGGTGCATGACCTTTTGGGCTCCTTCACTTCTGCTTTCTGGCAATGAGCTGGGAAAACCATTTTTAACTGAAGACTTTTTAAATCCCAAATACTTATGAATGCCCCACTTAATAATGACATCATTTTCCTGTTTTTCTCTTCTAACTCTTAGGTCAGTGGTCTGCAAACTGCGGCTCATGAGCCACACGTGGCTTGCGAGCCACGGTTTGCCGCTCTGTTGACTAATGAGTTTGCCGACCACTGACCTAGACTCTCGATTCCAATAATTACAGGCTGTTGTTGTTCCTTGTGATTAAGCCCCTATCCCAGTGGTCGGCAAACTCATTAGTCAACAGAGCAGCAAACTGCAGCTTGTGAGCTATAGGCGGCTCGTGAGCCGCAGTTTGCCGACCACTGTCTTAGGTGATGGTAACAATGGGCAGCAATTCAAGATTTTTTTCTTCTTCTATTAATTTGCTTGCTAAACAAGGTTGTGAAATCAATACACTGATTATTTTACAGGCCAGAGGAAGTGTTATTTGATATATTTGATGAAATAGGTGTGTGCAACAGTCTCCATTTTAACTAGATCATATCTTTTAGTGGTTCTGCTTCTCCAGTTCACCACGCCCTAGGAAAATTGCAGCCCCCTTTTCTTGAGGAGGCATAATTTCATAACAAGATCTGAGGTCAAATGAAGTGGGCAAAGCGATCCTCAAACCACCACCATTTCTGCATGTATTCATCCTTCCCCAGGTGGTAATCTTAGGTTTCCACGACCGCCTGGAGGCAAGGACCAACTCTTCCCACCCCCAAAGAAACCACTCCCAAGAAAAAAGAATCCTCTGGAAACTGTTTGACTCCTTAACATGTTGAGACAGTTAGCTGGTGAATTGGAATTTTTGCTTCTAATTGTGAAAGGTTTTTATATGACACTGACATAATTGAGGCCATTGATAGAGGAGGCAAGAAGCATAGATTTTTTTTTTCAGTGTCATTATTGTCTTTGCATCTTTGAGGATTAATTTAAGGGGCTTTTGTAGCAGAGAGTGAGTCAGAATAATTTTTGTCAAGCTTGGACAGGAACAATAAAGGGCTCCACTTTCCAAGATTGTAAAGATCAAGTCTTTCTTAAAATTACTTGCGGTTAAAGGTTGAATTGGTCATTTTCACTCTCCTAGCCTGTGATGTGGTTATTATTGTTCACTAGAGTTAGAATGAGAGTCAGAATCCCAATTGCCTATTGAGTCCTAGTAAGTGATCTGAAAAAAATGAGGCAGCCAGAGGTAAGACAATAAGACAAGACGCCATGCATGCCCACTGGGTCAGGAGCCATTGTGGGCTCTGCTGGGACCTCTCCAGATGAACATCTTGTGGCAGCCACCTGGCAGAGGGCAGACTGTGGAGGAGGGTGGGGGGTATGGGATGCATTATAGTGAGCAAGTCAGTGTTCCTAATTTATATGAACATTTCCGACATGATTTATCTCATTGTCTTACCATGAGGTTGAGGACTGGAGTGACCCAATCTCTCCTCAGCCTCTCAGTTGTGTGTAAGGATGAGTATCTGGAATAAGGATGCCATGGTGGGATTGCTGTGGCTTGGAGTCCCACACGGAGCTCTGGGGAGGGTGTGGGACTCCAGGCCAGTGAATACCTCCATTGATGGCTTTGGGAATGCCCTTGGCCACTAGTCCTTTTCCGTCAATTATTTTAACTTTCCAAGCAGCCTTTGATAGTGGGCACTATTCCCCCCATTTTACAAATGAGGAAAACACTGATCAGAGGTTTTGTCACTTCCTAGCGGGGTACCTATAGGAGGAACCTAACCTTCTTCGCTCAGTTTCTACTTGTGTAGCCTGCAGGGTAGTGAGGAAGCCTGTCTTGGAGGACTGAGGTCGGGTGGTAGGAGATAAACTAGCACTGTGCCTGTTCCACAGGAAGGATTCTAAGATTTCTTTGCCTCCTCCTCCCCTATTTGTTAATATGCTTATCCTATTGTTAGTCTTACTCTCATCGTACTGGGACTGGGCAATTATTTCCCCAGTTAGAACGGAATGTTGCTTAATGTGGTATCATTTTGAAACAGGAGCTTCAGAGATTAAAAAAACAAAAAGTGGACAGTCATGACAGCCTCGCTGCTCCACCCTCTTCCACCGGTATTTGAGAAATCTTGCCCATTCTCCCTCGGTGTCCTTGCCCTTCATTCTTATCTGTGGACAGAGGGCAAGGGGTTATCTTTGGGCGGCCCAGGGTGAGGAAGAGGGATTTGCTCCTGGGCTAGCTGGTCAGAGAGTAGACAGCTGTCTGTAATCTTCATTTTAATCACCCATCCAGCCAACCAGCCATCTCTTCACCACTTCATATGTCTTTGGAATTTCTGCCACTGCTGCTCAAAGGAGTCCAGCAGAAGAGCGCAGTGAAGTGGTGCCTTCCTTCCTGCGCTCACGCTGCTGAACAAAAGCAGAGCGATTTACTTGCACAGTTCCAGTTTATTTTTTTTTTTAAAGCAAACTTCTAAGGCTGAGGTGGAGAGGCTTTGAATGAAACTGTGTTGGCTGAGGTAACTGCAGTGAGAAAAAAACACATGTTTTTCCTATTGTTAAGCTGAGTTCGGGCTCAGGAGAGGGGAAAGTGTAAAAAATACTAAGAAGGTCTCTCTTTGCTCCCTTGAGAACTGTGGGCTACACGAGATTGAAAGTTACAAATAAAGGGATGTGCCTTTCAGGTAAGGAGCCATCCAGGAGGCTTCTGGGAGGGCTCGGGCAGGATGTATGGAGTTTCCAGGGGTTGTAACTGTCTTCTCAGCTTTCTGCAAGGTGGCCTCATGCTGGTCACCGCCAGCTAAGCTATGCAATGCCAGCCAGGTTCTATCTCACTTTGGTTTGTAACCTCTCTTTCTCTGTCTTTTTTCTCCCCCAGACCCAGCAATTGTCAATGGTGTTTATTGGTCTGAATCCCTAAACAAAGTTTTTGTGGATAACTTTGACCGTGACCCATCTCTCATATGGCAGTACTTTGGAAGTGCAAAGGGCTTTTTCCGGCAGTATCCAGGTGAGTATCCTGCATGGAGGGTTATGATTCAGACAAAGGGACATGTGATATGCTCCTTTAGGGTTCGCGGTTAAAACTGTTCCCCCTTCCTTTCGGAGAAAATGAAATGTTCTGAAAAGCAAAACAGAGGAACAGACAAAACAAAACAGAAACTGACTCATGGATACAGAGAACACACTGATGGTTGTCGGAGGCGAGGGAGGTGGGGGCATAGGAAAAATAAGTGAAGGGGATTAAGAGGAACAGAATTCCAGTTATAAAATAAGTCATGGGGGTGTACTGTACAGCACAGGGAATACACTCAGCAGTGGTGTAATAACTACTTGGTGACACTTGTTTATTACTTGCCATGGTGATCATTTGTAAGGTATTTAAATGTTGAATCATTGTGTTGCACACCTGAAACTAGTATAATATTGCATGTCAACTATATGCCAATTAAAAAGCTATTAAATGTATTGTCAGGTGCAGGACAGGAATGGCCATGTGGCATCTGCACCCCCTCGTGCACATGCACCAGGCCTCTTTCTCAATACAGTCATTCATAGAGCTGCCCCAAGTGGGGAATGGTGGTGTGAGACATACTGTATTTAAACTTACTCACAAGAGTTTGCTTTTATTATTATTATTATTATTGTTGTTGTTGTTGTTACTATTGTTATAATCAGGGAAAGGAAGAAGTCATCATTGGAGGAGATAAGTTCTGACTGAAAGGTATAGGAAATGGAAAATTTGAACTTGAATTTTCCCCCTCCGGAGCCAGATGCCCTTGGAAGAAGGGCCGAAATGGCCAAAGCGCCACGGGTGTCAGGAACCTATCCTTAGGGGCCACCAGCAGCACCTTCCAATGAGTACGTTTGTCAGAGTCTGGCCATCTTGCCATGAAGCAGGTGTTCATTTGGGAGCCTTCCCAGGCCTCTACTTCGCAATAGGAATTTAACTCTGGCTTGGTTTGAATTTTAATTAAAAAGGGAAGTTTTAATTTTGCTTACAAGTTGTGAAAACAGGACTCGAGGCTGCAATTGTGCCAGCAACACAGCTGTACAAATTAACAAGCTCAACCTAAAAGAAGGGAAAAAACACCCTGCATAATCTTGGAGCAATTAAGTGGAGTCTTTTATGTTTTCATTAAGTAAGACTAGGCACCTGATGTCTTCCCGCTCAGAGGCACAGAGACTGCCGCCTCCGCCCTGAGGAGCTGTTTGCCTTGCACACAGCATCTGTCCCCTGAGACTTGCCTGCCAATGTCTGCTTTGCCATATTATTCACCATTTCCCAAGAGCTGTGTTCAGCAGGGCATGCATGTTCCTCCTGTAGCTCATAGGAATTTAAACAATAAGTATCTTATTAAAGATAACGCTATAATAAACAGCGGTCTGTTAAAGTTCCATTATCACCAAGTTGCAGTCTGCTTTGAAACACTCAAAAGAGAGTAAATCTCACAGATGTCGCTGAAATGAGAACATGGTGGGTGGCTGATCCACTGAGGAAGCCACAAGGACATCTCATCATCTTGCCAAGTGGCATTTGGCTGAAGTGGAGCAGATAAGAAGAAACCAGAGGTCATCTGTTGTCTCCACCAGCAGGAAGTCCTCAGACTATGGTCATGAGGAAATTTGAAAATAAAGGTGTATGAATAACCTTGGGCTGCCATAGCAAAATATCATAGACTGAAAGGTTGAAACAGAGACATTTATCCTTCATAGGTATGGAGGCTGGGAAGGCCAAGATCAGGGTACCAGCACACTCAGTTCTTGGTGAGAGCCCTCTTTCTGGCTTGCAGATGGCCACCTTCTCCCTGAGTCCTCCCGTGGTAGAGAGAAGAGGCTCTGGTGTTTCCTGCTCTTCCCATCATGGGGCCCCACCCTCATAGCTTCATTTAAACATAATTACTTTCCAAAGGCTCTACACTTCTCAATACCATCACATACACAGAGGGTTAGGGCTTCAACATATGAATGCGGCGGGGCGGGGGGGGGGGGGGGTGTTGACTCAAACATTCAGTCTACAATAAAAGGGAATTCTAATAGAGTTTATACAATAGGTGAGATTGGTAACATACAAGATTTTCATTAGACAGAGCAGTTGACTCAGAAATAGTTGTTTTATGACATTTGTAGCAGAATTTTGACTTTGTAAAATTTCTGCATCTTTTCTATGTTAATGCAGACATAGGTCACAATCCCCCAAAGGAATTTCATTGCCTGATAAATGTCACAAGGCACAAGGTCACTCAGTGCTGAGTTCTGTACAGAGAGCACGTAACATGATTATTGGAAAAGGGATCCAGGGGCATTTTTTGCTAGGATGTTTTTCTTTTTAGGATGCATCTTTCCATGTGTAGAGTGGTATAATACTACAAACCAGTTATCAGCATGAATATTCTTAAGCAGAAGGGATGTTTCTGTATTCTTACAAAAGTATATCTTGAGTTAATGCTTTGTTCTGAGCTCTGTGGGAGGCCCTGAGGATAAAATGGGGATCTGGACAGAAAAGGCCTCTGCCCTTGTGCAGGCCCCTCTTGTTGGGACGTGCATTCCTTAGGGATTTTGATTGAAAGGGACAGAAACCCAATTACGACTAGCTCCAACAAGGGGCACATTTATTGGCTCATGTAACTCAAAACCCAAGGGTTGTGTAGTTTTGAGGCGCAGCCGGATTCCAGAAGTCAGCAATGCCATTTGGATTTTGACTATTTGCTTTCATTCTTCAACTCTACCATCCTCTGATCTGATCTTCTTTCCCTGGCAGATGATCTTCTCTCAATGGGAACATGGTTGAGGGCTTGCAGGGTTATTCTTCAGTTATGGTCCTGGGAAGAGACAGCATCTATCTCAATAGCTTGGATGACAGTCCAAGGATTAGCGTGATCTGGCTCATGTGCCCACAGGGAAGCCAGGGACACTGGACAGTGGGTAGGGCCAGTCAAGTGAAACCATGGGGATTGGTGAGGATACTGTGGCCTTGCCTGGAGTGGGCACCTAAATGAAGGGACAGTGACCACCATGGGGAGAGAGATGAACAGATCATCGTGGTACAGTGTGTTTCATTCTAAGGTAGGGGAAATAGAGAGCTCTGGGGGATCACAGAAAAGGAGCACCAAACCCATCTCTGTAGGTGGAAGGAAATTCTTTCTGGCAGGAGAATTTTAGTCAGCATTAGCCTAGCAGAATACCTGTGATGATGTTGTCCACTTCTGCATGACTTCACATAGGCCTTCACAAGTTCTCCTTATGTGTACGGGCAGGTGGCAACAGTTCTGTCCTGCTGTCTGAAAGAACTGTCTGTGACCACCCAGATGCTCTGTATCTAGTGTCTAATGTGGTAGCCACTGACCACAGGTGGATGCTGAGAACTTGAAATGTGCCTAGTGAGACTGAGGAACTAAGATTTGAATTTTATACTTTTAATTAATGTAAGTGTAAAATGAAATAGTCGCATGGGGCTAGTAGCTACTGTGTTGAACAGTATAACTCTGTAGAAAGAGACTTGTATAATCTGATGCCCAGTTTTCAAGGTACTACTGGCATTGCCTTTCAGTGTCTACATTACAGATGGGTCTCACTGAACTTCACATAAGCTCTTCTAAACAACAACAACAAAACTGCTGTTAAAGGGCCTCTGGGCTCTGCAGGATTGTTTGCTCAGGGCTCCTGAAGCTCTGTTTACTTCAGTTTCATCCCTGAGAGCCGGTGGGAGTGCTGTGAATGTAACACTCATGCTGATGATAGTGATGGTGGCCCCTGTTTGTTGAGCTCTCTGCTGGTTGCTCATACACGCATTGCTTGCTTTAACCCTCACACGATCCTCTGAGCTGGAGCTCCTGCAATGCCCATTGTGCAGATGAGAAAACAGAGGCCTAGAGATGAACTGACTAACCCAGGACATACCAACAGGGTCAAAGGGAGTTGGCAATGGTGTTAATGCTTCAACCACCTCGTTTTTTGTTTGCTCTCATGGTGGTTGTTACCCTTTAAACTCTGGCCTACAGTCCTGAGGCATCAGGCTTTCAATCCCTGTCTCCTTTACTGGGATACCTGCACCAGGAGGACAGGGCCATTTGTTTCGTCCATCACGTCTCACCAGCACCAAGAATATCACCTTGTAGGTATTCAGCATGTATTTGTTAAATGGATATATCACTCAGTGGATCCAAGTCCAGCACATCTACCATCCCCCATCACACTGGTATTAGTAGCCTTCCTTCCCCAGGAACAATAGAGCTGCTCCCTCTCTGGGAAGCTGGTCACTGGCTTCTGTCTAAGGGACTGAGTGACCAAGGAGGGAATGGGCATAAATACAGTGTAGAGCCATGACCCCCTTCTGCCTCACCCCCTATTCCCCATTGCTCCCTCTTCTCCAAGTCCTCCTAAGCCTCTGTCCTTTCTATCCTGATATGCACCAAGTCCGGGACACTGGGTGCCCCCTTCTGTTGATAGTTTACCTCATGATGCCTCATGACCACCATGTTATTGGTTAAAAGGGTTCTCCAAGCTCATCACCTCCCAGGAAGTAGAGTCGTACCTGCACAGTGAGTCTATCCTGAGAGCCTTGTCAGTTCATGCTTTTACAATCCTGTGTGTGTCCCAGTTTCTACCTGGGTGGGGCCTCCAGTGCTGATCCATCCTTCATGTTCTGGCCAATTCTTCCCTTTATCCACAATGATATGGCTAACTGACAGTCATTTGTAGCTGTCCTTAGTATACATATATATAGGGAGAAAACTATCTGTCATAGACAGATCAGTAGCTAATCAAACACAGACAACAATTAAATGTAGGCATGATAATAAGAAGCTCAGTTCCTTCCCCAGTATCAGACTCTCCCCATTCCAGAGCCTCATCTCAGGAGCTTGTTCCAGTAGAAGGCTCGATGAGCACAAAGGGAACTGATTTTCTGGTCTTTGTCATGATTTCTGGCCACACAAAGGTGAAAGCTGGTTCACAGTACAGCTGCAAGGAGGGCGACAGATGGCTAACCAAGGAGCTCTCTACAAGTTTGGATAACTGAAGAGCTCTCTGCAAGCTGTTGGCTAGTAACACATCAAGAGTAGGTTCCCTGCACAGCGTTACTTTGTGTTTATTCTCTTGCCCGTCTTCCTCACCAAGCGTTAGCAGTAGGTGAAGTGTGGTTGATAAAGGAGGATTGTCTTAGAAGACATTCCAAATTCGATTACAACTCAATCATGTTAAGCTTGCATTTCATTGTAGACCAGCTATCTTAGATCTAAAGTTACATTGGGAGGTATTTATTTAAACTTAAGATTTGGGGCTGAGTAAAAAACATTGAGGAAGGAATTGGGCAGAACTTACCCAGTTAGGGATAAACCAACATCTGCTATCTCTTGATTTTCCTTCCTTTCTTGCCTCATCTTCCTGGGCTTTTATTCTCAAATAGGGAAGAGAAATCCCAGGTTGTGATAGTGTTTGTCAGGTGGTGGGTTGTGGAGATGACTTGGGTGTCATTAGCGGTTCCAGGGAAGTTTTGGGGAAAGGGCTTGGCACTTAGGAGAGAAGAAAAACAATGGGCAAAGATATCCTTTGTTGAAGTAGAGGGCAGAAATAAATCTAGAGGCCAAAAAGATATTTGGACTGTGCTCTTTGTTGTAGTTCTTAGTGCTGTTGGACTGTCTTAAGCCTTTCTGTCACATGCAATTATATTGGCAGCATGTGGCTCGGCTTTCAGACGAGGCTGGATGAAGCTCTGCTCTCTTGGCCCTGCTATTCGTTTGCATGTGCTGAAGTAGAACATGAAGTCATATGTTATTTTAGATGAAATTAATTTCACTCTAATATTAGTTTTAATGATTCCCTGGGACCAACTATGGGGTATATGAATGTTGTACAATATTTTAAATTCAGTCAGATTTGAGCATTGGAGTCTGCAGTAGAGATTTTGACATTCTTTTGAGTCTCACCTCAGGGATGTGCTGAATGTTCTGGAGACTGTCCTCTGAAAGCTGAGGAAGGCAGCTTGGCAATCACTGGTGCTGCTAATGAAGCCGCGAGTCCCAGGGAGAAGCAGCTAAGTCTGCTGAACTGCATCCTTCCTCCTGTCTGGAGATTCATGCCCCATCCAGCCTGGGTGGGTCCCCAAAGGCATATGAAATTATGTGGCTCATGGGGGTAGTTCTTGATTAACAGACAATTCCTTGCATCACAAAATTCCCTGCATGTCAAATGAGCCAACTATTATTATCTCTGGGATTTGAAGTTACTTGCATATTTTCAAAATATCTACCTGTGCAAAAACTTATATATAAAAAGTTGATATGTCCTTGGGGAGATGGTACCATCTGGAATAGAGTTTCTTGTAGTTTCTCTCCTAAAACATTTTGTTGTGAGACTCTTTGGGGAAGAAGGGGCTCAGTGGTCAAATTAGTTTGGTGAATGCTGCCCCTGCTGTTCCAGTCCCAGAGATTCAGGATGTGCGGAAGCAGGTTAAAAGCCCTCAGATGTCCCTCCGTGGCATGGAAACCAGGTTTATTTTTATTCACTTAAGTCATGCTAACGTCCTGGAGAACTTCTCATGGGACACCCTATGAAAATGCCTGGACATCAAGTTCTCGTCCTAACTAGTCTCAGGGAAAGCTATTGAACTCTGAGAGCCTTGGATTCCCTGCTGTGAAATAGTTTTGATCCAAAGGTCAGTTTTGAACAAGTTGACCCCCCAGAGCCCTTCCAGTCTGGACTTGGAGATCAGGTTGACTTTTGTTGTTACACCCAGGGCAGCGGTGCCTAGGACTGCCTGCATCCTCACTCAGTGTGCTCTGATGTCCTGACTCAGAGAGCCTGAGCCTCAGGTTCCTCCTGCTACCAGGCTCTTTCCTCTGCATAAATGTCTGTGCACTGGGCACGGCCACACCAGTGTTCCTTCAGGTCCTTGAACTTGATGTGCTCTTCTCAGCCTCAGGACCTTTGGAAACATTGCTCTCTCTTCCTGGGGTATTCTCTTCACCCTGTGGCCACTCCTCACTTAGGTTTTACGAGTCTAATCCATTAGTGGGTTTAATAGTGCCTCTACCACAAATGCATGCCCACTTGGAGCCCCGTAGGCCTTTGTTACAACAGCCCTAATGTGCCATCATTCTGTTCTCAGCTTGAAGAGTCTTCTTCATCTTCAGGATTAGAGCCAACCTTTATACACTAACATAGCCTCAGGTATAGAGCTACCATTATTCACTAACACAGTCTCAGGTTCTTCTTCCTGTTAGAGCTACCTTCATATACTGGCATAGCCTCAGGTACTGTCCTTCCTGACATCTCTGGTTCTTGTGATTTCATACCTAGTGTCTGCTTTTCTGCTAGATGTGAGGCTTCCTGAGGGCAGGAGGGGATGGGCCCATCTTTCTTAGTCACTGCTGTCTGTCCTTCACTTGTCAGAGTGACTGGGAGGAGTGACAATCCTACCTGCGGAGAGATGATCTCAGTCCAAAGAAGAGCATTCAATGGCATCAATTCCCGTCCTCCAGGCCCAGGCCTAAATGCTGGGCAGGAGGAGAGAACTGACCATGTTCTCATTGTGGTAGAGCACAGTGATGGGGAGGGTAGATGGCAGACATGCTCGCCATCGAAGAACACTACACACAATTCAACTCCAGAAACACCCACTGACCGCCTACCCTGAGTCAACACACTGAAAGATAAATTCTCTTTATATTGGACTCAGACCAATGCTGTGTGGAACATTACCTAGCCTCACCAAGGATGTAATTGCCTATGTGTCAAGACTGCATGAATCTAGCTGCACTTGGCTCTGTACAAAGCAGTGTGTCAGATGTTTTTAAAACAAATTGCATTCTTGTCCTTTAGTGTACAATAGCATGTCAGCTTCATTTTATCTTCATTACCTAATGGCCTTCCATTGGCAGTGGCTTCTCATTCTTTTTTTCTGATTTCTTACAGGGAACTCATTAAATTTGGCACATTTGCAGATGGGAAATGTAGGTACAAGGAAGACAGAACAAAATGACTCATTGGATTACAAACTGCCATCTCAGAGTTATCTGTGTAATCACTTGGGGGCGTTATCTTAAGCACATGCCTATGAGCCCAGTGTGGTCCGGAAGGCTGGCCATTATTAATTGGAAAGGAGACTCTCAATGCTACAATCTGAGTCATGATTTTCTCATAGAAAATAATTTTTCTAGTGTTCTTAACTCCAAAGTCTGTGTTTCAAATCCTCCATCTCTGAGCACCACTGAGAGTTGAAAACCATGCTTTTCTATCTTATTTTTAGGCAGCAAAAACTTTTTCTAAAAGTTTTATTCTTAAAAACTAAGTTGTAAACAGAGAATGTCAACTGTCTGCAAACCATGAAGGAAAAGGTGTTGGATCCCATTTTACACCTGAGAAAAGCTCTCCAGGCCTCCAAGCTTGAAATTCACACTTCATTGTACAGCACAATTAGGGCCATTTTATTTTATTTTATTTTATTTTAAGGTCAGGCCAAAATTCCTGATTTTAAAAACAGGAGTCAGAAAAGAACAGGCCTGTGTATGTTCTGAGATAGAAACCTATCAAATGCTTGCTACCTCCCATACTATAGACATAATTTACCCAGGTCCAGGGATGTGCCCACCTCTGCTCAGAAACCTGTGAATGATCCCCCAGGTCCAGCAATTTGAGGGACAGTGAGAAATGTCCTTGGCTAACTTTATCATTAGCCATGAAGGGGCTGCAGCCCCGTCCTTCCTCGATGGACAGTGCTTTACTCAAGGCGTCGCCACCTCCAGCGGGCCTTGGTACAAGTGCACTCAGGCTGTTTGCCGTCCTGTGGCAGCCCCGCAGCACCCTCCCAGAGTGGGCGACGGAGCACATGATAAGCTCCAGGGTTGGTCTTTGCATGTGATTTTTCACCCTGTCCTCTCAGTCAGCAAAGCACAGCGGCCTTGAAGTGCTATGAATAAATATTTGAAGTTTCTGGGTTTCTTATAACTCCATTTTTCTTCTAGGGATTAAATGGGAACCAGATGAGAATGGAGTCATTGCCTTTGACTGCAGGAACCGAAAATGGTAGGAAATGGTCAAACCTCTCAGTTAGTTTTTAAAAGGAAAACTTGCAGAGAGGGTCAAGATTCAGTTTTCCTGTCTGTTCCCCTGACCTAGGTACATCCAGGCAGCGACTTCTCCGAAGGACGTGGTCATCTTAGTTGATGTCAGCGGCAGCATGAAGGGTCTCCGCCTGACCATCGCCAAGCAGACAGTCTCGTCTATTCTGGACACGCTGGGGGACGATGACTTCTTCAACATCATTGCTGTGAGTGCGGCTGCTTTGTGCTTTCTGTGCACTTCGGGTCCCTTTGATCTTTTAGTAGCAATGGTTCACAGCCTTATTGCTTTTGTGTGTAGAGTGTTAGATGCCCAGGATGAGGACCGGTTAGTCCCCTATGAGCTCAGTGAGTGGTGAGGTTGGAGGGGCTCAGGGAGACTGGGATGCTGGTGAGCAGTTTCTCTCCTAACCACGCAGGCAGCTGCTGCCATCTGGAATGGTAGCAGCAGGTTTGGTTTTCCTGGGTTGCCAGCCTCTGCAGAATTAGACCTGGCACGGTTTTCCTTAAACTGCTAGATATTCTCCTGTGGAAATTTACTTTAAGCTGGATTTGTCTGATGACAGCGATAGTGATAACAATCGTGATGATAAAATGAGGAAAAAGTGAAGAGCCGCTGTAGACTCACTCAAAGAACACTTTATCTCATCTTCAGAAACCAAAGTGGCACGTATTAAGTGCCTACTATGTGCCATTTACTCTACTCTTCATATTTGCATTCTCTTTGTTGCTCACAGCAACTCTAGGTGGTCCAGGTGGTTTGGGCATTTTCTCAGACAAAGCTGCTTGGATTGAGAGAGTGTCAGTAAGTGGGCTGAGGGCACAGAGCTGGGAAGTGGGAGATGCAGGAGCCAAGCCTGGCAAGGCCATCCCCTCTGGCAAGAACCGATTCAGCTGCACATCTCCATCTCCAGGTGCTTCCTCTCCTCCCCAGTTCTCTGGTGTGATTCTCATCAGGTCCCTTATGTCCCTGTCACTCTTTTCCCAAAGAGGATAACCACAGTGAGCCTGGTCCTTCTCCTGGAGAGCTTAACCAGGTGCTCCTGTGTGGGGCCACCTGGGCTGTGCCTCATCACTTCTTTCTGGGAAATGGAGGGCAGGCAGGGAAGCAGCATGGTGAGGGGGACAGAGCTTGGGCTTTGGAGTTGGAACTTAGTTTTGAATCGGTTCGGCCACATACAGTTGTGCATCTGGGAGCAAACTGCCCACCAGCTGTGAAGCTGATATAATCATATGGCCTACAGGGTGCTCCTGGATTCCCTGGGCCAGTGCACAGGAGGCCATGGTCAGTGGAAGGGTGCTATTTGAAGAGTAGTGTATCATGCTGTGAGAATGCTGTTGCTGTTGTCTGCTGGGCTCCCCTGAGCCCCTGAGCAGATGTGTCATCAAGGGGCCCTACTTCTGGCAGCCTCCTGCATAACATCCACTTTGATTTGCTAGGCAGAGGGCATGGTGTTTAAGTGGCCTTGGGCTTGTGAAGATGATGGCTTGACTGAGTGTGCTTGTGATGGGACTCTGAGCAAAAGACACAACCACAGGACCTCATGATTTAGAGTTCAGATTTTACAAACCCCCTAAGAAGAAAGGGAAAAGAAAGAGAATCATAGATTCCATGAAAGTAGGGGTTAGTCTTGTTCATTCATTAAACTGTCATTGGTGCCTAGAATAGTGCCTGGCAAATAGCAGGAGTTTAAATATTTATGGAATGAATAATACCAGCAGCTGCCTTCCACAGAGTGCCCACTGTGTGCAAGTCCCTGCTAAGTGTCCTATGTGGACTACCTCATTGGATCCTCTCCCAGCTCTGTGCTAGGTGGCATGCAAACAAAGGCACCAAGAGATAGAAATAACTGGCTAAAGATCACATAGCCAGAGAAAGGGGCACAGTGAGGACTCAGAAATAGTCTGGGTTTACCTCCCACCTCCTGAGCAGAAGAGAAGAGGATGGAGTTGAGGGTTCAGCCACATTCCTGTGAAACTCCATGGCCAGGGGCAGGGTTTGTCCCCAGGAGACTTTCAGAAAGTAGTTGTCTAGCTACCAGTCATTGAGAATATGCAAATGAGGCCTGATTCCCACACATCCTGAAGCATTTACAGATAAGAAGCAGCTAATTTGGGACTATCTTTCTTATTAATCTTTAATTACTCATTACAGAAGTATCAGAAATTTGCATAATAAGAAGAGCTAACTAATTACATCCTGAATTCTTATCAGTCAGAATATATTGTTCTGTTAACAAAACAAATCGATTGAAATAATCTCTGTAAATTCATTAAGATATACACAGTGTCAACTCAATAATGAAGAGAGGGTGATTAAGATAATTAAAAGTAGACATGCCAGTTATTATAGAACACTTAAGAAAAAAAATTTATTTTTTACCCCAAGTTGTCCCTTTATGTAAAGAAATCTATTAGACATCCCATTAACCCTCTCTACACATCTCTTTGTTAGTTTTCAACATAAATGATCAGCATTAGGACTATATACATAATTATTTCAGTAACTAGAAAGATACTGTGAACATTTTTACATGAAGTTTCTATAGTAAAATCGTGAACTCTGCTTCCCTAAAAGATAAAGGAATGGACCAAATATGTTATTGGATTTACATCAAAAGCCTGAAATCACAAAATGAATCACAACTTAACAATAACCTTTCCATGTTGATTTATTTTAATGTAGACAACATGTGTAAATTTTTTAAACAATTCAGAAATGTTCCCATTCCCTTTTTATTTGGCACATATTCTTTCAAATTTTTCTGCATACATGAACATGCATACATAATTTTTCTACAAAAATAAAATCACATTTTACAAAATATTCAGCAACTTGCCTTTATAACTCATATTGTAATCACATGTATTTGCAAAGCAGGGCATTCTGTCACCTGTAGTTGACATTAACTTTTTAATCCATCCCCTTTGCTGGGCGTATGCTGTTACTAATCTCTTTTCTACAGTGAATGGACTCCTGCATATTTTTGCAGGGTTGATTGTGCTTCTATTAAGTAAAATCTAGATGTGAAATTGCTATACCAAAGGACATGCCCAAAGTTAGGTATTACTGGAATACACTAAGTAGGGTGTAATGTTTACACACTTAGAAACTGTATTAGTTAGCTCCAGCTTCCATAACAAAACATGACTGAGTGGCTTAAACAACAGAAATTTATTTACTCACAGTTCGAAAGGCTAGGAAGTCCAAGATCAAGGTCCGGCAGGGTTTGGTTTCTGGCGAGGATTACCTTTCTGGTTTGTGGGCAGCCACCTTCTCTCTGTGTACTCACATGGCTTTTTCTCTGTATATGCTCAGGGAGGAAGAGGGAGGTTCTTTTTCCCAGCCTTACAAAGGGTTCAGCATTCTGGAGAAAGGGCTGCGTGTAGATGATTAAGAAGGAGTCCGTGGATGAAAGATATTTTTGAAAGGCATTGGGGGTCAGAGGAGCTTCCAGCTGAAGGAGCTAGAAGGCTCTCACCTTGACCAAGGAACCTGCTTTTATTAGTACAATTTGTTCCAAGGCAAGGTGGAAATATACACTTCAAAGGGTACGGTATCAAAGGGTATACAGAAACATTGTCAGTTTGGGGAATAGCCTACAGCTGTTCAGGTGTTTGGCCAACAGGAGGCAATAAAATGCCCTGAGCTGTCTGGCAGTTAACAATCATCCTATTCAGGTTTGGGGGAGATGCTTTGTAGCCGTTTCCAACAGGTAAACTACATGTGACTCAACCCTGTTGAGCTCCCCAAGTTTCACCAACCTTTTGGTAATACTCCTGCAATTATTACATGCTGGAATTGGTTCTTGGCAGGGGTGGAGAGAGAGAGAGAGAGAGAGAGAGAGAGAGAGAGAGAGAGAGAGAGAGAGAGAGAGCTCTCATGTCTTTTCTTATAAGGGCATGATTCCTTCATGAGGGACCACCCCCATGACCTCAACTAACTGTTACTTCCCAAAGGCCCCATCTCCAAAAGCCACCACATCAGGGTTAGGGCTTCAACATAGGAATTTAAGTGGGGACACAAACATTCAGTTGGTAACACCGACATTTCAAGGGTTTTTAATATTTGATTGGTACTAATTGGAAAATCTTTATTTTCATTCTCTTGAATTGTCTCTCCCAACCCTAAGTGTATTTTACCAATTTGGCCTTGCTGAATTGTGGTGGTGGTTTGGTTTGTTTTGTTTTGTTGTGTTTTCTAATCACTTTCTCCTGTTTCCATCGTAGCAAGATTGCTACAGTAATATGGCGCAAGCTTTTCTTCCATCTGTCTAAAACAGTCACTTACCTCTGTAGAGGGGACCCCCACTGCGGGCTCTTGTATGTGCAAGGGGTTGAATGTTTGAAACTCCATCGAGAATTCGAGAACGCCCTGACAATCTGTCTGAGTCCCTTGTTCTGTGGGCTGGATTTCATTTACGGGAGAGGACATTATTATTTCACTCTTCATTGCACTGTCAGCTTTCTCTTGCTTGCCAGGTAGGTGTTTGAGGAGGAATGTCAGTGTTTTAGAGAGAAAGTACAGAAAACAGTCTTTATGTTCAGCGTTGGAAGCCCTCGTGCATTGTGGGCATTTGTTTGTACAAACCTAACTCATCCTCACGCTTTGATTTTCAGTGCCATTGTGGGGACAGGAGGAGTGAGGTTGAAACGGTAGAAACAGCTTTCCTTGGCCATTCCGGGCATCTTTGCATGTTTGCATTAAATTCATTGCTAAGTGCATCTTCAGCATTATATGGAAAAGCTCTCAATCCAGGTCTTGCCAGAGAATACACGTGAAAAGATGACGTTAAAAATGGTTTTAGCTTTCATGGGCAGGGTATTACAGAATCTACCTAAGACTGATGAACTAAATGATTGAATTATAAAAGGACAGTTGAAATGTGAGAGTGATTTTGTGCATTCCAAGCTAAAATGTAAGGTCCAGCCACTGGTGCATGAAGAGATGTTTCCGACAAGAGAAAAGGCATCTTTTTCTGATTCACTTTGAAGTCGCACTCCAAGCCATGCATTAAATGAACAATATTATCATAGAAATGAGGGTGATAATTCTGTTTTGTCCGATGCTAAAATTTGAAAAATGATTTTACAGGATTCTAAAGCCATGCATTAAATGAATACAGCATTAACCGGCTGATATTGTTAAATCAGCTTAAATGCCTCTTACAGCCCGTGTTTATGAGAAGAGCATCGTTTGTTAGTTCACCCCAGAACTTTCTGTGCCCTGGTTTTAATTTGCAGAATTTTCTTTCAAACCATCTCTCCAGTGCTTTGCCTGCTGTGGATTTGCTTTTTAAAGTAATCGATTCCGTATTAAAAGTATAAGGATGGTATTTTCTTTCAGTGCTCATTTGTTCTATTCTACTAATTATGTCCAGGCGTGTTTCAAATTATACAAGAAGCTTTTGTAATGCAAAAGCTCCCTGAGATTCCTTGTGTTGGTGAAAATACTGTGGGCTCATCTGCTTCTTTACATAAGTCCTATACATTTCCATTCTGAAGGTTATTTAATCAAAAGTGCACCAATAAAACCATAAAAATATTTAATGGCATTCCAGCAATTCCACATCAGTTTTCTTGTGTCATATGAGCATGCCAGCATTTTAATTCTGTGGGGTTTTTGTGGAATTTTGGATTCTCCAAAATGTCTCCACATACTTTCTTTACTTCTTGTTTATTTATCTGTTTGTTTGTTTTTAAGGTAGAGATTCTCCTCTCTTTTTCTTTTCTTGTCTCAATGTCAACTCTTTTTTCATAGGCTTTGTTCTTCTTTTCTGTCAGTTAAACTTCTCTACAACTTTGCCTCTTGTTTCTTTGTTCTGATTATTTATTCACTCTACAAATACTGTTGAGTGCTAACAGTTAAGCAGTGGGCATTGATGTTTTGTGGGAGCCACCAGGGGCAGGTGCTCACAGTAGCCTGGTCAGTGCAGTCTTGAGAGGGGCAGCAAGGGAGGCCGGGAGGGCAGAGCTGGGGCACGCAACCAACTGTGGACTCAGTGATGGCTTCTTGGCCGAAGTGATGACTAAGTGAACAGGAGTTAGACATTAGCCAGGCATATGCAATGAGGCAGGGCAGGAGGAAGGAGCACTGAGGAAGAAAGCACTGTCTGCACGTTATAGAAACTCCTCTTCCATCCCAGGAGGTGCAGCCTTGGTCGGGGTGACTGTACGAGGTGGAGTAGATGGCTGGGAGCAATGATGGAAAGAAGGGGCCTGGAGTGAGAGGGTCAACCCCGATCCAGCAAGTGTGCTCAGCCACAGCGCGGAACTGGGATGTCATCTGGAGACAATGGACGCGGAAGTGGTCTCAGCTGCACAGGAAGGTGTTGAAAGGGTCCCTTAAAGTCTCCACCTTCCCAGGTCTTCACTCATTCTCCTTTTTAGGCAACGGATTACCTGTTAGGCCTGAAAACTCCATTGCTTTCATTGCTCAAGTCCAGCTTCTAAAATGAAGCAGGGTTCAGCATCCTCAGTATCATCCAGAACCCAGTCAGCTGTCCTCTGCTCTCTGTCCTCTGAGCTGTGACCCACACAAATCAGCATGGGACATGATACCACACCGGTGCTGGAGCTGCGTGAATCTTGGTGGGCAAGTCCAGTTCATTGGTTCTTTGTCTCCAAAACGTTCTGGCCATTCATTTAATGCAACTTAAAACTTGCCCTTCCTATTTGAGATCATCATTAAAATTCCCTTTGAGGAGTTGGCTGTATCTTTAAAACAGGAGATGTTGGGAATGCTTACAGAGATTGGGCGGCAGAAAGGTAAAGGATGGCGATGTGTCAGAGCGTAGAGTGTGGTGGTTGCACAGAGGAGAGGGAGGCACAGTTGCTGCGAGAAGAGACTGGTGGGATGTAGTTCAAGACTGAAGGAGATCGGGGATTTGCCTCAAGCCTGCTTTTGTTTTTGGATGGATCACTGCAGCATCACAGATAATCACATTTTATTTTGAAAAGGAAGGCAGACATTATCTTCAGATGTAATGAGCATATTCTTTTACTGATGAAAGCAGGAAATAAAGTGGTTCATGATCATTCCACAGTGATGATCATGGGGAAATTTAGCCAGTATTTTATGTCCCTGGCACATAGCAGGTGCTTAGTTAACATTCGTTGAGCAAACGCAGGAACAAAGGGTTGGTTCCTAGCAAATGCCTTCCTGGAAGGGGATTGGACAGATCTGGTTATACTGTATTGGCTCCCGGTCTGTCAGAGACCCAAGTCACCGAGAGGGTTCAAAGGGTGGTACAGAGAGGGATAGCGTGTGGCCACACACCTGGTGATTTCTGTCTCGGGTGTTTAGACAGTTACATGTGCCTACTAGTGAAGCACTTCTCTCCAATAGTGGAGTCTGTGCTCTCCAGAGGAGGTCAGGCATGTGAGATGTTCCCCAGAATGGGTCACTGCTATCACCCCCCACATTGCTTCCTGCTTAGCAAGTGCCAGCAGGGGGTGGCGAGTACACGATGGTCTTTGTGTCCATGGAAATACACATCACACTCACAACTGTAGTTTTCTGTCTTTCTGTGCATGTGTGCCAGATGCTTTCTTTCTGTTTCTTATATGCCAGCTTCTATGTTGAGTCTTTACTGCGTTATCTCATTTCATCTTCACTGCGAGATCATGGGGAGGTTCAGTTCAATCCCCAATTTTTCCAACACAAAATGAAGGCTCTCAGTTAGTGTGTGGCAGAGCCAGGATTTGAACCCAACCTATCTGCCTCAGTTTCATTAGTTCCTATTGCCCTAGCCTTTGCGAATCAGAGGAGGTGATCCAATCAGACAAGAGGAGGGGATCCAACCAGATGAGAGGAGGGGATACAACCAGACGAGAGGAGGGGAGAAGGAAACCAACAGTGCCTGAGGCCCTGTGTCTATAGGGCTGTTTCTGAGCTCTTTAGGGGGAGAAAGTGCTTTGTCCATCTTCCTCACGGTGTGGTTGGTGGGCTGGCTGGGCCATCTCCAGGGCTGCTTGGTCCCCCTCCTGTTCTGCTAAGAGACTCTACCCATGTCCCAGAAATTTGAGGAACAACTTACAGCTTTGGGGGGAAGGGGATTGGTCGAGTTTCTCTTTATATTCAATCCTGGCAGTGGAAAGGCAAAAAAACAAATGACAGAAGTAGACTCCATATTGCCAGTTACAATGTGCACTGCATCCTTACTTCCTTAGACTACTGCTCTCTGGCTGTCTAAGTAAGGATGCAGGAGAACCATTCATAGCGCTGAGGTGCCCAGGTCTGCAATAGTGAATTAATATGGCCATCCCACATCACTGTTTCAGAGAGTAGAAATATAGGGAACATCCATACAAATGCGGAAGTGAAAGAGAGCAGCTAGGCGCTTGGAAGCAGCTCCACAGGCAGGACACCCTTGGTGTCCCCGGAGGAGCTCTGGGGTAGCGTGGTGAGCTTGCACAGCCAGCTGGCCCCCTGGCACAGCTGCCTGGGCTGCACTGTTCCTGCACACGGCTGAGCCAGCTCCCTTTGGTGCTACAGACCAGATTGCTCAGCATAGCTTTATCCTGATGCAGTCAAGGGAAATTAGTCAACTGCAAGCTTGGATGATGCCACTAACAAGCTGGCGGGGGTTCAGAAGAACAGATTCCTCCACTGTGGCCCCACTCACACAGCGACGGCAAGCATGGTTTTGATTACTGCACATGTTCCTCCCTGATGAGGGTGAGAACTTGGTCTTCTTTGCTTTTAAGTCCTCTCCGCAGCCCTCCACAGGCACAGGCCTTTGCATTAGCAAAGCTGTTTCAAGTCTGTTGCCTCATTGGATCCTCACAGGGGCCCCTGGAGGATAAACAGAAGATGAATTAGCATCTTCTTATGCATAAGAATCCGGGATCAGAGAGGTTTAGTGACTTTCCCAAGGCCACACAGTAAGTACATCACAGAAGTGGGAACTAGATGTGTGTCCTGACTCCTGGTTCAGAGTGTATACCACAAGAATCAACTGTGAGAGTGTGTATTAGGCAGAACACAGAGGAAGTGTTTAAATTTATCTGGGAAATTGAGTTGGAAAGATTTTGGCTGCATGAAGACTGAATGAAGACTGCTGCAGCATCTAGGTACCTCCTATTCTCAGGGGAGAGCCTGAGGGCCAGCAGTGGCAGTGGCTCAGCAGTATCCTCAGGGACCCACACTGGCTCCCTCTTCCCACTCTGTCTCCCTTGGACTTCACTCTCCACTTTTCATCTTGTCCCCTCATGGTTACAAAATGACTCGCAACTGCATAAAAGCATCCCAAGTGAGAAAGAAGGCATGGATATAGATGAGTTTTCCTTTCATGAGGAGAAAATAATTCATTGAAACTGACCAGAAAACTACCCCTTCAAGTTTCATTGGCTGAAAATGAGTCACTTGGCCAACCCTCATGGCAAGACAGGCTATGAAGGCATGCATCCAGCAGAGGGGACCGGATAGCTGTGATTGATTCAGACTGTTAATGCGTTAGGCTTTAGGAATAGACATATTATCATCCTGAACCAAATCAGTCAACAGCAGGGATAGAGGCAGAGGGGAGGGCTGTTTTATTTTCTTCAGTCCAATATGAACTGAAAACTTTGGGGAAGCTCTTCTTCAGGTTGGACTGTGCCCTCTTTTTATGGATACTGAGATGATGTTCTGTTTGATCATGAAAAGTTACACTCCAATTTCTCAATGGCGCATTTCAGAACTGCATGAATGTATTTTTCTCTCCATGCCTCATCAGAAGAGATCTAAGCTCTAAGACCATGGAGCTATACTTTTTCAAATGCTTTTGTATGTCTAGACTAAGAACAAAGGTTAAAGAAGGAACAAAAGCCAGACTGATGATAAACATAGAGGGTTGTGGATCAGAGAGGAGGCACTGGGGGCGTGGTTGTCCTGAGATCAGGGGCAGTGAGGTTAGACTATCTGGCATTGAATCTGGACTCCACCCCTGATGTATGACTTTGGACAAGTTGATTATCCTTGCTCTGCCCCAGTTTCCCTATCTGTGAAGGGAAAGTAATTTGAAGTGCTTACCACATGAGGCTGAAATGTCATGTGGATGAAGTCTAGCTTGTGTGTAGATGAAGTAGGTGTTAGTAGTATCACTACTCTGACTTGCTTATAAGCACCTCAGTACATGGAACCTGATGAGTCTCCATAGCTGTAGCAGAGGCTGCAGGTCTGGTCCTCTGGAGTCATCTCTGCAGTGTGTCCAGAGAGGTTGTCCCAAGCTCATCGCTTTATTTCCCTCACACCCCTGCTCACAGTCCTCCATGGTCCTCTGTGCCCTCAAGTTTAAAGTCCAAACTCCTTAGCCAGACTTTGCATGAGATCTGGGCCTGTGAGATGGTTCTGGTTCCTTCCCTCAGGGACTCCGGGCTAGGCCTTTGGTCCATGTAGAAGTGCCCTGACACTCTCATTGAACAAATTGTTCCTGGGCACCTGCTGTGGGCTCAGCCCTGTGCTGTCACAGGGAACACACAGAATCAGACATGGATTATTGCAATGTGGCCCCTTTATGGTGAGGGAACCAGGCACCAGGTAACTAGGATTTGGGAGGATTCACAGGAGGGGCCACATCTGTCCCCCAGGCTACTTCCCAGAGGAGGCAGGAATGAGCTGAGCTGGAGGATGAGCAGGAGTCAGCCAACAGATGCCAGAGTGAGGGAATTAGGGCTGGCTGTGCTAAGTTCAGGGGGGAGGACTCCTAAGTTAAGGTGCTAGAAAGGTCAACAGATGCCAGTTTCCAGAGCCTTGCCAAGGCCTGGCAGGTTCATCTGAAGAGCAGTGGGAGCTGTGAATGGGGTTGGTGGGAGATGACATAGTCAGATTTATAGTTTGGAAGGACCAGTCTAGCTACAGTGCAGAGAATCATGCTTGATAAGAGAAATGAAGAGAAGAACACTCAAATTTCAACTTCCTAGTTGTGAGCTTTGGACAAAATCAAATGGTCTTATTCTGTATATTCTGGGATCAAGCATGATTGGAAGGCTGGCACTGGCCTGTGTGGAAGCTGGTGTCACTGTGCATGAGTAATGCTGTGACTAACACCTGTGCAGCCCCCCCAGAGTGCCCAGGGAACATCAAGGCCTCTCTATTCTGGCCTCATACACCTGTGACCCACACATGCTTCCCTGGCTCCATGGAGCCCAAGGCAGGAGCTGGAGGTCTAGTCGCCCAAGTCTGGGATGCCTTTTAGATCCCACATGGGCCGTGTGCTGTCAGCCATGCCCAGAGAGCCGCGGTGTTTGGAGCTACCCCTGAAGGATCATCATTTAACTGTGTATACCCTGAACACT
Organism: Corynorhinus townsendii; assembly: GCA_026230045.1. Lineage (NCBI taxonomy): Eukaryota > Metazoa > Chordata > Mammalia > Chiroptera > Vespertilionidae > Corynorhinus > Corynorhinus townsendii. Next base: position 43,217,197 of record JAPDVU010000006.1, read on the forward strand.
GCTAGACCAACACATGCTCTAGAAGTTTCTTTGTCAAACTAGAAAAGAATCAAGGCCATCTTTGGCACATAGGCATGATTTCTCCAGGGACACCAATTGGAAAAGCCAACTTAGGTGAATGAATTGAGCCTATGATCATGCTGCTTTTCTGTTTGTGTGTGTGTGGCCTTAAATTATTACATTGGACCCTTTAAATGCTTACTTGTTTCCTCTTGGCTGTTTCTTCCCTCTGCAGTATAATGAGGAGCTTCACTACGTGGAACCTTGCCTGAATGGAACGTTGGTGCAAGCTGACAGGACGAACAAGGAGGTGAGGCCTGCTGCTGGGCGGGCACGTCAGGGGGCCTGGCACACCCGTCTGCTCATGGTGGTCACTTACAATAATTATGTCTTAACCTTTAGAAACTCATTAAATGCACTGCTCTTGCATTGCAGGCCTTAGAACCCTTGTGTGTGAACATTTAGGAAGAGGCAGGATGAAATCATGGCAGTACAATGATTGCATTGATTTCAGGTGCTTGCTAATGCTGAAATAATTACGTCAGTTTTCTCTTTCTTTTACTCTAAGCACATCCTCTGTTGTGCTTGGACCCTGGGTTGACACCATTGAAAATATATGACTGTTGCTGAGGTTTTAAAGAAAATTTAAGTCACTTGGTATATTATTATTGCTTTTTATAATTGATCAAATAATTGTTGAGGTAGCTATTGAGGTAACTTGTCTCCCAGGTTAGAAGGTAAACTTTACAAGGATGTCTGCTCTCTGCTGTATCTTTAATGTTCCAAGTATTGTCTGCTCCCTAAATATTATGGAACATAAGGAAGACAGGTTATAGGAGGACCTTAAGAAATGAGGTAGAAGTTACCTTCCAGTTGGAGCATTCTAGGAAAACACCCAGAATAGATTTTTATAAAAATAAATGTTGTTTCTTTTTGGCCATCTTTAAATTAGTCGGTACAACCACCACCGCTACCAATACTATGCCTACAGGGCAAGGTGACAATTTAGGCTGAAGGTGTAGCTGCGACGACAGCAATGTCATACATCCTGGGACTCATAGCTGCTGTTGCTCACATTTGTTTTGTTGTAACTGCCAGATAGATACAGTAAAATGGTGCACCTGCCCTGAAGAGCAGACCCATGAGGTGGCCAAGGATAGTGGCCAAGGTAGGCCTCTGCGAGGCACTGTGCATGTGCTGGGAGACCCCCTGGCCCAAATAGGAGTGACACTAGTGCTTAGATGCAGGTGGTAGATGCAGCTTGTTTGGGCATCTCTGCAGTAGTGAAGGACAGAGGATTTAGAACACAGGTGAGAAGGGAAACATTATACCAGAATTGACATCCAAGCTTCAATTTGAAGGGGAAGAAATGCCATAGCAAGCTTTGTTCTTAGGAGAGAGGAACAGGTACATTGTAGATCCAAGAACAAGTGTATTTAGCAAATGTTAGTTTATGGCCTTTTTCTAGACTATGGTAGGAAAAAATGACATAAACCTACAAGCGAATTTTCCTAGGGACTTTCCCTTTGTTTGGTCTTTGCCTGGGTCTGGATCGCATCCCTTCCCCAATATAGCAGCATTCGAGTATTTCCAAACCTCAGGTAGATGTCCAGTGATAGTGCTTATGACATTAAATAGAAAAGATGCTTCAGCCCGGCCGGCATGGTCAGTTATTGAGCATCGACCTATGAACCAGGAGGTCATTGTTTGATTCCCGGTCAGGGGACATGCCCAGGTTGCAGACTCAATTCCCAGTGTGGAGCATGCAGGAGGCAGCTGATCAATGATTCTCTCTCATCATTGATGTTTCTATCTCTCTCTTCCTTTCTGAAACCAATAAAAATATATATTTTTTAAAAAGATGCTTCAAGTGATTAAGGCCTTCCTTTAGGTAACTTCCCAATGAATAGTGCCAGTTTGATATTTGGAGATACAAAGTTTTATGATTGAAAAACTTGTTAGAGAAGGTGGGCTAAAAATGTATTTAAAATTCTCTTTGATTGTATGGGTATTGAAGATGGGAATAGTTTTGAATATAAAAGTTAATCCACACTATAGTATGGAGTAGCCACATTTCAGTTAGACTCTTCCCCTTACAAATAGAAATCCCTGTACATAACCTAATATAAAGAGATGGAGGTGAGCTCCCTGGATTTCCATATTGATTCCCATCTGACCCGAATAGAGCAATCCAGATGACTCCCACCTGAACCAGCAATAGACACACACACACACACACACACACACACACACACACACACACGTATATAAAAGTTTCAAGAAAAGCTAAATGACCAGAAGAAGGGTAGCATATCCAAGAAAACCTTTGAGACAACACCTTTCCTATTTTAGCCAAACACCAATGGTACAACTCTAGACAACTCTCCATAGCTTCAGTGGGGATGAACAAAGAGTTAACTTTCTATCCCACTGATACCCACATGGTTTTTGTGCTACAACTCAACAGAGAGACAAACTGCTAAGAAAAATGATAAAATAAGACTGAGTCTCATAATATATAGTCCAAAATGCTCAGAATGCAATAAAACATTTCTTGTCATCCAAGAACTAGGAAAATCACAATATGATTTGACAACACAAGCTAATATTGACATGAATCAGATGTTCAAATTATCAAATTGCTTCAATGAGCAATTAGGAATTCTCTTGAAGCAAGCAAAATAAAAAATAAAAAATCTCAGCAAGGAAATAGAAATGATAAAAAGCACTAAATGGAAATTATAGAACTGAAATATACAGTTACCAAAATAAAAAGCTAGCTGGATCAGTTCACCAGTAGAGTGGAGATGACAGCAGCTAAAATCATTGAACATTAGGATAGGTCAATAGAAATCACCCAATCTAAACAGCAGAGAGAAAATGGACTGGAATGAACCAAGTCCCAGGGACATGTGGACAATAACAAAAGGGCAAGCAGTCATGTCATGAAGAAGAGCCAGTAGAACTCGACAGATGTTTGAAGATGTATTGGCTGAAAACTTCTCCAAATTAATAAAAGGCATAAACATATACATTCAAGAGGCTAAGCAAATTCCAAATAGGATAAACCCCAGTAAATCAATGGTAAGACACTTAATAATTAAATATAATTAGACAAAGGAAAGGAACTTGATAACAGCCAGAGAGAAAAGACATGTTACTCAAATTACTCATTTGAATGACAGTAAATTTCTCATGTGAAATCATGGAGACCAGAAGGAAGTGGCATAGTATTCTTCAAGTACTAAAAGAAAAGAACTGTCAACTCGGGATTCTGTATTCAGTGAAAACATATTTTTATGAATGAAGGGGAAATGAAGACATTCTCCGCTGACTGAAAGCTGTGAGAATTTGTTATCAGCAAATCATCACTTAAAGAATGGCTAGAGAAGTTCTCCAAGCATAAAGGAAATAATAGAAAAAGAATTGAAATGGCAGAAAGGAAAGAATATTGGAATGGGTAAAAATAGGAGTAAGTATAATAGACTTCCTAATTCTCAGGAGATTCTTAAATCATATTTGATAGTTGAAGCAAAAATTATAGTATCATCCAATGTGGTGCCCAGTGTTTAAAGTATGGAGGTTAAAGAAATCTAATTTCTACATTTTGATGGGATTGATACATGCTGATACCAGTAGACTGGGACAAGTTACATATTTTTAATAACTAGAGCAACTGTAAAGAAAACAATAAAGATGGGTATTCTTATAAAGCAACTCATAGGAATTTAGAAAAGAGAAACAAAGATGAGATTCAGAGGAAATGAAGAGGAAAAAGACATACATTGGCAAATTTAAGCCTTAACTAATTATCTTTCACATAAACACAGCACTTAAAGGACAGAGATTGGCCAAGTGGATAAAAAAATGATCCAACCTATCACTTGAAATACAAGGACATGGTATGTTGAAAGTAAAAGGATGGGAGAAGGTATGCAATGCAAACATTAGTAAGGGTGACTATATTAACTTCAGATAACATCATCTTCAGAACAAAAAAAATTTATTAGAGACAGTGAGGGAAAATACAGAATGATAAAAGGATTAACCCACCAGGCAGACATAACTTTTTAAAGGTGTTTGAACTAAACTACAGAACTTTAAAACACATGAAGCAAAAATTAACAGAGCTGTTGATTAGTGATATTGAGCATCTTTTTATATGTCTATCAGCCATCTGTATGACCTCTTTGAAGAAATGTCTACTCAGTTCATTTGCCCGTATTTTAACCAGATTGTTTTTGTTGTTGTTAAGTTTATAAGTTCATTATATATTTTGGATTTTAACCCCTCATACATCTATCATTGGCTAAGTATGCATTGATAGATGAATGGAAAACAAGATGTGATACATCTATACAAGGGAATATTATAATTCAGCTATAAAAAGAATGTAATCTTGTGATCTGTGACAATATGGATGGGCCTAGAGCAGTGGTCGGCCAGCTCATTAGTCAACAGAGCCAAGTATCAACAGTACAACGATTGAAATTTCTTTTGAGAGCCAAATTTTTTAAACTTAAACTTCTTCTAACACCACTTCTTCAAAATAGACTCGCCCAGGCCATGGTATTTTGTGGAAGAGCCACACTCAAGGGGCCAAAGAGCCGCATGTGGCTTGCGAGCCACAGTTTGCTGACCACGGACCTAGAGAATATTATGCTAAGTGATATTTCAGACAGATGAAGCAGTTATCACATGCTTTTGCTTATCTGTGTAATCTAAAAATCAAAACAACTAAAAAAACCAAAATATTAGATTCATAGAGAGAACAAATTGATGGTCACCAAAAGGGAGAGGGATGAGGGAATGCATGAAAAAGGTGAAAGGGAATAAGAAGTACAAATTGCCAGTTATAAAAATAGTCACAGAAATATAAAGTATAGCATAGAGAATATAGTCAATAATATTGTAATAACTATGTATATTGTCAGATGGGTACTAGACTTTTTGGGATAATTACTTTGTAACCTATATACCAGTAAATGTCCAATCACTATGCTACATACTCAGAACTAATATAATGTTGTATGTCAACTGTAATTAAAAAATAATTTAAAAAAAAGTAATACAACTTGGGGTAGAAATAGAAAAACCTACAGTTAGCCCTGGTCAGGTAGCTCAATTAGTTAGAGCATCATCCCAATATGCCAAAGTTGCAGGTTCAATCCCATTTCAGGGCACATATAAGAATCAGCAAATGAATACATAAATAAGTGGAAAAACAAATCAATGTTCTTCTCTAGATCTCTAAAATCAATAGATAAAAATTAAAAAAAAAACAAACCTACAATTACAGTAGGGACTTGTACACTTCACAGTCTTTAATTGATAGATTACTAAACAAATCAGCAAGGATAGATAAGAACTAAACAGAATTATTAATCAATAAGATCTGAATAATATTTATAGAATACTTTATTTGCCAATAGCAGCATGCATATTCTTTTCAAGTACCCATGGAACATTAGCCAAGATAAAACATATCCTGGGTCATAATACAAATCTTAACAACTATAAAAAAGTTGACATCATACTGAGTATCTTTTCTGATAATAATGGAATCAAACTAGAAATCTATAACAGAGTGATGACAGAAAAATATTCAAACACTTATAAATGGAGCATGCTTCTAAATAATCCATGGGTCAAGGAGGAGGTATTTATATATTTCATATATAAATACATGAAAATGAAAAGACAACATATCAAAATGTGTGGGACAAAGCTGTTACAGATTTTAGAGGGAAATTTGTAGCACTAAAGGCCTACATAAGGAAGAGGACAGCCTCAAATTAGTAATCTGTCTAACACAATACACTAAAAAGAAAGAAAAATAAACCCAAAGCAAACAGGAAGAAAAAATAATAAAAAGCAGAATCAATTAAATTGAACCAGGTTAACAGTAGAGAAAAATCAATGGCAATAAAACCTGGTTCTTCAAAAATAAATCAATAAAACTGATAAACCTCTAGCAAGACTGGTAAGATAAAAGGAGAGAGGTTACACATCACCAATATCAAAAGTGAAACAGGGAATATCACTACAGATATTGCAATTATTAAAAATAATACAAGGACATTACAAACAACTTTATACTCATGAATTTGAGAACTTAGAAGAAATGGGCCAAGTACTCAAAAACTACAAGCTATGAAAATCCAATCATGATGAAACAGAGAACCTGAATAGTCCTATAAATATTTAAGAAATTGAGTTCATAATTTAAAGTTCAAAAACATGAAAAAAAAAAGTAGGTTCCAGATTGTTTTGCTGGATAATTCTACCAAGCATTTAAAGAATTAACACCAATTTTACAGACTCTCTTCCAGAAAAAAAAAAAAAAAAAAGAGGAGGGAAATCTCCCCAACTTATTTCATAAGGCTAGTAGTTCCCTGATAAACCAAACTACAGAAGAAAACTACTGACCAGTATTCCTCATGAATGTACAGCAAGAGTCCTCCACAAAATGTTAGCACATCAAATCCAATCTATACTAATAAAAGGGTAATATGCTAATTAGACCAGATAGACCAGATGTCTTCCAGACATCCTTCCAGACAAAGCCACGGTGGCGGGGCTGAGGCAGAGGCTGTTAGGGGCAATCAGGCAGGCAGGCAGGCAGAGGGGTTAGGGGGGATCAGGCAGGCAGCCAGGTGAGCGGTTAGGAGCCAGTAGTCCCGGTTAGGGATCGGGCCTAAACTGCAGTTGGACATCCCCCAAGGGGTCCCGGATTGGAGAGGGTGCAGGCCAGGCTAAGGGACCCCTCACCCTGTGCACGAATTTCATGCACCAGGCCTCTAGTAATGTATATAAGGAATTATACACCATCATCAAGAAGGTTCTAGTCCAGGTATATAAGGCTGGTTCACCATCAGTATCCAGACAATTCATGTAATTCACCATATCAACAGGCTAAAGATGAAAAATAATATGGTGACATCCATTAACTCAATAAAGGCATTTTAAAAAAACCCAACACACTCACAATTTAAAAAATTAAAAAAAAACAACTTTCAGCAAAACAGGTACAGAGGTGTCTTCCTTAAGTTGATAATGACCATCTACAAAATCCTACAGCTAATATTCCTCTTAAGGTCAGAACGGGCAATGATGTCCATATTCACAATTCTTATTTAACATAGTGTTGTAAATTCTAGCAGTGTGATAAAATTAGGAAAAGAAATAAAGACATACAGGTCAGAAAGGAAGAAATTAAACTATCTTTATTTTCAGATGGCATGATTATACATGTAGAAAATTCCAGTGAATGTACTAAAAAGGCAAAACCAAAAAAAAAAAAAAAACAACAAAAATCAAACAAATAAAAACTCCTAGAACTAATAAATGAAATCAGAAAAGTCACTTATACAAGATAAATGCACAAAAACCAATCACATTTCTATATACTAACAATGAATATATGGAAATCTAAATGGGCAACAGTGTGGTGATTGTGGGGTTGAGGGGTAGAGGTGGAAGAAGGCATAGATGGGATAAATGGCAATGGAAAAAATAAAATATATTTTTAACAATATTAAGGTAAGAATAAAGAAAAATAAAAAAATAAAAATAATACCATTTACAATTGCTCCAAAGAAATAAACAATAAAATGTGTACAGGTTCTACATGCTGTAGATTATAAAATGCTGATGAAAGAAATCAAAGAAACCCTAAATAAATGGAGAGACCATGTTCAGGCATGGGAAAACTCAACATAGTAATGATGTCAGTTCTCTTCAAATTGATCTGTAAATTCCTATTAATCCCAGCAAGGCTTTTGTAGACAAAGACAAGGGCATTCTAAGATTTACATAGAAAGGCACAGGGCCTAGAATAGTAAAACAATGTTGAAAAAGAAGAACAAAATAGGAGGAATCAATTTACCCAATGTTAAGGCCTAGTAATGAAAACTGTGGAATTGGTGGATGAGTAGAATATAGATCAATGGAATAGAAGAGAGAACTTAGAAATATACCCATATAAATATGCCCAACTGATTTTTGACAAAGGTAAAAAAACAATTCAGTGAAGGAAGGATATTCTTTTCAACAAATGGTGCCAGGGCAGTTGACCATTCATAAGTGCGAACACACACACTAAAGAAAACAAAACAAAACAAAACAAAACAAAACAAAACAAAACAAAACAACCTTAATCTTGACTCACACCTCACAATTTAAACAAAATATAATTCAAACAGGTCAAAGACTAAAATGTGAAATATAAAACCATGAAACTGAGAAAAATATGTAGGAGACAATCTTTGGGCTCTACAGCTAGACAAAGAGTTCTTAGGCTTGACACCAAACGCATAATTCATGAAAGGAAATTTTGACATAATGAATCTCATCAAAATTAGGAGAAAATTACACAATGTGAAAGACCCTGTTTTAAAGGGTGTAAAGGTATATGATTTGCAAATATCTTCTCCCAAACCACATATTTGATAAAGAACAAGTACATAGAGAACATATAAATGACACTCAAAAAACAAATGATCCAATTAGAAAATGGACAAAAGATATGAAGTGCTATTTTACTGAAAAAGGACATAGAGATAATAAGCAAGTACATGAAAAGATATTCAATATCATTAGCCACTAGAGAAATAAAAATTAAAACCACAATGAGATATCATTACACACCTATTTGAATGACTAGAATAAAAGACTAAAAAGAATGAAAAACAATAAATGCTGGTGACATGTAGAGAAATTGGCTCACTCATACCATACATTGCTGATGGGCATGTAAAACAATTCAGCTACTCTAGAAAACATTTGGCAGTTTCTTATAAAACTAAACATACAATTAGGATATGACTCAGCATTTGCACTATTGGGTATTTATCTGAGAAATGAAAATTTATGTGAACACAAATACCTGTACACAAATATTCATAGCAGCTTTATTCATAATAGCCCCAAACTGGAAAACAACCCAAATATCCTTCAGTGGGCAAATAGTTAAACAAACTGATATATTTAGAGGCCCAGTGCATGAATTCGTGCATGGGTGGGGTCCGGCCAGCCTGGCCAGGGGGAGGGGACATGGGCGGTTGGCTGGCCTGCCTGCCGGTCAAACTCCTGGTCGAGGGGACAATTTGAATATTAACCTTTTATTATATAGAATATACATTGAGTGGCCAGATTATTATGCATTCAGAGATCATAATAATCTGGCCACTCAGTGTGTATACACACACACACACACACACACACACTCACACATGCATTTTAGGGGGTGGGGAACAAAAGTAGATTTAAATTCACAAAAGCATTTAAGTTGTGAGTATATGAAACAGAGTTTATTCTTGTATTATTTATTTATTTGTATTATTTGTCTTCTTATAGTTATTATTCCGTATCCTTACTTATTATTTATCCTTGAGGTAATGATAGTTGGTAATTTAACCAACTTTTTCCCAATCTCATATATATAAAAGCAGTACTTAGCAATTTTTAAAAAGCTATTGATTGCTACACCCAATAACTTAGATGAATCTTTAAATCTTTAGAGAATTATTCTGAATAAAGAAAACATCAATCCCAAAATAAAATATACTACATATAACATTCTTAAAATGACAAAATTATAGAAATGTAGAACAGATTAGTGGTTTTCAGGGGTTAGAGGTGAGAGTGGGAAGGGGTCAGTGACTGTAAAAGGGCAGCATGCGGGATCCCACAGTGATGAGACCACTTAGTATCCAACAGAATCAATGTCAATACCCTGGCTGTGATACTGTACTATAGTTTTGCAAAATATTATTAGTGAATACTGGTTAAAGGACATATTACTCTGTTCTATGTTATTTCTGACAACTGCATGGGAATCTATAGTAATTACCTCAAAATAAAAGTTTGATTAAAAACAATCTGACATATATGAGGAACTCTTAAATCAGGGCTTTATTTACTCAGTGTGAACAGCTGAATAGTGTGTGTTAGGTTGCTTTAACTGTATGTAAAAAAAAAATAGTGATTGAAGTTATAATGTTCTTATTTATGGCTCATTTTATTTGGAGAAAATCTCAGTAGGCAAGGCATTTATTTATTTTTCATTGAAATCTTGGGATATTTTAAAACAAAAGTGAGCTTCTTTGGCTAATTTGAACTATTTCCATTTTTATCATCAGATGAATGTTAGGTCATATAGATTCAGGACTCACTCTGTGGCATGGGACAGAAAATAGGAAAATCGCAAAAGCAAAATGGGAGTATATATCAGCCCACCTAACTGCAAAGTCCTGGGGTGGAAAAGGCTGCACCCAAAGTCTTAAATGCAATGTCAGGAATCGTGCCTCCTCTCTCCAGCCACCTTTCCAACGTGTCTTCTGTGGACTGGATTGAGCCTGTCCATTCTGGATCCATAGTTGCATCTGTAGAAGGTGAAGTAGCTTAGCAGCAGCCTGGTCAAGGTGTCTGCAACTGTGGTTAGCAAGCAGGCACACCTGTGTGAACAGACCTGCTCAGTGATCCAGCAGGAAAAAACTGGGCATCTGGGCCACTACCTAGAAGGTAGGTGCTCAGTAGGAGCATGAATGAATGAATAGATGAGCCACCTGAGAGAGGATTCTCTTTGAAAACTTTTGTTTGCTTGTTTCAGTAGATGATCCAAAAAACATTGAAAACAAAAGCATGAAGCTCACTCATTATCTAGCTATACTAATAATAGAGGAATATGCAAATTGTCCAGGACACTGTCACGGTAACAGCCAAACAGCAGGCTGTGTGGGGCGACCAGGCTGGCATGGGGGTCAGTGAGGAACAACCAAATGACTGAACAACAGGCTGTGTGGGGCAACCAGGCTGGCAGGGGGGGCAGTGAGGGTGACCAGACTATCGGGGGGGGGGGGAGCAGTTGGGGGAGATCAGGCTGGTGAGGGGGAAGTTGGGGGCAACCAGGCCAGTGGGGGGGCACTCGGGGACGACCATGCTAATGGGGTGCGGCAGTTGGGGTCAACCAGGCTGGCAAGGGGGGCAGTTAGGAGCGGTCAGGCTGGCAGGCAGAGGCAGTTAGGGGTGATCAGGCTGGCAGGGGGAGTAGTTAGGGGCAATCAGGCAGGCAGGCAGGTGAGCAGTTGAAAGCCTGCAGTCCCAGATTGTGATGTTCAACTGCTGGTTTAGGCCTGATCTCAAGGACATCTCCCAAGGGGTCCCGGATTGGAGAGGGTGCAGGCTGGGCTGAGGGGACCCCTCCTGTGCACAAATTTCGTGTACCAGGCCTCTAGTCCTATATAATAAAGAGGTAATATGCAAATTAACCCCCACACCCTCAGAAGATAGCTGTCTATGACCAGGCCAACAGGGGGGTTAGTGAGGGACAACCAAATGACTGAACAAGCAGGCTGCATGGGGTGACCAGGCCGGCAGGGGTGTTAGTAAGGGACAACCAAATGACTAAACAGCAGACTGCATGGGGCGACCAGGCTGGTGAGGGGGCCATGAGGGGTGACCAGACCGGCAAGGGGGCAGTTGGGGGTGACCAGGCCAGTAGGGGGGGCAATAAGGGATGACCAGGCCGGCAGGGGGGGAGGCAGTTAGGAGTGACCAGGCCGGCACCAGGGGGAAGTTAGGGGTAACCAGGCCAGCAGGGGGGGCAGTTAGAGGCGATCAGGACGGTCGGGGGGAAGCAGTTAGGGGTGACCAGGCAGGCAGGCAGGTAAGTGATTAGTAGCCAGTGGTCTAGGATTGTGAGAGGAATGTCTGACTGCTGGTTTAGGCCTGATCCCCAGGATAGGGCCTAAACCGGCAGTTGGACATCCCCTGAGGGGTCCTGGATTGGAGAGGATGCACCGGGCCTCTGGTATATATATAAAAGCCTAAGAGACCATTATGAGAGCAGTTGACCAAACGACAGGTCTACCGGTCTATGACATGCACAGACCACCAGAGGGCAGACACTCAACACAGGAGCTGCCCCCTGGTGGTCAGTGCGCTGCCACAGCCAACCTCCCGCAGCCAGCCAACCTCCCGCTGTCCCTTCCCCCAGCCAGACCCAATCACTGGCCAGGCCGACTGGGCCTCTAGTGTTAATATAATTGAGACAATCTGAATCTGTGGGTGAAATGATCTGATACCAGGCTTGGCAATCTTCACTAGTCTGTCTAGTTCAGGCCAAATCCCCTAAATGGCAGCTTCGGAGCCTTCTCATGTTCCTTGTGAACTGGGGACAGAGGATGATGACTTCTGTATGAACCTGTGTAGAAATGGCACAGTGCACACTGATGCCAGCCTTCCACCCTCCAAGTTCAAGAATTCTGTTTACACTGTGCCAAATCCTTTGATACATTAATCTTTCACTTAAAATACCCATGTTGTATCATGACAAGTTTTTATGATGGCCAAATAGGTGAGAGACTTTCTTTTCTATACTTTTTCATCTTATGACTATTTCCCTGGTGACCACAGTGATGTTACCTCCAGTTAATGAAAGGGCATGAGAGGGCATGCGAAGGTGACATCTGGGATGATTATGTCATGCACCTTTAGTCCTATGATAGCTAACTCTGGCTTTACAACATGCAGGTGACTGCCTAAAAAATCACAACTAGATAATTTTAATTAAAATAGTATTTAAGCCCTAACTGGTTTGGCTCAGTGGATAGAGCATCAGCCTGTGGACTGAAGGGTCCCAGGTTTAATTCCTGTCAAGGGCACATGCCCAGGTTGCGGGTTTGATCCCCAGTAGGGGGAGGGGGTGTGTGCAGGAGGTAGCCAATCAATGATTCTCTTTCCTCATTGATGTTTCTATCTCTCTCTCTCCCTCTCCTTTCTGCTCTGAAATCAATAAAAAATATGTATTTAAAAAACAACTATAAAAAAACAGTATTTAATTAAAATCATTTAAAAATTTGAAAGAGGAGTGAGAAAAATCTCAATGAGCATTGGGGTAGAAGAAAAGATCAGGGTAAAAGTGCTGGCCTCATTCAAACTAACTTGTCCTGGTTTGAAGATTTCCTGTGACTTTGCTTGAAATAGCCCATGACACATCATCCCTGACCAAGTGAGTTTAAGGCTCTGAGTTTTTGTTTTTGGCTTTTCAAAGTATTGTTTACTGTCTGGAGAAAATTTTGTTTTGCTGCTTTATGTACCAAATAACTCACTTTTGTTATTTTTCTTTAAGTAAAAAGAAACCATGACAAATTGGGTGAGCCTGGAGCTCAAATATAGACTTCAAACCAGTAAACTGGCATCCTAATCTACTTCAGACCTTCTGAACCATTCATCAGCCCTCCAAGTGAACCTCCTGTGGTCTCTCTGGGGCCAGGGAGGAAGGAGAGCCATGTGCTTTCCCTCTGGTTTATAATGGAGCTGTTCCGCAATCCACCGAATGGCATGGCTCTGTTTAGGATTCATTTAGAAACCCATGTAACTCTCATCTTCCTGGCAGTTTTGATCATTTCCCATGGGATTCCTGAACGTCCATGAATTAACAAAAGTGCACATCTGAGTTGTGGGATTTGCCCCAGTACTGCTTCTTCCAGCTTGAGCTTTGTTTCAAAGACAGCCTCGGTTTCTACAACTCCCCACCTTTCTTGGCTTCATGGGCCTCTAGTGCAGTGTCCCAGTGATAGGGGAGTGTGGGGCATGTTGTGAACTGTAGGCAGAAAGTAGTGCTTCTTGTCTGGCTGGTGTGGCTCGGTGTGAGCATTATCTCATGGACCAAGAAGTCCCGGGTTTAATTCCTGATTTTGGGCTTGATCCCCAGTACAGAGTTTTCAGGAGGCAGCAGACCATTGAGGCATCCATGTTCCTATCTCTCTCTCCCTCTTCCTTCTTCTCTCTCTAAAATTAATAAAAACATGTTTAGACCCCCAAAAAAGTAGCCCTTCTGCACACCAGTGAATGAACCACCAAGGGAGACAAAGTTTGCAGAACATTAACCTACTTGTATTCAATTCAAAACTAATAAGAGGTAGTTAGAATTGCATTGCTTTTAAAATGTCATGAGTACATTAAAAGTAACTGACAGAGAAAAAAATTGGGAACAACTTAAATGTAAACAAATTCTTCTAGATTCAGTATAACTTAGCACAATGTAGCTCGAAGCAGAAACAAGGTAGGTTTATGTATATTACCAAGAGAGAATAACAGGAGGAAAGGAACCAAAGGAAGGAAAGAGGGAGGGTTAGAAGAAGGAAGGGAGAAAGGAAGGAAGGAAAGAAGGGAGGGAGGGAAGGAAGAACTTAGGAAGTTTATTTGATACCTTTCTTTTTTAAAAAATTGTGCTAAAAACATTGTACATGAGATAGCATTTAACAAATTGTTGTGTGTCCCATGCAGTACTGGTAACTACAGCAGATCTCCGGAACTTACTCATCACGCAGAGCTGAAACTTTATACCTGCTGAATAGCAAATGTCTATACACTGAGCCCAAAGTACTTTTGCAGTCAGAAATATAATATTTTAATATCAATTTTCTATTCTTAGAATTAATACAAATGTTTTTTAAAAAACAAGTAGTGCAGGTCTGTAAACAGTAACCCATGAGATGAGGATGTCCCTCCTGCTAATTTCCAGAAAGCTTCCTTCCTGATTTCTGCTTATTGAGGGTAAGAGATACAGCCATATTTTAAATCCATGTCACCCTATTGGCTTACGTGAATACTGCTGCTTTACAGTGACTCCAATGATTCATAAAGCAAATGTCTCCTAATTCCTGTGCAGTAGCGTTGTAGAGAGGAAGTTACCAAAATGATGACCAGAGACTGTTGCCATGGGAAATGTGTTCCAGAAACTATCCTCAATTATGTTTCCCTTTATATTCCATTATGTATTTATATTAATTTGATTAAATTCACTTGTTTGGAAACAGTCAAGCAACCGCTGGGGAACTATCTAGATTAGTGAATATTTATCAATGCACAATCTGGGTTAAAACGATTAATATAGTTTAAAACTTTCTGTTGTCTTCACTTTAGTATAGTGTGCTTTGTAAACCCCTGTATGGGTATAGATTAGGGGTTTAGAACTAGATAGTAAATATTTTAGGCTTTGTGGGCCATGTGGTCTCTGCTCTAACTACTCAGCTTTGCCATTGTGGCATGAAAGCAGCTATGGGCAATACAGAAACATGTGGGTGTGTGGCTGTGTGCCAATAAAACTTTATTTATAAAAATTGGTACAGGCCTGTGTGGTGCTGACCCCTAGTGTGGACTGTGGACAAGATTAGAGGAGAAGTCTGTTATCAAAAAGAGAACTTACACTGGGCTCCGGTAAAATCTTTCTGGAAAGGCCTGGAAATCGGTGGTTGAGAGCTAGAGTAGATGAGCTAATACTTCTTCACTTTTCTCATGTTCACTCTATTGGTAAATGAGGCTGGATCACTACCTTGGACTGACTTTCAACCTTGCATAGATTTGTCAGTTAACTGATTTCTGATTTCTTAGTTCACTTACATTTAACCTGGAAGCCATCTCTTCTTCATTAAATACCTTCCCTGCACAAAGCAGAAGGCATTTTCCCTGCGTCGCTGCCTCTTTCTTATTTTTAGAGAGATGTTCTTATATTGGTAATACTTCAAGGATCTGCCTTAAGTCTAGCAGCTTTCGTGGGTATTTGCAGCGAGCTTGTGCTAATCGAGTTGGATTGACCTCACTCAGCAGTTCGCTGGATCCTCTGAGGGAGCACCCAGCACAAGTCAGGGAGCCCTGTCTTGGAGTTGATTTCTCCTGATCCTTCCCTGGGGGCCAGAGGCTGCCTGCCGGGCTCTTCCTCGGATGGGTTTTGGAAACTTCAGGTAATACACTGTGTTGTGAGGCACCGAGGGAGCTGCTCATCATGGAGTCTCTGCTGTATTTATTTTGGGCTGCCCTCCTGCACTGGCTGGATGAGCCTCCTACACCGTGGCTTTGCTGAGTGTACATCTAATGAGCCTTGTGTGGAAGCTGTGGGTCTTAGAGTGAGCAGGCCACCCATTGCAGCCTGCACCCAACCTCTGGAGCCCTCCCGGTCATCGCAATCCCGGGATGGGTGCTGTGCTTGCTCTCCCTGCTCGTAGGTTTCTTCACTTCTGATTCATTTTCACTGATAATTAAATGTTATTTTTATTCTTTTCGGTGACTCCCAGATCATGTGCCCAGTGTCTTTCATTTGGAATTGTGTGATCCAGAGTAGCTAGCCAGGAGCCATTCTCACCTCATTTTCATCATAGGCATGCCATGCTGGATGAGATTCATCACATTTGACTATAAGCATTTTGATTTAAATATTTTCTAAATTCCCATTCTGGTCATGGAGGTGGAGTATGATCAAGACTGGGCAGCTGGGCCTAAGAATCCATGGGTAACATTAAAATAATGTGTAGATTCCCAATTCCACCTAAAATAGACTGGATCAGAACCTCTCCTCCTGGAGCTAAGATGTTTTAACAAGTTTCTAGGGAATTCTGTTGCAGTCAGCCCAGGAACCTACCTTTAGACACTGTTGGAGTCTACTATATCCCCAAATCTTGTGCTCCAGTCACCTACAGAAGCTAGCCATCCTGCTTGGACTTGTTTGAATGTGGAGGTTCATGAGCATGAACCTCTGAGCTCTCATTATTGCTGACAATCCAAGTCTTGGTAGCCTGAGTTAATGGTATGACTCATTGTGGGAGTTCAAATAGTAAGCATTTTCACAGTTAGGAGCTGCCTTCTAAATCCTTTCTTCTTTTTTTTTTTTCCCCCCTGATATTTGACATCAGTTAATCAAACTAATAGTTGTGAAGGACCCTATATGCAGATCCTAGTAAGGGAGAATTTCTGTGTTCTTATTTTAGTCGTTCAGGGCACCAGGAAGTAAAAGCAGGCGTTGGTGAACATGGGTAGACATTTAGGTAGACATGAAAAAGAGTCTCTGAGTGGAGACAGTCTTCTAACAATGCCAGATTCCAAGCCAAGGCCTCCATCGGGACTGGCTACAGATTTGCAGGGCCTGGTGCAAAATGAAAATTCAGGCCCTTGGTTCAAAACTTAAGAATTTCAAGATGGCAACAGAAGAGCATTGAATCGAAGGTTGAACTCTTCTAAACACAGGTTCCTGTGTGAGGCCAACCTTGGAATATGTCCCAAATTTATTAGCTCTGAGAATAAATATATCCTCTTTTCCTACCTGTTTATAAGATGCTGTCAAGAGAACATTTAAGTAATAAGGAGAAAAGGGTCCTGAATTATTGTAGAGATTTTGAGGTAGGTAGACTGAGTTTTAGGATTCCATCTTTCTTATTATTTTAACTTGTACTAAACTGGTTTGCACTTCACTTATGATGTGAAAGCTTATCTGACCACCAGGGGAGGCACCTCTTCCTTACTCATACCCAGAGCAGAGGGGACCTGGTGGGAACCCTTTAACAAACCCCAGCCCCATAACCTGGGATTTCAAACTGGAGTTGAAGCAGAGCAGGGACTGAGTTGTTTAGACATTCCCGCTGTCTGAAGTTGAAGGTGTTTGTGGGTGGTCCCCCTCTGTTCGGTGTCACTATCAACAAACGTGTGGAAAGAAGAAGTAACCGGAGATGCCGGCAAGCTTCAGTGAGCTCGGCCTTAATTGGCGAGTTCGTTGCATTTGTAGCACAGGCAGAATCAATTAGGAGCTGGGCTCCGAGACCCAGACAACGCTGGCCCTGCCCTGCCGCCAGCATGGCCCTGGCAAGGCTCTAGGACTGCTAAGTTACCCCCATTGCTTTCATTTCTCTTATTTTCAAGAATTCCTCCGACCTGCCAGGCTCTCTTCACTCCATCTATCGAATCTCTTCCTTTCTTTCAAGGGCCTGCCCCTCCGAAGTGTCATTGGAGGTCTTTCTGTCTCCCTTGAAGGCATGGACCCTCTTTGCTTCCACTGTCCCCACTGCTCCAGGTCCAGGGTCAGGCATCCAATGTGCAGTTGATAGCATGTCTGTCTGTCTGTCTGTCCTATGGAGCAAACTGTATTGCTGGCAGGTTGGAGGGTGGCTTTGAGGCTAAGATCACAAAATATGGATTTGTTCCCCAAATACAGACCTGCCAAGAAGAGGGGCTCATCCATAGCAGCGAGGCTTGTTTGTGTAATGATGTTTTCACATTTTTTAAAGGATTTTAAAATTATGTTTTAATACATGAAATAATCAAGAATATGGATAAGCAATAGGAAGAACATTTTAAAAGTCATATTGTAGCCCTGTTGTCAAAAAGCTCCAACTATATAATTTTTGTGTTTATCCTGAAGACTATCATATCAGATATATATGCTTTAAAAAATAAGGTGGGTTGTGTATTTTATTATTATAAACAGTGCTGTGATGAGCATCTGTACATAAATATTTGAATATTTGCTTGATTAATTCTTTAAAATACATTTAAAGAATTGAAATAGGGTCAAATAATATTTAACTTTTGCACACATGTAAGGCTTTTTGTATGTTAGTTTGTTCATTGATTCAACAAATATTTGTGTGCCAGGCACCACTGCTGTCAGGGGTATAATGTAAACAAGACTGACGAAGTCCCTTCTCCCGTAGAGATGCTAAGTTCTGGTGAGACAGATCATACCAAAGCCATTGTTAGGACCTCACCTTAGACCCTGGTGATGCCAACACTCATGCCTCCAGCCCTGATCACAGCCCTGCCTACTCAGGGGGTCTGTGGGGTGTCAACCAGCAGCCTCAAGTTTCTTGCACCCAAAACCAGACTCTTCACTTTAATTCCCAAAACTGCTCCCCCCATAAGTTGTCCTCAATTTAGCAAGTGGCAGTTCCAGAGTAAGATTCAAGCCCAAACTGCCTTCTCTTCATTTCTTCTCCTTCCCTAGAGGATGGGCACCCAATTGCCAGCAAGTTCTGCCACCTCAGTCTTCTAAACAACTGGAATCTGACCACACTCAGACTCTCCATCATTCCCACCAGGGGCTGAGCCACATCCTGCTCCCTCAACTGTGGTCGACAGCCTCCTAACTGGCCTCGCTGCCTCCACCCTTCTCCACCCCTCACTCCTCCCAGCATCTAGTTTGTTCTCCACTTCGGGCAGAGTGATGCTTTAGCTTTTAATGTAAAAACCAGGCCACCCCATCTTGTATTCAACCTCCTGCAGTGGCTCCAGGTGGAATAAAGCCAGTGAGGGCCCGAGGTCCTGCTCACCCCTCATCTCTCAGTGCCTATCACTCTGTGACCTCCACTCACCCAGCTTCAACTTCTCCTCCACGTTTACCCACAGGCCTTGCTGCACCCCCAAGATCTTGGCACTTGTGTTTCTGGTGCTTGGGGGGATCTTCCCGATGGCCATGTGACGAGCTCCATCACCCCCTCAGATCTCTGCTCCAAGGCTTCCCTCAGAGCCACCTTCCTGACCTCACTGTTGAAACTGCAGCCACGTTACCCTCTTGCTCTATATTACACTCATTCAGAGCCCTTCTAAGTCATAGAGTCTCCCTCACACACTGGAATACAACTCCACGAGGGCCTGGATGATGGCAGGTACTGATAACTACTATTGAGTGAATCAAGCAAAAAGGGAAATAAAAAGCCAAGAGCTGTAAAAATACAACAGGATAAGGGGGCAGAGAGTGACTTAGGGGGGATGAAGTGGTGGTCAGGGACCTTCTCCAAGGCATTGAGAGGAAACCTGGGTAAGAAAAGGCCACATCCTGGGGACCTTGTCAGGCAGGCTGAGGTCTGGCCTTGCCCATTCTGATGAAGCCACTGGGATGTTAAATTGTTACAGAAGACTGGAGAAGAACCAAGCAATGCTTAGAGAGATGGAGTTACGCTTTTTTATTATTATGCATGAGCTGAGAGAAAAACTGTATTTCAAATTCTGGGCCCCAACATGGAGGAACTTTTCCTATTTGTATGTTTTTACCTTCTTTGTCTCCCAAATATGGGGTTTTTCCGGTCCCCTTTGCAAGTTCTTAAAGAGCCCTATGTGCTGGGGCTTTGAGACCTCAACCAAAGGCTTGGCCTGGCGCCAGCACTGATAATTTCCTCTGGGGAAGGTTTATAGCCTCTCTGGAATGAGGAGTAGTCTTATTTCCTTATTATTTAGGCAAGCAAGCATTTACAGAAGCCACAATGCAGGGTTAAAATTTCAAACAGCAGTTTTTATATAGGATAGATGCTTCAATATAGGGGAGCGGCGGGATGTGATGTCTGTTTTTAAAGAATCCCATTTGAGTGCTGTGAGGAGAAGGGTCATGTCAGGTCAGAATAGAGGCAGGTGATCCCAGGAGAGTCCTTCTCTTGAGTCTAGGTGTGTGCGAGTGGTGCCTTGAACCAAGATGATGCTAGCGGAGGTGGTGAATAGTAAGTGGGTTTGAAGATAGACTTCCAGTGGATTTATTGTGGACAGTGACAGAGTGTGTGTATCCTTCAGGAGGACTGTGCTAGCTCTAATGGTCCTGGGTGCAATGCCCATGCCCTGGTGAGGTTGACTTTTCGTATGTGTTCTATGAATACATACCACAGAGTACCCAGGCACTCTATGAATATACACTGCACTATACATACCATATACTATGTGACTATATGCAGATGAGTGTCAAAGGGGATTAGCCTGGTTACCTTTGATGGGGTGAGGGGGCGGGTCCTCCTCTTTCCTTCCTGGAGGGTCTGACAGGTAGAGTTTCTAATTGTTCTGATGTCCACATTAGGAAGCATAGGTAATCCCAGGGAGAAGAGGATCAACCAGGACAGGTTATATCACCCCCAAACTTCTCCTGGGAAAAGGAAAGATGAGAGCTGGGATTCAGCAAGGAATATGACTCTTTCTCTGTGCAAATAATAAATTAAATAGGGAGGAGAATGTGGAAGGAGAGGACTATGGCAACATGTGAATAAACATGCGAATGCGATTCTTGGAGTGACAGAAAGGGACACTGAGGGACCTGAAGGGACTAGATATGTGAAAGGATGTAAAGAACTGTAAAGAACTGGACTAGTGCAAATGACTGACACAAACTTCTCTGGTATAGCTAGTAATAAATAGCTATTATTTAATGAATAATAGCTATTCATTTAATGAATAATAGCTATTATTTAATGAATGAATAGCTATTATAATGAATACATGGTGGTGCTGATTTCACTAGTGGGTGACTTGCATATTCATGGGTCAATAGGACAGATCGCTTCTAACATTGAAGTATCTGTTGCCATGGTTATAACTAAATTTGGGTTCATAAAAGCAATTTCAGAAACAGGTAGGATGCATTAAACAACATTTACATTTTATCCTGCTAAATCTGAATAAGGCTCATTTAATCTACTGAAACAATTACAAAAAAAGCTCTTAATCTGTTTTAGGTGTGAACGCAGTACTGTTAATTAGGAAGACTGCATTCGTTTTGCAATGAGCTAGTAACAACTTTTGAAAATCTCTGAAGGTTTATAGAAAAGCTATTACCAGTGTTGTGGGGAAAAGGTCACTGCCTTGAAATTTTGAAAAATGACTTTAGACATTTACTCAAGATCCATGTGCAGGAAGAAATGAGAGGACCACCTGCTGGAGGCCAGGACCCTCCCTCAGATCTTCACATATCATTTTACATGCTCTCCTTTTACAGGAATATGAGCCAAGATCCTCCCCGCCCCCCCCCCACCCACACTCCTCCCCCCCCCCCCCCCCCACACACACACCCTCTGGGAATTACTCAGGATCTGCAGGGAAAGAGGGGCCTTATATTCACAAGTAAATAAATGTCAGGAAATTACCAGCTTGAAAACAGATCCAAAGGTCCATTTTTGAAAACAAGGGATGTTTGAGAAAAGGAGGACTCATATTATTTATATGAAGAACTGAAGAATTGTGATGTTGAAAGTCTGTGATGGAATCATGATGGTTGTTCAGGAGAGGGAAATAGTAAGCATGTGCTTATTAATGTAAAAATATTCAAACCTGTAAAAAATTTGTTGTGAGTTTATTTAAGCCAAACTGTCGAGGATTGCTGGTAGCAGAATCTCAAGGTGTTAAGGTAATGTTCCGGAGAATGTTGGTTTTTTCACCTTGTTTTATACAATCAAAGGAGGAGAGGTAAGTCGGTTACATAAAATCCGTTGGTTATAAATTAGGGAGGTGGGAGAAAGCAAAGGGGGTGGGCAGGGGAGGAAACCTCTGGGAGTGGATAAAAAGTAAAGTGATAGACACACACTTCTTTTACATAGGTGAGTACAGGATGATTAACAGTCAACAATTAATGAGATAATTAACAATGAGGGAATTTGTGGTCTGTGCCCTGGGGCTGTTTAGTATACCCTGAGGGGTCCAGAAAAAGGGAAGTTAAAAGTTACCCTGACATTCCACTGTTAGGATATCTTAGATGCAAAAAGACAGTAGGTTCAGTAAAGATTAAAGTTGATCTTTGTCAGGGAAGATACTGGCCTCAGACATGACTACCCACTATAAGCTGCTTTTTTAATGAAAAGGTTTTCTTTTCAGACCATCCTTCTTGGTTACTTTAGGCCAATATGCATGACTTACCTGAGTTAGTCAGGTTAGCCTGTGGCCCCTTGTTGTCCCCATGCTTTACTTAGTTGAATTTTTACCTTGAGGAGTAAGGTCTGTTGATTGAAGAGCCACAAGCCACAGGACACTCTTTCCCGTGGCCTGAGCTCCCTTACAAGTTGCATCCTTGTCATCTGTGGGTATTGGGCCACCTTACATCCATTGTCCCCTTTTGTAGAACCCTTAGTTTGAAATATTGTCATGACCATACTCTGAGAAGTCAAGGTCTCTTTTCTCCCTCATAAAAGAGGTTGATGAGACTTTGTGTCCAGCACTCTGAGAATTTGGAGCAGGGAAGAGTTCTTGGAGGCACGTTCATTGTAAGTGTGGTCCCTGAGTGCATCTGGCACCTGCTTCTCCCCATTGATTCTAAAAGCTGCCTGATGGCCAGCGGCACCAAATTAGTTTCTGTTGCTTGCAACCAAAGAATGCAAATGCACTGGCAAATGAACTTTTTAGGAAGTTGGAACTGTATGCACAATTTCCACTTCAAGTATGTTGCTGCCCTTTGCATAGCTTCTCTGAAGGGAGGGAGATGAGTTCCAGCTTCCTGCTTCTAAACCTTAGTGTGTGCACTTGAGTGTGGCTCCTGAATAATGTGAGACTTGGGCCTCTCACAGGCTAAATCTAAAAGGCTGCTGCTAAGGAATATGGAATGTATCAATGCCTCACGCTGTATGCTCTTTAAGATCTCAGAGAAATTCACACCAGGGGTTTTGTTGGCAGAGTTCACAGACTTGAATTTCTCTGAGATCTTAAAAATCATACA
Source organism: Corynorhinus townsendii (assembly GCA_026230045.1). NCBI lineage: Eukaryota > Metazoa > Chordata > Mammalia > Chiroptera > Vespertilionidae > Corynorhinus > Corynorhinus townsendii. The sequence goes on from JAPDVU010000006.1 coordinate 43,240,424, forward strand.
GCGTGAGCCATGCTGCTATAGTAATTTGTTAGGGCTGTCTAACTACCACAAACTGGGTGACCTAAAACAGCAGGAATTTATTGCCTAAAGTGACAGAGGCTAGGAGTCTGAAAATCAGTGTCCTCAGCGTCATGCTCCCCCTGAAACCTGTAGGGGAATCTGTCCTTGCCTCTTACTAGTCTTTGGTAGTTTGCTGGCAACCTTCAGCATTCCTTAGCTTGTAGCTACATCACTTCCATCTGTCTTTGCATGCTGCTCTCCCTGTGTTTCTGTCTTTCTTCACATGGCATCTTCTTCTAAGGTGTCTTAGTCCATTCAGGCTGCTATAACAAAAAGACCATAGACCAGAGGGCTTAAACAGCACATTTATTCTCACAGGTCTGGAGGCTGGGAAGTTCAAGATCAAGGTGCCAGCAGTGGTGTCTGGCCAGAGCCCACTTCCTTGAGTAATCGATGGCCATCTGTGGGGAAGGCATGAGGGAGCTTTCTGGGGTCTCTTCTCTAAGGCTCTGCCCTCATAACCTGAACATTTCCCAAAGGCCCCACCTCCAATATCATCACACTGGGAATTAAGTTTCAACATATGAATTTTGAGGAGATGCAAACATTCAGTCTTTAGACTAAGAAATACCAGTCATATTGGATTAGGGGGCTGCCTTACTCCAGTATGACCTCATCATAATCTAACTACTTAGATCTGCGGGGACCTTGCAAATAAAGTCACATTCTGAGATACCAGGGATTAGAATGTCAACATATCTTTTTGATTCACAATTCAAGCCATAACACTGGCTGAAACCCATACTTCTGTGGCAATGATAAGTTTTAAGGCCCTCCCCATGTACCTTGTACCAGTGTGGATTCACCTTCTAAGCTCATTCAGTATCAGCCACTGTCATTCATACTAGAGGGGCATGGGCTGCCTTTCGGACACACTATGGTCTTTTCAGCTCTTCTCTGCCTGGAGTACTCCTTCTCTTCCTTAGGGAGACATCCTTGATCACCCAACTCTAGGTAGCCTATGTTCCCTAGTTCACGCTTCCCACCAGACCCACTCTACAGAACTCTCATCACAAGTTATTTTATTTTTAAATTTTAAATTGCGTCCCTCTCTTGCTCCCACCAAATAGGGCACAAGTTCCACAAGGCCAGAAGCCTTGTCTAATTCTCCCAGCATCTATAATAGATGCTCAATAAACATATGTAAAGATCCCAAGAAAGTGTGTGCTAGCCCTTTATTTGAACAACGTGAATTTTAGTGTCTGTTGGAGTCAGCTAAGTGAATTGCTATGGAGTAAGAACTGATTGGCAGTCATGTATCAAGTACCAACAACAAAGTAAAGGAGAAATTTACTTTGTTGTTGAATATGTGAAATTTTATCCCAGCTCACTTAAATGACTTTGTTTTCCAAGATGCCTTTACTTTGAAGCTGATGGTCCTTTGATAGTAGATAAAAGTGCACTTTAATTCTGAAATGAGAACCGAGTCCAGTCAGTTTCTCCAGCCTTGGAACAGTCCTCCTTGTCTTGATTTTTAAGGCAGAACAATAGCATAAAACTAGGAAAAGGGGGCTTATCATTGCTGTCTAGAATCAGTTGCTCTTCTCATTTGACCATGTCATACAGAGCCCCCCTCTCCTTTTATATAGTTTCCATTCACTGGTCACATAACAGCAACTAGTGCATTCTCCTTATGAGCTCCTTTTACACTTGGGGAGGAGTGCTGGAGGGCAGCATTTCTGGGCTGCAGGAGTCAGTCTGGTACAGGAGGTGCAGTGGTCCACAGAGAAAGCCTCACTCAGCCCAGGACTCTGAGGCACATGAAGAGAGTCGCATTCACAGAGGCCTCCTCTGCCCCATGCTGCCTGCATTGTGCTCCTGCAGACACAGCCCCGCACAGCACAAATAGGAGACTGGATCCCTGGGGCTTGAAACTGAGAAGACACAGCCTGGACCCTTTGCTTCACCCCCTCCCAACCCTTCTTGGCATCAACTCTGAGCAGAAAAGGCTAAAGTGAGCACAATTGCTTGGTCTCTACATCTTTTAAAACAAAAGGCACCTGCCTCCCAGTTCCTCCATGGACCTCTGCTTCACGCTTGCGTGCACTTTGCTCTAATACCATTCAGACCTTAACTCTTGGCATGGGTTTTGGGAAAGAGCATATTTAGTTTGCCTTCGAAGTGAACTTAAAATTCTTTCCGGTATGGTTCAGTGGTTAAGCGTTGCCCTATGAACCAGAAAGTCAGTTTGGGGTGTGCAGGAGGCAGCCAATCAATGATTCTGTCTCATCATTGATGTTTCATCTCTCTTTCCCTCTCCCTTCCTCTCTGAAATCAATAAAAATACATTTAAAAAATATTTCCCATTTTAGTCCTTGGAAGCAGCGGAGCAAAGTGGACAAAAAAACAATTTTAAGGTTGTCACTAAAATAATATTTATTATTGCAATTGAGATTAAACATTGGAGACGTTCCAGGGCAGAGTAATTTGGAGCTGTGCAGTGGGCATGCTCACCTCCGCATGGATTTCTTTCTCCCTGGCGCCTGCTGAGGGCCCCAAATTCATCAGTGCACTCAACAGCTGCTCCAGGGGCACAGCATGGCAGGCTCTTATTGTGGAATGGCTCCTGGCATTCGGCTGTTTTCATTTGGGCTCCCTGCATCATAGTAGTCCCCTCAGGTCCCCCAGCCACACCCACCAAATGGTTTAGAATTTCCATAATACCACTGCATGCCTATCACAATGCCCACCCCAAATTCTGCTAGTATTAAATGCTGGCAAGGATGCAGAGCAACTGGATCTCTCATAGGTTGTTGGTGGGAACATGAAATGGTGCGGCCGCTCTGGAAAACAGTTTGACAATCATTTGAAAGTTGAAACTACACTTACTACATGACTCAGCAATCCTATGTGTGGATATGTAGCCCAGAAAAATGAAAATATGCCCATAAATATAACCTGTCTGAGCATGCTCATAAGAGTTTTCTTTGTAATTGCCCAGACTGGAAACAACCCACATATTCTTCAGCTGGTGAATGAATAAATAGATGGTGGTATATCCATTCAGTGGTGTCAACAGAAAAAGACCTATTGATGTATGGGACAACTTGGATAGATGTAAGGCCATTATGTTGGTGGAGAGAAATCTTAAAAGGCTGCGTACTGTATAGTTCCATTTATATAACAGTCTCAAAATAAAATCATGGCAATAGAGAATGATCAGTGGTTCCAGGGGTAGGAGATGGTGAGGAGGTGAGTATAAATGGGAAGGTAGTACGGGGGATTTCTGATTATGGTGGTGGTTACACCAAACTATTCATGTGATAAAATTCCATAAAACCATACATCAATAAAATAATGTGTGTGAAAACTGGTGAAATCCAAATGAGTTCTGCAGTTTAATTAATAATATTATTCCACTCTGAATTTCCTGGTTTTGATAATTATACTATCAAACACACACACACACACACACACACACACACACATAGAGAGAGAGTCATTGGAAGCTGGATAAAGGGTATCAAAACTCTGTTACTAATTTTGTAACTTCTCTGTGAGTCTATAATTACTTAAAAATAAAAGGGTTTAACAATTCCCTTAATAGCAGCAAATAATTTCTGACTATTCACTAGTGTCTGTTTTCTCAGTACTGTACATCTATAATCTCTTTTGACCTTCCCAACCATCATGTCTGATGTGTTCTGTGTTCCCTTTTTTATTGGTGAGGAGAACCCCAATATCATAAATGTGATAAAGAGTAATAGGGCTAGGATTTCAACACCAGTGGCCAGGCTCTAGAATCTGTGCATTTAACTACTATGAGGTCCTTTCTCCTGTACCAAGCTCTCTAATACAGACACCAGTGTAGACCACCCCTGCTGGGGATCTCAATGGTGTTGCTGAAAGATGTGGCTTCCTTCTTTGCTGCTTACTTACAGTGAATAATTAAAGTGTCATGGCTCAAATTTCTTTACACAATAAAGTAACAAGAATGAATAAAAAGAATGCATAATCTCGTATAGACATGTGTTATCAGAGACTCCCTGGCAATGAATGTGGATTGCTTGGAGTAGGGGGTGAAGCACTGTGGGGAGGTGTAAGGAACTGTTGACTTTGAGGCTATTGAGTTGTGATCGGGACTCTGATACTTTCTGGTGACTTTGGGCAATTTACTTAACCTTTTTGATCTGTTTTTCTTATCAACAAAACAGGGACTTTTGTCCCCTGACTGAGCAATTGAAAAGGTGTTATGAACTGAATTGTGCCCCCTCCCTCCGCCACCCCCCAAATCCATATGTTGAAGCCTTAACTCCCATCTGCAAGTTAAGCAGAGGGGCCTTAGGAGAAACCAGCCCTGATCAACCATTGATCTTTGGACTTGCAACCTCCAAGCCTGTGAGAAAACACATTTTTGTTATTGAAGCCACCAAGAGGGTGGGGTTTTGTTGTGGCAGCCTCCCACATGTGTTCTTTTCCCATCACCAAGCAATTCTCCAATTCTCAGCTGTCTCCCAACTCCCTTCTGATACTGTCTACCTACAATAGTGTCAGATTCCACAGGTTAAGGGCTCAGTCCCACAAGATTGTACTCCCACCCCCTTCAGACACCAATTTAAAGTCTAGGTTGTCATCTGTGCTTCTGATGGATTGGATATACAGGGGAGGCTCCCATGGCCCCCTCCTCAGATCTGATTACTTTGCCAGAGAGGCTCCCAGAACTCATAGAAACAGTTCTCTGGGGTTGCACCCTACACGTGTTCACATGTCCATCTCCACAAGTTCACCAACTTGGAAGCTCTCCAAACCCTGTCCGTTTGTGTTTTCATTGAGGATTCGTTAAGTAGGCATCACTGGTGACTGAGCTCAATCTCTAGGCCCTCTCCCTTCCCTGGAGGTCTTGGGAGGGGGCGGCTGCTCAAAGTTCCAACCCCCTGCTCTTGGTTGGTTTCCCTAGCAACCAGCCCCCACATCCTTTGGTGCTTTCCATTATTCACCTCATTAACATAAACTCAGGTGTGGTGGAAAGGGGCCTGTTATATAAATAACAAAAAGACATTCCTTTCACTTTGTAGCGCTTATCATTTAGGACATCCTAAGAGTTTTAGATCTCTGCCAGAAATGAGGAAGGACGAAGACCAAATATATATTTCTTATCATAAATTACAATATCACACAGCCCTAGCAAACACATACAGGATCTGAACATATTAGAAAAGTAGGAAGTGCTGCTTGCATATCAAGTGACAAGAGTGTCGGTGGCAATCTAGCGTCCAATCACATTCCTTAGAAAGAGCAAGTACCTCTCTTTTTCTATTGGCCACACGGGTGTTTCTCAAATACATATTTGAGGAAACAGCAGCTCCATGACAAGATGTTAATAGATGTCCTGGTGGGAGCAGGGAGGGTGAGAAATGACAGATTAAACAAGTCTGCTGCATTAATAACCTTTGAGAGTTTTCCCTCAGAGTTGACCACTGGTGAGTGAGCTCAATCTGCAGCCCTGCGCAAAGTGTGAACACAGCCATGCTGGACTGAAATCTATGTTAAAATTGTGCTGTGGGCAGGGTGTCCGTGAGCAGGGATTGCTTAGAGTTGAGCGGGGTGGGCGTGGCATTCCAAGAAAGGGGATTTTGTAGAGTTGAGCTGGGGTTGTGGGCTATATAACATTTCTAATTGTTGATCATTTCTCAGATTGTGTTTCTTTCCCAGGAAGTTACTTGAAAGATCTTCGATAAGCGGCGTTTCAATGACTCCCTAAATTCTCTGTCTTTCATTGTATGTCCCACTTCTGCAATGACTTCCCTCACAGACAGTATCTCCTTAGCCAAGGTCTCTTTTGTCTTTGTCCTCAAGACCCTCAGGATGCCACTCAGACTCTAATCATTCAGCAGTGAAGTCATCTTTCTTCGAAAGGGCTGACCAGCAGAGCCATTTTATTAATTTAGCATATCTGCTCTTGTGCTCAAATGAGACGTTCAGATCAAATTAGGAACAAGGAATGATGAGGGCCGGGGCACATGGGTATTCAGTCTCCTCTCTAACTTGGTACCAAGGAATGTCTGAACATTTGGACAAGAATTACCAGCTCAGGGAAGGCAGTATTTCATACCTGGGGCTCCCTTGAAAGTGACATTCAGATCTTGGCAGGATGCAGAGGGAGAAGACTGGAAAAAAGAAATGTGGTGCCTATTGCAGACTTTCTATTTAAATCATGTGACATTTTCTTTGTTAAATGAATCCAGGAAGGACTACATTTAAAGGATGAGATTTAAAGAAACTGTGCCTTTATTGTCTCATCCCAGGCTTGACCTCCGTCGTCCCCTCCCTATACTCTTCTTAGGGCCCCAGAGGGAGGGACGTGGGGCTCAGAGTGGGACAGGGGACTGACCAAGTGGCTTCCAGGTAAAGGAGAATTTCTTCTTTGCACTGGCAGGTATTTCCCGGTCAGGGGACCTTTGCTCTAGGTAGACTGCAAGGCCCTTTGCCTCCAGATTGATTCAGGAAACTCCAGGACGCTTCTAGGCCATCACATGAATCATTGTTCCGGTGACTCATAATCGTAGCCCACCCGGAACCAGAAGTAGCCTGAAGACCCTGAGCAACAAAGGAAAATGCCAAGTAGACTTTGTGAAGGTGAAGTTGGGGGGGTGGAGGAAGGGGGCTCAGGGAGGGTCTGAACCCCACACAGTGGACCTACTCCAGCTCCTGCCTTTGTTAACTTTATAAGGAATATTATCCAGATGTCCGATAATTAGCACATTTTGCTATTTTTCTCTGCATGATGAAACTAATGATTTTCTTTGTAAAGTTCCTTTAATTTCAATTAGAGGTGAGTAGAGATGTGCTAATTAAACTCATGAAACCTCCTGCCTACCAGGCTGAGCAGCAGATCCCCCCCCTCACCCTCCCCCCGCCCCCCAACCCTGGGAACATTCTCTAACAATTGGGCAAGACAGCCAGCTGTGGGAAGGAAAAGGCCAGCTAATTAGTTGGAGGATGCCTGGTGGCTGACCTCTGCATGGGAACCTGGTTTCTGAGTGAGCTGGAATGACTGGGATCACTGTAGCAGGTATAACTGGACAGTAGTTCTCGCCCTCCTCAGATCAGCGATCTCTGTGCTGAGGAATGGCCCCTTAGTCCCAGGGGGCTGGGAACAAAGAGACTGTCTCAGTGAAGCACTGTGACTGTAGACTGCCTCTGTGGCCGGACGTGAACAAGAGCAGTACAGGGAATCTGCAGGTGGATATGGATAAGAAACATCATAGACTATTGCCCACAGTAAGGGGATCAAAGGAGCAGACCTTAGCATGGTTGATATTTAGCTGATCTGCGACTTTGCATCATTAAGACCTTCACAGTATCCATGCTGTTTATTAATTTGCAGTTTCACCTGCCAGGGATACTGCACATTTATTTATAAGGAGGCATATTCCTCAGCAAAACAACTTGGGTATTCCACAGAAGTTTATCTTTATTCTTACAATGATAGTTCATTTAAAAATATTCCTTTGTTCATCGGTCATAAAGTTTCTTCTTGGAGAGAGTGCTGCTGTTCTGTTCACCTTGCCAGTGAAGCCTGATTTTCCTTGACTGGGAACGTGCATGTTGTCTCTAAGGCTCGCTGTTGATTTCATGCCCCGTGATTGAAAACCCACCTGTTAATTTCCTGTGGATTGTTGCTGTTTTGCTTTGTAGTATGTGAATGGCCCTAGGCTTCTGTCCCTCTGTTCGGTGAGGTCCACGGCCTACCTGCTCCTGACCTGGAAGTCCATGTTATGAACCTTACAACCTGCCATTCCATCTCAGCTCTGAGTCTTTGTCATCCTTAAACAATCATGGTAGCTAATAATTTTGTTGAACACAAGCCCTCAATGTGGCCTACAAGTTCCTGCCTCCTCTGTTTCTTTCTGCCTGTCTGGATCCAGGGTACACCATGTTACTTTTCCCTTTCCGCGCTCTGGCTCCAGGGACCCTATTAAACTCATTTAGGTGTGCTCTGTTTCTTCCTGCCACAGGGTCTTGGCACATGTTGTTTCTCCACAATTTTCATGTTCCAGCCCTCTTGACTTTGTAATTCCTGGGCCCTCCCTTAGTGCTCCTATTGTGTACCACCAAAGTACCACGAGCCTTCCTGGATGGCACTTGTTACTCTTGTGTATCGGTGTGCTGGTCCATTGTGGTCTGTCTTCCCCGGCTGGTATGGGAACTCAGTGGGCAGAGACCAGATCTGCTTTTGATCCATTGATTAAGTACAGTATGTGACATCAGATTGATTCTTAATGAATGAATACAAGCCAGCAGGCTTAGGATAGTGGGATAAAGGTGCACCATCAGAAGGGGAAGGAGATACCTTGGTAGTGAAGCTGTGGGGTAAATATAGTCAGACTTTGGTTCATTCAGCACAGATGGAGTTGGAGCGAATGGATGCCCTTGGAGGCCCCTTCCTCTCCTGAGCCAGGGAATTTGAATTCTTGTTATGGCCCTGGCCTAGCACAGATTCTGTCTTAGTAGAACACACCCCTCTGGCCTCTTCCATCAAATTATTCTAACTCCAACCTTTCTTTCCCTTCCCATCCTTGGAGTAAATTCCTGAGCTGTGTCTGGAAAGTTCTTCCTCACCTTATTTCCTTGTCCTTTCACCCATCACATAATCGGAATAGAATTCCCACCACATTGTATGCCTTTCATGAGTTTCTCAGACTGTTCTTTACTCCTCTGCCCCTCCATCAGCCCCCCTTTCTCTTTCTTCTGTCCTTCCCACTTGTTTCCCAGGTGTGTACCCAAGGGAAACACAGAGGCTGCAGAGCGTGAGTGGTTAAGAAGGGGCTTGTATTGGGCTCTTAGGAAAATGGCCAATTCTAGATCAGGGATGGAAAAGGAACAAGATGAGCTGGGAACATCATGCCCATTGTGACCGCAGGAAGCTGCTGACCACTGACTATAAAAGGACGTGGATGCCAACCTGAGAACAGGCTCCCACCGGCCACAAATGAGCAACAAATTGAAACACAAAATAAGGCTACAGTTCATGCTGACACTAAAACAATGAAGCAGGGGAAATGAGAAGTTCATGATGATGCTAAAAAAAAGAGAGGAAGCCCCTTCCTCTTCTGGACCAAGTTTTATATTTAAAACCAGTAAACAAACCAAGAGCAGCAAACATCCAACTTGCCTCTGCAAATGGTTCCTCAGACAACTAAATAGCGTAAGAGGAGAAGCTCCTATTTCTAGAAATTTCTGGGTATTTTTAATCTAATAAATAGGGGTGATAGAATAATATGTCATTCCCAATGGGTTAATGAACCTAGGCATTGAGGACCAGTAGCTGCCAGAATCACAAAGAGACTACCAGAAATTAGTCTGAAGGTAGTAAGAGCATCATCAATGAAGTGCATGTCAAATGGATACCTGCTTGCCTTTCTACCTACCTGTGGACAGGCATGCATAAGTAGTCAAAACCGAATCTGATCAATGTGTTGTTTTGGGACACACCTTTGCCAAGCAATCATGGAAATAAACGTGGCCTCCCCTGAATGGGCCACTGTAGGGTGGATCAGAGCACATCCATCAACGCCCTGGACAGACTTCGAATGTGTGTCCTCAGCACCCCACCCCTTCCTAGCTGGGCTGTAGCTCTGTGTTTGGTGTGAAGGCCGTCACCCTGACTGTGAGGGGGTGGTTTGATGAAGATGAGCCTGCACAGTGCTCTCCCTGGACACTCACTCTAAGGTCACATCGCTTGTGAGTCCAAGCTTCCACGGAGCTCGGAGCCTCATTGTGAAAGGACTGGCACTGTGGCTTCTGTCTGCTCTCGCACACTGCAGCCGAGAAAAGCATTCTTCTCCTAAGAAACACATTTGAATCCAATGAAGGTTTTCATAAAGTTTATAAAAGATGAACTTAGACGTTGGAAATTGTCAGAAAGACGTGAAGGGTGAGACCAGCTGTTTGCACACACGCCCTCGCACCCAGCCTGGACACAAAGCAGATGCTTCTGTAGCATCGGTCTCTCAGATTCATCCAGCTGCTCCCTCAGGCACCGGACAGGGAGGACACTGAGTTAATGCAAAGTGGCAGCGAGTCCCTGGGACCCTGCCTTGTCCCCTGAGGAGCGAGGAAAGAACGGACCGCTTTGGTGGAGGCATCTGTTCCGCTGTTGATATTTTCCTATTGGAGAGAATCGCCAGTTCTGGGCTCAGTCACCATCACACATGGCCCAATTAGTGTTCTTGCCGTGGAAATGAGCTTGTAGCTAATCTAACTACCTGGTATGAAATAACACTCATTGTTCACATCCAGGAGATCCATCTCCTCCCTAATTTGGCATTTGCATTAAACAGCTGCTACCTTCAGACACTTCAATTTGTTCTAGACGACATGAAGGAGAGACGGGGACCGGCGCAGACGAGGCCCCGCCCATGTCTGCACTTTCTCCCCTAAATTGCAAACATCTGGGCTGCCTCTTGAGCACCAGCTTTCTTGGGCCATTCTGTTTTCATGTTTGAGAAACACCGTGTCACTGTCTGCTTTCCCCACTGGAATCGAATGAGAATCAGATTCACCAGAGCCCAGGCTTTGAGGTAGCAACATTGCTAGATGGGTGCCTGTTCTGGAAACTCTATTAGCTGGGCATTGCCTTCGGTCACTGTTGTGTGTGCACGCAATAGGCAGTAAAATCCAGCCAGGGGATTGCTCAGACTAGACTGGAGCCTGGGGAGTCATCCCAGGTTTGGGGCTGGGCAGGTGTTGCCAGGAGGAATGATATGAGAACCCCGAGTCCATATTTATATTAAATCATCTGTGGTCTAGTATCCTAGTCAGGCCAGAAGACAGGGGCACACACCCGCCAAGCCTCTGGCAAATGGATTTCTGCTGTTTGGGTTTGGTGCTCAGTGGCAATGGGACAGATCACAGGCTTACTTAGACATTTCAATGAGGAATTTGACATCAGAATGAGATGGATGTGACCATCGGGACACTGAATTAACTGATGTAAGCTATATGCCCATTTTAGGAGAAGGCAAGTGATGCCATGTGTATTCCTGACAGAGCTGAAAACAAGAGCCTCAACAGGGCGCGCTTATTCATAGCTCCCTCATTTTAGTTTGGTGCAAAGTCACCTCATACAGTTGAGTGCTTCTGATGCACCTGCGTGCTGATGAACCCAAGGAGGAACAGCAGACTCCCGGACAGAGCTCCTGTGCTTACACATGCTCTTGTTCCACTGGGCTTCATGTACACATCACAAACTCAAAAATAAAATGATTAAGGATTTCATGACAGCGACAACAAAGAGTTAAGCCAAGCACGGAACCTTCTGAGCATGGGATGGTGGCTTTGCACAGGACCAGACAGTCTCTGTGCCCTGCATGCTGGGTTTATAGGAACCTTGAAGGCTGTGCCCCGGGTGCTGGGGGGCATTGCTGCTTAGGGGTTCAGATATGGGGCTCAGCACTTGGAAACCCATCTTCCTCATGCTTGTTCTGCCATCATGGGCAAAAATTTCACTATTCTACGTCTCCATTTGCTTATGTATGTAAAATGGGAACATAATAGTAATTTTGGGGAGTTAGGATCTGCGAGGCAATGCAGGAAAAGCAGTGCCTGGCATGCAGCTGTCAGTGGGCCAACCTTTCTGCCACTGGAGGACTTGGGTGGCAATGTCCGAGAGCCTTCCCAAGGCTGAGGTGCCACAGTGCCCTCATCCACACCTGATGGGTACAAAACCCAGGTGTGCTGGACTTGAATCACCTGATGGGCATCACTGACAGGGGCTGTCCGCCTCCCCCCACGTCTCCCCAGGAAGGACCGCCGCTACTCAAGGGGTCTTGGATGGGGGACGGTTCTGTCCACTTTCATGTTAATCCCCTGCTCTTAATTGGCAGGATTCAAGCATTCCCTGTAATTATAGAGAGAGGAAAAAGCATGGCCGCTATTATCACCGAGAACATTATCACTGTTGATTCAAGAAAATCAAATGCTGGTGAGGGAGAGGGTTTTTCCAGCAGGACCCCCGGCGGCCTGGATGTTGTGCGTGCTTCACAGAGATAAGCGGCCTGGCTGTGAGGTTGGCACTTGGGCACACAGAGCCATGGCGCTCGCGTTGCTTCACCTCCCCAGGCAGTAAGCTGCCTTAATTGCTTTGGAAGCCAGGCCTTGTCCCGGGCAGCAGCATATGCTGCATGGTGCCTGAAGCAAAGATAAAGAGCCACCCTCCTCCTCCTTTATTGAAGTTTAATAATAAAATGGAACTGTCACCACTTCCAATAAATTGTTTATTTTAATTTAGAAAAATAATGAAAACTGGCCACCTTCTGGCACACAGTTGCTGAGGAGCGTCTGCCTGGCTCGGGCCATCCTAAGTCCTCTGTTCTCTGGAGCTGGCTCTGGGAGACACGCAGTTCTCCGTGTCCCTGACATCAACCACGTGCCTCTCCCCGTCTAATAAAACCTGGGCCTGGAAGGGCAAGATGAGTCATTTTTCAAGGTGTATTGGATTGTAAAGTTGCAAACCAGGAAGATGGCAGAGAGGAAGTTTTGTAGGATTTTTTTTAAGTATTGCTTTTAGTGAATATGAAATTCAAAGCCTCCCATTTGTCTGCCATCACGGTCTTTCAGATGACTTCTCTTTTCCTGTAATATCCATGAGAGGTTAGTCCAGCCCCCTTGCATTAGGGGAGAATGAAGGCTCCCAGGAAAGAAGTATCTTACACAGGCTGATAGAGAGGGCAAGTGGCCAGTCAGGAGCTGGAATGCAGGCCACGGCTCCTACCTGCTGCTCTGAGGCACTGCTGCTCCCACTCTCCCAGGAGCTGCAGGAGCTGTCCCGTCCCCATTTCACAGGGGGCAATACTAAGGCCTGAGAGCCAAAGCTACTTGCCTCGGGGTCTCATAGCTGGTAAATGGTGTAACCAGAACTAGGAAGTCTCCTGAATCCTAGTTCAGCAATTGTTTTATTTTTCTGGGGGGTCCACAGGGTGTATGTACCAACTGCTTCCATGCAGTGATTATAATATGATCACATTAAATATAACAATTTTTTAATCTAGAGCAGCCACAACTGGGAGTAGAGAAAAAGAAATCCGTATTGATGAGGAGGCCGCAGGGCAGTCAGCAGGCTTCTTCGTTCCCTTTCAGACACGACCCTTGGAGGCATGTGGTTAGGATTCTCCAGCAATCTCTCCATGCCATGGTAGTGAAAGCGCACCCAGGGCATGCTGGGTATGCAGTGCCTTACTCCCTGTGTAAAAACCATAAGATGCAATGATAGTGGTTAAGAGGGGGCAGAGGGAGTGACATAGATGAGATGAGGAGGGTCATTGTAATGCAAGGGGAGCTTCAGGGAGGTACTGTCTCAGCCATGTTTATGTGATGGTCGTGTCATCAAGGTCCTGTCCATTAAGTGGCCCAAATCCTGCTAGATCTGGTTGGGCAAAAAGCAAATCTGTTGGCTCACATACCTGAAAATGCTAAGCATAGCTGAGTCTAGGGGCTCAGCCATGTTCTCCTGATGCCATCTTGCTCCCTCCATCGTGGGCTCTGCTCTGCTTGGCTGTTACCTTACTCAGGTGAGCTCTTCCTGGGCAGTGGCTAGATGGCTACAGGCAGCACCAACCTCCCTCCCTGACTTGTCATCTCAGTGGAGCATCTTCTTCCCCACATGTCAGCAGAAGCCCAGGGATTGTACCATGTGCCCATGCCTGACCTTGGCCAATGAGGTGGGATTCACAGATTGGATGGGTCTGATACATGGGCTCACCCCTTGATCTGGGAAGGAGGGAGAAAGGTGTTAGCCATACCTAGACCATATAAATTATGAGCGATGGGGGAGAAGGAAAATCAGAAGAAGGTGAATGGATGCTGGACAAGCGGAAATCACACGTATCCAATGGCTATAAGCCTTAGGGTTTCCTCTGACTGACAGTAGGTCAATAGCTTGGTGAGGAGGAGGTGCTGTGTCCAGGCCAGCAATGTCTGAAAGAACTAACTATGCAATGGTGGTCATGCTCTTTCTTCCTCACTGTCCCATGCAGCAGCTACTAGCCACATGGGGCTATCAAGCCCTTGAAATATGGCTAGGGAGAATGAGGAGCTGGGTTTTTAATGTTGGTAATTTTAATTGAATTTAATGTAAATAGCACCATGTAGCTCATGGCTACCTTGGTGGACAGAACAGCTTCTGGTGGAAGCCCACCAGGGGAGATGTTTTCCTGAAAGGCAATATGGGTTTTTGTGTAAAAGGAGAGTTGGGCCGAGAGTTTAATGCAGCCTGGGGAATGAAGCTAATTGGGTTCAGGATATGGAAGAGGAGCAAAGGCGGCTTGGATGCTAGGGGCATGGGAGAGAAAGAAACAAAAAGAAAGTTCTTCATCTGTGATACCATTTGGAAACCCTTAATCTGAGGAAATGGTTTTCCATCTAATATACAGACCAGACTTGTACCAGGAAAAAACAAAATCACAACTGACCTCGTTACAAAAGCAAATTCCATGACATGTTATAGCATTTTACCCCTAAGTATCCAGTAATGAAAACAACCATTGCCTGGAGCGCTTTCTCCACAGGACACATAGATACATGTGGATTAAAAGGAAAGCTAAGCAGGACTGCTGTCTTATTTAAAAAACACAATACTGCGTGAACCATGCGACTGAGCACAATGAAATGAAGTTGACAGACGTGACATCAGTGAACAGAATGAACTTGTCAAGGCAGGCTCTGGTCACTGTTGCGGGAGCATGGGGCTGGTTAAAGAGCAGCCTCTGCAAGCGGCATGCTGGGTGTGCATGTGTGACACTCGCCAATCCCAAGTCCTCTCGGTGGCCACCACCCACAAGTAGGTTCCAGGTGGTTGTGCTTGGTGAAGGTGGATGGATCTGTTCTGGTCATCCTGACTCTTCTGTGGCCAGGACGCCCGGGCTTCCTTAGACCCACGTACTGCCCGGATTTGTTCATGAAGCACTCATGTAGGGCGTGCCAGGTGCTCAGTGTTCTGTTGGGCCGTGAGCACCAGGCAGGAAGAACAGAGAAGCCCAGAGCTTGGTTCCTGGCAGTGTGGTTTTTCTGGTTCCATGGCCTTTAGCATTTCTCTCCCCCATCATACAAGCACTTGACAATCTCCTATAGACTTGGCCACAGCTCAGACACAGGGATGAAGAAAGAGCATTCTGGAGCCAGAGTAGCCAGGTGTATGCCAAGCTCATGGCCAGTACCTGACATAAAAAATACTAAAAAAAAAAAAAAGCAGTAAGTGTATATCAGAAAGAAGGAGGGCATTAAAGTGGGTGAAACTGACATGGGGAGGAACCTGGGCCTGGCAGCTAGGAGATGAGTGGATTTGGGCATGGTGCTGAGCCTCAGTCTCCTCATTTGACAGGTGGGATGAGGAACCTCACAGGATTGTTCTGAGGACCCAGTGACCTGGTATTTAAGAATCTAACATGGAGCAGGTTTTGATAACCAGAGCTGCTCTGAACATGAGGGTGTGGTTGCTGTGAGGGGCAGGTGGGCCGGGGAAGGTCTTGTGGATATATGAATAGCCCCAGGGTGAATGATCCACTTTGAATCCAGCCTTGATTCGTGTTTGGCCTGGGTGTCATTAAAGCTGAATGGCCTTGAGGAGCCCACTGAAGCCCTAGTCCCATTGGCCAGCAAGCCTGCAGTTCATCCCTGTGAGCAGTGGCCGGGTGTTTCCTGAGGGGGCACAGGCAGAACAGTGTCTTAGAACCACTAGCCATGACCCAGGACCCGTCTCTCTCTGTTCAGATTCTGTGATAGTTTCAGGATCCCATGGCAGATGTGCCATGAGTGGGTGTCACCATCTCAATGCTGATGGCATGCTTGGGGCATTGTTGGGTACTAGGGCATGGCAAGAGAAAAAAATAAAAAAAATAATCCTAGACCAGGAAATCGCCAGCAAAGGTTTTCCATGAGCCCACCCTTCCTGCCTCGTGGTGATTTCTTTGACCCGTTTTCCCAACAGACAGGGAGCGGATGTCTGTGGGAAGAGAAGAATTCCCTTCAATAGAAAATTAATGGTTTCAGAATGGGTCCGCTAAAAAATAATGCCAGGCACCTAGTCTCTGTGGACAGAGGCTTTGGTTCAGTGGACATCACACACACTCGACATGCCCCTGGGCATGTGCTGGGCTCCCTCTTGCCCATTTGTTGGAAGCAGCAACATGTGGGGCATTTCTCATAATAGGCAGACACTAATGGGTTTTCTGATTTTTGTTTCAGCACTTCAGGGAGCACCTGGACAAACTTTTTGCCAAAGGAATCGGGATGCTGGATATTGCTCTGAACGAGGCCTTCAGCATTCTCAGCGATGTAAGCTCCTCTCGGACTTGCCTTTCTCTCGTCCAACAGACTAGATGGTATTCATTTTAGTTGTGGACCAGCATTATGATTAGGCCTGGCTGTCACTGAGCAGTGTCCACAGCACAGGGTGGGAGGGTGAGGTGGCCAGCCATGTGTGAGGTCTGGGGAACCAGGTCCAGCGGGGAGGCCAAACCAGCCCCCTGCTGGGCAGAGTTGGTGGTGCAGTCTGGACGGACTACCAGCCATGCTTTTGGACACAGAAATATCCGGACACCTTATAATGCAGATTTCTTTTCACCTGAGAAACTCCATGTCTTCATAGAGTAGACCCGTGAATGTGATGATGTTCCGAGGTTTAGGGTGTGCTATACCTCTCCTCCCCTCTCTTCCAGCCCCTTGGAGATCCCCAATAAACAGTACCATAGCCAAGGCTCCCGTAAGTACTGTAGGGAAGAAGTCTGTGTAATCAGCTGTGTCTCACACTTTAAACAAAGAGTGTTTTTTTCCAGTAGCACCTGCTAGCATCCCAGGCAATGCGTTGGTGTTGGGCAGGTGATTCTTTTCCTTGAATCCACCTGTGTGAAGCTAGAACCACATGCGACTTTTGTGTTCACATTGCTCTGGGAGGGTGGTGGGGAAAATGATGACTGTCTTCATCAATGCAGTTCCTGGATCATTTATTTAGATAATATGCATTGTATGCTTTATAATGTCAGACAAGACAGTAGGGAACAGAATTGGCAACTGTTTGCCTTAATTTACCTTGCATGTTAGTGCAAAGGTCAGCACATTTTGGCTCATGAGCCATATCCAGCCTGCATGTGTGATTGAAATGCAGCTATGCCCACCTGCTTGTGTATTGTCTGTGCCTCCTCACGCACTACATCGGTAGAGCTGGTTAGTTGCACTAGGGACTGCATGGCCTTAAAACCTAAAATACTTACTATATTGGCCTTTACAGAAGATGCTTGCTGATCCCAGTTCTAGTGAGCAAAGACAGATGAGGTACGTTTCCTATGAAGAAGGACAGCACCATTGTGTCAGCATGATGGCAGTTGCTGCTTTATACAGTGAGGCCAGGGAAGGTCTCTGTGATACGGTGATGTTGTAGGAGAGACCTGAAGGAAGTGAGGGAGTAGCCATGTGCATACTTCCGGCAAGAAGCTTCTAGCAAGAGGAACAGCAAATGCAAAGGCCCTGAGGCAGGGATGTTTGGTATTTTCACAATACAGCGAGGAGACAAGAACAACGTGAGGAAGAGAAATCGTGCTAGGGAATGAGATCGTGGGGTAGCAGGAGCCAGATCATGTGGAGCGTTGCAGACCCTGGCAAGGATTTTGGCTCTCGCTCTGGTTGGGATGGAGTCATTGGGGTCTGAGCAGAGAATGGCACATTGGGTTTCAGCAGCATTTGGCTGGTTGCTGTGTTTAGAAGCAACTGTAGGTGGGCAGAGACAATAGCAGGAAGGCCATTAAATCATCTGGGTGACAGAAAATAATAGCTTGGATCAGGGAGGCAGCAGTTGAGATGTTAAAAAGCAGAAAAATAGAAAGCACTCTTGGTATTTCAAACAGCAGGAGTTTAATTCTGAGAATTGGTTGCACTGGGGATGGAAAAGCTGAGACCAAGCAGGGAATGACACAATCCACAGATGAATGCCAGCAGGAGGTGCTCCTCTCTAGGGTAGGAGGGACAACAGGAGGGTGGAAATACATCAGAGCCTCCTCACTGTGGCCATCCAGAGGGAGCAGAACCACGGAGGGAAAGGCCTGACATGGGGAAGCTAGTGCTGGAAGGAGACAGGCCATTGCCAGAAAATGCCATGCCCTTAAGTAGAGAGAAGGGAGAAATCGCTCAGAAACCTGGCTTCTCCCTAGTGTCCTCCAGTATTCTCCTGCAGATGAACTTTGTCAAGACTACTGGGGAGACTGGGAAATGGGGTTTTCAGGAAAAAGGCATGGGGTGAAGCTGAGAGCGAACAGGCGCTAAATGGGGTGGCCACTATGTTGAGGTGTTGCAGGAGCTGGGAGACCTGCAGAGGTTCAGGGCCTCACTGCACTGAGCCTCCAGGCAGCTGTGTGGGGCCAGCTGGGCCAGGTTGCAGCATCCAGCCCACACTGCACAAGTCCTTTGTGGTGATCAGGTATACCCAATTCTCAAACTTGACTTGTTCCCACTCAGCTACACTGACCTCTCAAGCCAAGGATAGGGCCTGATTCTAGACTCCCTTTTACCAATACAGCTGTTGGCACTCAGAAGGCCATTTGGTCTCAGCAGTGAGCCAATGCCACAACTGAAGAGGAGAGAAAAATAAGAAGGGAAGGTGTCACACCAGCTTCTTCAATGGAAACCCAAGGCCATATCCTCTCAGTCACCCCAAGGGGCTGTCAGCTAGGGATAATTAACATTTATGCAAGCCTCGTTGTTTAGGACAGTGCATTTCTGTTAATACCTTATTAATAACTTGGAAGCATACCTGGCCTGAGCAAAGAGCCAAGCTGCACCTTTAAGTTCTGGCTTGAATCCTGGATAGATGCCTTCGCTGGGCTTGGAGATGTAGAGCTCTGCCTCTCAGCAGGCTCTCTCTAGGAGCTAATATTGAAAGGACTTGGCACGATCAGAAAATCGGCTTCCTTTTTATCTCAAAAGCCTCATATCTGCAGCAAGGGGAGGCTACTTTGAGCCGGGGAGTCGCTGTTATGAAACCTGCCTGCAGTGAACTTCTGTTCTTTTTCTCTTTGGCAGAGGTGGTGCAGGAGTGAGAGTTAGAAGAGGCTTGTCCTGTGGTTACATTTGTGGCCTCTGGAGTCAGGCAGGCTGGGTTGAGAAGCCTGATTCTGTGGCCTTGAGAAAGCTGTGCTCAGTTTCCCCTTACTTTCCTTACCTGTGAAATGGGGACAGGCATAGACCCAGCATTGCCCTCATTATTTGCGAGGTTCAATGCCAAATGAAATGCAGGCCTCTTATTGGAAAGTTATTAAGAATTTTAAGAGCCTGACAGCAGTGTTAAGGCAAGTGTATGGCCTTGAACAGCTGTGCACATCACAGGCCTATGGAGTTGGTCCTGGTAGGCAGTTGAGAAGTCACCATGGGGAAGTGGTGCCTGGTACCATCTCAGTGGTGCTGGGGTTAGTGAGCAGTGCCATCTCTGTGACTAGGGACACTAGGCTGCCTCAACTCTGCCAGGCTGCCTGTGATTTCTTGGAGTAGCTCCCTCTCCTGATACTTTTGTCCTATTCTCTGCCCAAGGGCTCAGGAATATCCCTTTGTTATTGGTGGGGAGAGATCCTCATTTCTACTGGTTGCTAGTGGAGTAGGCTTCTTGCAATATCCTGAGAAAAGGAATTTTCTGAGACTTGCATGCAAAAATGAAAGATTGTAAATATATATATATATATATATATATATGTATATATTTCTGTGAATTCAAACCCCTGAGTTTCCAAGGTCCCATTTCCCTCAGTCATGCCATAAAAGAAGTCCCGTTTTGCTTTCAGCAGAGCTAAAATCAAAGCCAGTATCCAGAGTTTCTGTTCCATGTCAGGGCATAGTCCAATCCAGGCTAGTTTAGTTTGGGTTTCTCACTGCCATTCATCAGTCCATTGCCTGTGGGATCCACATGGCCATGGGCCATGCGTCTATAGAGGGAACCTAGGCAGAAGCAAAGCCAAAGGGACCAGAGAGCCAAGAGCAAGTCAAGAGCATGAGCTCTTCTGTCTGCAGGATTATGTATCCCTAGATTTTCACTGACTTCAATGGCCCTGTCCATTCTGGTCAATGATCACTGTTCCCAGGATTGACTGACAGCAAGCATCGTCCTGATGTCAGCCCGACTCACTGTGCATGCACCTACCCTCCACTTTGTCCAGTCCCCTTCCCCAGCAATCTGCAGGGAATGGGCTGGTGGTTCCCTGGGGAGTGTGAAATTGCAACTTCCTGGTGAAGCTGCCCAAATGACATGCCTCTAATATCTGGCATCCCCTTTGCTCCTTTCCTATTTTTAATAACTACAATGGTTATTCATCTTCCCCTCTCTTCTTTTCCTTGTCCGGTTCCTTTTCCCTTCCCTTCCACTTACCAATTTTGTTCTCAGACACCTCTAAGCCGGTGTTTCTCATTGCATGCCCAATTAAATGCTGACCTTCCAAGATACTCCCACTTAGGTGCTGTGATCAAGGTGGGGAGATACACAGTGCACTTGGACATGTTAAAGGCCTGGAAATCCTGCAATGAACCGATCTTTTCAAATATGTTTATACCAGCATTCAAACGTAGTGACCCAGGAACCCTTTATATCATGTCATACCCATAGGATTAGAATCTTGCACAAGTCACAGTCCAAGGAGCACACTTTCAGGCATGGGATCTTTATGTACTCCAGGGGGATAGATTACCCTCCCAACACTTCTACAATCCAGAGACTTCACCAATACATGGCAGATTTCCTCCCTTGAATCCTGGTGAGAGAAGTATTTTTGAACCAGGGAAACCTTCTCCATATCTACCTGCTCTGGCTCACCTGGAAAAATCCTCTAGGGCCTGGCCAATCAGAGAAAGTTATGGGCCAAATGTAAATCCAGAAAGTAAGAAACAGAAGGTACCAAAAAATGTTTCAAAATGTCCCTACTTGAGGTTGGTTGACAATTGGCACCATATTTTTTTTCATGCACATTTATCCCATAGAGAAAAACATTTCCATTTTATCTCTTGCCATTGGGCTTTTAAATAGACAAACACTTTGAAAAACACAGAGGTGGTTAATCTCTCATGAAAATGAAACTCTAGCTATTTTCCCCTTCACTGATATGATCTTTTGTGATGTATTTCTCTTCCTGTGTATTATGCCTGCCTTTATAAGCAAATATGAAATAAAAAGTTATTTCTCAAACACACAAACACCTCTCTCTCTCCCTCTCTCTCTCTCTCTCTCTCTCTCTCTCTCTCTCTCTCTCTCTCTCTCTCTCTCTCGCGCGCGCGCGCTCTCTCTGATACACACACACACACACACACACACACACACACACAAATACACACCTGAAATTGTGACTGTGCCTGGAACTTAGAATAGCTCAGAGGTAACTATAACCAAATGCAGTTAATTCTGTTTTGCATTTACCTGAATTTCAGTTTTAGTATTTGCTCAGATTAAAGGCTTGCAGTTACTGTACAAACAGCTTTGAAAGGAGCATTCAGATACCCTTGTAAGACCCTCTTGGCTGTTGATCTCTGCTGCCTTTGTTAGATTCTGTAAGAACACAGAGCCAGTTTGCTACAGTAGTTAGCATCTACCTTGTCATGTGACAACTGCAATGATCTTTTTAGCGATGAATATGATCTTTGCAGTGATTACCTTTAAAAATTTTTTCTTAGCCAATTAAATAAAATTCGGTGACATTTCAAAGACTGTTAATCACAACCAAATGTTTTAAATGTCAGGATGCATTGAAATTTTCTCTGCTAACTGATGAATCACTGAGCTAATTGTAGTTCATCATCAGGCCCTTGTCACTGTTATTATTATGGAAAACACTTTCATCACTCTCGCTATTCAACAACAACAAAAAAAGTTCTAGACAAATATGAAGAGAAGAGATAGTATTCATCAAAGAATTTCAATTTAATTGCATTCTCCCAAATTCTCCAACTGCAGATTGCTGCAGAGAATACCAAGGATGCAGCCAGAGAGGAAAATGATGTTTTTAAATAAACAGCTCTGGGCATTCCTTCTTCTAATCTGCGTTATTCAGATATCTTCATTTCCCCTCTCTTTCTTGCCTTTTATTTGGGAGAGTTTTTCCAGGATGTTTTCAAATGAGTTGCTTAAACAGCATCCCCAAGCTATCCTGTTTTTTCCCTTTCTGCAGCCTCTGTGACTTGAAGCATAGATCACCTTTATTCAGTGGCCTGCTACTGGGTTTATTCAGTGGCTTCAAGGCTGTGTTGGATGCAAGCTCCCCAAAATATTTCCAGAACAACCTGTTGATAAGACAAGGCTACAAGGCTGTTTTCCTTCCTGCAGGAAGGGACAAGTGCACTCTGACCATAAGATCTTAGGGGTGTCTCTTAGGGGAAAGACAAAGTCTTTTATTGAGACTGATGGAAGTCTGATTGAAGGTGTGTCTTTTAGGGTGGAGAAGGAAGAGGCTTGGTTAAGACCTGGTAAGAATCCTAATATTATAGTGTACTAGTAGGATTGGTAGATGCAACAAGGGGAGGATTTTGAGATGGGAGTTCAAAGAGTCTTGGGTATGAATTGTCCTTTGATGCTTTCTATTGAAGAGTTGACGGGCCTTTCAGGAAGTCCCTGGAAGAAGCGATAGATAATGTTATTTGCAATTTTTATATCTCTCAGCAAGAATTTTCTGGAATATTGTTATGTCAATAAAGACGGAAGAATAGTAGTTATGTGAAGCTTTGTGGTGTGATGGCTTTAGTTGTCAGGATTTTTATTACTCATTTGTGTCAAGGGCCATGTCTTCTCATTAATTCAAGGACACCTGTCCAGTCTGAGATGCAGGAGTGGCTGCCAGGGCCAGGACTTAAATAAGGTCAGTGTCTAGGGCACAAAATGTAAGGAGCACTCACTCACTCTCAGGGTGGTTGCCCTGGTAAAGCCAAGTGACCCTGGGACCCTGGACAGGATGGAGACAGGAGAAGGAAATGGACATTTGTGGAGTCCTACCATGTACCCCTATCTACTCAAGGATCTTATTGGGAGGCCGTAGAGTGTGCTGAATCTGGGAGTGGATTCTGGAGCTGGACTACCCGGGTTCAAATCTCAGCTATGGCAGGTAGTAGCTGTGTGACCTTGTTAGCTAATCTCTCTGTGCTTCAGTTTCCCTGCCTTGTAAAATGGGGATAATGATATTACCTACCTCAGAGGCCTTAGTAAAGGTTAAGTATATACTTATAGCCCAGCATATAATGAAATTTAACCTGTGTTGTAGCAAGCATGTAAGCATGTAAGCATGGTATTCCCATTGCATAAATGAAGAAAAGGACACTCTGAAGTGAGAACTCACCCCAGGTACATAGCTTGTGGTGCTGGGATAGGGTTAAGCACTTTCCACTATCTTATGATACACCACACATGTTTCCAGTTGGCTTTGCTCTGTCCCAATGTGGTCACAAGGCAAGTCATTTCTTTCTTCCATCAACCCATCCATCCATCCATCCATCCATCCATCCATCAATTATAGTCTTTTTTCAAGTTACTACAACTTCAAACTCTACATCAGAATTCTAAGTGCATGAAGACTGGGCATTAAATTTCAACTTGAATGTTTTATTAGCTCTTTGGTTCACCAGGAGTCAGCAGCCAATCCAAAAGAAGCTTCTATCCCTTCCCAGTTTCATGGTCAACAGTTTGAACATGCTGGGCACAGTCCCACTGAGTGCCATTGTATGTACTGTTTTTTAAAAATATGTTTTTATTGATTTCAGAAAGAGAAAGGGAGAGGGAGAGAGATAGAAATGATGAGAGAGGATCATTGGTTGACTGCCTCTTGTACACCCCCTACTGGCGATTAAGCTGGCAACCTGGGCATGTGCCCTCACCGGGAATCAAACTGTGACCTCCTGATCCATGGGCCAACACTCAACCACTGAGCCACACCAGCTGGGCTGTATGCACTGTTTTTTTTTTTTTGTTTTTTTTTTTTTGTGTGTGTGTGTGTGTGTGTGTGTGTGTGTGTGTGTGTGTGTTTTGTTTTGTTTTGTTTTGTTTTGCCCTCTCTGGAATGCCCTACCCCAGACACTCACTTCCTTCAGAAGTTACTCAAGTGTCACCTTTTCAATGAGGTCTTCCCTGACTACTTTTTCTAAAGGTACCCCTTTCTCATATCCTATCCCTTTTTTCTGTTTTCTTGTCCTACCTCTTAGCATCACATTATCAAACATACAACATAATTTACTTATTTACTTTGTTTTTCTATGTCTCCCCAAATAGAATATAAACTACACAAGGGAAGGGATTTTTGTATGTTATATTGCCAGCACTGTGTGGGCTTTTAGTAAATAATTTTTGAATACGTGAAAAATTTTTATAGATTATAATGGATGGAGTTTGATGTCTGAAGTCTAGAGACTTTTTGTGGTTCCCATGTCCTGGCGTTGTCACATCATTATAGGGTTTTTAAAGGACATGGTGTTGCTTAGAATTGCAGCATGAATGACATTCATTGAGGGAAGTCTTCACTCCTGATTCGGGGAAGGACATGAAGCTCTGGCAAGCCCAGACTGCCTCCCCTCTGCTCCGCCGCCAGCCTACCTCTCACCAAGGCTGGGACTCTTCAATGTTATGTAAAGCTGAAAGCTGAGGACATGTAGGGCTTTACATATGAGTGGGCACAACTTTGGAATTTCAGCATGCTACACATACTCACATGCATAAACTAGTACCAAATGTTACAAGCTTTCAGCTATATATTTAAGACAAACCCTAAACCAAGGGTTCTTAAGCTTCTAATCGGAATTGTTATGATCCTGACTTTATTCTCTATATGTCCAAAACCTACTTGATTTTATTGTATAGAACAGCTTGTACCCATTAGACCCATTCAAACCAGACTCGGATTTTGAAAGAGATGTTGCCTGGCACACAGTCTGCCTCCCATAGAATGTGTCCCTGACAGGCTGTGCCAACTCCTCTGGACTTGTGTTCTAAAGGCTGTCCACACTGGTAGGTGAGAGAGGTTAGATGTGTTCGAATCTCACTTCCCACCTTATACCTGGTTTTCAGAAATCCCTTCTGTGGTCTGTATGTCATTCCAAGTTGTCAGAGTGTGACCCCTGCATGGGAAAGGCCTTCTTGAGCAGGTTCTGCATTGGTGGTGCCCGTGCGCTCTCCTTCCAAGAGGCTCCCTAAGCCCATGGCCTCTTGCTCCTGAAGTCTCGCAGATACACAGAGCTCTCTGATGAGTTGTTTTATTTTGCACTTATTTCTTTCCACAGTTCAACCACACAGGGCAAGGCAGCATCTGCAGCCAGGCCATCATGCTCATCACCGACGGGGCGGTAGACACCTACGACACGATCTTTGCCAAATACAACTGGCCTGAGCGGAAGGTAAGTGAATACTGAGCCGGCCACGAAGTGCAGTCCATGCAGAATCTCTGTTGTGTGGAAACCTCTGGATCATCCACAGATAAGTGTCGCATGTAGATTTAATCTCATAATGGCCTCTGGTTTCTCAGCCTTGTGTTTGTTGGTTCACCACAACGGAACTATAGCTTTCCTTGTTCTCAAAATGAAATGTGTTTGGAGGAGAGAAGAGCCCTGTAAAGACATGTTCAGTGAAAAGATCTGCTGTGACGTATGCTTTGTCCACTTGGGCCTGTGCTTCTCCTTGTTCTGCATGAGTCAGAGTTGCTTGGTAGACCAGCATTCATGGATGGTGAGGTCAGCCCCGGCAGCACTGTGGCACCTCCTTTATGATTCTGTGTTGCTGCAGCTCCTTGTTGAGCCCTTGTGACCACCCAGAAGCTTCTTGTCATCCTTCCCTCCCCCAGTGCTGTTCCCACACATGTCTGAGTATGTTCTCTATTCTAATTACTTCTTTGCTCTCCAGGTTGACATTTATTTATCTGTTGAACCCATGTGCTAGGATTGGATATTAATATTTTTGGTGCCTTTTGAGTGCCTTAACCCAGAGGTTCCTCAAGCTATTAGCCATTTGAATTCTCTGGGGACAGCTCTTAAGTTATGAATATGCAAACCCCCCTTTACAGCTACTGAATCAAAATCTCTGAGGTTATGGCCCAGGAATCTGTGTTTTCAATCAGTTCCTCAAGTGGGCACCAATCAGCAGATGGGCAGCAGGGGATCACTGTCTTACCTAAAGGGTGGCATTTCAGCAGGGAAATGAAGTCACTGGGACAGGGCGCTAACCTGGGGGCATCACAAAGTGTTCTCCTACCCCCTGTGCCGACAGCCTTGCTCTGGCATCCTCTGTAGGTGTGTGAGACCATCCAGAACAAGTCCATCCTGCTTGTTCTGCTTTGTATGTTTAATTTCTGGGAGTTGAACTAACCATGCACACTTGGCAAAAAAGAAACAGAAGGCAAATGACAACTGTGTTCAGTTGTATCTGGGGAGCAGGGACCCTGGAGGGAGCATGAGATTCGGTCCATGTTCCCTCGCTGACTCTTGGTCCCCATGCGTCTATGATAACATTGGCATCTTACCTCACCAGGTGTGAATCTTGTTTTTAAACGTACACACCTTTGTACAACCTGGTTCCCAAGTGGATACCACCTCCTTCCCTGGGGCTTACCCTTAGAAATAGCCATCATTTCTGAGGCTGGACGAAAAGCTAGCTGTGCTGGGCGTACTAAGAGAACAGAGGGTTCTGACACGGCACCTGCCTAACTTATCCAGGAATACCTTTGGCCGAACACAACTTCCTCAATAAGCACTGACTTTAGAATCCAATCCTGAATCAGATGATGTTCACTGTTGGACAAGGTAACTCAGATGCTGTATTTCTGGTGACGATTTCCAGGGACAGGTGGAAGCCAGAGTTCATTCCCAATAAGTGTATGTGACATGAAAGGAAGAACAGGCTGGATGGACGTGTTCACCTGCAGCACACGGCACAGTGCTAGGCATGTGGCTGGTACCTTATGTTCAACCCTGAGGGCAGCTAAGGGACAGGGCCGGGAGGAAGGCCACAGCACCAGTGAATGGGGTTGCAGTCATATAGGAGGTTCACAGATGCCATGACATCTCACAGCAGGTTGAAGGGTATTTTGACTAATGTAGGACCATCTTAAATAAAAGAAGAAAGTGAAGGGGCCTTTTAATAAGCAGCTCCGTCAACACCAAATGTGTGGTCATATGAGTCTCATGCGCAGAATCACTTGATGGAAAGCAGTTGCCAGAATATTCTGTGTAACATCATGGCATTGCTTGCAGAGAGAGGCAGAGGATGAGGGCTGCACAGTCATAATTCTTCAGACAAAACACAAATTTTAAGATATCTTTCCAAAGGAACAATATTGACTTTAGGCCAGGTGCTTCCTAGGATTGATTGGAACCAGGGTCCTGGAAATTTCAGCGTTGCCCAAAAACAGTTTCACCTACTTAGAAAGTACTATCAAGCAGAAGCAGATTTCTTTCTGTAGCAAGAGGGTCTTTTTCTATGCTTAAAAATTCATAGCAGGACACCTTTCCTTTCTGCTCTATTCTGGAGAGTTCCAAAACATACATACACACATACATGTACACATACATGCACACACACACATATACACACATACACATGAATATACTCATACAGTCTCTTCTCCATGACTTCCCCATGAAGATGCAGGTAATAAATGTATATAACACCTTATGTGGTTGCACCCTGTGTTAAAGTGAGATGATGGGCAATGTCTACACAGTCGTCTTTCTCTGTTATTTTGAACATTAGCAGAGGGTTGTGTCATGAGGTGGTTGGTAAGCTTCCAGATGACAGAAACAGGAAATGGATTCAGGAAGAGGAAAAATGACCTGAAGACTAGAGCCTGATTCCCATGAGAGTTTTTCTTAAACTTGAGAAAGCGAGTAGCAGAACCTCCTGGGGGCTCCTTCCCACAACCCCTGCTTACCCATCTCCAGTGATGGTGATTCCGTGGGGCCCCGTGGGGCCTGAGATTGAGCATTCCTGACGAGTTTCCTGGGTATGCCTTTGCTATGGGTGGAGTAGCACTCATGGGGAACTGCTGCCATAGAGTCCAGAGAGTGGGTGTGGTTACTCCATGGGCTCTGCCACTTTTGCTCCCATCTGTCAACCTTTACAAGGACCTATCCCCTCAGTCAGAGCCAATGCCCAGGTATACATTTCTTGGCCCATACTTTGCTTAAAATATTGCCAGTTACTGATCATCATTTAAAAATCTGGCTGTGGTATATACAATTTTTAAGTTTTAGTTTTTCTCGTAAATGGATACACTTGGCACTTGGGAGCCAACATTCTTCTATGACAAAACACACACACACACACACACACACACACACACACACACACACACACACACAACTGGCTGGAGCTGAGAAGTGGCTGCTTCCTTAGACAGCAAATGCACGCTCTGTTTGGCCAAGACCCTCACCACTCCGTCCATTCCTCTGAGTCCACTTCGCCCAAATGCCTTCCATGCCCATAGGTATGCGGTGCTGGTCAGCAGGTACTTGCTATTTCCCAGGTGGGGCTTATATCGCCAGCCTTGGAGGACTTGTTCCTTTCTCTTGGGCCTGCCCTGAGCTCTTCGACTTTCTGCTCCAGCTGGAGGCCATCTTCTATTGCCTGAACCCTAAACTTCCAACTCACTCAGAATTGTCCTAAGGGAGCGTAGCCTCATGGCCAGGACTACTTTTGTTTCGGGCCTGTTTTTGATCCTCACTGGCTTGGTGAGTCCTTGAGGACAGGTTTTGTATCTCTGAACAGTCCTACCACCATGCACCATATCCTAGTATCCCAGCCCTGCTGAGAAGCGTGGCCTGGCCACCTGAGCATAGTGCTGAGATTCTGTCCCCTAGTGTTTACACCCTGTATAATCTCCTCACCTTGATCGTGGGCGACACCTGTGATTTGCTTCTAACCAATAAAATATGGTAAAGGTGAGGGTGTCGCAGATGTAATCAAGCCTCAAGTCAGTAGATTTTGATGTAATCAGAGGAGTTCTATTGATGGTGGACCTTATGTAATTGAAAACCCTTAAAGAGGGCCTGGACACTCCCTGATGGGCAGAGACACTCTTCTTGCCAGTTTGATGAAGTGGGTGGCTATTTGGAGAAACCCTGTGACGAGGACCCAAGGGCAGCCTCTGGGACCTGGGGCATCCTCCAGGCAACAGTCACAAAGAGCTGGGCCCTCACTCTTACAGCCACAAGGAGATGTCTCCTGCTGACAATGAATGAGCTTGCAGGAAGCGTCGGACCTCCAGATGGAAACAGCCCAGTCAGTATCTGGACTGCAACTTTGTGAGGCAGGACCAGAGGGCCCAGCTAAGCTGTGTCCAGACTCTGGACCCAAAGACACTGAGATATCAAATGTGTGTTCGTTTAAGCTGTTACTCTTTTGGTAACTTGTTATGCAGCAAAAGAAGCAAGGAAAAGGGAGAAAGGAAAGACAATTACTTATATAGCAATACTATAAACATCCAAAACCTAATGGCTTAAAGTTGCAATTTTATTATTTCTTGCATTAACTGCGTGGCGAGTCAGCTCCGCATGGTGCCAGGTGCAGTCTCCAGTTAACCTGGGGCCCTAGCTGGGCTGCCTCAATTCTGTTCACCACATGGTGCCTAACTCTCCCGGGCCACCTGTGAACTTTCTCTCCTCAATATAGTAACCTGGACTTCCTTACAGTATGGTAGCTGGGTTCCCAGAAAGGGAGAGGGGGAGGACATTGGGAGTAGGCCAGAGGAGCTCTTGGGGCTATCTACCACCTAACCAGGGCTTTGGGTAAGACAACTGATTAGTAAATCATTTTAGAATGAGTGGGAAGAAGGAATGCATTGCTGGTAATTTAACTATGAATCCATGAAGGCAGCAATTGCTAATGCAATGTGTCCCTTGCCAGCATTATATTTCTGAGAGCAGAAATGAGGAGCTATTTATTCATTTATTGGGTGCCATTTACCTTTGCCGGATATCCATTGGTTTGGGGCTTAATAGCAGCTCTTGTACACTTGGAATAAAATATACACTTCTCAACATGAAAGGGACTCATTTCAGGATCTGCTCAAGAAATAAAGCTGCCTACATTTAAATTAGAAAAACAGTTATACCTGCCACCTATGTAATTGTTCTTCCAAGTGAACTATAATAATAATAATAAAAAGCTCACGCAATTATTTATCATTACTTCCCCTGATGTGCAAGGTAGAATGGATAGTAAGAAATGGTGAGGAAAGCCCTAGCTGATGTGGCTCGGTTGGCTGGGCATCATCCTGTGCACCAAAGGTTGCTGGTTCGATTTTAGGCCACAGCCTGGGTTGTGGGCTTGATTCTCAGTAGTGGGCACGCAGGGGGCAGCTGGTCCATGCTTCTCTCTCTCTCCCTCCCCTTCTTCCTTCTCTCTCAAAATCATTATGCAATGATAAGTGATTTAAAGAAAGGATTGCAAACTAGGCCAAATCTGATCCTTTGCCTACTTTGCGTGGCCTATGAGCTATGAATCAATGGTTTTTCACACTTTTAAATGGTGAATAAAAAGAACCCCAAGGAAAATAATATTTCAATATTAATGTGAGAAGTATATAAAATACAAAGTTTACTGTCCATAAATAAAGTATTCTTGTAACACAGCCATCCGCATTTGTTTACACGTTGTGTACTGTTGAAGATTTGTGACCAAGACCCTGTGGCCCACAAAGCCTGAAATATTTACTATCTGGCCCTTTAAGAACATGTTGGCCAACCCCTGATCTAAAGGCATCAACAGGGTCTTATTAGAAATCACTGAGATGCCCTCAGAATTGAATGCATTGGCTGAATTAAAAATGGTGAGGGCAGTTTCTCCCTATATTCCCATAGCTTTTCTCTACTTGAATAACAATACTGGCCACATATTAAATGGTGGAGGCATGGAGACTTGATGGCAGATACTTCTATTTATGCTACAGGTATGTCTCCTCCATCTTTGGAGCCATTCTTTCAGCTTTTTTGAGTCCTTCTGTCCCCCTCTTTCTCCTTCAGCACTGCCCTCGAAGGAAAGTGAGCTGTGGCACCCAGCCTGGAGCTCCCCCAGTGCCTGGAAGGTGGCATCTTCATAAATGCTATCTGTAACTGCCCCTGGAGCACTGTTTATGGTGACATGGCACATGGCAGAGTGTCACAGCTTTCAGGTCACTGGACCAACAGGGGACACCCTGGAGAGAATCCAACTTCCTCTTTTCCCAGACCCAGGAAAGCAGAGCCCCCCTGAATACAAATAAAATGGAACCCTTGGAACCCCCATCATGGTGGGGCCAGAATGGTTCTACTCATGGGTTCATGACTCTTATTTTGCTTTGCATTACACAGCGACCCTTCTGTGCCTATTAGATGGCCCTGTGCTATCCTCCTCCATGTGGGTCTGTGATGAGAGACATGGGCAGCACTATATTCCCTTTGCTAAACTTTACATCCCATGACTATTTTGTAACTGCCAATTCGGACTTCTTAATCCCTTCACCTTTTTCACCCAGTTCCCCAGCCCTCTTCCCCCTGACAGCTATCCGTCTGTTCTCTGTAACTATGAGTCTGTTTCTATTTTGTTTATTAGTTTATTTTGTTTTTCTTAGATTCCACATATAAGTGAAATCATACAGTATTTGTCTTTCTCTGTCACCACACACTGCTAGACTGGCTGTCATCAATAAATCAATAAACAATAAGTGCTGGTGAAGATGTGGAGAAAAGGGAATCCTTTTGTACTGTTGGTTTCAGGAATGCAAATTGGGCCAGCCACTATAAAAAACAGTATGGAGGTTTCTCAAAAAATTAAAAATAGAACTGTCTTATGACCCAGTGATTTCACTTCTGAGTATATATTTAAAGAAACCCAAAACATTAATTCAAAAGAATATACGCACCCTTATGTTCATTGCAGTGTTATTTATATTAGCCAAGATACAGAAGCACCCCAGGTGCCCATCAGTAGATGAGTGGATAAAAAAGCTGTGGCACATTTACACAATGGAAGAAGAATGAAATCTTACTATCTGTGAGAGCATGGATGGACCTAGAGGGTATTATGCTAAGTGAAATAAGTTAGATTTTCAAGTGGTTTTACAAAGCATTTCCTTTGCCTCCTTTGAGCCAGGTGAGAAGAGAAATGATTTACCTGACCACAGGCCCCTGGGGAAGGAGGTAACACCATACTGCTTGGAGATAAGGGGTCTCCAAACATTCTCTCCCCCCAACTCCACCTCCACTCTGGCTCGTCTGTTTCTCAGCCCACAGGACATTAACATGGGGGCTTGAGGGTGGCAGAGGCTGTTGGCAGAGGAAGTAGAGGGAAGGGAGCAGCTATATGGGGGGGGTAATTCATTCAGTTAACAGACTTTTTATTGAGGGTCCCTGTGTCCCCATCACTGTATCAGAGCCCAGGAGTAGGGGGCTGACCTGTCAGAGGAAGGAGCTCCAGAGAGCAGAAAGCAGATAACAAGTGAAAGGACCAATGAATTAGAAATCATGGTAAACCTCCTCAAGGAGACAGCAAGGGCCAGAGGTGGAGAATGGGGCACGAGGGAAGCTCCTCTGAGGGGAGAGCAGGTAAGTGAAAGAGCTTGGGGGAGGGGCAGAGGGAACAGCACTTTCAAAGGCCTGAGGAGAAGGTGGGCCTGTGAGGAGCTGGAGGAAGAACAGGTGGCTGGATGGGAGTGTCATGGGAGAGGTTGGCAGGACAGACAGGGGCCAGCTCCTCTGGCCTTTAATGGGCACAGTAAGAGGCTGGGATTGTGATCCAAGGGAAGTGGGGAGCCATGGGAGGTTCTTTTTCAGGGAGAGGCCTAAGCTGATTGTTTTCAGAAGTTCTCTGACTGCTGCATGGGGGTCAGGCTACCAGGCATGGGCCTGAGCTATGTCTGCAGTTTGGGTATTGACATTCTTCATCATAATTGATTTCAGTGGGTGGGGACTAGGGGGTGGGTTTCTTTTACTTCCTGTGACTGCTTCCAGGTGGTCCTGGTTCTTCTTGCTGATTTCCTTCCCAGCTCAGTTGGGTGGTGACACTTCTCTGTCTCTCGCTCCCTGACTGAAGTCTCGTTTGGGTCTGAAAGTTTGGGGTGAGTTTGTATCGTGGCTGTATTTTTTCCAGGGTGAGAAATCCTAAAACTGTCTTAGGGAAATTGCAGGAACATTCATCTCTTGTGGTCAGTCAACAATGTGACAGGAAAAGGCATTTCTGTCACAGCAGTGAGAGCTCAACCGGGCCCCCCTCACCGCTGAAGGGAGAGTCGCAATGGTTCCCTGTCTCCCAGCATATCTTTAATTACTTCTGCAGGGATAAGACATCCTGTGACTCCGGTGAGAACATGACGAGACAAGTCAGGAGCAGGGTCCACTGGTGCGTGGCTGCTGCCAGCCACGGAGAAATCAGCTCCTGTCGGGCTCCCGACGGCCATGGACAGCTCCCGCCACAGCAGCACAGTCTCTTCCCCACACCCAGAAAGCACATGGGGACCGTGCACATTCCCACGCGCCCCCCACTGCCCTCAGTAGATGGATATCAAAGGCCACTCTGCAGGGAAGTCCCCCCAAACCCAGCCCCATGCTAGGTAGGTGCAGAGCCAAACACTTCACTTGCTTTCTCTCGTTTCATCCTTAGCCCTGTCCAGGGGGACACTCCTGTCACCGTTCTCTTGCAGGGCGTGGAACTCCAGCTCAGGGACATTGTCACTTGATCCCACAGCTCTGAGCTGGGGGCTTTGCTCCTTAGCCACGTCGGACTGTCTCCACACCTGTGGTCTCAAACTGAGGGGCTGACGGTCTGGGGCGGTAGGTTGGGCGGGGGGCTTGTAAATAGTGTTTCCTGAATTCCCTTCTCTGTAGTTGTGCCCTGGAATCGGCATTGTAATAGGAGGCTCAGGACCACACTTTGTGAGCCATGAGGGTTTTCATGCCCCTCCATGGACTTGTGGGTGATGACTATTCGTCTCAGCTGAGGTGCTCTGGGGAATACCACCGGGGACAGTGATGTCACCACTGGAGCAGGCGGGGCAAAAACCTACCAGTTTGGTTTTTTTTAAAATATTTTTATTGATTTCAGAGAGGAAGGAAGAGGGAGATAGAGAGAGAAACCAATGATGAGAGGAAATCGTTGATAAGCTGCTTCCTATATGCCCCACACTGGGGATTGAGCCTACAATTGGGCATGTGCCCTGACCAGGAATTGAGCCATGACCTCATTGTTCATAGTTTGATGCTCTAACGCTGAACCATGCCCGCAGGGCCCCACCAGTTATTTTAATGAGAGAACTTAATGTTAACCAGAAAGGGCAAAAAGAGAAGTCTAGAGTGACATGGAAGAAGTGACTTCAGGAAACAGCTACCACCCCTGTGGCTGGTCCGGGAAGAGGGAAGGAGAGGGGCATAAAGTTCAGAGGGACCCAGACCTCTGAGGATGGCACCCTGATTGGAAGGTGCTGGGGTCTCTGAGCCCAGGGCACAGTGCTATGGGGTTGGGACCCAGGCTTTTGAGGAGGAGTGCTCTAAAAGGGATGAGTGTTGGAAAAACTGCAAAGTGGATTCATTCAGTTCTATTGGGATAAATTGTCCCTGCTGGGGCAAGCAGCCTGGCTGGGCTGATGGGCTGGGAACAAGAGGCCAGCAGGCAGTGAGGTGGAAGGAGCAAGTCCCTTCTCCCTCCTCCATCCCTGCAGCCTCCTCCTCATGACCCTGTGGGCAGAGCCTGGCCAGAGCAGTGGGAAAGGCAGAAGTGGGTTACAGAGTCCAGCCCAGCCTCACAGAGAGGGGGGATCTGGGGCTGAGGTCTGGTCATAGCTGGAAGCTTGCTGAGTGAGTTCAGCACTGTTTGCAGGCTAATGCCATGTCTGGTTCCTATTTCCTGGGTTTTATTTCTCCTGGACTAGGAGTAGGGCTCTTGGGGAGTGGGCAGGGCAGGAAGGCATACTGCCTACTGGGAAGAGGGTGGTGTCTGGATGCTGACAAATCTGTCCCCCTGCTTGTGATGGGGACTAATTACACACACCTTTCAGTGTTGTTCAGAATGACAGAGGATGTGCTACCATGCTCAGTGCTGGGCCCAAAGTGGGGGGAGCATGCAATGCTGTGCCATCAACATTGTTGCCATGATGGCCAACCACTGGCATAGTTAAAACTTTTATTTAACGTTACAGTTAAAATGTAGTTGTATGGGCTGAATTCAAGATGGTATAACAATATATTTTCAGATGCAGAAAATAGAAAGTACTTTTCTTATCCCTGAATCTGGATTCCTCTTATGTGGTATCTTGGTTGACTTCTAAGAAGATTATTCAGCTGCATTTTAAATCATTTCCAGGCCTTGCCTTTACCTGTTTAATGAATAAATATGTATGCAGTGTCCTTTATACCTACACTTGTAGCACCTATCAAACTGTGCTGAGATCTGTTTGCCCATTCAATATTGTTAATTAATGATACATAAGAACTAGTGTTTCTCAATTCAGAGGAGCAGCCTATCTGTATCAGTGAAATGCAAAATGGAGATTGAAAAGTAGTGTTGCTTTTATATACCTGGAGCTTTTTTATACCTGGAGTGGCGGCCAAGGCTCTGACTGCCTGGACCGGGTCCAGACCTGACCGTTTCTGAGCTGTGTGACTTTGGGCAAGTGGTTGGATCTCCTTGTGCTTCCTTTCCTCCTCTCAGAAATGAGGTGGGGGTGGGGACAAGAGCTGTGCTTCCCTCTCAGAGTTGTTGTGGGGGCAAATGAGTAGTGCCTAGAGTCTAGCAGGTCCTTGGGGACAGCAAGTGCTCAGTCAATATCAGTGATAGGGAAGAGACTATGATCTGTGGATTCTGGGCCAGGCTTGGTGGATACACCTGTGCATCCTCCTCAGGCAGCCTGCCCTGCTGTGAAACAAGAGCATGGGACTGGGCGCAGTGGGTTTGGGAACACAGGTGGCTGGTTGAGTGGGTTTGGAAGTGCTCAATCCTTTTTATTTCCCTGAGAATATATTTATATATTTATTTATTTATTATGTGGTTAGCTTTATTTATTTTTTTATTGAGGTAATGTTGGTTAACAACATTGTGTAAGTTTCAGGTGTACAACATTATAATTCTACTAGAGGCCCAGTGCATGACTTTGTGCACCAGTGGGGTCCCTCAGCCTGGCCTGCAGAATTGGACCAAAACGGGCTCTCCGACATCCCCTGAGGGTCCCAGGTTGCAGAGGGTGCAGGCCAGGCTGAGGGACCCCACCGGTGCATGATTGGGGCCAGGGAGGGACGCAGGAGGTTGGCCAACCAGGGAGGGACCGAGGGAGGGCTCTAAGGTGTGTTGGCCCATCTCACTCAGTCCCGATCACCAGACTTCAGCAGCAAGCTCACTTACCAGTTGGAGCATCTTCCCCCTGGTGGTTAGTGCAAGTCACAGTGAGCAGTTGAGCGGCATTAGCATATCATTAGCATATTATGCTTTGATTGGTTGAACAGTTGACTGGACGACCGGACACTTAGCATATTAGGCTTTTATTATATAGGATGTCTGTATACAGGACCGTATGCTAACCACCAGAAGTCTAGTTTCTGTCTGTCACCATCCGTTTGACCCCATGCATTTGACCCCATTTATTGGTTTAGCCCTCCCCATCCCTTTTTCCTCCTGGTGCCCAGCAGTTTGTTGTGTGTATCTGTGAGCTCGTTTTTCTCTTAAGCAGCTTCACATTATTTCCTTACCTCACGTGCACCCTTCATTAACCTCACCCCACAGATGATTTGATGGGAAGCTCCCAGCAGCCTGTCCGTGAAGCACCCTGGATGGGGAACTGGTCTGGCCAAGTAAATGCAGGTCTGTCTCTTCTAAGAGGGGCTCAGCACCTCTGGCAGCCAGAAAATGCCCCTGAAGTTCACCATCTCATTCGCTAAGCTGTGCCCACTTTCCTGTAAACCCCTGCTGATTGGGCCAGGGAGGGCACTTAGCAGGGTGCAGAGGAGGGCAGAAAACATACGCCATCCAGAAAGGTGCCTACTGTGCAGGGAATCTGCCAGCCGACTATTTCCTTGGCCCTTGCCACTTTTCCACCTACATGTAAATTGTGATCAAATCAGATTTCTTCCCAATTCTCAGATTTGTTTATCAGAAGTAGGCACTCCACACAGCAGCGGGGCACTTTGGAAACTACAGGTAAATTGTGCCAATGAATCCCTAAACCTCCACCATCTCCCCACTTTATGCTGAGGTTAGGCCCAGGTCCCTAGAGAGGTGCACAGATCTGGCCTGATGGTGTCTGCTCATTGGGACTGTTCTCCACTGCCCGCCCTTGTGCCCTCTGACAGCCCGCTGCTCTCTGATGAGGTCTACTGTTTCTGCCCCCTCTGCCTGGACACTTTAACCCAGATTTCTACATTGGCTCACTTCACCCCTCCTTCATGTCCTTGCTCATACACCACTTTTTAGTGACACCTACTGTGACCATCAGATTTAAAGTTACTCCTGACCCTGTCCGCCAGCAATCTTAGCTACTGCTTTCCTTTTAGTGGTAGTGTTTTCCTCTTGTAACATATTAGATAAACATCACAAGGAAGTAAATTGTTTGTTGTCTCATCCATCAGAAGTGTGATGGTATGAGAACAGGGTGTTGGATCAGTCTTGCCCATTGATGTACCCCAAGTGCCTGTCACACGTGCATGCTCAGGGAGCCTTCCGGAGGAAGGAGTGAATGCCACCCAGGACTTTGCCAAGAATCTTATTTGATTCTCCCAGCACTTTTACAGTATAGGTATCCATAGTATGTCTCTTTTATAGGTGAGGAGCAGGTTTTGAGAGCATATTAAGTAACTCTACTCCAAAGCCCTAGCTTTATACTGCACCCCAAAACCCCATCCTGGCCTGAGGCCTGGGGTGGCAAGAGCCTGCCTAGGCCTCTCCCATGGAGCTTCCTTGGAAAGACAGAGAGTGGCCAGGGGAAAGGCTTCCAGGTAGTGAAATTTCCAGCACCCTAACTATCTAGACAGCAGAGGTGTCATTATCTCTGCAATGCTTATCTTCTCCAGTAGACCCGAGATCATTTCCAGTTTGGTTCTCCCCAAAGCTTAGTACTTGACACAGTGCTGGATGCATAACAGTTGCTCAGGAAACATTGTGGAAGGAGGAAGGGATAAGTGGATTTAGGTCAAGGCAAGCTTTCCACACACCCTTGCACATCCCTGCAGCCTTGTTTTGTCTGTGCTCTATGCACAGAGGAATGGAATTACCCTTTGAACTTGACCCCAATAGCCCAACAGGAAGGATTCCCCAGCCCCAAACCTGACCTTGAGCCTTGCACTTCTGGCACTTTGTGTTTGTTTCACAACACTAGGTCTTCATCACAGAGGAGCCATTTCTTTTTTAGCTAACTTTGTTGTGGGAGAAATCACCTTTATGCCTCATAAATGAAGCTCCTTCTTCTAGCAGATTTTAGGAAATCAAATGTTCTCCAAAGGCTGACTCTTGAATTGCCTCTTCCAACACCTGGGATAAAACCTGAGTTGTCCAATGCCAAATGCTGTTGGCCATTGACCTGTTATCCACCCAACTACCTTTACCTTAGTCATTTCCATATAAAATTGAAGGGAGGAGATTTACGGGGCTTAGTGAACATGATCCTTTACTTCAGCCCAGCACCTTGGGCGTTTCTCTCAGCACAGAGCCTCCCACAAAAGCCTTCTGCCCCCTCCCAAATTCCATCGTGTAATGAAGATCTTGTCCTGTCCCCTTCACTCCTCCGGGATTCCTGTCTTGCTAACAAAACAGCTGATGGTGGTGACTAATGGGGCCTCTTTGGGGAGACACCTATGAGCTGCATGTTGACTGTCCAGAAGGAAGTGGCTGCCTGGAGAGCCTCACTGGGAAGCAAAAAGGCCCATGTGGAAGTCTGTGCTGGACACACACTGAAAGTGAGATGGGTGGGGATGGCCACACACCTCCTGGGTCCACATCAGACCCTGGAAGGAATTTCCAAGGTGCCCTTTGGTTTGGAGAGGGTTAATCTGGCTGGGGCAGCATCTGGTTCCTTTTGGGTCAGAAACCTGAATATTTGGTACTCCATACCCCTGGTTCTATAAATCTGACCCTCAGAACTCATGGACACTTTCAGGCTATTAATATTTGGATCATTTTTATTTTGCTCACATGGGATTTTTTCCTGTGCCTCAATGGGACAGAGATAAAAAGTGTTGGTTTTAGAATTTCAAAGACTGTTCCGGTTTAGACTCAGGATGGAAGCATGTCTGTGTGAGCCAAAGAGAGACTTGCTGAAATGTGCTTTCTCCTCACAGAATAATTATCTTAACCCTCTTAAGAATACTGATACTTTCCCTTCCTCTGGACTTAGGAAATGGCCTGTTAGGAGCTCTTCTGATTAATAAATTTCTAGCCCCCCCTTCAAAAAAAAATACAGCAAGAGTTGCCTTAGGCCAGGGATTAACAGCTGGAGCTCTGACATCAGGAGAAAGGTACGGTTCTTAGGTATGGGCCTCTCTGATTCTGTCTCTTCCAGGCAGAACACTTAAGAATTCCCTTGTTGCTGCCATTCACTGGGGGGTGTTAGAAATCTGACATTGAGGTTTCTCCAGGCCTCAAGAAATTCTTAGAGGAACAGGCATAGGGCTCACACAAACATCTCATAGTTTAAAGTTCTGACTTGAGCTTATATATTTTAATATGTTTTTATTGATTTTTAGAGAGAGAGATAGGAAAGAGAGAGAGTGAGAGACATCGATAAAAGGGAAACATAGATTGGCTGCCTCCTGCACACCCCCTACTGGGGATTGAGCCCAATAGCCCTGGCAAGTGCCCTGACCAGGAATCAAATCTGGGAACTCTTGGTTCATGGGTCAGTGCTCAACCACTGAGCCACACCAGGTGGGCTATATATACTTCTTCAGCAATACTGACACCATCAATTATAGTTTAAAATGAGTTATTCATATTGGGTTTAACTTGATTATTAACTCTTTACACATTTTCAGTTCCATAATGTGGATGCCATGTCTTTCTTGGTCACCAATATATGCCCAATGCTCTTTGTATTAGCACAGAAATTGCATGAGTGAGAGTGTGTGTGTGTGCACCTGTGCATGTGACTGCAGACTGAACACAGGCCATGTGCTAGCAGGGCTGGAATGAATTTCAAGTATGGGACTTTAGTTTGCCCTCTGAGAGCTTATCTGTGATCCCTGGGAGGTGAGGAGTGTTGACCAAAACAAAGATGAGTATAAAGTGAGTCTCTCTGAGTCCCGATAGACTAACTACTGTGCATGGCACCCTGCAGAGCTTTAAAAGTGCCTGAGTCTTTGAAGACCTGAGGGTTTAGGAAGTCCTCTTGGATGGGACAGTCAGTTGTTCCATTAGGTGCTCTTGGTGGCCTTCTCTGTTCCTCACCCCCTGCCTTCCTTGCTCCTCTAGGTCTGACCCCTGCTGCTCCTTTAGCCTCCAGGGGAGGAGCTGCTGCACTTGCTTCTCTCCTGAAGCCAGTGTTGTGCAGGCTCACGTGGTAGGTGTGCTTGGTGGAATGTGTCCAAGTACGTAGGTGATGCAGGAAAGGAAACTGCTTTTCCATGCTGATGTAGGACAGGAGAAGCAGTGGGGGTATCCCAGCATTGGACAGTCTTGGTGTGAAGGGCAGAGAAGCACAGTGTGATGTTAGCTTGGTCTTGAGCTCTGATCTCAAACAAGCCACACAGTTTCCTCCGAGCTTCTAATTTGTAAAATGGCCCTAGTAATAGTAACTCCCTCCTAGTTTTATTGCAAGAACCACGAGAAAAGGTACCTGGCAGTACCTGTGGTCTACGGAACCAGCGAGGGAAATGGGACAACATTCTTGAGGAAGGAGAAAGGAGTGTCTGAGGCAGGATCCCTGCAGAGGCCTAGAAGAAACGTGGGAGCTGAGAATGATGAGCATTTGAGAGGAATCCTCCAGGCCTTTCTGGAAGCATCCCTCTCTGCACTGGCTGGGACCAGATTTCTCATTGACTTAATTTTAAATGTAACTGTGACTGACCACCGTCTATTGTCCCATTGCCTGGATGACCTGCCCGGGCCATTGTGGGAAGCGCTGCAGCCTCGGGGACTATGGCGTATTTTAGGGACAGTGCAGGGACTCCTGTTGTCCTCAATCCCATCTGGGCTGAGGGGCTGGTGTGAGCGAGATGTCCACCCGCTCGTCACCAGGCCTCTCGGA
Organism: Corynorhinus townsendii; assembly: GCA_026230045.1. Taxonomy (NCBI): domain Eukaryota; kingdom Metazoa; phylum Chordata; class Mammalia; order Chiroptera; family Vespertilionidae; genus Corynorhinus; species Corynorhinus townsendii. Next base: position 43,281,601 of record JAPDVU010000006.1, read on the forward strand.
GTTATATCTCTGTGGTGACGGGGCCTTCAAGGCGCCGAGACTTTGATCAACCTGTGGCAGAGGGCTGTGTGCATCCCTTCCTGGATTTCTTCTTTTAAAACACAAAAGAGATCTGGAATTGATCCCAGATAATACATCTGCCTCTTCACTGCACTTCAGAGGGGGAGGATGACAAGAAAGGCAATGAAGACAACTAAATGCATTTATGATTTATGCCCCTGTGATAAATCAATGGATGATTTCTCCCCAAAATGTGGTCACTGCCTGGTAACTCATACCAGCTGACACATCTGTGAGATGCTCAGGGGAACGGGGGCCTAGCCCCTCCTCGCCATGTGCACACCAGGCCTTGAACTCGCACCCCTGGGACGGGGATTTGGACATGAGAGAGACAGGGCCATCCCACACAGTCAGGAAGATGGCTGCTCACTGCCACCTTTCCCCCGGGAGCCCGGGTTTTCCTTTCTGCGGCCTGATGGTACGGTTCTGCTCGGCCTGCCTTGGTTCATCTCCAGCATTCCCCTCTGGGCTTGCCTTCATGTGTGGTGAGGGAGAATTTTCCATTCCCTAAAGGTGATTTGATCAGGCCAGAGTCCCTCAAAGCACGTGGGGAGAGTGGAAAATCACATTAACTCTTTCATTAACTCCAGCTGTCTGTGCCCAGTTCAAGATGGCAAGGAGATTTCATCTCCAGGGCTAGCTCAGGCCTTCGGAGGTGACTTAGAGTGCTGGCATGGGAAGGGCTGTGACGGCTTATCTGTCTAGAAGGGGGACAGGCTGTGTATGGCCAGTGAGGAGTGTCTGCCTTGCTCAAGAAGCCAGTAGTGGCCCTCATGCCATGTGTCTGCCATCTCTTTTCTCTGTGGTTTCTTTGTATCTCAAAGGCCCAACCTTGCCTTCCTGAACCTGGTAAGCTGTATCTACATCTTCCAAAATATTCTATCATTAGACATTTTCAAGGATCTATTGAACCATTTTTAGCTGCTTGGCAGCTCCAGAGCAGCTTCCTTCCCCACCATTCTGTTAAAGCATCATCTGAAGTAACGTGGGCTTTGAGGGGGGGCGGGGGCGGGAGTCACATTCATTTTACAAGTTACCTGTAAATGAAACTGCCTGGTTGTTCTTCTTATTTCCTCTTGTTGAGAAATGTCTTTGTTGCTCCATTTTTGCCTTCCTTTACAACAGACTTGAGAAACTCTCAGGATGCAGTTTAAAGAGTTAGGCAATGTCATTCTTTTTACCTTGACTTCTGAAAAAAGCATCAAAGCCATTGTCTGGGCCTGATCTGGACAGTGCAACCCCTGAGGATGGACACGGAAGCACAGGCGGGTAGAGGCTGGCACTTTCTCTGTGAGGCCAGCGAGGTTGCCGAAACTCCTGTCAGAGCAAAAGCTCAGCAAAGAGAGGTGGCTGAGATGGATGTGCTGGCAACGGGCTGGCGCGTAGGAGGCTTCTTCTGAAACCCCTGATGCTGGGACCATATCTCCCTGCTCCCTGAAGACTATTGTATAGAAAGGAAAAGGTTTCTCATTTGATGTCGCTTCTGATCCCTCACATTGCCATTGTCCCAGCCAGAAATAATATACCTGCAGCTGTGTTTCCGTAGGACAATGGGGACGTCTAATAATATATTGGGCTGATCTAAGCTGCCTTTTCTCCAGCGATGCCCCAAGGGGAAGATGGATGTTCCAAATTCATATTATCTGGTGGTGCTAATCAGAAACCATGGCTGTGGAAATGACTTGTCCTGTTTGCTCCTCTTCTAATAGGAAATCATAAATTAACACAAGCTTGATAGATTCCGCATAAGGCCAGGATGAAGCCCTCACATATTTTGTTGGATGTTACATAATTAGGCGACTTCTCAAAGGAGTTCTAATTATGCCTATGGAATAGGCTCCAGATAATGAAATGCATCCATCTCACTGGCCAGCCGTCTGTCATTTAGCACTGAGCTCCTAGTCACTCCTCTGGGGTTCACCTTCAAGCTCAAAGCATGAAGCTTTATTTACAGCCACAGAAATTGGAAATGAAATACAAAGTTATTTTACAATGTACTTCTTTACTTTTTCTAACAAAGTCAGTTTTCCTTAGCTTTATCTACTGGTAAATGGCCATGTGTAAAGGAGCTATATTAATCCCAAAACATAAAGATTCCCCCACAAATGCATTACAAAAGCTCATGGTACCGAAAAAAAAAAAAAAAAAGCCAGAGATAGGAAGAGAATAATGACAAGGACAAAGGGAATGAGTTCTTAATTCTGAATTTCATTATCTGCAACATTAGTACTTAGTAAATATTGGATAGATAAGCAGTGGGTAGATGGATGGATGGATGGACGGATAAGTGAGTGGACAGTTGGATAAGAGGGCAGATGTGTACTTAAATGGATGGATGACTAATTGGGAAGGGATGTAGATGAAAGAGAACTAACACAGGAAAGTCTACTTTTGAATGTGTTATTCTGTATTTGAGGGGCTCTTTTTTATAATAATTCTTTACTTATAAAAGAGAAGATTCTTTAAATTTTTTAATAGACAGCTTTGAGAGGTAACGATGTAGGGAATGTAGACATGGAAGAAAATAGAAGAAATATCTCTGAGACAGACTAGGTCTCATGTGTGGTGAGATATCCTTACATTCCAATTGCATAAACCACAGGATAAAAATTCATTCTTTATAAATAATAAGATAAAAGTATAAATAAGTCCTTGGTAACTAAACAGAGTTAGGGCAAAACTCTGCTTAAATTTCCCTGAAATGTAGATTGTTCCATAGCACAACAGTGAATGGATCTCAAGCCAAGAAGGGGCCAGTTGGAGTGAAGTTTATGGAGTGTTTCTGCCTCAGTTTCTGCATTTAGTAATGAGGTTGCCCAGTGGGAAGAGGAGACTTCCCATCCTGCTGCTGACTCAGCCACAGGGAAAATGCAGAGCTGCCTTCTGGCTTTTCTCCCTGACTCAAAGCCATCATGACTCTCCTCCGAGGGCCATAGGCACCAAAGGCATTTTTGCTGATTGCTATGAAGCTGTCATCTCCAACGTTGTCCCTTGAAGTACATATAGAAAGGAAGGCCTGAAAAGATGTTAAACAAAAATTTTTTAAGACAAAAGGTAAGTCTTGTTTTATGACCCATGATGCAGGGAGACTGGGGGGTTACCTGGCAGTGTGAGGGAGCCTGGACCTGCATTATCCCCAGCCCAGTTGAAAATACTTTGTGCCATCAAACACCTTCTGTCTGGCCAAGCACCTGGGGCAGCAGAATCTTTATAAGTACATGCCCACATGGTTGGTGGCCGGATTTCAGTGGGACAGCTGTGGGCAGTACTTTGGCGCTAGGTTTGGATTTTTCTCAGATGAAAAGAGCCTTTATGAACTCTGCTGACCTAAGGGTTGGTGCGTTCCTTCCTGTTTTTAGCAGAAGCAGTTCACTGTGGCTTCAGTTCCTGAAAAGCAGGTCCCCTTGTGTTGGTCGTTTATCTACATTCTGGCTGGCACAGAATTGCTGCATGAACATTGCTCCAAAAACACCTGAATTGGATCCATTCATAAGATGCACACATGAAAACAAGGCTCCAGTGAACTATGTTTTCAAACATAATGTTGGAATCCTAGATCCCAAGGATTTGAAGATACCTTAAAAGAGTGAAAGACATGAATCCGTTTTTAAGACTAAATATGACATCTGCAGGTCAGTTTTGTTTTGTTTCGTGCTAATCGATGCATAATCAGTAACCACCTTCTAAGTCAGAGACTGGGAGGAAGCAGCAAGAGTAAGCCCAAACACCATTGGTAGGGAACATGTGCTTGCAATGATTAGATGAGTGTGTTTTTATTTTGTTTCTGTTCTTTCAAAAAACAGCATTCCTACTTTAACTCAATGACACAGTGTTGAACCCTGAAAACTGATGTCCTGTCTGTTATCAACAGACCACTCCCTGTTGAGTTACAAGAAGAGACAGTCTAGTTTGCAGAATTTTTGTGAAAAATATTCGGGCCATGTATTGAAAGAGTCAATAGCAGAACTGACATAAAAAAGGTATTTTTTTCCCCAAAAAATCCAAGGGCTGCTTATATATAGCTCTCTATTATTCTGTGTTTAAGGAAAACTTCTATTTTAAGAACAAATAGCATCAGTAGGCCTCAAGATTCAAGTCCAAAAAGGCAAACCCCCCTGAGTATAGAAGGAATGCTTTAGAAACGTATATCGAATTAGGTCCAATGAAAGAAAAAATAAGTCAATCAAACATATAATGCTTTGAGTTCCCACTTTGTTCCATGCTGAGTCATTAGCATGTGGCTGAGAGAGTAAAGACCCTGGCCTGCCTTCCTCCTTCACACAACAAAACTTCATCAAGTGCAAACAGCCTGGCAAGTCTGCAGGCTGGGATCTGCCAGCAGGGGTGCTGCTAGGATGACTGGTCCAGGCACTGGGCACAGAACCAGGAAATTAATGTGTGGGTAGGCTCTATATTGTTCGGGAGGCACTCTTGGGCTTCTGCTGTGTAATTACAGTGACAAAGGCTCAGTCACTGTTTACCAGGCCTATCCTCAGGTGTAGAAATGCACTGTGAGCATACTCTCAGCGTTTGCTTGGCAGCAGGGGGAATTCTTTATCTTTTAAATGAAAAACAAAATCATTCTGCTGCTTCTGGGGTTACAAAATGAGTATTTTCACTGCATCCAGTGCCTCTCCAGCTTCCCCTCATACCTGGGCTTTTTCTGAGCCAAGCACCACTCTCTGTGCCCCAAGGGCATGCTATCCTTCACTGGATATTGGGGACAAGGACGCTGGAGAAGGACCCACACAATCGATGCGGAGCGAGTCCACCTGTGTGCTTGCGGTGACCACCCTCCTGTGGCCTGGCTCTGCTGAGGTTTGCCCTCCAGTCTCACTCAGGCCTCACCTCACACCTGGGCTTTCCTGGGCTAGGGTCCCACTCTCCCTTCCCAGGCATATACTGCTTTATCCCTCATGATGCTCCTGTTCCTCACTCAACAATAAACACACCTTTCAGATTTCAGCTCAGGCCTGCCGTCCAGTCCCCTGTGCCCCAGCGGGGTCATATTCTTTTGTCACACGTTCCCATGCGACAACACCCCCCTTCTCTGAACATTAATGTCTATTACCTTCCCTTTAGTGGTTTCATCTTCTTGTTTGGCTCCTTTGCTAAATACGTGTTCCACATGGCAGAGTCCGACCCTGTCCATGGGCACGCTACTACATTGTGCTCGGGCCTCCGTGTCCAGAAGGCCCCATGCTGGCCTAATGCTCTGCTGTTAGGTCTTGAAATCCTTAGTACTTTTTGAACAATGTCCCCCACCAATTTTATGTTGCACTGGGCCCCACAAATCATGTAGTCGGTCTGGGGCCATGTCTGATCCTGTTGGATCTGGAGGACTTGGTCTGGACTCAAGAAGCCTTCTGTAAATGAGCATTTCGGAGACAAAAGATGATCTGCCGTCATTAGGACATGAAGGATACAGGGCCTAATACCCAATATCAAGTCAGGATGCTATATATTTTCTTGGCAGCTTACTACTTAATCTGATTCTTTTCAGAAAGCTTGGCACGTGCAACCAACATTGAATTTAAGAGACGTGCATATTATGATCTAAGAAAAAAAGTTGGTTGTATAAAAGGAAGTATAAAAATGGGCTGGTCTGTTGTTAATTTTTGTCCTATTTTTAGAACCAAAAGGGTGAAGTTTAGAGAGCAAAAATGCTAATCATCTTGCAAAGTGTGCTATAATAAGCTGGGGTGAACACTGCCTTGAGGAAAATATTCTCCAAATGGCAGAGGCAGTAGAAGCAGAGGCTGGGGCTCCTTGAGGTAAATACTAGTATAAGCGCTTTGCCCTGTGCTCCTTCAGGGCCAAGGAAACACCGAGCTAACAGCGTGGCCAGTTGGAACTTCCATCACTTGCTCACACAGAACCTTAGCCGAATGTCTGCTGAGGGGTTTGGGGAAAATGCAAGACTTCACGATTTTGTCCAGGGTGCCCATACGTTTTCTGTCACTTTCTGAATTGGATACATTTTTCCCCTTCTCCCTTGCCCACCCCAAAGGTGACTGCCACAGATGGCCGAGTTGGCAGGGTTTTCCAGGCCATGCTGGCACAAGCTGTTAATAAATTAGGTGCACAGAAGTGTGATGGCAAGGCGCTTCCTCCCGGAGTTCACAGGCCTTCCAGAACATTTATGTCTCATTACAGCCGTACAGCAGTTTATGCCCTAATAAATCAGAGAAGCTTTGTGGAGATGGGCTGGGCCCTAATGAATCTTTCTGTTGGCGTTTTCCCTTTACAGACGCAAATAATGGAGCAAAACCGCCCCATCTGGCCACTCTGTAAGGGAGAACACGTAGCGGGAGCTGTTTTCTCAAGCATGACAAAGGTCACTGCAGGTAGCAGGAGTGAGGGGTGGCAGCCAGAGCTGTGAGTGACAAGGTGGAATGAAGCCATTTAGGAGCCTTTATCACTGTGATTACAGGCATTAGCTGAGCTGTCAGGGCCCTGTTCATCTGCCTGTGATGGGCCCTGGGTCTTCACTGATTTTTCACATTTAATTTCCAGACCTGTTTGCTATCTGGCAGGCACTGCAAGTGTACACACACCCTCAGCGTGGCCTGTGGGCCTATTCACTTTGATTTACGTTCCATTATCTTAATAAGGTGCACTCTCTCTCCACTCACTGGGAATGGTTGCCAAGCAGAGTGTGTGTGGGGGAGATGGGGCAGGGGGAGGGGGCAGGAAAGGATCACTTTCTTTCTCTGCCTTCCCTCACCAGTGCAAAGAGATGTGCGATGAAAGCCAAGTAAATATGGAAATTATTATTAATTATGTTGTGATGGACAGAAATGTATTATTCTGGCTAGGAAATCAACTTGTCTCTAGTGGAGGTTTACCAGATGTTAAAAATAAGTAGAAATGTGCGTGTGTGTGTGCGTACGCATGTTGTAGGGGGAGGGGGATCATATAAAAACCAGTGCCTAGAAATAAGTGAGAACTTTGTTTTGGATGTTTATGCATTTTCACAAGGGAACCCATCACCCATTTTAGAATTCAACAAATATTGATCATTTCCTTTGGACCAGGTAACTGGGTTCTCATTTCACTGGAGGAAAACCTACATCTAATTAAGCCAAGGAACCATCTTGCCTTTCCCTGCTTCTCCATCGCAGCTGGTCTGTGCTCCAGTCCTTTCTAGGGCTGTGGAAGCCAGGAGGTGCCCTGGCTGCATGTTTGTGTCTACAGAGAGGCTGTGGGAGCCTTTGCAGAGAGGAATGTACCCGCTGGGCCTATTCCATTCCGCAAAGGCTTTCTTGGTGCGTCTTCAGTCATCTCTTTGCTGACGGGAAGGCAGAGGAAAAGGGAGTTCCAGATTTATCCAGAGTGACAGGGAGGGCAGAGCTCCTCCCTCAGCCTGGGCTCCTCTCAGGTTTATAGGACACCTCCCTTCCAGTTTTCCCAGCCAATGGCCAGGTGAGGGTCACAGACTCTGCGTGGAAATACAGCTGCACTGGGCAGGCACCAGGGAGGTTTTGGCCTCTCTCCCAGCAGAATTATGCAAAAGTCCGAGGAGAGAGGGAAGGAGGGAGGAGGCAAAGCCACTCCCTAGCTGAAAAAGCCCTGGAAATGTAGACTCAAAGCCAAGTGCTGTTTGCAGATTAGGGTTGCCAAGGCCCAGCACCCCAAGACTCAGGGAGAAAGTGGAATCCTGGAGGAGTTAGTAATTGGCCACAGGTGGGTTTCCCTCTCTCCCCGGCTGTGATGGGAAGGTTAGTGAGACCTGATAAGGTCACAAAAGGACAGTAATGTCTTGACTAAAGTGATTGTGCTCTGCCAAGGGAAAAGAAAATTGGCCCTTCAGAGGGGTTCTCCAGATACCTGGAAAGTTGTCCTATCATCTTGCTTCATCAGGGTCCCAGCACTCACTGAGGCACCTGCCCTGTCAGACTTCGCTCGGGGCTGAGTGTGTCTGGAGAGCTCCTTTGGTTCTGAATGTTGAATACACAGCGACGGTTTTTGTTGTGTGTTTTTTTAAGGTTTCCATCTGAAGGTGGCTGAGCCCTGGAAGGTAATTGGCATCTTTGCTATTAGAGCAAGTAGTGCTGTTACTGGCTAGTTTCTTAATCAGGTTGATCACTTTGCAGTTCTAGGTAAGAGGATCTGGAGAGAGAGCAAGCTGGGGGTGCTGTGTGTCCCAGGGGATGAGGCCAAGAGGAGGAAGCAGCCAAGGGGGTATCACTTGGTTCAGTGCCCTGCCCCAGCGCCATGTTATAACCCCACTTAGGCCTTTCCCTTCCTCTGAGATCTTGGACCGACCCCAAAACTTGTTCATGTACCCCATTTCTCTTCCCTAAAATCTGCCGATGGACACTCTAGCCTCACCTTAGGGGGTCATTTTGCAGAAGAAAAATGAAAGATAAAAAGGGTTTGTTGGGAATTGTCTGTGCTCTCCCAGGCTTAACTCAGCAGTACATTTATGGCTTAGTCAAGACTGAGGGTCTTTCCTAGGCTGCATGCTTGGCATCACCAATATGCCAGCTAAGCCACTTTCAAACTAGATAACCTTGTACAAGATGCGTAAGTCATCTGTGCCCTGGCTCTCCTGTGTGGGAATAGGGATTGTCTTGCTAATTCTCTCTTAGGGTTGTTTCTAGGATTAAAGCAAAGAATGCCTGTAACAGCCACTGTGGCTGGCACTAAGTCCATATTCAATAGATGACAGCTGTCATGACCATGATGATAATGACAATGACATTGTTACTTGGGGAACGAAGAATCCAAAGACCAGAATGATAGTTTATAGATGACAAATAGGTTTAATTTCATATGCCAAGTTCTATCAATGGGAGACTGTGTTAAGCAAGATTCTGAGAATGCATATGGACTCAGTGAAGAACACTGCCTTTAGAGATAGAATCAAGGAGGATGACATACCATCAATTTGATATCTCCTTAATAGCCCACTGCTGCCCCCAATAGCTGTGTAATCTGGGTTAAATCTACCTCTCTGAGACTGTTATTTTTTTAACCTGAAATATGGGAAGGTTGGACCACCTCACTTTCTTGGAGGTGTTAAGCTGGCTGTTAGAAGGGTTTGGGTATAGGGAAAATGATTTTTGAGTAGATTTTGGAAATGTTTTGTCTAATTTAACAAGTTAAGACAGATTTCCTTATCACAGGACTTGTGAGAACCTTTAATGTGCTTGAAAATTCCAAATGGGGACATTTTTCCCAAACATACCTGATCACGAACACATTTGTTTTTATAACAATAACAACTTGTGAGACAAGTGTTATACAGAATGGACTTTGAGAAACTAGATTATCCCCATGGTCCAATTTTTTTTCCCTCTCCAAAGCCTTGAAATCTGTAAGTCTTGAAAACGCAGATAATTTAATGACTGCTTCTCCACACCATGAACTTTTCACATCTTATCAAAAAAATGCACACTTAAAAGCTACATTTAAATGATGATTCTTCATTGCTTGGAACAACTTTGAAAAATACCAAATGTTATATTTGGTAGAACAGTAATCCTTAATGTTTATAACCCCTTCATTCTGAATCCCAGGTTTAGTTGCAAGTCATTCTGATACATTTGGCTCACTCTTTGGCTAAATCACTTTTTTCCCCTCAATATTTAACCTCCCTTTGGGGGCTGGTCTATACCAAGGACCCGTGGGATGAGAGACACTCTCCCTTCTCTACCTTAGACTCCAGTTGCCTGTCATCCTGTCTAGGCTGCCTGAGAGGCAAGGGAAAGCCCCAGTATGTCTCACACTTGCCCGGCCAGCTTCTGTGTCTTCCATGCAGGTGAGGTTAGCAAGGGAAGCAGCCTGATGGTACTTGAAATCTGAAGGTTTGATTGATCATTGGTCATCCTAATATATAAAAACCCAGTGTCCATAACGACCGACTGAAGATTCGACCAAACACCAGAAATTAGTCCTGCAGTCAGTGCTAGGTTGCCGTGGCGACCCAGAACTGACTGCCACCAGTATGGGTCAGCAACCCAGCACTGACTGCTGAGGGGGCTGCGGATCAGGCCTGGAAAGAGGCCTGAAGAGAGAGGCAGGGTCTGATCCGCAGCCTCTGTGGCAGCTGTTGATCAGCCATTGCCTCTCTCTTCCTCTCCGGGCTTTGCTAGCAGCTGTGCTTCTGTTTCTCTCAAAGCCTTCACGAGGGCTGCTGATCAGCCCTGCCTCTCTGATCAGGCCCAGAGACACTGACTGGCTTAGAAACCAACCAATCAGAACCAAATCTGGGTGAACTGTAAGGAGCCAATGGCTGCCTGGGAGGCAGAGCTTTTGATGCTGACTGGCATAGAAACCGATCAATCAGAACCAAATTTGAGTGAATTGTGAGGAGCCAATGGCTGCCTAGGAGGTGGAGTTTTTGACGCTGACTGACATAGAAACCAACCAATCAGAACCAAATTGGCTGGCAGGGGAGGGCAGTTGGGGGTGAGATCAGGCCAGCAGGAGAAGGCAGTTGGGGGCAAGATCAGGCTGGCAGGGGAGGGCTGTTGGGGGCAACCAGGCAGACGGGGGGGGCAGTTGGGGGCAAGATCAGGCAGGCAAGGGAGGGCAGTTAGGGGTGATCAGGCAGGCAGAGGCAGTTGGGGGCGAGATCAGGCCGGCAGGGGAGGGCTGTTAGGGGTGATCAGGCAGGCAGAGGCAGTTGGGGGTGATCAGGCAGGCAGGCAGAGAAGTTAGGGGCAATTAGTCAGGCAGGCAGAGGCAGTTAGGGGCAATCAGGCAGGCAGGGAGGTGAATGGTTAGGAGCCAGCAGTCCAAGATTGTGAGAGGGATGTCTGACTGCCTGTCCCACAGGGATTGGGCCTAAACTGTCAGTTGGACATCCCCTAAAGGGTCCCAGATTGGAGAGGGTACAGGCTGGGTTGAGGGAACTCCACCCTCCGTGCACAAATTTCGTGCACTGGGCCACTAGTTAATAAATAACTTTCTCTTTTTTGTTATCCCCGAAGGTCATTAAAACTATATTTTTGGTCAATTATGCTGTACAGTAACTTTGGGTAATTGGTCTCTTTTAGCAAGTAAACACTTAGAAAATGCTTTGTGCTTGGAACATAGATATAGTCCCCAATGTTCCTTTCTTCTACTGGATGACATAGAACATTAGTTTCCAAACTGGTCCCATGGAGTGCAGGCCCCTGCCATTCATGAGTGAGTGAGTGAGTGAGGGAGAGGAGTGTTGGAGGTTAAGAGTAAAAAGGGGGAAGGAGGATAGAGATTTGAGGAAAGAAATAAATGCCAATTATTGTTTCCAGAGAGTGGGGCAGAGACTAGATCAAGGGAAAAGTAGAGTATGTTCAGCAATGGGAGGGGCCACTTGAGATTTTAAATTATAATTCAAAGGGGACTGGTCAACACAGTTGTGTGTTTTTCCGCAGCTGTACTAGCTGCTTGGGTACCAGCGCAGAGGAGATGGAAGGTTGTATCTAATTAGTGGTGGAGTACAAGTCATATGGAAGGAGAATTAATGGAATTGAGAGTGGGTTCAGGAAATGAGCCTTGGAATCGAAGGTGGATAAGGAAGGAAATGAGGATAAGAGGCAGGTGATAGGCTGGTTGTCTGAAAATTGAGTGCAGAAAATCGAGGTTTTGGAGTTAACACAGGATTGACAATAATAAAGTATTGACAGTGACAATGACTTTTTGTCAGGCTAGACCATTCACGTGCCCTCCAGTTGCTGCCCTCTCCTGACCTTCTGACCACTCCTGGGTACTTTAGGATTGGGCTCACTGCCTCTCCGTCTACCATCTTCCCATCGTCATTCTTGGTGACATTAACATTCACACAGATGGATCATTCAACATCCTAGCTTAATTCCTTAATACGATCCCTCCTGAAGGTGATGTCCTCTGTCCACCTCAACCATCTGCTCCCATGGTTATATCCTAGATTTTGGATCACTTTTTAAAAATATATATATTTTATTGATTTTTTACAGCGAGGAAGGGACAGGAATAGAGAGTTAGAAACATTGATGAGAGCAAAACATCAATCAGCTGCCTCCTGCACACCCCCTACTGGGGATGTGCCCACAACCAAGGTACATGCCCTTGACCAGCATAGAAGCTGGGACCCTTGAGTCCGCAGGCCAACACTCTATCCACTGAGCCAAACCGGTTAGGGCATGGATCACTTTTTATTTATTGAAAAAAATGTAACTTTATTGTTAAAAGTATCTCAGATGCCCCCCTTTTTTCCCATTGATCCCCTCCACCCTCCTAGGCCTTCACCACATTATTGTCTGTGTCCATGGGTTATGCATGTATGCATATAAGTTCCCAGGTTAGTCTCTCCCCACCCACCCCTCACCTCCGCCTTCCTTCTGAGATTAATCAGTGTGTTCCATGCTTCTATATATCTGGATCTATTTTGTTCCATGGTATAAATTCTCCACAGGTTTTTATCTTTCATAGAACCCTGATTGATCTTCTGCAGAGGTAGTCTTCTCTGGAACATGTTCCTGGAAGTGCTGGGTTTGAATCCCAGTGTGACTACCAGCTTCCCATCCATTACTTCCCCAGGCTTCCATTTGATAAATGGTTCATGCAGAGCAGTTGTGGGAACTGTGCACTGGCACACTAAAAACCCTGACTCAATGCTTGGCTTATAGCTGCTCCTCAGTAAATGTTAGTCCCTTTCCTCACCTCTTCCCAGCAGCTTGATATTGGACTTAAATCACAAACTCCTTCTGTTAAAGAAATCATGCTCTTTACACATAACAGAGCCAATCAAAGCAATGGTTAATGGAGGTTGGAATAGATGCATTGGTATCATTGCCAGCTTGTGCCTGAGTCTTGGTAGGACCTTGATGGATTCTGACTCTGTACTTGGGCACAGTTGAGTTGCTCAGCCCCTCATGCACCAGGGTGCATGTTGTGGGGTGGTGAACAGGGGTCATCTTGGGCCCTACATGCTGGGCTGTTGGCAGGACAGAAGGGTTCAGATAAATGAGCCATGTGGACAGAATCTGGGAAAACAACCTTCTGCTTCATCTTGATATCTAGGTCATAAGGATTGTTCTTGCAAGGAGCAGAGACCAAGTTCACTTTCTCTAAGGAGTACTCCTGATATTCTGTTATCCAAAGAAGGTCGGAGGAGCACTGCCAGCTGCCTGCCAAGACAAGGCAGAGTGGATTAATTAAAACTAAAAATAGATCTCAACTGGAATTACTCTTGTAAGTAGAGGGAAAATAGATTGGCCAGAGCTAAGACTTTTGTGGCCATCTCCCTTGCATTTAACTTTGACCCCCAAAATGGCTAAAGCAGAAGAATTATTTTTGGTACCAGGTAGGCTGTCTGACATCCATACTGCATTAGTTCTGGTCCTGCATATTTAGGGAGTTAGTTATGACATTTAAAAATTTTTTTTTTTTTTTTTACTTTTTAAACTCAAATGATGTGAGGTATTTGAGAGTCAGAAAGGAGTTGATATATATGTGCCCTTGAGCATAAACTGCCCCCCCCCCCCCCCCCGCCGCCTCAGTTAAAGAAGTAAATGTTGTCTCAGGAATAAAATGTATCCAATTTACTTTAAAAGCTTGTGTTGTTTTGGTTTTGTATCCCAAAATATGCAACTTTACATATTAAAGTTAAAATCATTGTAATGTTGAATGTTCTTGAAGAGGAAGCAGTAACAGTATTTGGTACCATGAGCCTCATAGCCACTTACTAGAAGGTTGGAATGGCTTATTTTGTACAAGGAAGCCTAATTTTGGTAGTGCTATAGGATGGTGGGGAAAAAAAAAGGCAGACCTGAACATATGTGATCTCTTCCAAGTTTTCTTTTCTCAAGGCCAAGAGCTGGAAATGGCAAGATTGATTTGATATTTGAACTAACGAAAATTTTTGCTCTCATCACCTGAGCTTATAAATGGTAATCTTCAATAAAAAGAATTGGCCTCTATTTCAAGACAAATAGATTTAAATTCTTTTCAAATAAGTATCAAAATGTAACATACCTTCAAAAACAATGCGTGAATTATGAATGGTGTGGAGTGAATAGATAAAAATCCCATTAGTAATGGTTTGAAACAATTTGATGGATTTGAAAAATTGTCTTTTGTAGCCAAAATGCTTTCTCTTTTATTCTCCTGTCCCAGGAACATGTTATAAATCATGTTTTATTATTATGAAATATTAATTTTTTATCCCAGTAGATTCATTATTTGGGTAGAAAAAAGTCAAATCCCTGAACCAAAGAGAATATTAAAATCATGTTGTGGCCATAGGAGTGGAGTTTGATTGTTTAAGCCATGGAAGGAGGAGGAGAGGACAGAATAAATTTACTCTTAAAAATAGATGTTCATCAGAGACAGAGAAAGGTAAAGGACCACAGTATTTAGAAGGGAAAGTTGAGTTACCTTTAGAATATAGAGTGATAACTTTGTGACTGAGAGAGAAATGAAGCAAGAGGTGAAAGATTCATAGGACAGAAATGCTGATGTTTTTTAAGACGTGGGAATAGAAGTAGGTAGCTATAGATGGACTCTGTTTTTGAAGATTTCTGTTGAATATAATTATCTGAGCTGAGGGATCAGACAAAAGTTCTAGGGACTTACATCAGGGGACTGGAGGGGCCAGAGGGAATCCTAGGATCAATTGTCCTTTCCAGTTTGGCTGGAGGGGATTCCAAGAGTGAAGTGGCCTAGCTATGGCAAGAGTAGAACTATCTTACGCTTTAAGATTATGTGCCTGTCTGAACCAGTGTGGGAAATCTGAGTGAAATTTTTTCACTGCTGTTAATTTAAATTTTAAAACCTACACTTAATGAACACTGTTAACAATAGAAAGAAATATTTCAGTTCTTCATCTTTCGTGTGGGAATAAAGATAATTTTCTCAGACAAATCACTTTTGTAAGCGGGATTCATAGGACATGATTGGGTGAGGTTGGAATTGTAAAACAGCTTGCAAATTCATTTAGAGGTGAAAAAACTGTTCACTAGTAGGGGGAGAGTGGGGATCACCAACTATGTCCCTGGATCAAATGTGTAGATACTTCCAAAGATACGTCTTCATATTATTGTGGAAAAGGAGAAGCTGATAATCTTGCTCAGCTCAACAACGTTTCCTTTTTACTTTAAGGTTTTTGTTCTGTTGGCTGCACAGATGTTTCTAATTTTTCTGGGTGTGTTTATATGTTTGCAAGTTTCTGAGGCTGTGCTGATGAATGGCATTTTTACTGAATTTATATGTAGCTTTCAGATAGTAAAAATGTGCTTAAGCTTCTTCAGCTTACCCTGACCCCCAGCCTGGGTCTCGTCTAAGAAACATGCTCTACTGTCTTAGTATCCTCAGGGTTTCCCTGATCGGTTCCTGCACATGCTACTGTAATTAAAATACTGAAGTGGGGAACTGGCTTTTGTGAAGTTAATGGCATGATCACAAGAGGCTGGATTCACTCTCGATGGGTTTCTCTTGGATGGCAAGGATTGGCCCAGCAAGGTGGTCCTCAATGAGCATCCCATTACATCGTCTTCTACAGAAAAGAACATTTACTTCCAATGACAGTAGGGACTTTTGAATGGGATGCTTGGGAGGTTTGAGGGCCTTATAGCCATTTTGTTAAATTTCTTAAATGGAATTATGATCAACAGGGGGTAGAGGTGAGAGAGCCCTTCCTCTGGCTCAGTTACTCCCAGGTGTGTTGTGAGCACTTACTCCCTGTGTTCCAGGTACTGTGCTGGCCACGAGGCGAGAGTGGGGGAGGGGGTGGACAATGGCCCAGGGGATCGGGGAGATGCCCTGGTCCATTCTAACTGGGAGAGCTTTTTGTTTGTTTGATTATTATCAAATGGCCTTTTCTATACAAAACCTTACAGCCATCGGAAATTCATTTTTTTAAAAAATATATATTTTTATTGATTTCAGAGAGGAAGGGAGAGGGAGAGAGAGATAGAAACATCAATGATGAGAGAGAATCATTGAACGGCTGTCTCCTGCATGCCCCCTACTGGGGATTGAACCCACAACCCGGGCATGTGCCCTTGACCGGAATGGAACCTGGGACCCTTCAGTCCGCAGGCTGACGCTCTATCCACTGAGCCAAACTAGCTAGGGCCACAGGAAATTCTTATCTGGAATTTTCCCTTTCTATTCTAGTATATGAGACAACCCAGGGGTGGGAGGGAACACCAGGTGAGGTCCTGACTGCTTCTCAGGTGTTTCGTCTAGGACACCAGGTCACTATGTATGTAGACACAGGACAGTGAAAATAGAAAACAGAGGCAAAGGGTGAAGAAGGAGGAAGGTTGGACAGGCAGGAGAAAGTGAATTAACACTTAAATGTCTATATACTCCAAGCTTTTCATCTGTGACCAGCTTAGTCTCAGAGAAAATAGGTGACTTGCCCAAAGCTACAGAACTAATAAACTGGGACTCATAATTTTAATTAACATTGGCATAATTGCGAAGTGTTGTGCGTTGTGCTGTGTCCTCATTGTCTCATTTATATAAAACACCCCACAGCAGGTATGCTCATACACACACACACACACACACACACACCAAAACCCCAGTAATGTAATGATAACAAAGAAAAGTAGTTCACTAAAGAGATGAGAAGAAAATGGAGAAGCAGAATTAGTGTGTGTGTGTGTGTGTGTGTGTGTGTGTGTGTGTGTACCAAGAGTTCTATGTTTTATGTAATTAGAATATGAGATCAATACGGAGTAGAGTCAAAGAATTTTAAGTTCAGGAAGGAAACATTAATGCTCTCAGAATGGGCTTTAAATATACCTTTTTTTCATAAAAATGTCTGGAAACCTGAAAATGCAGATTTGCTTTCTCTCACAAGGCCATCAACAGCGATTCCAAAGCAGCAGGCCTGTAGACCATGTAGGGACTAGCTATGCTCCCACCAATACCCACTGCCCTGTGCACAGCTAGGCCAGCCCAGATGACGGCTTGAAGCTGAGCTATGAACTTTAGTTTCAGATTTGCTTAAATTGTATGACAGTGCAGTGAAATATGGACATGAAAAGAGAAATATGAAAAGTGAAAACTGAATCCCGGTTATCTGGCAAAGGCAACTAGATAAAGGTCCTCATAAACAAACCAATATAGATTCTGTTCTCTCCATTTGCACTCTCTCTAGAGAGTTTCTCACTGACAGGAATAAAAAGGAAAGAGAACTGGAAGTTCATTTTTTAAAGTAATTTTTAAAAGCATGTTATTATTTATTTTAGAGAGAGAAGAAGCATGAAAGATACAAACATCAATGATGAGAATCATCGATCAGCTGCCTCCTGCACGCCCCACACTGGGAACAAGCCAGCAACCCTGGCATGTGCCCTGACCAGGATTTGAACTGGTGACCTCTTGGTTCACAGCTTGACACTCAACCCCTGAGCCATACTGGCTGGGGTGGAAGTTCATTTCTGAACACTCGCATCAGATTTCTACATGGAATTCACAGATGCAAGCAGCCTAGAATTGCTGGGAGATAACTTGTGTGGGCCTTGAACTCTCTGCTCCCTGGGTAAGGGCTCTGGGAGCCAGCTTCTCTGTGTGGATCTGCTTGCTAGGTCCTGAAATAAAAACACAAAGACACACATAGACTAAACCCTTCCAAGTGGACGTGGGTAACAGTGCGAAGTAGTGGTCACAGCATGGATTTGGGGTCCAGTGACCAGCATTCGAATCCAGACTTTGCTACTTGGGAGCCCTGAGACCATGGACAAGCTCTTGGTGGGGAGGGAGGGGTTTCTTAATCTTCCATGAGGAAATAAAATGGTGGGGATTAAATTAGTGCACACAGCATATCTAGCACAGGGCTTGGGCAGAGAAGCTTTTCCTCAATGCTTGCTACCAACTGTTCTCCCTCTTCTCCCAATTCTGCATCCACCACCACTGTTAGTTTCTTAGGCTACTGTAATGAAATACCACGAATGGGGTGGTCTAAATGAACAGAAATTCATTCTCTTAGTCTGAAGTCAACTGTCGGCAGGGCCATGCTCCCTCTGCAGGCTCGAGGAGAGGGTCTCTTTCTTGCGTCTGCTGATTGCCCACAACCCTTGATGTTCTCTGGCCTGTGGCAGCGTAACTCCAATCTCCACTTGTCTTTACGTGGCCCTCTTCCTTCTCTGTGTCTGTGCCCAGATTTTCCTCTTCTTACAAGGACAGCAGCCATGGCATTAGGGGCGACCTTAATCCAGTATGACCTCATCTTAACTTGATTACATGTGCAAACACCCTTTCTCCAACTAAGGCCAAAATCACAGGGATCAGGGCTTTGCAGAATCCAACCCACAACAAACAAACACCGTCTTTATCTTAGGCCCCAGGGAGCCTTGCCTGCATCCCAGGTCAGGAGCATTTTCTACAGTCACCTGCTTTGCCAGCTGCATATCTTGTCCTTGTCATCTGTGAGTGGATCCTGCTGATAGCCAACATTGGTTTAGCAACTTCTTCATGGTATCTGTTCTGTCCTGTGTTTCCTTGATGTGTTTTGTGGTTGATTAAATTTTGTAGATACCTGATAAAAAGGCAGGAGATACTCGTACCTTCCTCATTTACTGTGAGGCTCAGGAGACAGCATACAAAATTGAAAACTATTCTTAAATGTTTGACATGTTCATAAACTTCTCCTCTGTGAGGAGAAGCTCTCAGCTGATCACAGACACGGGGAAGCAGCCCAGTGGGGTCAGTTTGATGAAGGGTCCTGGCTGGATGGTGAGACTCAGCCAGATAGGAGGAGGGTCTGCAAAGCTGCCTTATCCTTCACGCCCCTCTGTTTGCTGGCTGCATGTGTCCAGCCTGCATGGAGTATTGGAATCTGCAGAGACAGCTGCTTACCTTCAAATCCAGAAGACAGAAAGCCCTGACTTTGATAAAATGTCACCTAAACGTTCTGTTGACTCCTGCATGTGTGTCTTAGCATCTGGGCCAAATATGAAAGCGACAACCTTCCAGAGCAAAGGCCCATGGCCTATGTCAGGACTGCTCAGCCTCTGAGAGTGCAGAGTGCTATGGCCTGGCTCCGAAACACGCAAAAGAACGAAAACAACCAAAGCAAACAAGTTAGCAAACCAACAAACAGAAACACCTGGAATGAATGAATCAGAGGTCCTCCAAGTTTTTCTGCAATGTGCCTACTCTACTATTATTGCATGAAAGCAGCCATAGACAATATGTGCACAATTGGGTATGGCTAGGTTCCAATAAAGCTTTATTTATAGAAACAGGCAATGGGCCAGATTTGGCTCATGGGCTATAGTTTGCCAACCCCTGGAATGAGTCAATCTGATTTTTTTCCTTCTGGTGTCTAGAAGCTATTTCTACATTTCCTTCTATATTCTAGAAGCTCATTCCTTTCTCTTTTTTTATACAGTATATAGTACAGTGTGTAAGAGCCAGCTTCTAGAGAAGAAACACCTGGGTTTAAGTCCTGCTGTTGTTGTTGAGGTGCAATGTAAGCCTAACCTCTCTTTTCCTCTGGGAAAATAATGTAGTACATATAAAGTGCTTAGCATGGTGGCTGACTCATAATATCTCCTTGAGAACTGTTGGCCGCTGGCTAGCACTACAAACAATGGCAGAAAGACTGTTCATAGATGCCACCTCCGGACAAATATTTTGTGTTTTGTGGAGTTGTTTTCAGTTACTGTTGCTTGATTCCCTTCTCCACTTTGTTAGGTGAAAGTCATCACATTCTTCTGTGCTTTCATCCTGTAAGTATTAACATATATCTGTTTTTCCTTGTAGTCTGTGGGATGCTGCAGGGCAAGGAGTGCCCTCACTTCTCTGTATCCTACCCCATCATCCCCCTACCCCCCAAATAGTGACCAGCAAGCATTTGCTGAATTACCTGGCTAGGCTAGAAATGCTTTTTCCTGTGGTGTTTTGAATTGTCCTATTTCTCATAGCAGCACTATATTAATTCAAGTCAGGAATAGAGCAAACTCACTATTCAGGTAGACCAGGATTTCCAAAGTAGACCCTATGGGCCAAATCTGGCCTGCTACCTGTTCTTGTAAATAAAGTTTTATTGGAACACAGCCATGCACATTCATTTACATACTGTGTGGCTGCTTTTTCACTACGCAGCTGAGTCGAGTTCTTGCAGCAGAGACCATATGGCCCAAAAAGCCTGAAATATTTACAGAAGAAGTTGGTAGACCCGGGCTAACTCTTCCTCAGTACCCAGGCTAACACTTACTAAACTGCAGAGGGTTCAGACAATGACTCAGACTGTGCACAGAGACAGAACGTGTCCTCCCTGTCAAGGTGTATAGTCAAGCATTAGAGTAATGTCCAGATGGAATCTACAGGCCAATAAGGGATCCAAGAGAGTTTCAATTACTAGGCTCAAGTTAAATGTCATACCAGTTCTCACTGTGGGTTTCAGACCCACTAAAATTTAAGCTTGGGACATGGCTGCAGTTCCCAAATTGTGTACCCAGGCACCCTAGGGCATGGCAGCAAAATCTCAGCAGCTCTGTAGGACATTTTAAATGTCCAAGGGAAGCACAGTGACACTCAACACTGACCTCACATGAAACTGAGTTCTGGTGGATCATGCTGCTTTTTTTCCAGTAATGTCACATCTTTGTGAGGATGAGTTGGGGGCAGTGGCTGGGATGGAAAAGGCAAGTACCATGTGAAAATCAATGTGGGACAGGAAATGGGGGTGTTACTATTCAGCCTGCTCCATGGGGTGTAAATTTGGTTGTTTAAGGATACAAAATGTTATTTTTTCAAACGCCTGTTAAGATGTAACTACTTACTTAATGAACAGGACGGCTGGGTTTTTTGGCCTGGGGTTGTCGTGAACCTGGAAAGGTCTGGTACCTCTGGTCTGTGCTCTTTACGGCAGCACATCTGAGTGCCAGGAGGAAGCACGCAGTATATTCTGATAGTCAAGCAGGACTTCCCTTTTTCTTGTGTAAACCATTTCCAAGTCTTTAAAAGAAATGAAAATTCTGGTATATAGAAGGGAAAACAGGAAATCGATCTACTCACAACTAGTTGGTTAAGATGTCCCAATGTTTCTAAACCAAAAGGAGTCACTTGGATTCGGCTCCATCAGTCAGTAATAATTTAATGCTTATTCTATGTTGGAGCCCTGCCACTGAGCAGAAAGGGCTTCCGGGAGTCATTGTAGGGGTCACTTCTAAAGGCTCTGCATCTCTCCCACACCCCGCAGGTTGCATTGATTGTCAAAGGGGATCTTTAGCTGCTCCTGCAGAGCAGTCACCCTGGATGAGATGCACAGGATCCCTGGAAACTCTCCTCCAGAGAATGATCCTTCCCTATACAGAGCCCCGACAGCATCCTTCGTCTCAACCCCTTGTCCAGGGAGGGATTTTTCCAACCCATGAGAAACACTCTGTAATTTTTTGCCTTTAACAAGAATGTTCTTAGTCAGTATATGCACTGGTACCCCTCTCCGTTTTATTTTCTCCCATGTTGTAGGAGCAACTTCTTAGATTTCGTATTTTCTTATTGTTTATAAGATCACACGGGCCTTTAAAAACAGAAGAAAGGGATTAGCAGATAAATCCTTAATTAATGGCTGTTTTGTTTTCAAGAGCATGGGGCTCTTATTCCTTTCTTTCCATTAACTGGTTGGACCCCCGTTATAAATATCCTATGTCTTCTAAATTACCTGCTGAAGTTCGCCAAATGGAAGCCATTTGTATCCATAAAGAGACTTTCATTTATTTCCTTCTCTCCTCCCTCTTCTCCATAGTCATTGTTTTAATTTGTTACCTTTTTCACTTGCTCCTTTTTGTCTTCCTTTCTTCCCTTCTGTCTTTCTCCACCCCCCATTCCTCCCATGAATGCCCAGGCAGTTCAGGAAGGAGGGAGGAGGGACAAGGCCCAGTCGAACAGCTGTTAGGAGCATGGGCATTGGACTTGGTGAGGTTTATGTTTGTTCCTATTTCCTCTGTGTAGCTGCCTACACTTGGCCAGCCCTCAGTCTCCAGCCTGCATTATGGTGACAGTAAAATGGGCTCGAAGGGCGGATAGAAAGATTGAATGATGTAGTGTCCATAAAGCCATTGATATAGTTTCTGACACAGAGAGCTCCAAAGTCATATGTGCCCTCACGGATGCTAATAATGATAGTGACAGTTGTTAAATCTTGCAGTCGACTTACAATCTTTCCCTGGCTTTTTGAGCAGCAGTGTTTGACACAGTTGATCTCGCCCCCTCCTGGAGGTTTCCTCTCTTCACTTGGCTGCCAGGATGCTCAAGTTTCTTGGTTTGCCTCCTCTCCCCAGCCTTTCCCTCTCAGTCTCTTTTGCCAGTTCCTCCTTTCCTTGATCTTCAGTGCTCCAGGGCCAGTACTTGGTGCTTTCTTCTCTATCTATGCTCACTCCCTTGGAAGGTGATCTTATCTGGGCTCATTTGTCTCAATGTCATGTACCTGTTGACAACTCCTGAACGTACAGGGTAGGGCAAAGGTAGGCTTATAGTTGTGAGTATACAAAGCACAGAGTTTACTCTTTTTAAAAAATATATGTTTTTATTGATTTCAGAGAGGGAGAAAGAGATAGAAATGTCAATGATAAGAGAATTATTGATTGGCTGCTGCCCACACACCCCTACTGGAGATCTAGCCCAAAACCCAGACCTGTGCCCTGACTAGGAATCCAACTGTGACTTCCTGTTTCACATGTCAACAGTTGATGCTCAACCACTGAGCCTCACTGACCGGGCACATAGTTTATTATTATTTATTATTGTGTTATTTTCCATGTGTACAACTGTAGACCTACTTTTGTCCCACCCTGTATATTCCCAGGGTATACATCTCTTCTGATGCTCAGACCTGTACATCCAACCTGTGTCCCACATCTCTCCCTGGTTGTCGAATGAGCATCTCAGGTTTCTATCCAAAGCTCAGCTCCTCATCTGCCTCCCAGCCTGCTCTCCTCTCAGCCACCTCACTTGTGTTTGATGGCAACACTGGTCTAGTTGCACAGCCAGAAGCTCAGAGTCTTGTCCCTGGTGCCCTCTCTCACCCCTGCACCATCCAGTCAACCAGAAAATCCTGGAGGCTCCACTTCAGATATTCCTGGAACCTGACACACACCCCTCCCCCATTGCCAGCACCTTGGTCCACTCACCTGACTACTATGCTAGCCACCTACCTGGTCTCACTGCCTCCTTGACACCCCACAGTAGCCAGAGTAATCCATGGAAACTGTATGTCAGTTTCCTCTGTGCATGGTCCTCTGCAGGTTCCCATTCTCTCAGAGTAGAAGCCAAGTTCTTATAAAAAAGCTGCATCCCTACTTGCCCCGCTGTACCTGTCCACCTGCATCCCTGACTTCTTTTCCCATTCTCCTCTCATTTCTGTGTCTCCAGCCTGGCTGGCCTCCTCACTCCTTTGAGATAAACCAGTACTTTCCTGCCTCAGGACCTTTGCACTGCCTCTTCCCTCTGCCTGGGATACTTTTCCTCCAGATGTCTGCAAGGCTGACTTTCTCACCTCCTTTAAGTCTTTGCCCAGATCTCCCTTTCTCCATACGGCCTCCTGTGACCACCCTATTTAAACTGCGTCTCCCCACTGACTCTGGTTTGATAACTCCAGGTGCCTCTTGATTTGCTTTAGCTTTTCCCCTCCATAGTATTTTCACTTATCACCTTTTCACATACTACACAATTTAACAACTTATTTGTAAGGTTTGTTGTTTATTCCTGTCCAATAGAATGTTGGTAGCATGGGGATGGAGATCTTTCTAGTTTTTTGACTGATGAATCCTAGGTGTTCAGAACAGGGCCCCATTCATAATAAACGTTCAATACATATTTGTTAAATCATTATCATTACAATTTGATTATCTGGCTAGTGGTATGAGTATTGAATCTTCATTGTTACATAGATGATTAATTGGACCAACTATCCTTTTTTAATGCAGCCAGTGATTTGATAGAAGAATTGTATCTGATTGAGACAGAAATATGAATCATTTGAAATCATATGGGAAATTAGAAAAGTGTGACTTCATAGGTGTAATTTATCAGGGCAGGATGAATAGATTTTGTGTCATTTGAGGGTTTCGTGTTGCTTTTTCATTTCCACTGTGCCTCAAATAAGAAGGAAGAATGCTAAGCTGGCCCTGCAAGGACTTAGGCTAGTCTTCTGGAGAAAGATACCTTTCAGGAGGTAATGCAGCAAAGCGCCTCTCAACTAGGGTTGTTCTGTTGTCTCACCCTGTGAGCAATTCTATTTTATGCTATTGAGTGGCTTATAAACAGCAGGAAATCTGAAGCTTGTCAGTGCAGCTTTCCTCTGTTTTTCAATGTGTTTAAAGACGGCATTACAAATATTTTAGCCCTCTACCCTCATGGGCTGCGACATCTGGATCCTCTGGGGTGCCATAGCAATCCTGCGACCTGGATGACCTGCAGAGGGACAGACTGTGGATACACCAGGGTAGCTTCCAGTCACATGTGGCCAAGATGGTCAGTTCAGCGAGAAGGGGAAGAGAGGTGTATGATGGAAGCCTCGCCACACCTGGCTTGCCTTGCTGGGAAGAGGTTATCAGAACGCCAAAGGAAGGTGCCAGAAATATATTCCCAGCACACAGCTTAGAAAGAAAAGTAGTTATAGTAATCTTTAGCTCAGATGCCCTAGTTCATCAACATGAAACTGAGCAAAAGCTGAATTTCTTCAGATCCCAGTGGCATGAATAGGGGCTGGCTCTCTTGGGCCTGTGAGAGGTGGGCGTTCTGTCTTTGCCTGCACAAATACTTTCTATTTTGTTCATAAGGTATTCACGTTAGCAGAGCTGATTCTTGGGTGAGAATGCAGTGGAGGGCTCCATCCATCTTCCTTTATCTTTTATTTTTGACTCTATGAATACCCTACCAGTTGCCATGGTGTCCTTCATCACAAACAGCTGATAACCAGTCAAATCCTATCTAATAAAGAGGGAATATGCTAATTGACCATCACTCTGTCACAAAGATGGCTGTACCCACAGCTGAAGCCAAGTTCTCATAAGGAGCCTTAACGAGAAATCAGCAGGGACCTGAGACTACATACCCTCCCCCACCCCTGTGGGGCTTGACAAGGGACCTCAGGCCATGCCCCCCACCCCAGCGCCAGGCCAGAGGACCTGAGGCTGCACCCCCCTGCCTGGTGGGGCTTGACAGGGGACTTTAGGCCGTGCTCCCTACCCAGCGGGGCTTGATGGGAGACTTCAAGGTGCACCCCCAGTGCTGGGTTGTGGGAACTCAGGCCTCATCCCCCGCCCAGTGGGGTTTGACGGGAGACCTGAGGCTGCGCCCCCCCACCTGGTGAGGCTTGATGGGGGACCTCAGGCCATGCCCCCCACTCAGCGGGGCTTGACAGGGGATCTCAGGCCATGTGTCCCACCTGGCAGGGCTTGGCGCGGGACCTCAAGACATGCCTCCAGACCCAGTCTGGGCTGGGGGACCTCAGACCATGCCCCCTGTCCTGGCGTCAGATCAGGGGACCTGATACTATGTCCCCTGCCCATTGGGGCTTGGCTAGGTCTGGATCTAGCCCAATGGAGGTGGGGGCCGGCCCCATGCCCCCACCTCCATTGGGGTCTGGGTCTCATGCGATTTTGAGGCACATGTGGGTGGGCGGGGACTTGACTCTGGGTCCCGTGATGTGCCCCAGACTCTGACAGGAGGAAGGTTTTCATATACATTTTACTAATTTTCTTTCATCTCTGACACTTCTATTATAGAGAAAGGGCAAATAGCAATATTAAATTATTTCCTCTAATTAATCCCCTTTTAATGTGCACGAATTTCGTGCACCCAGCCACTAGTTAATAATATTAATTTGCACTGATCCTGTGCTCAGGTTTGTTTTTCTCTCTGCCCTCCTAAGAATTCCCTTTAAACCCAGCTCATCCAGGGAAGAGAGCATTTCAGGAGAATGCCAGCACACACATCCCCATTCCTTTGTCCCGCCTGCAGCTGGTCACTATGCCTGCAGTGGGAGAGGGAGCTGCACAGCTGTGCCGGGGCGGCCTGTGTGCCGGGCTATGGCTCACACAGGCTCCCGGCTTCCTTTCTTCTCGGGTCAGAGTCAGATGACTCTCCAGATAGTCGTTCAAGCTGAGTTTCCATTTCAGCTCTGGGTTCTCCTGACATTTCCTAGCAGCTCCCTGCATGCAACACATCAGCAAGCAAGATGGACTCCAGCCCAGGTCCCTGCTTTAACTCACCAGCAGCCAGGACGGGCTGCAGCCCAGGTACCGGCTCCTTTCATTCTGCAGGCAGGTTCTGTGTCTCTCGCAGCCTTTTTGGAAAGAGTTACTCTTATTTCACAGATGTCTGTGCCTGGCCAAACCTGTCCAACTCTAACCTGGTTATCTGTCTTCCTCTGCTGAGAATTTACCCAGCCACGGCCTGAAGTGAAAAATCACTGAGGGCTGGTTCCTACAAATGAAACTGCCAACACTTTCTGAATGAGGGCATGTAGGTGGGAGATGTGGCTGCTGCATTTCATGGACTAGTAAAATATCAAGAGAAAAAAGAAGTGTGTGGTGGCATAGGGTTGCAGATTTTTATTTTGATTGGTCAGGATGTTAAGGTAAGCAACACAGAACAACTGTTATTATCTAACATCTTAGAGAATACTGGACATTTGAACACCAAAATTTAGGCAGGCCAGATGTGTGGCTCAGTGGTTGAGCCTCGACCTATGAACCAGGAGGTCACAGTTCAATTCCCAGTCAGGGCACATGCTGGGTGCAGGCTCAGTCCCCAGTGGGGGCCGTGCAGGAGGCAGCCGATTGATGATTCTCTCTTATCATTCATCTCTCTCTCTCTCTCTCTCTCTCTCTCTCTCTCTCTCTCTCTCTGTCTCTCTCTCTCTCTCTCTCTCCCCCCCCCCTTCCTCTCTGATATTAATAAAAATATTTAAAAAAATAAAATAAAATGTAGGCAGGATATTATCTCAGAATAAAAGATAGTCCTTGAAATAAACCCATTTGACTTTATGGGAAAGTCTGCACATGCCTATTATTTTCCTCATTTTCCTGGGACTGGTGAGGACATGTTCTCATAGTCCTGCTGCTCTGCCTGATGGTGTTGGTGACACAGCTAATGGGAGGGTCCCAGGGGCTGCCTCTCAGGTCCCATGACAAGACAGCTAGGGATGCTATCTGGTCAGCACACTCCAAAGACCAGAAGCTGCTTTGAGAAAGACTTGTAGGCTGTTCCTCCCTTCCCTTCCAGAGGACCATTCCTGCCTGTCCCTCCTCCTGCCTGCTTCCCTAGTGATTCTGCTCTCTTTTCTTTCTTGGTATGTTTTTACATCTTTGTTATATTTTTTTTCTTTGTTTTAGGAAATGATGGGAAAAATCTAAGGGGAAAAATAAAACATTCCTATAATGTATCTCCGAGAGAACACAGAGCTAAAATCCAATGTCGTTTGGTAGCCTTTTTTCTATGCCTGTTTCTCACAAAATGAGGATCCTACTATATATATACTTTTATATTTTGATTACTTCTTCCTTTCTGTTACATCAGTGCCACTTTGACATGCTATGAAATGCTTTTTAAAAACATAATTTCAGTGAGGAGCAGTATTCAAGTTTAGGTTTTCTTTTCCTTTTTCTCTTTGCTTTTTAAACAAAATTACAATCTTGTGCATAGCACCCATTGTTTCTAGGCTACATAGACTGGTTCTGAAGAGGAGCCTTTGAAAGTGAAGGCGACCTGTTTCCCATTGGCCTCGGGGATGGTCCTCCAAGTGCACATGTCCCTGTGCAGCGGGCCATGGCACCTGCCCACTGCCCATTAGCTGTAGCTACAAAGGAACTTGGAAAACAACCTTAGCTGTTGGATTTGTTTATCACCTTGATTGTGATGATGATATCATGGGGTTTGCCTATGTCCGAACTCATCAACTTGTACACATTAAAGGCATGTAGTTTTTTCTAAATTATACCTAATAAATATAAATACGTTGGCCAATCTGATTGTAGAAATTCTTCCATTACTAGTATGATTTTATATAGTCATTTGTATTTTCTTCTCTGTGAGTGACTTATGAAACCCTCTGCCTCCCATTGTTTTAAATCAAGAAGGAATTTATCTTTTTCCTTGTTAATTGGTATCAATCCATACTGATTTAATTTTATACTAGAGGCCCAATGCACGACTTTGTGCAAGAGTAGGCCTTCCTTTCCCCGGCTGCCGGCACCGGCTTCCCTTTGGCACCCAGGACCCGGGCTTCCCTCACAGCCCCGACTTCATCGGGAAGGTCGTCTGGAAGGATGTCTGGTCTAATTAGCATATTATGCTTTTATTATTATAGATAAGGACACTACCCTTTGTCATCATCCACAAACATTTTTCTCTTTTTCTCTTTGTCTTCTGATTTTTATGGTGGCTATTGCCATGTCAAAATTTTTAAATATTGTGAATTCGGATAATCAATTATTGCCTTTCAGGTTCTGCTTTGGCTAATGTTCCTGCAAAGGATTTTGCTTTCTTATTCCCTCTTTTTCTTGCCTCTCTTTCTCGTTTCTTTCTTTGCTTCTCTCCCCACTGTGGTCCACGGGCTGGGAGAGAGGAGGGTAGGAGGGTACCCTGGCCCAGGGTAAGGAGTGGGTGTGCTTCTTTTTGGTATTTTTTCTCTGGTTTGACTTGTCTACTGCTCTGATATTTGCTTTTCCTCACCTCTCTGTGCTTTTGACTTCTAGTAACTCTGTCATTATAATTAGATAAAATTCTTCTTAGTAGCTTCAATTGTAGCTGCTGATGGCTATAACTTTACAAATAATTACTGGTGCTATCTGTGTATTGGGCCATCACCTCCCCAGATTGGGGTGGACTCCTGTGGCCTCCACTGCTCATCTTGCGATGGTTGGTGAGAAGGTTTCCTTCCCAGGAGCACTGGGCATTCTGCTGGCAGGGGGCGTGCCTACTTCCTGCCACAATGACTTAAAAAACTGTTTTCAAATGCCTTTGAGGTGCAATGCTATCTGCAAAGCACAGAAATGTGTTTACCTTCATTCATCAGCTCATTGTCTACTTCCCTTGTTTGCTTTTCTTGGTCCTAGGGTGTTTCCTTCAGAGAGGTTTTGTTTCTCTGGTGATTTTATTTAGCCTGTGATTTACATGCACCCACCTTTACCACATCACTTGGAAATACCATTTTTCTGTGGTTCCACTTCATGAAAGATCCACTTTCCCTTTAAAACTCGCGTTTTAAAGGATGCAATCTCTTAAGTTAGCCGGCAATATCATGTTAAAAACCATCCTTTGCCCGGCCAGCATGGCTCAGTGGTTGAGTGTTGACCTATGAAGTAGGAGGTCACAGTGTGATTCCTGGTCAGGGCACATGCCCGGGTTGCAGGCTTGATCCCCAGTGTGGTCCTGCAGTAGGCAGCCAATCAATTATTCTCTCTCATCATTGATGTTTCTATCTCTCTCTCCCTCTCTCTTCCTAATCTGTCCTCATTTCATACCCGAGGAGAATGTAGGTAAGAACAGGCTCACACCCCTCCTTGGGGGCCACCCCACCAGCCTCAGACTCAGCTCTGTCTCACTCTGAAGTTTGTGGGTGGCACAACTGCTTTCCTCTTCACCAAGGCCTCCTGGGAGGATGGACGGGTGCCGAGGGTCTGGGGAAATAAGAGGACCCTGTGGGAGAATAGCCATGGCTCCGGTGAGGTCACGTGGCTCTTCTTGCCTGCTTCCCTTCCACATTTAGAGGTACGTGACCAAGCTGTACTGGCCAGTGCAGGCACTTTCCCTGAACTGGACATAGACCACTCTGAACCTGGGCTGGGCGTAGACCACTCTGGGGAAGAAATGGCCTCCCAGGAGACAGTGGCTCTGTTTTTAACAAGTGATGGAGGCACCTCCTGCGACAATGGAATCCCTTGGCATCTTCTGTGAATTCCCACCTGAGACTCAGAGAGGAAAAACAAGTCTTTGTGCTTCTAGCAAGGCTCTTAGCATCCGCAGCTGCATTTCCTCAAAGCAGGTAGAGCCGAACAGCCTTCTATTTGAAGGTGGACTCTCGGGAGCTGTAAGCATCAGCTCTTCCTAATCCCACCAGTTTCAAGGGACAAGTAGAGATTCCGAGTTTGTGGAGGAAAATCCCTCCATCGATTGTGCGGAAATCCTGCTCATGTTTATCCATGCTCATGACCCTTTCTTGTAACCATTTTCCCCTCTCCTGTAACTGCTTTCCCCTTTCCTGCAATGTCCCTGGCCCTGGCTACAGGGTACCCCACTCCGAGGGCTGGAAAGGATGGAGCAGAGTGCACACTTAACTCATTTTTCATGCATTCCAGAGAGAGGGAGTTGGAGCAGGAGCGCTGCAGGCAGGAGACTTCTAGTCCTTTCCTGACTACCCTCCATGAATTCAAATCATTCCATTAATAGATGCCAAAGTCACTGCTGGGAAGGGGGTTGGGAGAGAAGAAAGAAGAATATTTGCTAAATATCTCTAAGGTATTTAGCAGTGAATTCATTTTTCCCCTAGCCAGACTTAACATTTTTTCTTCTAGAGTCTCATTTCACGGGTGGGCATGGTGATCTGCATTCTTGGCCTATCATTCATTGGTATTTTTTTAAATTATGCACAATATGTTATCTTAACACTTTCCACAAACAGAAACTCATGTTTATTGCCCCCTTGGAGCTCTCTGCTGTCATTGTTGCTGCTCTCTGCTTACCTTCATTTAAAACCATCAACTGCAAGCCCAACAACATCTCCAAACTTGTCAGATCCCAGGACGATTGCTTGCTCAGGGTGCTTCCCAGGAAACTGCCTGTGGATGTGGAGTTAATAGCAACCATAGCAGATTTGTAACCAAGGCGTAGTCTCAGGAATGTGAATAGCAAATTAGGGGGAATAAGTTTGGACATCAGAATCTTGGGGGAG
The DNA here is from genome assembly GCA_026230045.1 of Corynorhinus townsendii. Taxonomy (NCBI): domain Eukaryota; kingdom Metazoa; phylum Chordata; class Mammalia; order Chiroptera; family Vespertilionidae; genus Corynorhinus; species Corynorhinus townsendii. The sequence continues at coordinate 43,312,490 of JAPDVU010000006.1, forward strand.
GTCAACTTATTGACACACAGGGATAGTGTTGTTTGTTTAGAAGATGAGTCACAATTCTGTCTTCCTTTGAACTCTTTCAAAAGAACTGGCTCCCAGACAAAGAGAAATAGAATACAGCGAGAGTTGTCTGTTTTCATAAACTTTCAACTCGCTTTGTTGCCAGTCCTGTTTTTCAAAGTTGCCTTAGACAAACAGAAGACATGTTTAATATTCTGCCGTGGACGATCCGATACTCATTTTGATATGTTCGTGGTCCCTGTTGATTTTGAAATGCTGAACACAAACAGTTGGCATCGGGGAGGGCGAGCCAAGGATTCCGCAGAAGCTCGGCCTCCTGCTGGCAGTCACCTTGGAGGAGAGCTGAAAACGCCAAGTAAGCAGAATCCTTATAGTTGGAATAAAACATAATTAGAACATTCGGGGAAGGAGATGCAATGTGACTAGGGAAAATGTTAACTGCATCAAAATGATAAGTATATCTGTCTTACACTTTTCATCTCTTATGATGCATTTTATAAATTGACACGTGGACGATGGCCTGCATGAATTCTCTCAGCCTGTGTTTTCTCCCAAACATAACAGTTTGTGCAAGTACAAGGATGCACGGGAGAGCATGAGAGCTTGTACAGATCACTCAGAACCACGCAAGTGCAGGCAGCTCAGCCCGGGTTTTAGTCTGGAATCAGAGATTGTTGAAACCATAGGAGGCATTTCAATAAGAAGGCTGCAATTACTGTTGTTATTTAAGATTCTTGACTGTCCACCCTGTGCTTCATTGGAAACATAGAAGACCCTGAACTTGACCAAAAGACTTAAGATGAAACTTAGACAAAGCATGCGGGGCCAAACCCAAGGGTCTGAAAAAGAAATTCAAGTCATAGGGAACTGGTGGCACCTGTTTCCAGTTTACAAAGTTTTGTTCCTTCCTTTTGACCTCATGCCAGAGAGTGGGTGATAGATGCTTGGGAGAGGCAGTGGCAGGAGAGGAGCAGGAGCGGGTAGACTGGGCAGGTGCTGGAGGAGTGAGAGACAGGAGCCGAGATGTGAGCTCTTCCTTGTCATTATGAACCAAAGTCTTCCCCTCCTTTGGAAAACAACTTGTTTGTTCCTTCAGCCACTTGTTCCATTTCCAAACTGCCCAGTAAACCGCATTTCCTTGTGGCCTCTTCTCTTCTCCCCTGTGACAGTGTGTGTATCCCTTTCTACTTTGTCTCGCCTTCCCTATTAGTAGCAATTTATTATCAGGGGTTGCTCCTTTTATTGTTTTAGTTCTTAGCAGTGGTTCTTTTGAATTGAGATTTTATGAACTTGAATTTTAATTCCTACTCTGTTCAGTGCCTTTGGATGAGCTAATGGACCACCCTGTGCCTCAGTTTATAGTCCCCATGGAATGAAGATCACAGTATTGACTCCATCCTGAGCTGCTGTGAGATGAAGCGAGGGGCTGTATGGAGAGTACTTAGCATGTGTTAAGCAACGTTAGCTTAGTTTTTCCTGTATTCCTGTGGTCACACCACATAGCAACAGTTAGCAACAGTGCTTATTAGATGATTTATTCCCTTATTGAATGAATGACCAAACAAATATGCCAACCCAAACCTTCATAGTAACCATGATGTGAAATTGAGTGTTTGTGTGGGTAACCTGTGTGTGACTCAGACACACACAAGGTGTCACCAACGGGTTTCCTTAGGTAACAGCCCATTCCTGGCCTTAATTATCTACCCACATCAATCACCTCATCATAGCTGGGGACAACCAAGGCTTAGAGAAGCTAATAGATTTGCCCAGACTCACTCAACTCATATGCAGTAGATCTAGAATTCAAACTCAGAACAGCCTGACTCCCAACTCAGTCTCACCTGCCTAACCCCATGTGACACCTCAGATGTTCCCTCTGTGAGTGCTAAGTGATCATTAACATTCAAGTGAGTCTTTTCCCACGGATATTTATTTATCTGTCCATTTACGCTCTTCAGTTGATTTTCTCTCACTCACGGCTGACTGTGCTGTCCAATGTGGTGGCCATGAGCCACACAGGACTACTTAAATTGACATTGCAGTTAGTTAAATTTAAGTTTAAAATTTAGTTTTTTAATCACACTGGCCACATTTCAGGTGTTCAGTAGTTACATTTAGTGCCTGGCAGCCCTATTAGCACAGATTTGTGATATTTTTATCATTGTGGAAAGCTCTGTTGGCCAGCACTGCTCCACAGAAAGCCTCAAATAAATAACAGTCAGGATGCTGTTTTCTTTTTCCTGACATACATGGTTATATTCTTGGTGCTTTGTAACTGATGAGACATCGGGTAACCAGTTGGTAAAAGAATGATAGTTTTACTATAAAAAGCTTATAGTTTGAAATCATTGACTTATTATGTGTTGGGCTCCATGCAAAGTGCTTTCCATGAATTTTTTCATATCATTCTTATAGCAGCCCCAGAGGCAGATGCTTTGTCTGCTGTTTCAGAGGGTAGGAAAGCCACGTGCACTAGGACTTGGAGCTGTTCAGTGGTGGAATGTGGACCCAGCACCAATCTTCTGGACTCCAGAGCGGTGGCCTTGAACTGTTGCACTGCTTCCCGAAAGTCACAGCCTGGTCACAGAAAGCATGTACTGTCTGACCTGGTCTCAGAAAGCATGTGCTGTCTGACCTAATGGCAGGGGCAGCAGAGTTCTCTGTTCTAACTTTAAGTGCAACTGGCCACAGCTAATGAAAGAAGTTGGGTTCTTTTCATTGTGCTAATGTGCCTCTGATTCTGGAAAGAAACCAGCTTGGCAACCGAACTGGAATGTCCTTCTAGGCTTCAAAAATCATCTCTGGTTCTTAATCTCTACAATCAAAAATGTGTGCAGCCCACCAAAAAATGATCATTTTGTGTTTGAAAATGGATCAGAAACCAATTATATGAGAAACTGGTTGTGTCGTCAAGGTTTTGAAACCTTGATGATCTTAAGGAAAATAAAATGAGCCCTACTATGATGAAAGACACCTAACAGCTGTTTGCAACAAGTGGTAGGAATTCTACTGGACTTCGCTCCCCATTCTCTCTGTACCCAGTATAGCTAACTCCTGCTCACAGGCTGTGCTTTAAAGATGTGAATACCTGTAGTAAACTTCCACTCGCTATAAATGGTCATTGAAAAGTTTGAGGTTAGACAAGGTGCCATGAAGTTTGTGTTATTTGAAGTAACCTGCCCATGATTCATTTTAACCATGTGATACAATTTACCTTTCAGAATTTTATAGGTCTAATCCTACTCTAACAAATTAAATGTCAAAGTAGTTTCAAGATCTTGGATAGTATTACATTTCAAAATAGTGTCTCCACAGTGAGAGTGGTGGCCTATTACTCAGATGTTTGCTTTAGGACCAAAATATTCCTGAAAGTATGTAGCTCAGTGCTGGGCGGATTGCATTGGTTTATCAACATTTTCTCTCCTCCTACCTGGTTCTGATTGGAATTTTCTATCTCCTGCATGACTCCCATCTCCACAAGGGACTGTTTTTTCTCCTCAATACGTAGGAGTTAGATGTCACATGAAAAGCGGTAGAGTTTACACACTGCTCATGTCTCCCAGTCAAAGTTTCAGGATGAGTGTCTCTCATGCTCCAGGTTCAGAAACACTTGAGTCAGAGAGAGCGTGTTTGTTTGCAGCACTTTAACTATTCAAGGAATCTCCCAGTGACTGGATGTGCAGTCCAAACCCCTACCTCCAGCCCCAGGTAATCACAAGAGTGATGAGAAACCCTACATGTACTCTTTCTTCTCCTAAGCTCACTTTAATCTTGCTCTTTGAAAGGCAAGTGGTTTTGCTTGTGCAAACAGCTTCATAGAAATGTCAAATCTGGCACCCGCCGTCTCTGCTGAAGGGGGAGACTGGGTACAAAAGCTCTGTGCTCAGGGCCAGCTTTGAAATGGCTCCAGCTGTATTGCCAATGCAAATGCAGGGGAGGGGGGTGGAAATTACTGGAACAAATTGAAAGGTTATTCAGACTGGAATTTAGAATCTCAATAAAAAAGGCTGTTAGAAGCCAAAGCCCTCGGAGTAACCGGATCATTTAAAAATACATCTTTTCTGCATTAACTGTGTGTGACAGCCGCATTAGAAATGCTGCAGTCCAAGCATGTTCCTTGAGCATTTGTAACCGACTTGGGAGGATGGCTGAAATCTTCCGCCAGGGGCAATGCTGGGTCCCCAGTCCAGAAGTAGTTTCCATTTCTTAAATTTCTTTTCCGATTTTTGATACCTGGCAAATGGGTTTTGCCTTTCCCCCGTTACTTGCTGCAGCCTCAGTGATCTTTATAGGCTACGTGCCTTGATAAAATTTTTGTGAGCTAGTAATTTTCCTGTTTGATGTCACAGAGAGCAGTTCCTGATTTTGCAGATGTTGGGGATCAGAAATAGCACACAGTTTACTGCGGTGGAATCCCTTCATCAAGATGTGTTTTAGGCCGAGACATGGGCATAACTCACCTAACGCGTGGAAGTGGATCCACTGTGGGACTCCCTTCCCATTGTTTAAAATCTCTTATTTCTCTGCCTTTGGAAAGAAGTGACACCAAGCCAGTTGTCATCGATGTGCATAACAGGCCCCTCACCACCCACTCCAGCAACTTTATTTCCTTGAACCAAGTGGGAGATATTTTCAAGGGGAAACATCCCTGTAGACAGTGGAGAGTGAATTAAAGTCAAGATGACACACACTTCCTGTGGCTCCCAGTATTCTCATGCCGGCTGGGCACAGGGCTACCGAGACCCTGGAGTTGTAGCCGACACAGCCTCTGCACTGTCACCTGCATAGGTCTTCCCACCTGTTTTTTTTTCTTCTAAAAGTGGCTCAGTCTCCAAAAGATTCAGCCGTTGTTTTTAATTTGTGAAATATTTCAAATGCTATATACCCGCTATCTGGAATCAGCAAATGCTCACATTTTGCCATATTTATTTCAATCGTTCAGCCATAGTTTATGTCCTCACTTCCTTCCTCCTTCTCCAGGTGTCACATTATTTCCTTTTCCAGGCAGAGTTATCTCTTGGCGTTGCCCAATTATATTTGTTTGTACCAGAGTCTTAGAAAGTATGTTACTGAATGACAGTTATACGATAACTTCCTTGTAGCTCCCTGCAGACTCCGCGTTTGAGAACAAAAACTTGGTCTCTTCCAGCTTATTGTCCCCCAGCTTCTGGTGACATGGTGAGTGCTGCAATGAGTCTGTCACTGTTTATTTGTTTGTTTGTTTGTTTGGAATGAGTGGATAACTCCATATTTGAAAATTCCATTTACTCAAGCATTTCAGACAGACTCTCAAATAGCAAGTTTCTCTTGCCATTGATGACCAATGTTTTCCATGAGTGTTGTCTAAAAGGATCGTGATTATTTAATTCAATAGTCTGAGCCTTCCAAATATTTCTATAACTAATACTTTCAAATCGACTCTGTTTGGATTATCTGACATAGCTATACAATAGCAGGGCATCTTCCTCCTTAGAAGTATGTAAGTTGCTTCACATAATGCACTGTTCCCAGCTCAATGAGCTTGCAATTTGTTGTGAGGATTTGTGACTGAAGTCCACTGTCTTGCTCAAACTGAAAATAGACAAGCACTTCAGTGATACTGAAAGTCGTCTTTAATGGAGGGTGACTAGATGAAGACCACGGCACCATTTTCCATCATGATCTCTTCTGGTTTCTCTGCCTTGTTTGAGATAGCATCACTAGCTCACTCACATGTGTTAAGCAACGTCCTTTTCACACACTCTGGAGCCTCATTTGTGCATGTAAGTCCAGCTCTTCCAAATGCCCAGTGTTTCTCTGACTAGTAGCTTGCCCATCAGGACCTAAGGATGCAAGTAAAGCTACTTTTCAACACAAGGAGATAGCGTTCTTCATTTTCTTCAGCTAAAATAGAGTCTGGGTAAGGCCACATACTGGCTCTGTTCCTGGGGTTGACATTTCAGGAGAAGGTGAGCACAGGGTGCATCATCCCCAAAGAGGACATTTTTTTTTTTCTTGAACGACTGGCAATTCCCAATATTTTTTACCATGAAAAAAGTAATGAGTGATGCTGCCACTCCTGGCATGTGCCAATGTTTGCCTAGAGTTATGCTTCCTTCACCTCTTTCCCTTCATTTCAGGAACACCCTTTAGAATGCAATTGGGCCGGGTGGTATTAGCAGTTTGATTAAAATCTGTCTGTATTTATTAAAAATGCTACCTATTTTCAGACTTTTGTGCTTGGACTTTTGTTAGATACTAATCACCTCATGACCCAGAGCCTGATGCCCTTGAGCCCAGCTGCCCATGAGTGACAGGCCTCAGGAGACTGTGCCTTTTCCCGAAGCTCTGTGTTTGGTTCCCTTAGAATTCATCTTGTGACTGATGGTCGGCGGCACTGTGGGAACGGATGCTTTTCAACTTTGGCCCCCCATTCCCAGGGTGAGAGCATTGGGAGGCTGGAGAACTTAAAGCTCACAGAGGGGAACATTTTTGTGTGCACTGTGCCAGAATCCCTTGCTCTGTGGGCTACATAATGAATTTTGTTCAGAGCCCTGCACAGGCCAAGCATTATGATATGGTTGGGAAACTTTCCATCAGCTACTGTGAGCTCCATCACTCTGGTCCCTACCTCCATTTTTGGCTTCTCCATTCTTGGTCCCATTTTGTGAAGTAGCCAGCCATCCAGATGGGGATTTCACGCTCTGCTGCTCTGCTGCCCCAGCTCTTCCCTTACAAAGGCCTCCTTTCAAAGCCCTTCATGTAAGCAATGCATAGACGGTGTATAAAGGGGAACAAGTGAAAGAAGCCAAGAGCCAGCAACTTTCTGAAAAATGTTGTCATTAGAGCATTTCCATGAAGGCCCAGCAATTCATTAGGCTGAGTCCAGGCAGAAGTCCCATTCCCCCCAACATATGTAATGCATTCAGAACTAATTGGCCATGACCCAGTCCAGTTTTAAGGGTGACATTCTTGGCATTTTGGAGGTCAGAGGAGAGATTTGATTTGAAGTTTATCATGTGTGTTTCCCATATGTTATATTTAAGTTTATTACATTCATTGGATGTGCCCATTGCCTTTTAATTTCTAGACAAAAATCAGGTTTGCCAACCCTGGCTCATCATGCCATCAATCCAAACCGTCAATACAGGAGCTATCTACTCCTTGTTCAGGTGTATAAGAGGGGTTCACAGAGCAGGCTACGGTGTGAATGGGGTTAAGACTGACTGGAAAAGAACCTTGCCTGTCTTTCATCTGTGGTGCTTTCTTTGCAGTCCTAGTACCAGGGTGTGGCTAATGCCTCCAAGGCTTACCTGGAGGCAATGTTATGAAAAAGCCTTTGAGTAAGGGCAGCTCTCCAGAGGATTCTTGCTGACCTGTTGCATTCCCATGGTCTGCACATCCCAGAGTTTCACTGTGTGGGATGGTTGGAGTGAGGGGACTTCTGGAGCACTGTGCTGCCCAGGTTTACATTTGCTTGTCTGACTTCAGCAGGGTAGCGAGCATGGAACATAGCACATCGTATTTGTCTATCAGAGGGATCACTCATCTGATGGAAAGGCTCTTCCGAATCCTGTTTTCATTCCCTTTTTCCTGTTGGAGTCAGATCTCAGCTATAATAATCAAGGCTTGGGTGGGTAACTTCAGGTCCACCTGTATCCACAGAGAGACCGTAGATACACATTATTTAAAGCTTTGAAGTACTGCCCATGTTGAACAGTAGACAAGGGTTATGGCCTGAAAAGGGTAATTGTTTATTTGAAGCTAAAAGTCAGAGATGTGGGAGACATAGTTTAAGGAGCCTGGGGGCCTTATATTCCTTACCTCAACTCATTGAAGAACATATAAAACAATCAAGTGAAACTTTTCTGGGTTTGAAACTGAATCATCCATTCAAATTCACTAATGTGTAATCTCTGAGAATGAGAAGTAGCTGGACGGTATCACATTATATATACAAAGTTGTTATCTAATTTGATATCAGGCCACCTCTGTTTTGCCTGCATATTATAATAAAAAATGGAAACTTTAATTCAGTAAGATAAGTTTTAAGGTTTAGATTAATAGCTGGCTTACCCTGTAGAGCTACCAAAGACAAAGTGACAGAAAATAACCCAAATAAACACTTTTTACAAAGGATGGAATTGAATAAGATCCTTTTGATTGGAGACTTTGGGATTACTGCCAAACTGGATTTGGGGTTGTTTATAGTAGGTATGTGTTGATTGAGCAGAGACTCATGAAAGCTGAATATCCCCCAGCCTTCGCCCAAGTATGTGAGAGGTAGAGGGCTAGGGCTATTTGGAAAAGAGACAGATAACTAAATATTTTAGAGAAGAATGCTTTTAAATGCACATTTGTAAGTTAAGCCATAATTTCAATGCCCAAATCTCTGGAGACCCTACAATTTCCTCCAACACCTGAGTTCATGGTGAAGGAGTGGGGTCCTAACAAGCTTACATAGACTTTTAGTTACTTGTTCACTTTTCATGAGCCCAGTTTGGTTTCTTAGTGCTGGGTCTTAAGATTCCCTCCTTTTCTATGACTCCATCAGTTGAAAATATATGTTGTTTTCTTTTAGTTTTCCACTGATTCTGGTATGAAGAGATGAGACTGATTTTAAATAAGTATTGTTTACATCTATTTATCACCCTAAAATCTGACTTCACACCTGTCCTCAATTTTAAACTACAGTTGCAGATGGCTTTTTAATTTTTTTAAAAGAAGTCTAGTGCCTAGCATATGGTAGAGATGTTGTCTTCCAAAAAGAAAATGTGCCTTTGATTTTATCAACAACAAAAATGGGCAGAGATGTGCTAGACAAAAATCACAGAGTGGATTGATTTGTTTGCTAAACATGCATTTATTCATGCATTGAATAAGTATTTGTTGAGCAAGTATTATTTACCAGACATTGAACTAACACCCAGCCGGTGGATAACACAGATGAACTGTGGTCAGTGAGGAGTCAGGAAGTAAATAGAAAACTCCAAATTACAAATTTTAGAGCAAATTGTGGTAAACATAATGGAGGGAAAGTAAATGTCTCTATGAGAGATTTGTATTAATAAGATTAGGCTGGACTATGTTGCTATAACAATAAAGAATAAATGTCCATGGCTTCATGAAAGCAAAGGTTTATTTCCTCTTACATTCAAATATTATGCAGGTTGACTAGTTCTATTGGGAGATGACTGTCCACCCTCCTGAAATTATTGGGTACCAACTTCAAAATGTGGTCTCCATGACTGTCACAGAAGGGAGAGAATGATTAAGGAATATTACACAGGCATATTTTTGGCCAGCTAGAAAGTAGGTATATCATTTCTGCTCATATTTCATTGTCCAGAACCTAGCCACATGGGCCCAACTTTACTGCAAGTGAGACTGGGAAATGCAATTCTCCTGAGGGCCCAGAAAGAAGGAATGGATTGGTGAGCATCTTGATTTAAGTGGAAGACCTCATTTAGAGCAGAGGCTCTGGTAGCATATCTTTGTAGAAGTACAGTAATTAGAATATTAAATGTAGCCACATCAGCAGAATGTACATTCCTCTCAGGAGCATATGGAACATTCTTTAGGATAGAGCAAATGCTTAGTCACAAGTCTTAAAAGATTTAAGAAGATTGAAAGTATACCAAGTATCTTTTCCAACCACAATGGAATTAAACTAGAAATCAATAGTGGAAGGAACACTGGAAAATTCACAAATATGTGGAAACTAAACTACACACTTTTGAACAACCAATGGGTCAAATAAAACAATCAAAGAAAAATTAGAAAATATTTAGAGACGAATGAAAATACAACATGCTGAAACGTATGGGGTAGCAAAAGCAATACTAAGAGAGAAGTTTATAATGATAAACACCTATATTAAAAAGAAAATGTTAAATAAATAACCTAACTTTATATCTCAAGGAACTGGAAAAAAAGAACAAAGAAATCCCAAATTTAGTAGGAGGAAGGAAATAATAAATTTTAGAACATAAATAAAAGAAATAGAAAATAGAGTAAATCAATGAAACCAAGAGTTGGTTTTTGGAAAAGATAAATGAAGTTGATAAAAGATAAATGACTTTTAGTTAGACTAAGAAAGACAAATAAATGAAATCAGAAATGAAAGAAGAGCCATTACAACTGATGCCACAGAAATAAAAAGGATTAAAAAAGAGTACTATGAACAATTATATACCATCAAACTGGGTAGCCTAAAAGAAATGAACAGATTCCTAGAAACATATAACCTATCAAGACTGAGTCATAATAAAATGTCTGAACAGAACAGTAACTAGTAAGTAGATTGAATCAGTAATCAAAAGCCTCTTAACACAGGACCAGATGGCTTCACTAGTGAATTCTATTAAATATTTAAAGAATTAATGTCAGTTCTTAAACTCTTTCAAAAAAAATTGAAGAAGAGGTACACTTCCAAACTTATTTTTTGAGGCCAGCATTACCCTGATACTAAAACTAGACAAGGACTCCACAGGAAAAAAAAAGAAAAAAAACTATAGGCCTCTAGCTCTGATGAATATATGAAAAAGCCTCAACAAAGGCCTAGCAAACTGAATCCAATAGCACTTTAAAGCAATCATGCACTATGATCATGTAAGATCTATCCCTGGTATGCAAGGATGGTTCAATATATACAAGTCATTAACAGAATGAAGGATAAAACACATACAATCATATCAATAGATACAGAAAAGACATTGTCAAAATTAAATACCCTGTCATGAAAAAAACTGTTAACAAATTGGGTACAGAAGGAACAGAACATAATAAAGGACATATATGACAAACTCACAGCTAACATCATACACAATGATAGAAAGACTGAAAGCTTTGCTTTTAAGATCAGGAAGAGGGCAATAATGTTCACTCTCACCAATTCTGTTCAACATAGTACTAAAAGTCTTATCCAAACTGATTAGGCAAGAAAAGAAATAAAAGGCATTCAAATCAGAAAAGCAGAAATAAAATTATCTCTCTTGGCAAATGATACAATCTGTAAAAAACCCTAAAGACTCCAACACACACACACACACACACACACACACACACACACAAACTGTTGGAATGAATAAACAAATTTAATAAAGTTGAAGGATACTGCCCTGGTCATGTGCTCAGTTGGTTGGAGCATCATCCTATACACCACCACCAACAAAAAGTTGCAAGTTTGATTCTGGTCAGGGCACTCACATCGATGTTTCTCTCTCTCTCTCTCTCTCTCTCTCTCTCTCTCTCTCTCTCTCTCTCTCTCTCTCTCTCTCTCTCTCTCTCTCCCATTCCCTCTCTCTATAAATCAGTAAAAAACATATTCTTTGAGTGAGGATTAAAAAATAATAATTAAAGTTGCAGGATACAGAATCAATATACAAAAATCAGTTGTGTTTCTATGCACTAGCAATGAACGATCTAAAAAGAAAATTAGAAAAAACAATTTCATTATAGTAGCATCAAAATGAGATGCTACTATAATGGCTGGTTTGGCTCGGTGCATAGAGCATCAGCCTGCAAAGTGAAGGGTCCCAGGTCCTATTCTAGTCAAGGGCCTGGGTTTCGGGCTTGATCCCAAGTAGGGGGCATGCAGGAGGCAGCAGATCAATGATATTCTCTTTCATCATTGATGTTTCTACCTCTCTCTCCCTTTCCCTTCCTCTCTGAAATCAATTAAAACACACACACACACACAGAAAGAGAGAGAGAGAGAGAGAGAGAGAGAGAGAGAGAGAATAAAAGAGAGAGAATAAAATACTTAGGAATAAACTTAACTAAGGAGGTGAAAGACTTCTGCATTAAAAACTAAAGATTGTTTTCCTCTTCTCCCTTCCCTTTCAAATGCTACACAAGGAATATTAAACTTGTTAAACAAAGCCTTTGTTTTAATGAAAGAAATAATAGGGACAATTTTGACAGCAGGAGAAGCTGCCTTGGGGAGAAGGCATAATATTATGGTGAGAACTCTGGACAGTAAAGTCAAATTCTGCTGCAATGACTTATGACCACATGCAACATCCTAAAACTCTCAGTGCTGGTTTCTTCATCTGTAATATAGAGATCTCCATCATAATGAAACCCACCTGGATTAGTTTCCTTTTTCTGTTCTAACAAATTACCATAAATGTAGTGGCTTAGAACAACTCAAATTTATTAACTTGCAGTTCATAGGTTAGAAATCTGACACTGGGCTCACTGGGTTAAATTCAAAGTGTCAGCAGGGCTGTATTCCTTTCTGGAGACCCGAGGAGATCATTTGTTTTCTTGTTTCAGATTTCTGGAGGCCACCCCATTTCTTGGCTCCTGGTCTCTTTCCTTCTGCAAAGCCAGAAATGGCCTGTGGAGTCTTTCTCACATCACAGCTCTGATCCTGACACCCTCTGCCACTCTAAAGGGCCCCTGTGATTGCACTGGCCCAGTGGGACAATTCAGAATAACCTCTCTAGTTCAAGGTCGGCAGATTAGCCATCTTAATTCCATCTGCAGCTTTAATACCCTTTATCACGTAACATAATATAATCACAAGTTCCAGGGATTAGAATGTAGACATCCTGTCGGGAGAGGAGGACAGCATTATGCTGCCTACCACACTACCCCACAGGGATGTTGTGATTATTAAGTAAGGTGACTCCTCTGGTGGCTTAGAATAGTGCCAGTCACATAAGCAAATGCTTGATAAATGTCAGACATGACCCCATTATGCCATGCCAGTAATGAAGTTGTTTTGCAGAGGGACAGGCTGCTGGCCTCTCTGTCTTGAGGAAGAATCTGATTGCTACCTTGCTCCATGCTAGAAGTGATGATAAAAGGACATAGATAAGAATAAAAGTCAATTCCTCCTTGGGGCTTGCACTTTGCTTTTCAAAGCCAAAGCTCAGGGTCTGAAATCCCTTTGGAAGTATGTGATTCTTCAGAAAAAACATGTGGCTGATGCAAAGCCAATTTTATGAATAACAAGAATGAAACAAACGGGACAAGATCTAAGCAGAACATTATCCTCACAGAAAAGTGGCTGGTAGGAAGGCGAAGAGCCATCCTGCCCTGGATCACGTTGTATTATCTGGTGAAGGAACTGGAGTCCAGGATACAGTTAAGATAATAGACTCAGGAGTTGGACTTCCTTTTCTTCCCAGTAGTTGGGTGACCGCAAGCCTTAGTTTCCTCATTTGTCAGATGTGGATGAAAACAGCACTCACCTTAACATGAGATGAAGACTAGATGAGCAGACACAGCCCAGAGCTTGGCACAGGGAGGGCCCCACTGTGGTTGCCAGGTGGGGATGCTCTGGAATCTTTCCCATGCACGAAGGGCCTTGCTGGAAATAATTAGAGTTGAGAGAGCCATTCTCCTGCTAGTCTGAGGCCAAGCTAGAAGGATTATGAGTGTTATCTTCAAAATTTTATTCTCATGTAGTTAAATCTAAGTAAATGTTTATTCCATTAAACTTTCCTCCCCAGATTGCATCATATATAATTACGAGATGAAAATGTGGTCTGGAGAATGAACACAGCCATTGTTCAAGTTTTACATACATGATGATGGTTTTTGAATCTTCCTTGTAGGGAGGAGGCTGGCTTTGTTGGGTTGAGGTGGATTATGACAATTGGGCCAAGGGACAGACAGCAGAGAGCCTCAATTTCTTGGTTGGAAAGAAATATATTGCAGGAGTAATATCTTGTCTTGGGCTGTTTTCATCCCATAGGGGGACTAACTGAAGATAAAGACAAAGATGATGAAAGACAAGATGATATTTTAATGTCACCGGGCCTGGAAACAAGAGTGCTATTGTTTGCAGATAGCCTTTGTTCATCTGTGCGAGATCAGCAATGGCATTAATTTATTCAAGATTAAGTTCTGAAGGAATCATCGAAGCTGAGCTCTTTCTTTTATCCAGCACGTGCCCTGACTCTGGGATGCTGTGCTCTGCGGCTGAGGCATCCTCTGAATGAGCTCTCATGTCAGGATGGCCTGACCCATTAGACAAGCCTCAGAATCACCTTTTTCTGCCTCTTAGCCACATTCAGGATTCCAACATAGGCTGGTATTCTTTAAAAAACAAATCTCACCTGAGGATATGTTTTTATTGCTTTGAGAGAGAGAGAGAGAGAAGATTGATGTGTGAGAAAAACATTGATGGGTTACCTCCAGTGTGTGCCCAGACCAGGGATCGAATACCCTATCTAGGTATGTGCCCTGGCTGGGAATTGAACCTGTAACCTTTTGGTGTACGGGACTATGCTCCAACCAACTGAGCCACCTGGGCCAGGGCTATTCTTTAGATTCCTAATGGTGAAAGCAATGGAAAATAGAAATTGGTAAAGTCAGTGGGTTTCAGGTAGGGCTACTGTGATTCAGTCCCCTCTTCCAGGTTCCCTGATATATTCACACTTTTGACAAGTATATTACAACCCTAGATTCTTTCCTCACCAAGCCAGTTCATTAGCTATGGCTCATTTAAACTTATATTCATGAGGCTAATGGTAGCACTGAGTTATCATAAAGACTGTTAACTTAAAAACAACCTTTTTATTTTGAAATAATTTCAGACTCACAAGAAAAGCATAAAGTGTAGAGTGTTCCTTTGTACCCTTTCTCCTACTGATACAATCTTAAATAGGTATAGTCCAGTGGTTGGCAAACTCATTAGTCAACAGAGCCAAATATCAACAGTACAATGATTGAAATTTCTTTTGAGAGCCAATTTTTTTAAACTTAAACTTCTTCTAATGCCACTTCTTCAAAATAGACTCGCCCAGCCATGGTATTTTGTGGAAGAGCCACACTCAAGGCTAGTCTGATATTTAAATCTCTTATTGAATCAGTTTTGATAAATTGTGCTTTTTGAGGAATATCTTCATTTATCTCAGATTCTCCTATTTATTGGGCTAAAGTTATATGTGATTTCCCCTCATTTTCTTTTTAATATGTAAAAGATCTGTAGGACTTTCTGTTTTCCATTTCTAATGTGGTTAACTTGTGTTTTCACTCATTTTTCATTAATCCTTCTTTTAAAGAATTTATCAATTTTATTGGACTTTCAAGAAGCAACTCTTGGCATACATCTGTTTTCTGTGTCATTGATTTCTATTCTTACTTTTTATTTCCTTCTTTATACTTTCTTTGGGTTAAATTTGACATTTTAATAGCTTATTATAGTGGAGCCTTAGATCATTGATTTTCAACCTTCTTTTTTATTATATTGCATGTAGAACTGTTAATTTCCTTTGAGTGCTTTAGTGATATCCCACATGCTTTTAGATACCATATTTTCATTATCACTGAATTAAAACTATTTTCTAATTTTCATTTTTAGATTTTCTTCATCCCATGGATTATTTAAAGTGTATTATATAATTTTAAAGCAATTTGGGTTCCAAATTTTCCAGTTAATATTTTATGATTTTTAAGTTATTGCAAATGAGATATTAAACAGCTTCTGTGTGGTTTTTATTCTCTCAAATACAGTTAGACTTGCTTTATAGACAAGCATTGATGTGTTTTGGTTAATGATCCTTGAGTACTTGTAAACAAAATGTATTCTGAAGTTGATGATTACACTGTTCTATATATAAGTAGGCCAAACTGCCTAATTGTAATATTCAAATCTTCTGATTGCTTTGTTTGCTTATTTTATCCATTACAAGAGGTGTGTTAAAAAATCCCCCACTATGCCCTGGCCAGTGTTGCTTGGTGGTTAGAGTGTTAGCCTGCACACCAAAGGGTCATGGTTTCCATTCCCAGTCAAGGGCACATACCTAGGCTGTAGGTTCAATCCCCAGTCGCTATAAGGATGTGTGTGGAGGTAACCAATCTATGTGTCTCTGTCACATGGATGTTTCTCTCTCTCTCTCTCTCTCTTTCCCTCTTTCCCTCCCTCCTTCCCTCTCTTCCACTCTCTAAAAGTCAATGGAAAAAATATCCTTGGTTGAGGATTAACAACAAAAATTCCCCAACTATGATGTTGTATTTCTCTATTTCTTCTTTTAGTTCAGTCAGTTTTTGTTTTATATATTGTGTCTTTGTTATCAGTATACAGATTTAGGGTTGCTGTGTTTTCCTTTTGAATCAGCCCTTTCACTATTACATCTATTAAAAGATAAATAATGTTATTTACAGTGACATTATACTTACAAGGTTTCAAAGTTAAAAAGGTGGGATCTTCTTCCTAAAGTATTTCTTTGAATGCTGCTGATTAAAAAAAATTGTCTAAAACTTTCAATATTGCTCCCATTTTAAAGGATATTTTTACTAAGTATAAAATTCTAATTTGACACAGGTTCTTTTGACCCTTTGTCAGATTTTTCATCCCAGAATCCAATGTATTCTGTTCTCTCTGCCTTTTATTTTTTCTGTTAAGAATACAGTTGTCAGTCTTATTATTGCTCCTTAGAGTGTACTGTCCTTTTTGCCTTTAGCTGACATCAGGTTTTTTCTTCGGTTTTTAGAATTTTTATTATGACATGTTTCTGAAACAGTGAGTTAGATAAGTCTCTATGGACAACTGCTGGGCCTTATTCTTGCTTCCAGTGATCATTGACTCCATTTTTTAGCTAGAGCTTGTAGATGAAAGAATATCTAATGGAAATGGTCATTGTTGAGTGTTTTGCCTCCTCAGGGGAATATATCAGATTGAAATAGAATATTTAACTTACCACAGTGAGGTCTGGCTCTTGGCTGTACATTGTCACACTTTTCAGCAAGTATCGCTGCCTTAGAGAAACAAAATTAATTTAAATTCTCTTTAAATGCATCTTTGGGTTTGATTTCCTAAATTGAAACTGTCAAAGGATCAACTAGCAGTGTCATCACATGGAATGATAGGGAAATGTGCTTTAAAGACGTTGGGTCCATTTGATCTCTTACAGAACTAGGCTGGCTATTATCCTGTAAGAGCCAACTTGGCAAAAAGTAAGATAAAAGAATCTGAAGAGTTAGTCAGTGACTGCATGTCAGTGTGTCTCGTGATTGTATATAATTCTATATCTACATGACTGCATATACATCTCTAACCATGAAACAGACGCTGAGAACCTGTGATGTTTTATCTGACCCATGGCACTGTTGCTGCTATCAGCATGGATTATTGCCACTGGATTCTCTCACTCTTGTGTCAGAGGATTGCCTGAGCCTCTATATCAGAACTATTTTTTAAGGCTCTATGTAACCCCAAAAGTTGTTGAAGACCATGTTGTGTTGATACTGTAAGGTGTCAAAGGAAGATAAACTAAAAATGCTTTTCCAGGTCACAGTCATTCACATCTGCTCTTTCTTTGAGGTCACAGTGGGAGTTCTGATTTTGCATTTGATCCAGAACATGCCATGGAGTTGTAGTGGTCCCAGAAGAGTCAGAAGTGTCCTGGTAAATATGACAGTGAAGGATCTAGAAGAATCCTGTCTTTTTTGGGGGGACCGGGGAAGGGGGCAGTGTGACACCCATCCTAGGGTAATAGCTGAAAACCCACATCTCCAAAAGTTTTGGTTTTCAGCAGGACCAGGGACTCTGAGATCATGAGTTGAAGTGCCTGCATTCTCAGAGTCTAGCTGAGGCAGGAATGTCCAGAAGCAGATATGCCATCCATGGAGTCACTCGGGTGTTTAGGCAAACACTTCAGTACAAGCAAAAGCGTGTATGGCAATGGCGTGGATCAAAGTTGCCGCCATGTAATTGAAACTGACTTGTATTGGGTTCCTTCAGGCTCTTTTATCTCCCATTCTGAGAGCAGCATTGTCCTTCTTATCTTCATTTATGTCTGTGCTTCCTTAATCATCTTCAAATGTTTGTGGGTTGATGTTCACATGTCCCCATTCTGTTTTTTAAATCTCCTTGGTTGCCACCTCTCTCTTACAGAGAGAGGAAGTGTTCTGTTTAGGCTACGTGTTTAAGGGTGAAACATGTTTACAGAATCTTCATCTGTCTCCCCTGAGCCTGATCTATTGGATGACATCACTCTATAATTTTACATGATTTGGACAATGCAAAGTGTTCAGGGCAGAATGTTCAGGACGGCAAATAGAACATGTTTTTGTAATTAGCCAGAGAACCCAGGCTATAACTTTTGATTCTTTTTTTTAAAAAAAAAGTATTATGAATCTAACGAGAGAAGGTGGTCCTTGCTGATCTATTATTTGATAGCCCAAGATGACTTTGAGGGTATTTGGTTTCTTGAATTTTTGTGTGTGGTTGAGACATGAGTCTGAAAGGGGCTTTAGCCTTTGAACTCTGGGTTAAGAATTTTTATATGGGGGAGTTGATATTATTAAAGATAGGGATTTTGGAAACACTTGAACAAAATCCCTTAGTGTCTGGAATTTTAAGATAGCAATGGAAGGTCATTCATTTCATACCAAATGAGAGCCTAATGAATAAATATATACTTGGGCTCCCCTCCCCCCCATGCTTTGCTCTTGTTCTTTATTATTGGCTATGCTGTCTTGTTCTTTCCATCTGAATTGCTTAGTCAGAAGCATCCTTAAGAAGTCCCACCAAATGGCTGAGTACTTCTATTTGAGATACCATTCACTGCCTGCTGACCTTCGGGGCATCATTTTCTAAGACTTTCATATCTTAGTCATCTGAGCTTTATTGGACCCTTTAAGCAATTAAGTGGACAGAACATAGAGGAAAGAATCTCATTAAAGATGTATGAAATGTCAAAATTTAGCAAATCTAAAATCTATGCTTAATTTTAGGGGAAATGAGAGCTTTAATTGGCTTGTTCAAAGACATCAACAGAAATAAAGCCAGTCAAGTGAGTGGGGACTCCCTGGGACCATCCCCACTGCTCCTCCCTCTGTAACACTTGGGAGTCTGTTTGGGGGAAATATAAATCATTGGGTAAAAACATCATATTTCTGCCCCTCTATGTGGGATACTTGCACCATGAGGGCCTGGACTAATAAAAGGGTTAATCTGAGTGTTGAACACTGTTTAGCTGTCTTGGGACATTTGTTCTGTGTTCATGGATTTAGTAATTTTAATGTAAATAGGCACCCCAGCAGCTGCGTCCCCTTAAGCATATTTTATTTAGCAGCTGAGTTATCCACGTCACTTGGCAGCCATAGATTTTCAATTTTTCCTTGTGCCAAGAGGGCAGCTGGAATAATTTGAGTACTCATTAATTTGGGAGAAATATGAGCTGTGTGAGGCAGACAACACGCGTCTTCTGTATGGTGTTGTACAAGGATAAGCAGATCAGAGGAGAAGCAATTTGCCCTATCCCAAAGGGGCCTTAGAATTTAATAAGCTGGTTATGAAAATTCTATTTCTTTGCAATTCGAAGCATCTAATTAGAGCCTGTAATTTCTCTCCTATAACGAGAGTGGATGAAGGTTAACGTTAGGCCTCCCGGGCCCTTTCACATTCATTTACAGAGAGAAATCAGGTAACGTTGTAGCTAATTAGAACAGGTTATTAAATATTTAGTCCCCCATCTTGATGGAACTTGAAGAACACATGCATGTTGTTGGGGGATGCAAAAGGATAAAGGGAAGTTAAGTTTAATTTTTAATCAAAGGTAAAGTTTAGGCAGAATAATGATTTTAGTCCTGACTGTCTCAACCCAATGGCCAGAGAGGCAATTGCCTCCAGTTGTCTGAACTGTCAAGACAAAGCAAGATGATGTCAGTTTAACTTTATCACTGCACACATTTCCCAAGTTCAAACAACTGGGATTTATGCAATTGCATCAAATACAAAGAACTCGATGATTTTTTATCATAGCAGTGACATAAAAACAAAACAAAAACCAACTTCTTGATGTTTCAGAATTTGGGTTTTGAGTTTGTAGGATATGAATGTGTCTGGGAACTATCCTAAGGAGATGCATCATCCATAGGTCTTTCTCCTAGGAGAGGACTCATCGGGAACTGGGTAGTATTGTGTGGAATGAAGTCTGACCCTGCCATAGACTGATAGCCAAACTCCTGCTTGTTGAGGATGATAAGTTACTCTTCTATTGTCATAACCCAACCCAAATTATCTTCCCAAAGTGAGATTCAGTTAAGTCAGGATGTGTATGTCAGCAACCAGTCCTTCAGAATCAATGCCATGACTGGTCTTCCCTTGGGGCCTGACACAGGGAAAATATCTTCAAGGGGAAATCAGTTCATGGAAAGCTCCCAGGACTTCTGTACCTTACCCGGAAGCAGGCTCTTGGGAATCCAGAATACTATAAAAGTGCAAAGATGAGTGGGAAGATGAAAAGCTTTATAAAATTAGAAAGATTCCAAAGAGTGACTTTGAGGCATGCATCCCTGGCACTTTTCTGGTGAGGAGATTTAACTTAGTCTGTGAAACCCTACCACTATTCCAGTTGGTTCATTTGGGGGTACTTGAAGCATCTTTGCACATCTGTAAAAAATAAATGGCAACTCCCAAAGACCATCTTACTTTGCTACATTGGCTTCCATTTGCCAGTTATTACAAAATGGTTTCTGACGGCAATAATCCTTTGAAAATCGCCTGTTATTGGGGATAATAGCTGGTTGTCACAGCATTAACCACCCTCGACTTCACTTTGGGCTATTATATAACAAGAGAATGAACTGCTGGTGAGGCTGCCAGGTGTATTAAATTAGATCATGCATTATAGAAGTTCTGTGATGAGGATTAGCATTCAGAAAAGACTATCAGAGGTTGCCAAACTCATTATCTGCTGAGGCAGAGGCTGGCCTCCGGCCTGGGGATGCAAGGCTCGGGTTGGAACTAGTAAGCCACTACCTCTGGTCCTTCTCTGCGCTAGCACAGAGACAGATAAGAAGCACACTAGCATTTCTCTTCTGCTCTTTCACTTCGGAAGAAAATCAAAGTACACTGCATTAACCATAGTCACTGCAGAGCTGCAATGAGAGTGGCTTCATTCATTTTCTGGTTTCTTATCAGCAGACCTATTGACTGGAAAGTCTTCTATGGTCATAGAACAGGGTGGAGTCTGGATTTTGTTCTCATTCCTTTAGGACAATAAATGTGGACAGTGGGCCTTCAGATGTATGGCCTCTGGGAGGCTCTGCTGCAGGTCTCAGGCACCCACGTTCACTCTTAATGTTGACATGTCTCCTTGTGCTCAAGACATCTTTCAGGTCAGAATTTGTTCAAAGAGGAGAAGCGTGACACGAAATGATGGCTGAATACCAACAGAAGTAAGCTTTCAGCTACAAACATGCAGAAGAATCAGGGCTTGCCTATTCTCACCAGTTCTGGACAATCCTTCATGTAGCTATTGTAGAGTCCATTTTTTATTTCCTATGCAATGATACTGTTCCTAATTTTCAGTGAAACATCTTGTGAGATCTGTTTAATGGCATATCACCTCTGTGATGCTTACGTTCTAAACAATATTTTCCTACCTGACTGATATCTGGGTGGAATTAGCTATTTTCATCAACACTGTAACCCTAGTTCCTTATACAGAGCCTGACACATAGTAGATGCTCTGTAAGTGTTTGCTGAATGGAAATTTCTTTACTGTCTTTTTCTGAAAATAATATTTTCTTTTTTAAAAATATATTTTATTGAGTTTTTTACAGAGAGGAAGGGAGAGGGAGAGAGAGTTAGAAACATCAATGAGAGAGAAATATCAATCAGCTGCCTGCTGCACACCCACTACTGGGGATGTACCCGCAACCAAGGTACATGCCCTTGACCAGAATCAAACCTGCAACCCTTGAGTCCGCAGGCTGGTGCTCTATCCACTGAGCCAAACCAGTTAGGGAAAAATAATATTTTCTTGTAACAAAAATATATGTTCACTGTAGAAAATTGATAAAAAAGCAGATAACAGGAAATAAATATGCATCACCTATTATCCAACTGCCAAACAGTATGGCATTAGATATATTTTGCATACATCTTTCCATTATTTTTCTCTGCATGTGTATTTTCATTTTTTATAGCTTGGATAAGACTGTACATAGCCTTTTGGAATCTATTTTGTTCATTTAGTGATGTCTTTCCAAGTCATTAAGTGATCAACTTTACCATTATTTCAATGGCTTCCTAAATGTTCATTGAATAAATGTACTATAATTTGCTTCTGTGGGTGCCTTTAAGTGGTTGCAATTTCTCTCTCACATGAACAGTGCTGCAACATATACTCTTTATATTAAATCTTTGTTTCACTATATGATCATTTCCTTGGGTAACACGGAGAGGCAAACAAGAAAACATCTGGCAAAACTTCTGAAAAGACAAATTAATCTGGTGGTTAGAAACAAGGCAAATTGGGCTTTCACAGACGAGCAGGCATCTGTACTTTCCTTGAACTGTGAAGGATAATAGCATCCTATGAAAATCATCAATGGGTAAATGTTCAGAAGCCATAGAATGGACTATGGACTGTTATATTAGTTCTATTTGTACATCTTAGCAAAATAAAAAATTTCAACTTGGTGATAAAACCAGTTCCCTAGACGTGATTTCCTGTAAGTGGAATTTCCATATCAAAGGTTATGGCCAAGTTATCTTCAGAAAGCTTATGCCAATATATGTTCCTACCAGCAGAAGGGTTATTTCCCAATACTGTCATTGTCATTAACAAGTCATTTTCATGTAGGTAGCAAAAATCAAACAAAAATACCCCAAACTCTTATTTTTATTTAACTTTGTATTTGTCTTTGTGCTTAAAAATGAGATTCAATGTTTTATTCTTTTGTTTGTTTGCTTTTGTTGATAGGAGTATTTCTTCTCTGTGACCTACTGGTTCATGTCCTTTGGTCTATTATCATGTCATATTGTTGCAGTTAAAGAAAATGATCTTTGGAGTCCTACGTGCCTTAACAAAAAAGGGTTCAATAGCTGCTACTTACTTGCTGTGTGATCTGAGGCAGGTTACTACCTTTTCTAGGTCTCAGTTTTATCATCTGTTAAATGAGGATAATGATAATGTCCCCTCATTGCAATCATGTGCAGATCCTGGCAATGGGCCAATGCTCAACCTCCTTAATTTTAATGTTTGAGTACTCATTTAACCTCTCTATTTCTTTTAGCATGTTCCTACCCATATTAAGTGATGGTTTGCCCCCATTTAGCCTGTGCTTAAAACTTTTAATTTCCTACAATAACCATGTATGCCATGTGCCATTGAGTCTGCTGCATCTCCTGGCGACCTTATGAATGAGTGATGTCCATATTAATTCATTTACCTGACAAATATTTGGGGGCAGCTCCTATGGGTCAAATTTTGATTAGGAGTTTGGGAAACAGCAGTGAACATGATTGCTATTGTATCTCTACCATGAACCTTATGCTTCTCTATGTGTTGTAAGAGTGTGTGAGTGTGCGTGTGTAGCAAACAGAACATAGCCATGTGACAAATAAAACTTTTAAGTTGCACCAAATACTATGTAGGAAATCATTAGAGTCTCAGACAGAAAATAAAAGGGGGACTTATTTTAGATAACATGAGGAGGGAGGGACTTTTGGAGGTAGAAAGTTTTATGATGCAACCTACAGGATGGGAAGGAGATAGCCATACTAAAATGTTTCTGTGCAGAAAGGGTGGCATATGCAAAGGCCCTGTGACAGGAAAGAACTCCATGTGTTCAAGAAATTGGAAAAAGACCAGCCTGGAGGAAGGGGGCTGGGTTGGGAATTTGGCAATGGCATGGGGGTCAATCAGAGGTGGGAGGTAGAACAGGGGAGGGGCCAGAGCATGGGGGTGGGGGAGATGATTCTTATTCTAAATTAAAAGGAAGGCCCTGCATAACTTTGAGCAAAGGAGGGACATATATGATTCCTATTGTAAAACATTCTTTCTAGAACTGGATAGCAATAGAAGAACTCACAAAAGAGGCCTCACTGATTATCTAGGTGACAGGTGTTAGACAAGGTATTACTGGAGGAGATGAAAATCAGAAGAATTGCATTGAGCAATGAGCTGCAAAATAAGTTATGTATGTCCGCATTCCATGTTATAAATTAGGATCACCTTTAACACTGGCTGTCATTATAAGTCACCCAGTGCTCTGAAAGAGTGGGTTTCCAGGCCCACAGCACATGCTCTGGCTCCTTTATCCAGTGGAGTGTTAGGCCCTCAAGACAAACATACTACTTCTCCAGGAAGAGCTGCAATCGCCCAGGGAGGGATGTTTATGATGCGAGATTGTGGAACTTCCTTCAGCCATAAGTCTGTCAGCTTTGGCCAGTCTTGAGGCTCCCCATGGGGAGACACAGAGTTTGAAAAAGCCACCTCAGTTCCAGCACAGTGTCTAACTGGCTCTTCCCTTGATCCGCATGAAAAGTCCTGACCTCAGGAGACCAACGAACAACAAAAAATAAATCTGTGAGGATGAGGAAACAAAACAGATTTTAGCTCTCAGATTGCCAATCTTATTTCAGTTTACATATGCTTTTCTGTTCAAATCCATGCTCTTCTTGGTTTATATGTCACTGATCTGTCTGCTGCCTCCCAGAACACCCTTTCCCATCTACCCAGCACATTCTGTATAAATCTCAGGGTTTACAGCTTCTCTTCATGGCATGAAAGCACCTTGGGAACAGCCATGATCTGTTTTCCTGTGCCACCTCACCTTCCTCACCAACTTATTTGCATGACAAATACTACTTAAATTTCAGTTGTTTTCTCTTACCTGTAGGATGTAGAGGGTAAAAGAAAAAGGAATAAAGGACCCTTTCTAAGAATGAGTCCTTTGGCCTTGAGTATGCTCTTGCCCAAAGCTAAGAGAAGGAATATGATGACTTTACAATATAAGGGTTTGACAAAATCCAACACCCTTTCATGGTAAAAGCTCTCAATAAATTGGGTCTAGAGGGAACATGCTGGGACATCATAAAGGCCACATATGAAAACCCACAGCTAACGCTGAGGACACAGGGGAAAGCTTTTCCCCTAGAATGAGAAAATACAGGGTGCCTACTCTTGCCTTCTCACAATCCAGGACTGCTGGCTCCCAACTGCTCGCTTGCTTGTGTCCACATGGGGGCAGGGTCTTTGACCACACGGGGAAGCCATCTTGTGTGTTGGAGTGATGATCAATCTGCATATTACTCTTTTATTAGCTAGGATAGAGGCCTGGTGCATGGGTGGGGGGCAGCTGGTTTGCCCTGAATGGTGTCCTGGATCAGGGTGGGGGTTCCCTTGGGGTGTGGGGCAGCCTGGGCAAGGGGCCTGTGGTGGTTCACGCCCCCCAGCAACCCAAGCAGAGGCCCTGGGATCTAGGATTTATTTATCTTCTACAATTCAAACTTTGTAGCCAGGAGTGGAGCCAAGCCTTCTGCTCCCTTCATGGTGGCAGCCATTTATGTTGGGGTTTATGTATCTTCTATAATTGAAACTTTGTAGCCTTAAGCGGAAGCCAAAGCAGGCCAGGGCTGCAGAAGCTTGGCTTCCTCCATTGCCGTGGGCAACCCTAGGCTCGTGCTCTCTCCAGCTCTGTGGCTGCAGCCATTTCTGTTGGGATTTACTTATCTTCTATAATTGAAACTTTGTAGCATTGAGTGGAGGCCTGGGCTGGCAAGGGCAGGTGGAAAGCTTGGCTTCCTCCATTGCCAGGGAAACCCAAGCCTCCCTCCTGCTCTATGTGGCTGCAGCCATCTTGGTTGGGTTTATTTGCATACTCCCTCCTGATTGGCTGATGGGCGTGGCTGGTGGGCATGGCTTTGTGGGTGTAACGGAGGTATGGTCAATTTGCATATTACTCTTTTATTAGATAGGATATATAAAATATTAGTAAGTTCTGGGGAACTGATATATAGTTTGATACTCATAGGTTGCCAGAGGTAGGGGATGGGGTTGACAAAATGGATAAAGAGAGTCCAAAGATACAAATTTCATTATAAGATATATAAGTCATGGGGATCTAATGTATAGCATGGCCACTATCTACACTAATAAAAGAGAAATATGCAAATTGACCATACCTCCACAGCACTCATCAGCCAATCAGGAGTGAGTATGCAAATTAACCCAACAAAGATGGTGGATTAATTTGTAGACATGAAGCAGCCAGGTGGGAGCCTGCTATGAGGGGGAGGGTGGGGGTCGGAGGGAGCTACAGGACCAGCGCTCCACCAGGAGTGAGGACTTGCAGGCTCCCAGGTGGCCAGGAGTGAAGCCAGGGGAAGGAAGGCCTATTCTTGCATGAATCTTCATGCAACAAACCTCTAGTAGTTAATATTAAATGCATATTTGAAATTTGCTCAGAAATTAGATCTTAGAAGTTCTCATCACAAGGGAAAAGATTCTGTAACTAATACAGGGTAGGGGAAAAGTTGTTTACCATTGTTCATATGGAAAATAATATGATAAATAATAATACAAGAATAAACTCTGTTTTGTGTATTCACAACTGAAAACCTACTTTTGCCCCACCCTGTCTATAGCTTGGTGACTATAGTTAATAATACTGTATTATAGACTTGAAAGTTGCTAAAAATAAATCTTAAATGCTCTTACAAAAAATAAATTGTAGTTACATGAGGTGGAGCTATTAACTCACCTTATTGCGGTAATCATTTTGCAATATATCTGTGTATCAAACCATCACATTGACCTTAAACTTACATAATGTGTGTTTATTACATCTCAACTAGAGGCCTGGTGCACAAAATTCTTGCACTTAGGGGGTTCCCTCAGCCCAGCCTGCACATCTCCTGGAGCCCTTGGGAGATGTCCAACTGCCAGCTTAGGGGCAGCAGGCCTAAGCTGTCAGTCGGACATCCTTAGTGCTGCCACGGAGGCAAGAGAGGCTCCCACCACCACCATTACACTCGCCAGCCGTGAGCCCGGCTCAAGGCTTCTGGCTGAGTGGCGCTCCCCCTGCGGGAGTGCACTGACCACCAGGGGGCAGCTCCTGTGTTGAGTGTCTGCCCCCTGGTGGTCAGTGCACATTATAGCGAGAGGTCGAACTCCCAGTTGGTTGAACTCCCAAGGAGACAATTTGCATATTAGCCTTTTATTATATAGGATACAGTTGAAAGAAAAATTTAATGATTATAAAAAAGGCTTAATTATCTGTTGAAATAATAAATAAATGTATCTTTCTTTGTATAATGCAACATAAAGCAATCTTATATAATAAAAGTCTAATATGCAAATTGTCCCTTGGGAGTTCAACTGACCTGGAGTTCAACCGACTGGGAGTTCGACCACTTGCTATGATGTGCACTGACCACCAGGGGGCAGCATGGAATGAGGGAATGCTCCAGCTGGCAGCCAGCAGCCAGGTATAGGAAGGCCCTGGCTGACCCTGATCATTGGCTGGGCCGAGGAACCCTACCCATGCACAAATTTCGTGCACTGGGCCTCTAGTAAGTTATAGATTGAAGACAAAAAACATACCAAGTTTCTCCTTGTCAACTGGTGTTTGAGCCAGAGCTCAAGGTGGCGTGTGTCCTGTTCAAGAAAGCCAGGCTGTTTGGTGGGATGAGTGTACAAATGAAGCAGTTCTGGAAGATGATTACTCTTTAGGGTTCTATGACAGACCCCTTACTCCAAGAGAGAAAGCAAGCTATGGCCTCAGTGTGGTTCACATAGTTAGGACAGAGATACTATAAAAAATTGAGGGGGGATCTCAACCAGCATCCTTTGAGAAGTCTGGAGTAGTGAATAACAGAACAACAAATCCTTCACCCTATGTTCTTCATTTCTTCATGTATTGTTGCCTTCTTTATTCTATAAGAAGGATTTAGAAAATGTACAAGTTCCATGAAGGTAGAGACCATGTAGGGTTTTTCTGCCCATGTATCTCCAGAATTGAGAAGGAGGTTTAGAATCTAGTGGGTACCCAGTTAATACTCGATGGATGGAAGAGTAGGTAGAAGGGTGGTGGATGGAAAACATTAAAGCGAAAAGGTAACACAAATCAGAAGTCAGTTGGGAGGAAAAAGGGATACCTAAGGCAGGGATATTAACATAGAGCCCAAAACACCCAATCTCTGAGGTGTTTGAGCCTGCTGCTTGAGGATAGCCAATGCAAAGAAGGAGCCCTGGGCAGCCATAAGATTCCTATTCTGTAGGATTAAAACATAACAGTTGCTTAGGATAAATTATAACTCTTCCTGATTGAAGACTAGATATAAATTCCCCCTGGAATTCCTCTGAAAGAAGATAATGGTCTCCCCAGTTCCTCCAGAGCTTTCACGTGCCTTCCTGCCCCATCATCTGAGGCTCATAGATGCCAAAATAGTGGCCCTCACCCAGGGGGCATGCTCCCATAGTGGGTGTTCCAGGTCTTGGGAACACACTGGAACCCTGGAAGGGACAGAAGTTGGTGTCCAGGAAATGAGAATCTATAGATTACAAAACCCCACAAATTATTCTGATACACAAGCCCCTCCCCCACACCTAGAGCCATGTCCCTAACTGTCTGCCTCTTGGAGAATCACAGGTAAATGGAATTAACAATGTTGTCTAATGGGTCCTTGACTGTCTTATTGAGCCCTGGAAGGTGGTAGGTCAGGTGACAGCAGAAACTGCTATTTTCAGCTAATTCTTAGTGACAGGGAGGATTGGTTGGGAAAATAGAAGTGACAAGGACCTCTGAAGAAAACAAATGTGCTAGCTTAGAATTCACAACAGCTGTTGGTTTTAATGAATTTGAGAATGATTTGGACAGAATTCCAAAATCCCAGTCCTTGACCTATGACCTTCTGCTGTGCTGATGCAGCAGGTCAGGCAGGGAGTGAGTGCTTTTTCTAATACAGGCTGCTTCTTACTGTGGGGCTTTGACCCAAATCCCAGTGACTACTCACAAGAGCTACATCTGTGCCCAAGGGAAAATAGGTTCTGTTGCCTGATCCACACCCTTGAGTAGGCGGCAGAAGAAGGCAAATACAGATTCAGGGGTGAGGAACACTAGGAAAAAGGAACTTTTCTCTCAGGTCCAGAGAAAGGCAGGCCTAGTCATGCCTTCAAACTTCTCACCCTTTGTTCTTTTCCCATACATTTTCTCTTTAGGGTCCAGACAAAAAAAACCATTGGAAGTTCCTTCTTATAATGAACCTAGGTAGCCCTGGCCAAGTTCTCAGTGGATCTTAATGGTTCTCCAAAGGTTAATAGAAGTTGTCATTGTTACACCTCTGATTGTGTTAGGAACTGGCAATCCCATTGTCCCTGTTAAAGAAAAATACCAGGGATTACTTGTCAAAACTCTCCCCTAGGGAAAATCCTATTCTTCACCCACAAAAATCAATTTCCTCTTCAATAAACCCTCTGGGCAGTGTGAGGGAGCATCTGTGGACAGGAGATTCAACTTTCTTCAGCCCACTTTGTGTGGTGTTATTGAAGAAAAATTAATCTGAAACACAGGTGGAATGCAACCCTAGCTTACTGGAATTCATTACTTCTGACCTGTCTTTTTATCCGTTATCTCACTTAGTATTAATTACAGTGAGTGGGATGGGGGTGGGGTGGGGATGATCCACCTGCTATAGGTATAAAGCGCAGCTCACAGGGTTTAACTAACTTACTCAGATCCCTGTGCTAGCACTAAGTGTGGAGTTGGAGCTACCTGGAACCCAGGTCTCCTGATTCCTGGCTGTTTTGAAGGTAACTCAGGATTTGTTCTAATCTGACATGGTAAGGCACACAGACATGGGGATGACTGTCATGAGGAAAGAAGTTTATTATACATAGACCCCTAGAAGCCAGGATCATGCCATACCACAAAAGCCACATGGCAGTA
This sequence comes from Corynorhinus townsendii, assembly GCA_026230045.1. Classification (NCBI taxonomy): domain Eukaryota; kingdom Metazoa; phylum Chordata; class Mammalia; order Chiroptera; family Vespertilionidae; genus Corynorhinus; species Corynorhinus townsendii. The sequence continues at coordinate 43,342,136 of JAPDVU010000006.1, forward strand.
CCAAGGCCAGATATGGACAGAGTGGGGGGCGGGGGATTGGTGGGCTGAAGACTTTATTGTGGTTCCCCTGAGAAGAAAGAGGCAAAGCAGGGTAGACAGGTTTAGGATTGAATATTATAGCAGGCTCTGGGGAGTAGGAGCTACCCCTAGTTGCCTGGTGCCAGGCCCTAGGACAGTGGTCGGCAAATGGGCTCACGAACCACATGCGGCTCACCACAGTTTGCTGCTCTGTTGACTAAGGAGTTTGCTGACCACTGGGATAGGGGCTTAATCACAAGGAACAACAACAGCCTGTAATTATTGGAATCGAGAGTCTAGGTCAGTGGTCGGCAAACTCCTTAGTCAACAGAGAGGCAAACCGTGGCTCGCGAGCTGCAGTTTGCCGACCACTGCTAGGATGATTAGGACAAGTGAATAATGGCCCAGGCTGTGAGCACCTGAGTAAAGGAGGTGGCCCCGGAGGCTTTGGCCCTGGATTGGTTGGTTTGTATATCCAGGTGCAGTTGCAGGCAAGTTGTATACTACCCCCAGGGATTAGCCGAGCCTGGGAGGGGCAGTCCCTCCACAGTAGCATGGCTTCAGAGAGTAGACCATCAGAGATACCAAAAAATAAAAAGACATGGTCAGTGCACTCACTGATCTGCCCCCTGGATGAATTTTATCACCCCCCCTTTGAGGGCATTGCTGCTTGACTTCTTACTGATCCACTACGTGGTGTGTTATCTCCTCTGTTTCCCTATGCTAAACCAGGCCACAGTCTCTGTGACCCAGGGACCCCCATCTCCTTCCCTTTGACCAAACACATGACCATGAAACTGAACTCCCATCCCCTCGCTGGGATTTTTTTCTGATTTGGGATATTTTTCAATACCACACACAAGGTATCAGGGACTGTGCTCGAGAGGGCGGAGATTATACAGATTCTCAGAGCATCCCCAAATGACAGTTCACTTTTCATAATGATCTATGATATTCATTTGTTGAAATTTTATTACTTTTGTAATTTAATTCAATTTTCCCCAGTTCATTGCTGCTCGGGGCAGCATTATCTTATTTGCCTCTCTCATCCTCCAGCTGAGGATGTTTCTCCTTTTATTATGAGCACGATGGCAACCAGATTAAATCCGCCTGCTCAGTAGAACTGTTTCCAATGGTGTCAACCTTCCCTGAGCATTTTCAGGAAGACACCTCGTGGCAGTGATTTATCAAGCATTTTGGAGAATAATCAAGGCCTGACCCCCATCTTCTGCTTAGAGATTAAAGATCATATTCAGAAACGTTTCCCTGCACCAGCCATCATAGAAATGAGCAAATAATACTAGAAGTGGGTTAGGAATATCTTTTATGAAGATACAGATGAAGAATGTATTGAGCAACATCAAATTGACTTTAAAACATAACAACATCAGGAGACATCTCCCTAAAGCTGAAGTCATGCACCATTTTTGAGAAATCCTACAGGTATTTTAGGAAATTATTGAGTTGGGCAGTGAGTCGGAAGGGTCAGGAGCCGGTGAGAAGATATGCAGGTGAGTCCTCTGGCTCACTGGCAGAGCTGCCACTTAACTGAATTAAAATTCAGAACTCATGGGTGTGGGCACCTGTAGATACTGGAGGACTCTTTTTAGCAAATTTCATTTATATCTTTATATCTATAACCCATATAACTTGTAGGTTTTTAAAGGTAGAAATACTGGGTCTATAGTTAAACATTATTTTAAAGTAGAAGCTTGCTCTCTCTCTCCTATAACAAGAAAGACTGATTCCAGAGGCTGCTAAGCGCCCCGGCCCAGGCCCTTACCCCAGCATCTGGGGGGAAGGGTGGGCTTATTGTAATCTCAAGAAGCAGTGCTTTGCGTGTGAACACCAGCTCAGCAGCCACAGGCATCGGGCACAGGTCTGCCCTTTCCTGCTTGCCCAGGCTGGTCGATGTCTGATAGTCCTGCCTTGTTGGATTGACACGAGCTTCTTTCAAAATGCCATCCTGAGCCAGTGCCTCTCTTTTTGTTCTTAACCACTCACTGGGCTGTTCAGCCTCGACCCTGACACTCAATAGAAGCATCTTTATTGGGAATGGCTCCAGTGTTTCCTTTATTTTCTTATTGATTGATTGGTTGATTGATGGATTAAATCAAGTGCATGACATTGGTCAACATTTCAGTGATTTCTAATTCCCAGTCCCACTTTCCTTTGCTCAGGCCTCCTTTTCTTCGTGCTATTTTTTTCTTAGGTGTGGGACTTAGACCACCTGTGTCAGACCCACCGTGAGCACTTTTGAAAAATCTAGATGCCTGGGCTTAATCTGAATCTCTGGAGGGTGGGTGCTGGGGGCACCACCTTTCACATGTGATTGAAAGCTCCTAGTGATTCTGATGCCCAGAGAAGTTTGACAGCTCTCTCCACCCTGGCGAGAGCCACCTTCACCTCTCACGTGAAACATTTCAGTGGCCTCCTACTTAGTGTCTCTGTTTCTACCCTTATCTCCCTGTGGCTGTGGTTCTCAAACTAGGCTGCACATTGCAACTCCGTAAGGAGATTAAATGTCAGGCCCTGCCTGATTTAATTGATCTGAGATGGGACCTGAGCATTCAGAGTTATATCATCACAGGAAAATCAGGGCAGCCGGGATGATCACAATGGTCCATGGCTATTCTCCACATGCAGACAGAAGGGCCTTTTACAATTTTATATGTTGCTCATATCAGGCTTCTGCCTAGTTCTCCTGTGGTTTCTGTTTTTGCTGGGGGGGGGGGAAGCCCCTCTGTCTAACAGTTACCACAAAGACTCCCATGATTTGGTCTCTGTTGTCTAAGTTCATCCCCTATGGCCTCTTCTAGCTGACTGCACCCACCCCTGCTGGTCTCTTCCACATCCTTGAGCATTGCTATCTCAAGGACTTTGTACCATCTGGTCCCTTAGCCTGGAACATTCTTCCCCAATAGCCATATGTCTTGCTCCACCACCCCATTTGGTCCGGATTCCTGCTCAAATATCACCTTATCAGGGAAGCCTTCCCTCCCTTCCTTCCTAAAACAGCCACCCCCATTGCTCTCCATTGCCTTACCTTGTTTTATTTTCTTCATAAGCATTTAATCCAACAAATAAGCAAACATTCTATGTGAATTTGCCATTTATTATCTGTTTCACTCTCACAAAAATCTAAACTCCCCGAAGACAGGGAGTTCATTTTATTTATTCATCGGTTCCCCAACGCATAGTAGGTGCTTGAAGTTACTTGTGATGGATAGTAAATTGCTGCTCTTGGACTGCCTCAAAAACATGGGTGTTGGTGACCTGCCACACATTACTAGGGACCTGTGAGTGCAGCAGCCTGTGTTCTGGCTGTGCAATGCCCCCTGCTAGCTTTACTGGCAGCTGCTTCCCCTCCCCTATTTTAATGGTTGTAGAAAGGAGAGAATTTGACCCATGACCCCTGGGAATAAGACTACGTCTGTTCAGGGAAAGTTGAAAGGAATGACGCCCCCTCAAGTTTTTGCTGGAAATTGCATCTATATGAGAAAGAAGCATAAATCTATTTTTTTAGAAAAACTGGGTTGTTTTTGTGTGTTTCATTTGGGAACTTTTATACTAAGTAGATTAAGTTAAGTGACTTTGAAATGTCCACATCTTAACATTTTATGAAGCCTAACTGGGTTTAAAGAACATTTAAAGACATCCAAACTTAAATGGAAGATCAAAATGAACTAATAGGTTGATGCAGACATTTTTCCACCCTGCATTTGTGCCGGCTAATGAAAGTGGTGCCTTCGTGCCTGCGGACGATGAGCACGGAAGCCTGGCTCTCTGGCGAACTCTGGTGTGTCCTGACAACGGCCCTGGCTGAACTGTGCCGTGATGCCTTTTCATGGTAGGCACCTGGCTCTCAGGACCACCCGCAATCTGCTAAGGCAACTTGCCATATAAGAAAAGTGGTTGGACTCAAGGCAGACTTGTGACAGTTTGTTTGATGGCACTTCCTAGGGAAAAAGTCTCCAACCCTTGGAAGTAAAATCCATCAGGCAACAGGATCTGTCAGTGATGGAAATGAGGAACAATTTAAGTCCGTTACACAGAGGTTTCACACTCAGTTAATTGAGCAGTGGAATAAAGCGGCCCACCCGGGAAGGTGTGAGGCCACGTTTAATTTCCACGTATCATCTCTTCTGTGTTGGATGTTCGCTGCCACGTTTATGCTTCCTATGTCCTTACAGAATGGTTCCCGAAACAGGGGTGTCCTTACTTTCTTTTTATTTTAAGGGGTTTCCAATTATTTTTAATATGTTTTTGTTGATTTCAGAGAGAGGAAGAGAGAGAGGGAGAGAGCAATAGAAACATCAATGATGACAGACAATCATTGATCAGCGGCCTCCTGCATGCCCCCTACTTGGGATTGAGCCCAAATCCTGGACATGTGCCCTGACCAGGAATTGAAATGCGACCTCCTGGTTCATGTGTTGACTCTCAACCACTAAGCCACACCAGTCAGGCAGGATCTCTAATTATTAAAGCGATACTTATTCATTTGTGAAAATATTCAAATGCAATTGACATTTCTGAAGTAATAAGTGTAAGTCTCGTTTTAGAAAAAATAGGATTCCATGTTACACAATATCCCACAACCTGCTTTTTTCCCTTACCAATTTCTGATGGATGTCTTTCTACATGAATACATATAGTCTATTCATGCAGGGTGTTCCCCTGCATGAATAGACTATATGTTTTTAGCCAATCAGCTATCATGAGACACTTAAGATTTAACAGTTTTTGACCATTACAAATAATGACACTGAACATTCTTGTATTTTATCATTTAAGTATATTTGTGGAAATGTATAAAACGGAGTTACCGGGCTCTAAGAGGCCATGCACTCTACAGTTCTCCTACCCCTTCCTGTCATCTTTGTTACCACCTTGGCCCCCAGAGGCATTGTATTTGTTACCCAGGCTATCAGATAAATGCCTAGAGGTAGAATTACTGGTTCTAAAAAATTACAGCTATAAAATGCGATTGCTATTGTTAAATTGCTCTTCAAAATATTTATTTTGGATGAAATCTCTTTTCTTTTTGTTGCCAGTTGAAAGGCAGAATTGTGAGAAGTCCAGGGTGTGAGCCCAGCATCATTTGATTATGTTTATTTTATAGGCAGAGATGCAACAAGTCGTTTCCACGCCATTTCTACTCAGATAAGGAGGCCAGTACCCTGGGAGCCAAGGAATGCACATCAATGGAAATATTAAAAATGATTCCGATTTTCTTTCACAAACCAACAAAACAAATATACTGCCATAAATCCCTTAGCACATACCTGACCCAGGGGACGGTGCTGACAGGAGAAGCCACAATGGTGGTGGTGGGGGGTGGGGGGGGGTGGGGGCTGGTTTTCATTATTGTGATGATTGTCAGCACAATTACTCTTGAGCAATGCAATCATGTCTGGTCCGAAGTTTGGCACAATCCTACTAGTTTTCCAAATGGGTTGCCATCTTTTAAAATCAGGAATTATGGAATGATTCGCGGCATTGTTCTGGAGTTTTAACTATTCCTCTGAGAGAACTCAGTTTATCCTGTGGCTCTTCATCTGGAGAGCAGAGGAGGTTTGGCACATACAGGCACCTTTACCCAAGACCAAATGGGTTGCTTTGTGTTGGGTCTTTTCTGCTTTGCCTACAAGACAGACTCATAGCTGCATTTCCTAAGAGCCATCTGTTGTACTTTCTGCTTGGTTAAGAGCCAGTGGGCATGCAAGTTTTTATCAATCTAGGGTTTCCCCTTTAAATAGCTTAAGTGGGAAATGGATGGCAAAGTGTTATGAAAGCAGCTTGGGTTGGGTCTTAAGACCCAGGAGTCCAGTAGGTCTCCATTGGGAGCTGGCTCTGGACCTCGGAGCTGGGTGGGGATTTCTGTGTTGGCAGAACCAGCGTCTACAGGGGGATAAGAGGAGACCCCAGTGTTACTTGAGGTCTCAGGACTCAGAGATAACTCTGATTAAATCAGGACTTGAAACTAATCAAATCCCTTTATTTCACTGGGCCTCGGTTTCCACTAAGTCAGACATCAGCTAAATGCCAACAGTGGGCAGACAGGCAAAGTGAACAGGGGACAGCTCTGTGTTGGAGGGTCAGTGGTAACCACCTTGCATATACAGACCCCCAGTGGGAATAGTGGGGGAGGGAGGGAGGGGAGTGAAGAGAGGCCACGCTTCCCAGCCGGCTCCTCCACCAGGAAGCCCCCTCGAAGGAGCTGTGCTGGGTGAAATGACTGCCTCACTAAAGGAAAATGAGGACAGACTATGGCTACATAACAATAATGTATATTTTTAAATACCTTTTTTGTTGGAAATAAACCATCACTTAAAAACTAGTCTTCAAGTTGTAATTTCCAGTTAAGCACATACTTCTAATTACAATAAAATCTTCATTTTTGGCACTCATATATTTTTATTCACTCATGTCTTGATCTGTGATGTTATGAGCACTGTGCTCCATGGGGTCATGGCCAGGGGCAAGAGACCTAGCCCCTTTTCCCCTCATCAAGTGGATAGTCTAGTGGAGATCAATCTCACAGAGGTAACCACACAGATATTAGTCAACCACAGTGGAAAAAAGACTCTGAAGGAGCAGCGGGCATGCCTAACCTAGTCTGGTTGTGACTGAAGGACTGAACTTGGCCTGCCAGGAGTTTTATTTGGGCTGTGTAGTGTTGACCCAGATCTCACTTTCAAATTGAATGGAAGGGCTTTAGCACTTTTAATTCTTTATCTTTCTTCTATCTAACCGTCAAGTACCACTTTGGGAGGTGGGTTGTGGTTTATTTAAAGTAATTCTCTCTGATTATTTCACTTAGCACAAGTATTCTCTAAGTGCATCCATGTGCAAATGGCAAGATTTCATTCTTTTTATGGATGAGTAATATTCTCTTCTCTTTCTCTCCCCCCCCCCTCCTCTCTATATCTTATCTCTCTTTGTTCATATCATATCTTCTTTATCTACTCATTTATCAATGGACACGTAGGTTGCTTCCACGTCTTGGCTATTGTAAATAATGCTGCAGTGATATATGGGTACATAAAGGGTGGGACAAAAGTAGATTAACAGTTGTTCATCTGGAAAATAATACAATACTTAATACATAAAATACTAGAATAAACTCTGTGTTTTGAATACTCACAACTGTAAACCTACTTTTGCCCCACCCTGTATATCTTTTCAGATTAATGTTTTTGTTTTTTTCAGATAGATGCCCAGATGTGGAATTTCTGGATTGTATAGTAGATGTATTCTTAATTTTTTGAGGGACCTCCATACTGTTTTTCATAGTGGCTGCACCAATTTACAATCCCACCAATAATGCAAAAGGGTTCCCTTTTCTCTCCATCTTCTCCAAATACTATATGATTTCCTTATGTGTCAAATCTAAAACACAAAACAAAAAAACAAACAAAACAAAATAGAAACAGACTCTTAGATACAGAGAACAAACTGATGGTTGCCAGAGGGGAGGAGAACGGGAGAATGGGTGAGAAGGGTGAGAGGGAATGAGAGGTACAAAGCTCCAGTTTAAAGATAAAAGTCATGGAGATGACATGTACATCTTAGGGAAAATAGTCAATATTATTGCAATAAACTTTGCATGGTGACCGATGGTCACTAGTATTGTGATGATCACATCATGAGAAATATAGTGTTGAGTCACTGTTGTACATCTGAAACTAATATATAATGTATGCCAACTATAATAAAAACAAAGTATTTTGCCCTCATGAGAGAGAGTTAGGAAAACAATAGAAAAGAATAGAGCAGGGGTTTTACATGCATTAGAGCCAAAACCTTAGGAAGGCTTGAGAGGGTCTCCATTGGTCTCCTGGCTGCAGGCTATGCCCAGTTATTTACCTCCTAAGATCAAGCCAGGGACCACAGATGGCAAGAGAGTGCCTGCAACCTGTCCTCGCCACTGGCGGGGAATGTTGAGGGTCTTTCAGTGGCATTTTTATTCCCAGGAAGAGCACACTCTGCATTTCCTGTGCGGATCTGGGCCAGACCTGGATACTCCTTGTCCATATGTGTGCAGCAAACCCGACCGGTAATGTTGCTAGTCTCCCATTTCACGTTGCTCTCCTCTGTCGCGAGCTCCACACTGAAAAACAACCACCGCCAGTGCCACATGGTTTCAAAGATCAAAGGCCCCAGTTTTGAATATATTTCAAGCTGACTGTACTTCAAATGTTTTAAACATGTTCCTCCAGATGGGAAGCATGGGGCATTAACGAGGTAAACCACATGTGTGTGAGCCGGGATGTGGTCTGTGCAGGACAGTGAAAAGGGAACATCGCTGATCCGTGTGTTTGCCTTCCCCTCAGGTCCGCATCTTCACATACCTCATTGGACGGGAGGCAGCTTTTGCAGACAATCTCAAGTGGATGGCCTGTGCCAACAAAGGTAGGTCCCTTTGATGTGCCTGGCTCCCAATGCCTTCTCCTTGGATGCACAGAAATCAAGATAGTCACAAGGAAGTGGAGAATTCCAGGAGAAGGCTGTGAAACCTAAGATAAGGTCTGGGTGTTTCTAAATGATTTTTTATAAACTTGTAACAGCTTCTTCCCAAAATATGCTTATAAAGTTTGAGGACATAGTCAAGCGGAGTGGCTGAGCCTCTCCACTTTACTGCTCAGTAGCTGAGGGGCCTTGGGAGAGTTACTTGGCAGAGCCGTTTACTCTGCACCAAATATCCACGTGCTTGCTCAGCATTCCTGGTCCCTTGAGCCCCAGTGGGGCCTCAACACTGGTTCTGGCCAATAGTCTGTAAGCAAAACCAACCTGGCCATTTCTGGGATAATGCGTTTAAGAGCTGGTGCGGTGGTGTCTACGCTCTGGCTCTTGTGAACTCTGAAACTACATAATGGAATAGTCATGAAATGAACAACCTTCATTAGCGTGGGGCCCTGAGTCACCACATGGAGTGAATGCCTTTCCACTCCCCCTGTCCCCTGCCATAGGCCAACCCACACTGCATGCATAGTGTGATGAACCTCAGTGTTAAGCCACTGGGGTTTCCTGTTTCCAATGTTCCCATAGCATGACTTAGCCTACACAACCAATTAAGTCTAGTTTGAGTTAAAACAAAGTTATTTTAGTTGCAAGCAACCAAAGTTGTTCCCTGAAATTAAAAAGAGGAGTGTTTTGGAGAGAGAGGGGAGTGACTCAGAATCTAGACAGGGGAGGTAAGCTTGTGTCCCAGGAGGACCAGGGAGCTGTGATTTGTTTGTTTTTGTTTTTTCCCCTTCTTGGTTTCCTTCTACTGTCTGTGCATTCTTCCTCTCTGTAGGTAGACCTTCTCTGCTATGGTAGACCTTCTCTGCTATGGCATTGGCATATTCAGAAATTCCCACCCTATGCCATGTACATCCATCTATCGATACAGCAGGATATGATACTAGGAAGGAGTTTATATCTTCATTTCAGAATGGTCCACAACTTAAGTTCTGATTTTTAAGTCCCCTACCTTCCACCAAAAAGGATTATGACCCCAGCTTGGTCCAGGCCCTCCCCCCTTCCCCCCCTACTGATTTGGGTATGGGCAGAGATAAGCCCACAGAGAAAAACATATGCACTCTGAGGGGCCCAGCACTGGGTGGGGGTGGGAAGTTCCCAGAGAATAGGGGCATGGTCAGGCAAATAAACCTCAGCCTATCTTTCTCATTGCTTGGCATTGTCTTCAATTATCTGCTTCTACTTGCAACAATATTTTAAGCAATTCTCATTTTCATCATTGAACAAGTGGAGACCTGCATGGAAGTCAACATTTCCTTGAAGCTATTAATAACATATTCTATGATTATTTTAGTTTATTGGCTGGCTCCCCTCACTATAGGTATCAGTAATATGATTATCTCAGAGCTAATGCATTTGGCTCCATTTCAGGGGACACGTGGGAGGATCGTGGGCATGAGGGGGTGGAAGCTGATGCATCCTGTTTCCTCTGGGGAAAGGGTCCATTCTTAAAACAATTTTTGGACCTTTGTTGACATTTGAAAATCTTGAGTGAGCTCCTGTTTTTCTTTTCCCCTTTATTCTGTGGTCTTGAAAAAAAAGAGTTCTTTTCCATTAAAAAAAAATGTTGCTGTTATTCTTGCCACGTTGAATTGCTGTTCTCCCATCGGCTAGGATGCAGTTAGTCATGGGTTATTGTTTTTACCACTGTCTGTGTCCAGCTGATGAAAATTACTTGAATTGAAGTCTTGTCTTAATCAACTAATATTACACCATAATTTAGTTTTAGTCATTGTTTATAAGAATCTCTGAAGCATCCTTTTGAAGATAGTTTAGTAAACTTGGAGTATTTCAGGGCCTGGCTATAGCATACAGCCCTTTAGATTTAAAAGTTCTGAGTACAGACACTTGGAAAATCCAAGGAGGTAATAGTAGCCGCTGAGCTGGCCGGGCCTTGGATTCCACAGTGATACTCCTTCCCTTCCTGTCTAAATCCAGTCATTTCCTTCCCTTCCAGGGCCAGGCCCTCTCAGAAGTTTCACCTCCTTACTCTGCTTCTCTCCTGAAGGACCTCGGCAATAAAATGTCATTGTTTACCACTCTTCAAAGTAGCAGCTGCCATCAAAACGTTAGGTTCCAGTCATCTGTGCCCATATAAACACTGGCTTCGCATTGCGTCAGTTATGGGGTTTTAGACCACGTAACATCAGTGAGCAAGTATTCTTCTATGGTCATTAATTAAATCATTGTTTATAGTCTCAGATTGTTATAGTATGGAGGCAGCATAACATTTTTCATCTCAAGTGACATGAGGTCCAGAGGGGCTCCCTTACATATTTTCATCCTGACTCAGACAAGTGCTTCAGTGAAATGAGTCATTAACATTCAGGGGCCAGAGCAGACTAGGGGAGAGCCCAGGGGAGTCCAGGGAGAAGCTTGTCAGCGGCCAGGCCGGGCCTGTCCATAGTGGCCCTGGGGAGGAGCAGGAGCTGGGCCCACACACCTTCCCCAATCAGGGGGCAAGGAGCCACACTCCTTACAGAATTTCTTGCTTGCAAGCCTGGTAGCCATGGAGACTGTTCTCAGCCATTGGACCTCAGACATGTCCCCTGGAAATGGGTATCTGGGGACGTATATGCCCCTTGCAGGAGTTCGCTGCCTCCTCCGATCTACTAGCAAAACCAGAAGCCTGGAGCTCATTGGTTTGTCTCATTTTATGCACAACTAGGTCCTATCTTGAGGGAAATGGCCCTAATGAGGCAAAGCAGAAAACCATTTAAAATCCATTAAAGTGATCGTTGCCACTGTATAGTGGCTGGTGGAATACACAGTTCCAAGTTCATACTATTGGGTAAATAAGTGAACTGGGAAAACTGAAGAGAGGGGCTGACGCGCCTTGATATGCCATAAAGCCATGATGACCTTCTCTAATGCTCAGTGTGCCAGGATTTTAAACAAGCACTGCCCACTTCTCCTTGGGAAATCAGTGAAGGGAGTGCTTTCCAGCTGTGCAAACAGAGGGGCCCTCACTGTTTGGGTTCTCAACCCATCAGTCATTGTTAGGACGAATGGAAATGCCACAGGAGTCTCTCTTGGTTGTCTGCTCCGCTTGTCCCTTTCTGATAGGTTAATGGTCATTCTGTCCTTATTTCAAAGTGAGCTAGTGGCCTATGCCCTCCTCAGAAGTTCAGACCCACAGCCCCTTTTCCATGAAAAAATTCTTACCCTCACACTACATTTGTTTCCAAGGGCCCCTAAACGATAGCTTCACATTTATGAGGCCAGAATGGTGGTAGGTGAGGATAGGGGAAAGTGGCAATCAAACTTTCACTATTTTGGAACAAGTGGAAGAAGACACAAATGGCGGTTATTCAGATAAGTTTGTGTAATATTTTTTGTACCCTTTGACCAATATCTCCCCAATTCCCTTAAGCCTCAGCCCCTGGTAACCACCATTTCATTCTCTGTGTCTACAAGCTCAGCTATTTTAGGTTCCATTTGGATTCCACATATAAGGGATATAATTCAGCATTAGTCTGTGTCTGCCTAACCTCACATAGCATAATACCCTGCAGCTCCATCCATGTTATTCCAAATGGCACGCTTTCCTTCTTTCTCATAGCTGAATGATACGCCACTGTGTGTGTGTGTGTGTGTGTGTGTGTGTGTATTGACGGACACTTAAGTTGTGTACATGCCATAGAACATGAAGATGCTGCCCCTGTTGTTTATAACAACTAAGGATGACCAACTAAGTGTCATCCTTAGTGGTTATAAGGATGAACCGTGCAGGTAGGGTGCAACAGTACTTTTGTGACTTATCTCTCTTGACCCTCACTAAAGCTCTATTAGGTGCTTGGGAAGAAAACTGAGATCTAGTTTTCTTTTCCTAAAAAATATATTTTTATTGATTTCAGAGAAGAAGGGAGAGGGAGAGATAGAAACATCAATGATGAGAGAGAATCACTGATTGGCTGTCTTCTGCACCTCCCATACGTGCCCTGACAGGGACTCGAGCCATGACCTCCTAATTCATAGGTGGATGCTCAAACACTGAGCCATACCGGCTGGGCAAGATCTAGTTTCCTTGCCCCAGGTTACCAGCTAGCATGTGGCAGAGCCAGGAGGCTGGCTGGCGCAGTGGATCCGAAGCCTGAGCCTCACTTCACCAGATTGTGAGGTTACCTCTCTTTGGGGAGAAGTCAGTGATGTTTCATGGAGGACTCCTGCATCTCTTGCAGAGTTTGAGACTCTAGAAAGAGGAATGTAGAGGTAGAGGAAAGACTTTGTCAATTAATAAAGACCAAGCGGGATTTTTATCCAGCGTGTGTGTTCCAGAAATGGCCCTGCATCCACTTGTGTGGGCATGTGGCTCAGTTTCTGACATTTTACAAAGCAGGACATTAAGGCTCTGAGAGGAGATGAGGCAGTTTGGGGTGTGGGTGCTACAACAGAGCTACAGATGGGCCAGCATTACTAGCTCCATCATGTGATCCTTTAAATGACCTTTTCTAACATGGAATTTAAAATGTAACATTATTCACAAAGAAAAAGGCTTGTTTCTGAATTTGAGAGTCTGGCTGATTCTGATGGCATCACACTGGAGACCCCCACTCTCTGGTGGGCACGTGTCCACTGAGGCAGTGGGTAGGGCCCTGACCTCATGGTCATTCCCTCCTGGTCAGTTCTTTCCAACTCATTGGACATGTGCCCTTTGGCTTCAGGGCCCACCAGACCTCTTGCTGGATGTCTGTGAAGGTCCGAGGGGAGGTGGAGGTAGGAAGTTGTTTATAAATTGCATATCTTTTTACAGAAATAAGTGCTTTGTCAGTAGCATGTGATGCTGATGGGGAGGAGGAAGATGAGAACACTGTTGTCCAGAAGGAAGGCAAACGAGGTCACACCATCAACTTCACTGCCCCACTCCACTGTCCTGAGGAGACTGAAATCTGAGATTTGTCGCATTCAGAGGGGAGTGTTGTAAAGGGAGTGGTGCCTCACAGCAAAGGTGAACGAGAACTTGGCATGGAGATAGATGGCCAGGGTCTCCCACTGAGGAGCCAACTGGGTCCCTCAGCTCTGACGTCATTGCAAAGTGGAGTAATGAATGATGAAGCATCTCATCTAAAGGCCCTTTTAGACAAGGGACTCCTAAGAAATCTAGAGGTGAGGGTGGTAGAATCTCAGAAATACAAAGCACCAGGTTGCGTGTGGTTGATCACAGGGAGTACTTGTAACCCGGAGTTCACAGGAGGCTCTGCTAGGGAATAAAGTACATAAATAGATGTTACGTAGAAAAATGAGAAGACCATTTGTAATAGCTGGCTAATTACAGCATTAATTACTCCTTGGTAATTACTGAATGATTGCTGATTCTGTTTTCCTACATGATATATGACGTCCAAAAAGGCTCATTAAAGAAGAGAATAAACACTCAAGAGCTAGAATTTAAAAGAAAAAAGGGGGGAGCGGGGAGGAGGGAAAGGAGCCAGTTCAGAGAATGCGGAGGGAAAACAAGGGAAGCATCTATGGTTACAGCCAAAGCGTCCAGCCCTCAGCGACTTCCTGTTATCCATCAAAAGTACATTTGTTAACTAAAACTTAGATGAAAACATTTGAAAGCAAGAAAGAGTCTTTCAGAAAGGTTGGAGATTTTAATGGGTTGGAGTTAGAAGATTAAATTTGCATGAAGCTTTGCAGTATATGTTATTAATATTATTTTTATAATCTCAGCTTTTTTTAACTTCTATACATCTGCATGCCTGGTCTATATTTTGAAATATAAATTAGAACTATGGCCTGGGTTTTGAGTAGACCTTTGGTGCTAATTATTGAGCATTTCCCAGGAAACTCAAGGAGAACCATGCATTTCCCCACCCCATCCTCAACTTGTCCTGGCCACAGAGATGCAGACAGCCCATTAGGGGCGACCTTCTGGGGAGGACCTTTGAGCAGCCATGTGTGTCTGTTCTTTTCTGAAACAGGAAGAAGCAGTGTCCTCAGTGGTTAAGGGCAAAGGTTCTGGAATCAGATGAATCTGGGTTGGAATTGATCTGGGACAAATCACTGAGTTCTCTACTCCGGTTCCTCCTAATACAGTGAGTCCATGAGTTGCCCAGGCACACAGGGACAAGGTGGATGCCAGTAAGACCCCAGTGGGTGTCCTGCATTGCTAACCTTATGCAGCCTCTGGGAATTCTGCTCATGACAAGACGGGCGCCCGTTTTTTGTAATATTTCATGGAGCTAATATTCCAGTGAAAGAGAACATAGTAAATAAGCAAGTCAGAGTTCAGCACCAGATTAATCTTCTGAAGAAAGTGAAGGCAGGGCAAAGTGAGAGGAAGTGAGTTTAGACAGCTGAACCTTGCATGATAAACAAGATCCAGCCATGGAGAAACTGGATGAAACTTGTGCCAGGCAGAGGGGACAGCAGGAGCCAAAGCCTGAGAGGGGAATGAAGTTGGCCTGTCAGAGGAGGAGGAAGGCCAGGGAGCCCAAACAATGAGAGCAATGGTGAGGAAACAAAGGGAGTGAGTTTCTCAAGGTGGGGGCAGGCAGCTGAAGGAGAGTCTTGGCATTGTGGCTAAGACATTTTGATTTTATTCTAACTCTAAATAGAACCAGTTTTAGGTTCTTTAGCAGAGAGATGAGGATCTGCTTTATACTTTCAGATGATCCCTCTGGCTGCAGGATAACTAGGAGGGGTCTGTGGGGAGGCGGTTGCCATACTCTGGGGGAAAGACTGGAGTCAGGAGTGGGCTGGGACAGAGGAGAGGGGGAAGTGGGTTTCTGATATGTTATAGAGATAGGGCCAGCAGATCTTGCTCATGGATTAGCCATGGGCTGGGGTGAGCAAGGGGTGAATGTCAAGGATAGCGCTTATGTTTTTGGCCTAATCTGGGGAGTGGTGCCATTTGCTGAGATGGGGAAGAAGCAGTTGGGGAGGAACATGTTTGGTGAGGGAACGAGGAGTTGGCCTGGGACGAGTCCAGTCTGAGAGTCCTGTTAGTCATCCTATGGAAGTGTCAGGTATACCATTGGCTGTGGGTCTGGAGCTCTGGGGAGCAGCCAGCTTTTTGTAGCTTCTCAGAATGTTGACTGTGACCAGCAGTGCCAAGTGAGGATGATCTCAGCTCCATCCCCATCCAAGTGTGTGGTGGTTTTTCCTTTCCACTCCCTCTATGCTAATGACCTGTCTGTCCCATCCTTCTCCTCACATTCATTCCCCTTCTTCTCTTGGCCCTATTTTGGAAAATCCATATCAAGGATTTTTATTGTTGGCTTTGAGGATCAAGAAAATACAGACAACCAAAAAGAACTCCTCCTGAGAGTTGCTGTCTTTATGCACATTTTGCACAGGAACCCCCAAATAGGAATTATTCTTCTCTGAGAATCATGCACCCATGTTCCCTAATAGTCCAGAATCGTGGAGCTCTCCCCTCCTCTTAACACCATGGCAACACCTCCCTTAACTGTCCTCTTTGCCTTGATTGTCTAAGACCTTTCTCTTAGAACCACGGTTTATCCACTAAAGTAAAGATGAAATATTTTCTTTCTTATTCAAACACTGATTGCAGCCACTGTGCCTGGAGAGGTAACTTTGGATGCCCCCTTTCATCCAGCGACCCTCTTTAAAACTTGTCTTTCCCACCAATTCTGCAAGAGGGGCCTCCTGGGCGTATCCCAGTGGATTCCCTGACTTTGGTGCCTGACCTCTGATGGAGGTGAAGGTGCTTATGGACCCCACTTTTGGGCTGCACCCTAAAACGAGCTCAGTGCGTGCTCCTTCAGGGCCCCATTTCTCCTGGGATGGGCGAGGCTCTGGCCCTGGCAGGGAGAGTGGGGGTGGACAGGAGTGACAATGCATGTTAATTACACTGTGCAGAGCTGTCATCAGGAAGCCAGTAGCCACATGGTCCCGACCTGCTTTGGGGTTGGCACACCAAATTCAAACCAGCTGGGCTTTGTTTGGAAATGCCCTGGAAGTGTCCGGCCCTCTCTGGATAACAGAAGGGCTGGCATTTCCTTACCCGAGCCCTGTTAGGCACTGTGAGGTTCTGCAAACACTGTGGCCAGTGCTGCGACAGACCTGGCTCCAGGGGCACACACACCCTCTCTGATGTGTTGGCACCAGGAGCTGGCACGAGCCTCATTATAAGGGTCCTCATTTAAAGGATGGGGAGGAAACATGCATGTCCACCCAGTGTCCCTGCTTAAGATCCTCCATGACAATCTGCTTGTGGATGAAGCCTAAGCTCTTCCCAAGGTCCTGTGTGAGGGTGCCCTGTGCAGTCCTCTGATCTTATACCACCCACAGTGCCCTCCCACCCAGCTCCTTACCCCAGTCACTCCAGCTACTTTCAGTTCCCAGCAGGGGCCTGAGTCTGCCCTTCACCTTTATTTACACTCCTTGCTTTATTGTACACTCTTTAACCCCTCTTTCTCCAGCTACTGGTCCTCATCCTTCAGGATTAGTGGTGCTGACCCTTCCTTGGGGCTGCCAAGTGCCTGGCTGTCCCTGCTTTGCTTGAGGGCAGCAGTCGCCAACCGGTGGTCTGTGAGGTCCAAAAGGTTTGTGACCGCTGCTTTAGGGCAACAATGATTGTGATATTCTGTGGTTGTTCTACTCAGACTCCCCAGGCCCAGGAGGCAGGGGTCCCACCCATTCTGTTAATCTTTGCTTCTCCAGGGCTAAGTACCAAGAAAGCCTTCCATAAAGGTTTGGATGAAGGGCCCCAGTTCACCCCTTCCCTTCCAACATCTCCCAACCCACCCACAGCAAGGCCAACAGGAGCCCACACTGAAGAGGAACATAGCAATGCCCTGAACTCAAGATCAAAACGGCATCCCCATCCGGAGACAATTGCATGGTTAGAACTTATCTGTTGCTTAGAAACCAGGTCCACCCAGCATATTTAAAAGGCAGGTCTGGTAACCACACGGGGGTATGAGCTGGCATGTCAGCCTCAAACTCAGAAAAGGCAAAATTCTGTAAAAGCAAAAAGGCACAGATGAAGAGACTCCCAATCCTGGGCTCACCTCCTGTATTTGCTTCTGGAAACCGGTGGTAACGTGGGAGAGACACATACCCACGGTCTGCCTCAGTCTTCTCTTTACAGTGAGCACAGTTTTCCCCACCTCATCCTGTTGTTAAGAATAAATGGGACAAAGCCTTTCAAGTGTTTAGTAGCAAATTTTGTGTCCTTTAGTAAGCACTCAAAAATTAATTATAATTATTATTGTTACAGTGATAAAAATGGATAGCCTTTCAATTTTGAGGTATATAATTTCCCCATTGGAAATAAATCCACCAAAGTAAAAGACAAAAGGTTACAAAATGGCATGTGAAAGGACGCTTCTGCGCTCCTGCCAGGGAAGGTCTGCATGTGCATGCATAGAAAAAAGTCTGGGTAGACATGCTCTCAAGCAGTGGTCACCAACCTTTTGGCCCTCACAGACCATTGGTTGGTGACTGCTGCTCTACAGGGCCAACAGGGGCTTCCTCTGGGGGGTAGGTTTATAGTTGATCTTAATTGTAATCCTTTGCTTGCAGATGTTTTCTAGCATGAACATATGACTAATGAAGTGGGTGATGGCAGAGGGGAGATCTAAGGTTTAAAAAGGAAAGAAGAGGAAGAAATTAGCTAGAGGCCGAGAAGGCATGGCAGGTGTGGGCTCCCCAGTTGCCAGTCTTCCTGTCTGTTCCTGACCTGGTTCTCCCTTGGCAGGATTCTTTACCCAGATCTCCACATTGGCGGATGTTCAGGAAAATGTCATGGAATACCTCCATGTGCTGAGCCGGCCCAAGGTGATCGACCAGGAGCACGACGTGGTGTGGACTGAAGCTTACATCGACAGCACTGTGAGTCACAGGTCCCAGGGAGCCTGAGGGTTCATCCCTGTGTTCATTTCAGAAGACAGAAATTGGGTCACTCATCCTCTATAATGGGGTTCAGTGGCATTTTCCTTTGTTGTACAGTTTGCAAACAAATTGGTGAAAATGTAACCAGCATTCTGGAAGGTGTCTGATCAGCACAGAAATCTCACTTTTTTGTGTCTTCTCTAGCTACTTGTTTCCTCCCACGTGTGTACAAATGCTGTCATTGGAGCAGTACGATGGGCATGTTAGATTCAGTCCCCTGTCTGAGAGGCCCAGTCCTGGGGATCAATCTTTGGGTCTGAACTTGGGAAGGTGGCTGAGTTTGGCTCTCACAGTGAATCGGAGCCACGGCAGAGGCCACAGCTGTGTTTTCTTCCTGTAGATGAGTGAGAATCTGCTTCGGTGGCGGTGATATAGGCCAGGGATTGCTTTTGGAACTCCAGCCAAGGCTCGTTCTAACGCTGAATTCTAAGCACAGGATTCTGATGCTGAATTAGTTTAAAAGAAGGAACTTTGCCAATCACCAAAAAATAGCTCCGTGGCCTGGTTGCTTGTGTATTTTCAGGGTGATTTTTCATAGTGATAATGGGTCTGATGGGAGTGGCATTTTTCATTAATTGATTGTAAATGTTCGCACAGGGCTTCTCTCCCATCGTTTTTGTTGGGATTAACATCACATTAATCACTGTAACCCAGACATAGCTGTTCTCCAGAGTGGTCTCAATGGCTGCTGTGGGCCGGCTCTTCTCTCCATGAGTCTCATTCCTATGGTGTTTCTGGCAGCAACAGGCAGATGCAGGCTGGGGACGGCACGTGGGAACCCAGCTTGGGGGGGCACTGCAGCAGCCTGTCCCACCTTGGCCTCCAAGTCACAGTGGGACCATGGAAATATGAACTGGTGCTGAAGGGGTGTCCCTTCCCGAGGAGAATAACACTGAGCAGAGGAGGGTGTTAAGGTGAAAACCTTCTCTGGTTGACAAGTTGATCTTGGGCCTGAATCACTGTCAGGGTTCAACACCAGCTTGATTTAGAATCCTGGATGATATAACTAAGCCACTCATTTATGTTGGCACCATAATAACAATAACAATAACAATAGGAACAACAGCGATGGTTTCATCCCTTCTTCTTCCATGTGGCTGAGGAAGGCAGGAAAAGAGCGTGAAGAGGAGTGTGGCTAGCCAGGATCGAAGCCATTAAGTCACCCAGTGGTTTTGTGTATAAACCCTAAACAGCCAGTTTGATCGGTCACATTATTGTTCACCAACTTAAAAAATATAAAACAATGTCTCTATAATTAAAACATTACAGTACCAGCACCTGGATAGACAGATCAGTGGAATAGAAGATCCAAAAGTAGCCCCACCTACATATAGAAATGTAGTGTGTGATAACTGTGACATTGTAGATCAGCGGGGCTAGAATAAGCTTTGCACTGAATGCCTTTGAGAAAACTAGATAGCCATTTAGAAAGAAAGTAGTTCTATTCTTAATATCATATCTCCTCAAAAAAAATAATCTCAAAGGATCAGAGACCTAACGTGTAAAAAATAAAATCATACAAGCAGTAGATAAAACATGGGTTGCTTCCTCTGTGACTTGAGTTCAGAGAAAGGCTTTCTAACAATGACTCCAAAATCCAGATGCAATAAAAAGAAAGATAAGTAAGTTTGACTACTTAATATAAAAACAAATCAAAAACCAACTTTTAGTAAGTTGAAAACTATTATAAGCAAAGTCAAAAGGCAAATGATAAAAATAGGAGGAAATATTTGCAGCGTACAGGACACACACAGAACTAATAAGCCTAATATGTAAAGAACTTTCTTAAATGGAAGGGAAAATCCCAAAATTCCAATAGAAAAAAATGAGCAAAAGACATACGCATAATGAAATTAATAAAAAGTAATAAATATGGCTTTTAAACATATGGAAGATATATAACTTCACTCATAATAAGAAAAAGGCACATTGAAATGTAGTGAGATACCATTTCTCAGCTCTCAGGCAAAAACTAAAAGCGTAATTGTATGTACACTGTGTTGGTGAGGTTGAGGGGAAGGGACATTCATACATTGCTATGGGAAGACAGAATGGGCAATCCCACCATGACCCAGCAATCACAATTATAGAAATTAAACCTGAAGATGAACCCCAGAAACATAAAAACACATACATTCTGTTCATTGCAGAATTGCTCATAATTGCAAAACACTGTAAGTTACCTAAATACCTAAACATAAGAGATGGATGGATAAACTGTGGTACTTCCACACAATGGAGTCTTCATGCTAGAAACAAGAATGAGGACGGTTTCTATTGGTTGATATGGAATGACTTCTAGGATATATTGCTAAGCAGAATGAGCAAAATGTAAGAGTATGAATAAGGTGCTATGTTTTACATAAGAAAGAAGAGGGAATAAGAAGACATGTATATCTGCTTATTAAAAAAAACACACACACAGAAAGAAAAATCAGAAACCAATAGAACTGATTACCTCAAGAGGTGGGAGGAGTGCCAAGAAGAAGGGACAGTGGAGGGGGACAGACATCTCTGAGTTATCTTCTTGCATAGTTTTGACAAAGCCTGTTTCCAAAAATTGAGAAGTAAACAAAATGGAGCAAAACCAATAGTGAATACAAACAAAAGCAAATGAATTTAACTACATTTCAAATGAGAAAAAAAATATATATATATTCCAAAAAGTAGGGGAAAAAAGCAACCTTTTGAATATAGTAGTTGTACACTTTATTAAATTTTGAACAGTACGTTGACTACCTTTAGGCTAAGGGGGAAAAAAGAACTGCAAGTAAATTTTAAACTTTTGGTGTCATTTGTAGTAATGTGGGCATAGCCATTCTGAATTTATTTTGTGAGTGTGGTGGATTGAACACATGTGTAAATGGGGGGAGACAAGGCAGACCTGTGGGATGAGACTGGATTGAAGGTATCAGCATTGAAGTACCACTTTGCAACCATTTTTGTAAAGAGTAGTTAAGGCAAAGGTCATCAGTGGATGCTAAATCTAGGGGAACATTTTGAACAGAATCTTTTCCTTGTCTCAAAGAGCCTTCCCATAGATTTTACAAGTTGTGAGGGAGCAAAATAGTATCAACAAAATCTCGAGTGGGTCATCAAAATTAGTGTCACCCATGAGGAGCGTGCTTTCGGAAAAGGACACATCACTTAGATTACTCTGGCTGGAGATATGTTGTTGTGTGTTTTTAACACACTTTACACACACACACACACACACACACACACATTATTGATTTCAAAAAGGAAGAGTGAGGGAGAGAGAGATAGAAACATCAATGATGAGAGAGAATCATTGATCAGCTCCCTCCTGCACACCCCCTACTGAGGATCAAGCCCACAATGCAGGCATGTCCCCTGACCAGGAATCAACCCTGACTTCCTGGTTCATAGGTCTATGTTCAACCACTGATCCACTGTGGTGGGCTTTGTTTTAATATGATGCCTTGCTATAGATAATGATAATCACTTAAATCAATTGTTTTAGATTTATTAATTACATACATACAAACATACATATGTTCATGTATGAACTCTGACAGCAGAAGCAAAGGAAATGGGGAGCAGCTCTAGATGTGCAGCTGCAATGGCAATGTCTTTGAAGGCCTGTCCTTTATCTTAAACGTTTACATGAAATTTGCTTTCTGTGCCATAATCACCTTTACTTACTTTAAGGTAAAATAATGGTTTAAGTGGCTCATTATTGAGTAAAATGGAAAGCCAGGGTTACAGAGCTCTTCATTTCACCTCTTCCAGACCCTTTGCCATACATAAAACTAACCCCCAGACCATGTTTGTCCCTGAAATGACAAATCAGCATCACCTCCGTGCTTTCCAAGCTTCTGTGTACTTTTGCAGACAGCCTGATACATACCTCCTTTGTAGAGTGCTTTGAGGGCTCCTTCTGAGCCTAGTGGTCTGGAGAAGCCTGTTGGGTCAGTGAGGACATGGGGGAGTCAGCCTCCCTCTTTCATAAGCCTGCTCAGTGAGCAGAGGCAGCTGCTGCTCCCACAGGTGCTTCTGAGCTGGGAGGCCACAATCTCTTTAACCTCATCTGGGCCTGGATTCTTCCAGGATGAGGGCAAAAGCCCTCTGTCATTGATGTGAGGTCAAAATAGGATTTGTATGCTGAACTTGTCTGCAGAGTCTAAATTCTAAGATGAACCTACCGACTTTGGAACCACTCAGAAAACGATGGGGGTGGGATGTGGAGGTCAGCAATTGCAAGATCCTACCTGCCCTGTCACAGCCAGGACAGTCCAGCCACGAGACCAGGTGCAGGAGCACTCGGCATTGGCACTGGGGACTCCATTTTAATATTTGATGTCCAGGTAGGATCGGCACCTATGGATTTTTTTATATTTCAACATATTTAAAATCTACCTTAGTATTTTAGCTAAAGGCATGCATTTAGAGTAAGAATTGCCTGTTTGAATTCTACACCTCAGTTTGAATTCCATGCCATACCAGCCTTGTGACTGTAAGGAAGTGGTTTAGCTTTGTTGTGTATTGCTTTCCTAATTTGCAACTCTAAAACCTGCCTTAGGGTTGACTCTAAGGATTAAATGTCTGTGCATGGAGAAAATACAATAAATACTGCCTATCATCATTCCCAATCTCAGGAAATCCAGTGGGAATGTTTCTCCTTGGTTGTGGGAAGTTATAAAAAAAAAAATACTCTTCTTTCTTTGAGCTGGGTCTCAAAGAAACTTCAGGGTAGTTACAATATGGGTTCTACCATTTAGATCAAGCATGTCAAACTCGAGGCCCATGGGCTACATATGGCCCACAATGAATATTTTTGCGGCCCAGCCAATATAACGGTATGTAAGAAATGTTTTAATAAAATTTTCGTAACTTAATTTTTACAATATCCAATTTTTACAATAATTTATACATAATTATTAACAACGAACTACAGTGTTCACTAATGACTGATTATAATAATCGTGTTACATTCATTTCCCTTAATCGCCTTACTCTCAGGCGTACCATTTCTCTCCAATAATACTAGCAGCGAATATTTTAGCAGCCAATGTCACATCATTAGTCTTATACTGACTTGTTTGGTGTGCACAACAGGAACTATTTCACTTTTGGAGAACAAAAAAAAAATAGGTTTATTTGCGTTATGTTTAATAATTTGTACAGTTATTTAGTGTCTGGTAAGTTAATGTTCAAGAAAAAAATACTAAATTTTATTAAAATGTTCTATTATTTTATGTTAATGATTACTCATTTATTTCAGCCCTTTGTATTCAACATGTCTCACTCGAAATAAACCTACTTTTCTATGAAAATTGAAGCTTTTGTTTTTTTGCGGCCACATTTATTTGGTCTGTGTTAGCTATTGAGTTTGACATGCTTGGTTTAGATAATAGAATTTGTGACTTAAGTATGATGGGCACCTTGAAAGCACTGTTCTTCTGGAGATAAACTTGAATCCTCTGAGTTCCTATTGCTGCCATTACGTGTTGTGGTCAGGCATGAATGTGTGGTGTTGGTGCCTGGGGTCAGGGTCCCTAAGGGAGGCTTCTTGTTGTGCTGCACCAGCCCAGGAGAGTCCATCAGCCTTACAGAGGTGAAAGCTGGCTGCCTTGCCCAAGGAAAGGGAAACTTGGCAGGAGCCCTCTTAACTGGCCGCCCCTCAACCAGTTCAGTGCCCTCTCTGCTCTGGAGCAGTCTGTGGCCCACAGCACACGGGACATTCGGTCTGGAAGCCACGCTTGCACAGATGCCTTCACAGCTGTGCCCCCAGCCGAGCTGTATGCTCAGGGGAAGCAATCCTCTTCATCCCTGACCCTGATGGCAGATGTCATTTTGCCATAGCTGTATACATCAGCTAAGTGTTACTTAAACCATTGAATTCTGCTCATTACCCTGTAATTACTGCTGTAAAAAGGAAGTTGTTACTTCTGTGACTGTTACATGAATGCCTTGGAAAGACTTTAAGAGAAAAATTAGCGGTGGTGCTAAGTATGGACAAAGCAATCATGAAAGATGGGAGAAAAAGTTTTCCCTGTACTCAAGGATACTGACAGTTAACTTTTCCTTCCTCCCTTCCTCCCTTCCTCCCTCCCTCCTTCCTTCCCTCCTTCCCTCCCTTCCTTCCTTCCTCTGTTTCTTTCCTTCTCTCTTTCTTCCTATAGAGTAGTTCACCTTGCTTAGTCTGTTTCATCCTCGGTTGCTAGGGTAGACCTGGTGGCTAAGGAAGCCTCTGCTCAGTGTCTTGTTGCAGTTGGTAGCCCTTAGAGGCTGTGTGCTCCGTGAAGGAGAGTGACTCCCTGAGAGGAGGGCCTCCATCTGGTGTGAGAGCAGCTGGAACTCCCAGCTGGAACTGCCAACACACTGCATGTGGGTCAGCATTGAGGGACAGCTGTGTTAGTTTTCTGTTGCAAAAACGGATTACCACAAACTTATCTGCTTAAAACAACACAAGCATATTATCTCATGGTTTCCATGGGTTGGGAATCTGGGCACAAGGTAGCTGGGCCCTCATCTCTGGGTCTCACAGGCTGCCATTAAGTGTCGGCTGCACTGCAGTTCTCATCTGCCCTCAGGGCCCCTTCGGATTGCTGGCAGGATGCAGCCCTTCAGTCACAGGACCATGGTTCCCGTTTTCTTGTTACTGTCCCCTGGGGTGTGTTCTCAGCTCCTATCACCCACAGTTCCTGGCCATGTGGCCACCATACAGTTCACACAATGCTGTTGACTTTCTTCCAGGCCACCAAGATCCCACCTCATTGAACCTTCCCCTTCCTTTAAAGGCATCACTGACTAGGTCGGGCTGACCTAGGATAACCTACCTCTCTTTTAATTAACTCAGAGGCCAATGATAGTAACCTGATCATGGGAGTGATATCCCATCAGACATCCCAGGGGAGGGGATTTAAGAGACATATATTCATTGAGGCAGAAATCCAGGGAGCGTTTTAGAGTTCTGCCTACTGCAATAGCCTCTGTTCTGTGCTTTGGTCTGAGAGGGAAATAAAATCCAGAAGGAAATGTCACCACCGCCTCCTCCTGGGAACGTAGGCGGCCATGGCGCTCTTCGTCAGAACATCTCTGCTCACCATTGGTCTCAGGGACCTGGCTCTTGGGGGCAGTGTCGTCTGAAATTGGCTTTGATTCCTCCAGGAACCAGAAGACCTCTGATTTACGTAATTCCTACCAAATTCTAAGAAAATAGGTCTTCATTGACTATCTAATGAATTTGGACACTTGATCCCTCAAGTTTGCTTAATATGGTCTTACAAGTCTTCTTTCTCCTTGTTTAGTGGTTAAGGCAAAAAGAATTCTGTTTGCTTGACTCATCAGTGATTATGGCTTAAAACCCAGCAGCAACAAATATAATTATGTAAGTGATTTAATGCTTAAATGAATAGCTTAAGACAACCTACCAATACAGGGCTTTCCCTTTTTATTAATTATGCTTGATTCATACAGTTCTGGGTCTGAACAAGCTCAAGATAAACGTTTGTGAACAGAAGCTGAGTTTGGACTCTTGCACACGAAGAGTCAGGGGCTGCGTTTACCCAAGCCTGACCTAGAATGGAAACTTCCTTCAGCGCCCCTCCCTCTGCCCTCCCTGCTACTACCAGTCTGATTAGATATCCTGTTTCCTGCCTGGCTGTTCTATTCAATTTGCTTTCCTGGTGAAGCCCAAATAAATGAATTAATGTTCACAACATTAATTATGTTTCATCTCATCAAAGTTCATGTATTCATTGACAAAACAGCAAACACTGGAATTCTGAAATTCATGGGCTTCTTATCTGAATACAAGTCACACACAGTCATCATCATCTCTTAGGTGCAGAGCGAAACAATCGCTAACAAAGGAATTTGTTCCATTTTGCAGGCAAATGGCTTGTACTTTCCAGCTCGGTCCTAATCACCTTGGGATCGCCTCTCACCTTGCTGTGCAGGGCAGAGCCTGCGTTACACTGAGGACGTGTCATATCCCAATCAACCCTTCCAGGGAGTTTGCATAGACCACAGGAACACACAGAAGAGGAGCAAAGAAATCTTTTAGAAACAGTGGGAATGTGACTATTTAAAATAATGAGAATTCATTACTGAGCCCTCCTGGCCCTCCCCTTTGCTGGTAATGCAATTCAGTCTGCAATTTGTAGGAACTTTCAAACCAATTTAGTTGCATTTGCAAATTGGACCTGTGTCCTTCCTCTTCACCCCCTACTGAGTCCAAGTTGGAGAAAATGCTTTGCATTTTATAAATTGCACATTTGTTTCGGGTTTCCCATCTAGGAAGAGCAGCACCTAGGCCATTTGGGTGATTGCTTTAAACTACATCTTACTGCCTAGAAGCAATTACTCAGGGGGTCAAAGGCATCATAAAGAAGTTGTTGGGGCTTGGAAACTGAATTTACAGTATTTTCCCAAGACACTGCTGCATATCAAAGAAGTTCAAATCATCAAAATAAAAAGACACACGTAAAGAGAAACATAAACCGTCCTGCTGGGCTGTGGAACAGAGAGTGCCATCTGCATCACATGGCATGGAGGAAGCTGATTATGCTGGGACCTCTATTTCATAGCAGATGGGTTCATTAAATTTAATAGCCTCCAGAGCCTTTAGAAACCGTGTTAAAAACATGTGGAGCATGCTGTGACACTTCACTTCTGGCCCTGCAGTCATTATAACTGGCACAGACTATAAATATTACAGTACTTTATTTCCATTGAAACAGATTACTATTATAATTATAATTATTATTATTTTTTGCCAGGAGATGATGATGTTAAAAATAAGTGCATCCCTGTTTTCTGGTACCATTTATATTCATCTAACTATTTTCCTCTTCCATTTGGTTCTATATTTTTCTATTAGTTTTTTTTCTAAGAGTATCCTTTTTTTCTATGAATTAGTGTTATAAAACATGCATCAAAAGCGTAAAATTATTAACTTCAGGGAAGATGTCCTAACACCCTGTATAGATGACAGTCAACTAATCCAAAAGCTCGAGCTGAAAATGAAAAAGAATATATTTCAAGTGAGTGGGGTTTTTTTTTCCCTTCAGATTGTTGTCTCTGCTATCCTATATAATAAAAAAGAAACATGTAAATTGACCGTACCTCCACTACGCTCACCAGCCAATCAGGAGTGAGTATGAAAATTAACCTGACAAAGATGGAAAGTTAATTTGCATGCACAGGCGTCAGGTGGAGAGCAAAGCGGGAGAGCCGATGGAGAGTGGAGCAGCTTGGGGAGAGCAGAGAGGGAGAGCTGGCAGCTTGGAGGACTTGGCAAAGTGGAAAGCCATGGGACAGAGATAGAGCAGGAAGGGAAAACCAAGAGCATGGGGAGTACCAGGAATTCTGGGAATCGTAGTTCTGGTGGCAGACAGATCTCCTAGACACTAGAGCAAAGTGAGCCTGGAGCAAGTTACTGTTGCAGTGGGGGATGGAGGGAAAGCAAAGGTGAGAGACATAAGTAAAATCAGAGTGTCTAGGAAAAATTAAAGGGAAAATATCCTAAAACTTCCAGGAAATCTCCACCAATGAAGCAAAGAAAAAAAAAAGCCTCTATTATTATGTGAGCAACAAAGCAAACTGGGTTGGGGTCTCAGACAATTCGCTCATATGATTGCAAAGATAGACAGAAACTCCTGGATTGGAGAGGGCTCCCCTGAGGGCTCCCAGATTGGAGAGTGTGCAGGTCAGGCTGAAGGACCCCTCCCCCCCCGTGCATGAATCTTTGTGCACTGGGCCCCTAGTTATGGTATAATAATTTGCAGTTGTCTATAATGAAAGGACAGCCTCTAGAGAGAGACTTAAGACCTTATAGAAATGGATAAGACCATTAAGTCTAAATAATCATTTAGTATGATAGATCATTTACCACTCTTTGTTTATAAGCAACAGCACCCTACTCAAAGTAGCCAAGGTCAAAAAGGGAATTTGTTAACTCTTAGAACCAAGACACATATGTAGTTTTGTCTTGAGGTATGGCTAGATTTAGGGTTCGATCCCATGTTATTTAGACTTCTCCTTTGACTCCTACTAGCTTCCCAGGCATGTTCTCCCTAAAGGGTGGCAATGAAGGCCCCTACCATCCACTAACTTTCATTATCTTTATAGTCCCTTACTCTTATAGCATCTATATCAAGCCTATGATAGACCTGTTTGGGTCAAAAAAACATACTGAGAAGTTAGATGGAGCTACTAATTGATGGCCCAAATCTCAGAGTGTGGAAGAAACCAGTCCCAAAGAAAATTGATCCTGGGAGGACTGAGAGGCAACAGAATTCTGCATAGAACTTGTTTGTAGAACTCAAAACGAATTCGAGCCAAAGATCATGTATCCCGTCAGTATGGTAGTCATTATGATACCATGTTTTCAACCAGCAGAGCCCTTTATCTAGTCAATTTTTTCCATGGCCCCTTCATGTATAAAACATATAGAGGCAGAGCTGCTCTGGTAGACATTGGAAAGGGAGTATGGAGTACTGAGGGAGGCTCTGAAGCACGTTTATTGCTCCTTCCTGGCACAGCAGAGTCTAGGTAATATTCTGGGTAATTGTTGAATCTCAGGGTGGTATTCTCTGGTGTAGATTATCTTCTGTGCCCCTGGTTTACAGAAAGGTACTGGTCTGGGTCCAATTAGGAAAGATGGTAGAAGGATTGGAAGGATGTGTCCTTGGTTATAGTAGAAAACCAAATTGAAAAAGTTATAATAATAATAATATTTTAAAATATTTCTGCCTTATTTATCTTCATTACTGAAGATAATCAAAGTTTATTATCACCATACTTATATCACCTCCTAGGAGACATTGGCTGTATGGAGAGAACACACTTAAACTAGGAGAATTTTTTTTAGGAGAAATTTATTAGATGGATACAGGAACAGCCTCAGCAGGGACAAGAATCATCAAGAGAGTAGGAAACCATTATGAGCAAATAACTTCTCTCTATTCTTTCTTTCTGGAGCCACACAGCCTCCTGCCTTGTCCTCTAATATGTCAATTGTATTTCTTTAAATACATTTTTATTGATTTCAGAGAGAGTGAGTGAGAGGGAGAGAGACATAGTAATATCAATGATGAAAGAAAATCATTGATTGGCTGCCTCTTGCATGCCCCCTATTAGGAATCAAGCCCACAACCTGGGCATGTGCCCTGACTGGGAATGAAACCCTGACTACCTGGTTCATGGGTTGATACTCAACCACTGAGCCATATCAGGCAGGCAGCTGTATCTTTTTTTTAATTCTCTGTAGCCCAGTTCTCTTGTCATGGGGAACACATGTTCTCCTCCGAGTCTACTTTACAAGATGTCCTAGTTCAAACCCAGTAGAGATGAACTCAGTGTTTTGGTATCCGAGCTCATTTACCAGCAAATTACATAACTTACTCGTAGCCCATGGTTCCATTGAGGTCAGATGCCTGCCACTTAACCAATCAGCTGTGGCTAGGGAAAGGTTATGTGACATAGGTCACATGATGGAAGCAGCTCAGCCAAGGTTGTGGATAGCAGAATCTGTAAGAAAGAGGTATGGTAGAAGGAGATGGGTAAATTGGAGTTTGTAGGAGTTGGCATTTTTAGACCTCTGTCTTTCCACCTATGGCTTCTGTAAGTTATATTCCAAGCTGGACTCTAATATTAATAACTCTTAGGAGCATGTCTTCTTTCCTCTTCTTTGAGACCTAGGCTCATGGCTTCTTTTTACCCCTACCTCCCACATCTTTAACCTCCATTCACCTTCCTGCTACGTGGGTGGTGGGAATCCTTCTCTTGTGTCTTCTGAGAACAAAGGGAGGTATTTTGACCATCAGAGCCAAAGCTGTACTGCTGTTCCCCCTTCACAGCCCAGATATTTGGGCAACTTAGATTTTTAGAGCTGATTCTCATGCTTTGACATGGTTTAAACTAAAATGAACACATTCCTCTTACTACCAGCATAAAGAATAATTAAAATAATCCCAGAGAATCAAGCTGTGATTTGATATCAGCTCCCAGTTTCTCTTCTCTTGCTGTATAAAGAATTTCTTCTACCTAGAAGATTTAATTATTTTACTCTTATTCCATAAGGATTACTGTGCCAATTATAAATGTATTGTCCATAGGGCCATGGTTCAAAGATACCATAGATAAGAACATTTCATCTGATTTGTTCTCTTAAACTGCTTCTATTTGAAAATAGTGTCCTGGCTAGTTTCGCTCAATGGATAGAGCATAGGCCTGGGACTAAAGGGTCCCTGGTTCGATTTCGGTCAAGGGCAAGTGCCAGGGTTATGGGCTCAATTCCCAGTGGTGGGTGTACAGGAGGCAGCCAATTAATGATTCTCATCATTGATGTTTCTATCTCTCTCTCCCTATCTTTCTCTCCCTCTCCCTTCCTCTCTGAAATCAATAAAATATATTTAAACAAATAAAAAGAAAATAGCAAGGACCACTCTCTGCCTGTCTTACATGGAAAGATTATTCCTTGAAGGCCTTTCACACCTGTGTATCACAGATATGCAATCAAAATCTCCTTCAGCCTCATTCTGCTGAAGATGCCCAATACCAGTTCCTCAGGGGGGAAATTCTCTTTTGTTCTGAACAACGAAAGGAAAAGCAAAGACAATCATTTATTCAGGCAAAGGGAACAGGTTTTCGAATCAATTTACATTATGTTTTATCAAAAAATGTGGAACATCAACATCTTTGCCAATTGATGGAAACAACTATTAAACGCTCTTGTATTTGATCTCTCTTCTGAGATGGTATTCATTATGGTGCCATCTGAGGAGATCAAATTAAAGATGGCCTGAGATGAAGCAAGAGCTGAGTACCCATCGAGCCTATTAGTGGTTCTCTCTCATCACTGATGTTTCTATCTCTTTCCCTCTCACTTCCTCTCTCTGTTTCTCCATTACTCAGCCCACTGTTAAGGAGCATTTGTTTCCATGTGGAGAGTCCTTCCTTAGAGAAGACAGGATTTACATGCACTGTTTGTTCATCTATTGATCTCCCCATGGTATCCCAATAGAAGGGACCCATGGGCAGGACTGCAGTCACACCTTATAGGGGCAGGGCCATCACTAGACCAAATTAGATGACTTTTCTGTCTGCTTCTGAAAAACATTCCAAGGCCCAGTTTGAAAGGGCTTCACAAATGATCAAGCTATTTTAACTATCAACCAATAAGTTAGAGGATCTAAAGTGTGAGTGCGATCCCCACTGACTCAGAATCCTCAAGGGGAACCTAAATTCTAAGCATTTGAATCACTTGATAACCTGACTCGTATTTACCTCTCAACCACGCTGGTCAGCGTCCTGTTGCTTTAATACCCCAACACTTTCTCCCTTCTCTAGGCGTTTGAAGATGCTTCTCCTTCTGAACTGGAAACATGCCTCTCCCACTCTGCTTCTCTACCGAGGAAGAGAATCCTTCCCATTTTCCATTTCTCAGCTGAAGTGTCATCACCCTCATGTGCCAATGACTTTCCATCTCAGATCCCTATGAGGTTCCTTCATAGAAGTTATAGTCGTTTATAATTATTTCAATTAAGCACTTTGATTTTTTCTCTTTAAAAATTCTTTATTGTCTGCCTCCCCAACAATAATGTAAGGACTGAGGCAAAATCTGTATTGGGTCCCTAGAACCACACATTCATTAGTAACATAGGCTAAGTGGCTTGTTCTTAGTCACACCAGCATTTCCTTTGTACTACTCACTAGAGTTTGTTTTCCCCACTCTACACTATACTTCTCTGAAAAAGGTACAACAAGACACCAAGAATTAGGGAAGAAATAATAAAGAATATTGGCTACAAAGTAGATGGTGGTACCAAGATAGAGTATAAAATATTTTCCCTGAAATGCAACTGTCTCATCTGTCTTTGCTTTTTTAAATCCAGCTGAATGGTCAAGTTCAGGTCTGAAGCAACTGGTTTTCTTGAATGCCAACCTCATCTACTCAGTGGCAGTCACTGATGTTAGATGGAAGAACAGGGAACTTTCAGGGGTGAACCAGATTTTTGCAATGTTCTCTTTCTATGCATGTTGTTAAAAGCAATGTGTTTGGGAAAGGGTTTATTGCTTAAGGCACATTGTTTATGTTACATTACTTAGGTCTGATGGAAAAGTTCCTAACAGTGGTTTTCTTGCTAAAGATACGGTTTATGGATGAAGAGTGGAATGAAATTTTTTTTGGTAGAGCATCAGCATAATTTAGGTGGACTCCAGAGAAACTTGATATTGGGAGAGGCCAGGGAAAATATTCAGGTCCATGGAGCTTCTTTAGAATTAGCACTCAATTCTCCATCAAAATATAGATGCTTTCTGCTTTTAATTACCATCCTTATTCAAGCCAAGTTAATTACTCTGGACCAGACTGGAAAGGAATATTCCCAGAAAGTCTGATATGATAGAATGGAGTGTGTTTTCTGAAGAAGATACTGAGAAGTTCTTAATGAGTTAGTGTTTCAGGATAACTTTTGCAACAGAATACTAAGGGAATAAGGGAGGGGGGAAACAAGAGATTTTTTGGCAGCTGTTCCCCATCAGAGCTCTTGACAATCTGCTTCTTATTTAGTTTTCTGTTATGTAAAAGCATGGAATTCTCAAGTTAAGAAATACTGATCACTGCATGACAATACACATGTAACGAAACTGTATTGTGTTGAAAAAGCTCTCCTTTTAAAGTGAGATTACTGACTTGATTTTGTTATTGAAATGTGTGGGTCATTTTACTTAGAAAATAATGTGGTTTTCTTAAACATAAGTTATTTAGAGGTTAAAATAATCTTAATTTTAACTATTAATATTATTAAGAACAGATTTGCAAGCCAGTACAACTGAATGCAAACAAGAACAAACTTGGAAAAGCAAATCAGTGCCTGGGAATGCCGAAAGGCAGTGAGGGCTGTCTTGGCCACAGTACAAAGCTTCACAGCAGCCCCTCGCTGCATTGGCAGAGCCACACATTTTTGTAAGGTCTGTTGATTTCCCCAGACTTCATGGAATCTAGATCAGGTTTGTCAATCTCCCATTTCTCTTGCTATGACAATCCAGCCTAGGGTTGAATGAGGAGCACTCACAGTGTATGTATTTCAAGGCCCTCCTGTCCATCTGGATTGCTCCTTCTCTAGTTGTCAGCAAACATGAGGGTTGACTCGTTGGCCGTCATTGTTCTAGGAACATGTGTGGAACCAGATGTATAGTTACTGAGTTTATTGGCCAGACACCTACTAAGCTGAGGGGCAGTCCCTACATTGGGCACTAAGGTGTCATAACTTCCAATTTCAGGAAATTTGCAGTGAAAAATCCAAGCCAATCATATAATTTTAAATTATTATATTATTTTTGGTAGATATCAGTGGCCTTCAACATTGCATGATGAAAACTACATGTCCTCTTCCTCACAGTCTTATTATCAGGATATGGTAGAAAGAAATCTCAAACAAATCCTGCCATTCACACAAACATTTATTAGCAGCATTCACAAAAGCCAGCCAAGTGTTGTGTGAGCTTAAGGAAGCCCAAGCTCGTTGTCTTGCATCAGAACAAATGCATTATTTGCAGGAGTCAGTTTACCTTCTATTTGGAGTCAGGTGACTGGGAAGCCTGAGTCAGCAGCTTAAGACTGTTTAGGTCTAGGGCACTGTTTCTAAGGATAAAGGCCACTGAGTCCCAAAATCCAAAGTCCTTATGTGGGTTCAAACAGAGAAAGGCAGGGACTCTGCGATCTATTCAACCAATCCACACAGAGGGGGCACCTCCAATTTACTGATAAAAAATCATGTCTTATGTCTAATAGGGTAACTGACAAAACCTCTTTATTGGTCACAAGTAAATAGCATACTGTATGTTACCTTTTGCTTGAATACTAGTTAAAATGTATATTCCCAATCAGAGTAATTAACCACTTCTGAGATACAGATTAAAATTATGTATATCACACATTTATGTTGAAGTCTAAAGTAAACCACATGCCACATAACAGCATTAAACTATTTACAAAAAAGGCATCTTCTTTGTAAAATGGGAATAATAATATTGCTGATCTCATAGAGTTGTGAAGATTTAAAAAGACACTATTGCTTAGCACCATGACAGGCACATGGTCCTCCATAAAGGCTAATCCTTATTACCTAGAAATTCAAAATAACATTATTACATACTAGAGGCCCGATGCATGAAGATTCATGCAAGAATGGGCCTTCCTTCCCTTGGCTGTCTGCACCACCTTCGCTCAGGCCAGAGCAGCCTTTCTGCCTTTGCTCCAGCCTTGAGCCACCTTTCCGCCTTCCCACGCTGCCCAGAGGCCCGGGGCAGCTGGGGTGGTGCGAAATGCCTGTGTTGACACCATGGCGACAATGCAAGTGTCCCACCCCCAGCCGCTGGGCACCTGCATATGCAAATTAACCCACCATCTTTGTTGGATTAATTTGCATACTCACTCCTGATTGGCTGGTGATTGTCGTGAAGGTACAGTCAATTTGCATCTTTCTCTTTTATTACTGACACCCTCGGTAGGGGGATAGAGAGGGCTGTGTGTGTATTTTCCTTCCCAGCAGAGAGGCATCCCTGAGTCACCTTCACTCTTTGCAGCTGTGCTCCCTACAATGCATGGTGGGTCCTACCTGGAATCTTCATTCCATGCTTGGGAGTGAAAAAGAAAAAGAAAGAAAACTACCAATGTCATTGCCTCCCATTATCTCAGAAGTCTTTATGGCTGCATCCTATAGAAACAACTAGAGTTGTTAGGACTCCGCCATCTTCCTAATCTTGATGACCAGCTGGTGTGAACCAAGAGGCTTGTGGGGAAAGGCTGAGCTAGGAAAACTAACCATGATCTTCAGAAGCATCCTTCCCACCAGGGCAGTAGGCCAGGTGATAGAATGCACCCAGATCTTGTGCCAGGTGCGTCTGTATCCCTGTCAAGTAGCTTCTCTTATCTCCATTTTCCAGACACAGAAGCTGAGGCCCAGGATTATGGAGGAGTTTGCCCAAAGAGATGGGATAATTAGTAGAACAAATGGGATTCAGCCCTAGGTTGCCTGCCTGGTGTGCGGTCTGTGCTCTCTGATGCGATGCTGCTCTTGGGAAGGTCTCCCGACACATATGTCTGTGCTCTGATGAGGAGCAAGCCCACCAGACTGCAGGATGGCGGGCCAAAGCCTTTAAAATGCCTGGTATGCGATTAGAAATGTCCTTGCCATTCCCACAAGCCTGAGTTCTGTTGCTTCCACTGAATTTTGAAAAGCCCATGGTGCCTGCTTTGAGTTGTGAAGACACTAGAGCTTGACTTGTCCCAAATTATCTTTCCCATGGTGTTGGCAACCCAAGATAGGAAACTTTAAATTTTGCAGCATGTACCTCTCCCATGGAGAGTTCTCTGTGCTGTATTAAGTGACAGAAGGAAAACACAGCTCATCGTACTTGTAAAAGAAGCCGCAGCATTCCTGGGTTTAAATTTGGAGGCAAAACAATTCTATTTAATGGGCTTTTGAAAAGCCTGGAATTTGCATTTTGAATGTGTTATACATCACAAACAGGATTTTGATGGTGGTATCACAGCTCACACTGTAATCACATCCTATCATTTATGTAGCTCCAACTGCTGTCACTCTGTCAGAATCATGATATGCTGTACACAGAACTTTTCCCCTGGGGGAAATTGAATGTCCTGAATCAAACTCCTGGGGACACTGGGAATGACTTAGAAAGTCTGGCCACCTTCATGGGTAATCAGGCGAGTGAGGCAGTAGGTTAAAAGGCAGATCAAAACTTCAGATGTGCAATCAAACAAGCCAAGGTGTTCTGAAGGCAACCACAACAAGGTGTTTGAACTTAGGAAAGTAAGGTGAACCCTCACATTGCAGGATTGTGCTCATGCTCAATCCTTCCAAGAGGCTGTCCAACTAACCTTAGGGCTAAGAGTTGACATGTCTCAGAAACTCTGCCTC
Organism: Corynorhinus townsendii; assembly: GCA_026230045.1. Taxonomy (NCBI): domain Eukaryota; kingdom Metazoa; phylum Chordata; class Mammalia; order Chiroptera; family Vespertilionidae; genus Corynorhinus; species Corynorhinus townsendii. The sequence goes on from JAPDVU010000006.1 coordinate 43,378,465, forward strand.
TCCTCAGAGCCTCTGCTCCAAGACTGCTGTGGAAGGACCAGGAGGGGAGCAGTGATGTCATCAGGAGTTTTTCAAATGAATTTTACTGCCCCCCCAACCCCCAATAATCAACTTTTAGTTGTTTTTCTTGTCTTTAATTAAATTTATTGGGGTGACATTGGTTGATAAAATTATATAGGTTTCTGTATATTGCATTGTGTGTTTGCCACCCAAAGTCAAAACTCCTTCTGTCACCATATATTTGACCCTCTTTACCCATTTCTACCCCCTGCGCCATCCTTCCCCTATGGTAACCACCATACTGATATGTCTGTGAGTGTTTGCTTGTCTTGTTCGTTAATTTGTTATTTTTAGTTTTATAGCCCACATATAAGCAAGATCACATGATTCTTGACTTTTTCCTTCTGACTTATTTCACTTAGCATGATATTCTCAAGATCCATCTATGTTGTTGCAAATGGCAGTTTCATCTTTTCTTGTGGCTGAGTAGTGTTCCATTGGATGTGGTTTTCTTTTTTAAGAATAGATGGTCAAATTTACCTTCTTCCCTCCATGCCCAATCACTGCCAATATTCACTTCCAAATCAGAATTCCTCCGGAGAGATTTGGGGCCATTAAAGTGTGAAAGAGAGGCCCCAGGGCAGTGCCTAGAATTAAAGAGGGGGATAACACAATTTCCCTGTATAAGAAAAGAGGACAAGTGAGAAAAACAGCCTTGCCTTCTGAGGTAAGAGAGGGCATGGCAGGCTCAGCAAGGTGGGGGGGAGGGGGGCGGAGGGAACTGACTCCAGATGGGCAAGGTGACTTGGTCTTCTTAAGGGCAGGAGTAACTCTTATTTACTAGGGATTTTATGTTATTTTTTTCTGCTGCAGTGTAACCCCCTACACCTTATAAAAGTCCATCATATTTTCTCCAAGGCATCAGAGAAGGGGTTTGGGCGTGAAACCATAGAAAAGTTCCAATTTTCTATATCTCTGCCCCCTTAGGAAGGGCAAGAGGGGTGTGCATGTAGGGGGGAAAGATGTAGTTCCCAGACAGAATGAAGGTAAATATATGGGAACCACTAATGGAAGATAAGGGTTAAAGGGTTATTTTAGTAAGGTTTGTATGCAGACTCAACCTCATGCAGAATCCAGGGTGATAAGTATATTTCCCACAATTAGGACTCATTTTCCTATTCCTGTGATGGGAGAGGAAGGGGGGGCACCTTCCAAAAGGGAAAGTTATACCAGTCTTTAGACAGTAAGGGAGGGGGTAGAGAGCTTTTCCCCAGTCTACTGTTTCTCAATTATTTTCAGGGTCAAAACAATCCTATGCCAAAGTGCCATATTTTACAGCCGCATACTCTCATCCCCCTCCCCCCTGGTAAAATAGCCTCCCCTTGGGGAAACCTGATTTAATTTTTATTGTAGTTGAATCTACTTGCCTAGCACATTCATTCTTCAAGTCTCTGCGTCCCTTCCCTGCTCTGGCTTCATCGCCCTGTTATACAGTGTGGTTATCTTTAGTTTACCCCTTGGTCTTCCCAGTTTGCAGCACTAGAGCACAGAGTAATACCTAAGGCTTATGTCCGCTGTTTTTCTCTAGCCCTGGGGCTGATGCTTAATAGATATTTAGTGGGTAAGTAATTAGCAAAGAACTATATTATTAGTTATGACAGTGGTTGGCAAACCGCGGCTCGCGAGCCACATGCGGCTCGCAAGCTGTGGTTTGCCACTCTGTTGACTAATGAGTTTGCTGACCACTGTCATATACTACCCTTTACCTCTTTGCACACAATATGCCAATATTGCCTAATCCTCACAGCTTCCAACTACACGGTAACATTTAGTCTAGTCCAGTGGTCGGCAAACTCATTAATCAACAGAGTGGCAAACCGCGGCTCGTGAGTCGCAGTTTGCTGACCACTGAGTTATGATATGTTCAAAACTAAAAAAAAAAAAAAAGTGTGAATGTGATGTTTGTCACTCAATTATAACCCAGTGGATAAACACTTAGCAATTTTACATCCATCTCATCCATTCGTGTTCAAAAAGAAACATGACTGATTTTACATATGGAATATTAAACTGGGGACATATATAGTGATACCTCAAAGAGCATGTATCTTATTTATCTTTGCATGTGGCCAGCATCCCCAATACTCATATGACTGCTCACTGTGTGACTGAGTGAATGTGTTGATGAATCTATGACTTAAACTTATCTTTTATTATATTAGATTTTCCCATTTGGAGATGTGGAAGCATTGTTATTTGAAAAAAACTCTGGTTTTAATTTCCACTAACAAAAAGGAAGATGAAGACAACCGAACTTACCATTGCCACATACTTGTTTCAGAGCCTGTCTCTTCTTGTGGGTGTTTCATGCACACATATTTGAATGAGTTTACAAAACTCACAACACATTAATGACAATTGCCTTGAGTTTCAGAGGAATTGGATCCTGGAATAGCTCATTTGAGTTAGTTATGGGTAATGAGCTATCAAAGTAACAATATGACCTAAATCTCTTGGGTTACACCACCTCATCAGCCCCAATCCATTGCCTCATTGACTTAGGGCACCATTATGATTTTTTTTTTAAATTAAATCACCACAAATTTTCATTTTCTCTTAAAAAATAGATCAGAAATACAAATAGTTTCTATCCATGAAGCTGGAAGGTAGCTATTAACAGTCCTCTTTTTCTTTAGCAAGCCCTATGCCTCATTGTTGGCTCTGATGGCGACCATCACCGACTGCCCTGTCCCCAGCACAGTTGCTGCAGTTGCCTAAGTTTCCTTATTCACGGGCATCTTGCTGCCTTCTGTGACTCCAGGTCTTCTGTAATTTTTTAGCCATCTGATCTCTTGTGTCGATCATGACATAGCTGTGGCATATGGGCTTTGAAAGTCCTTTTTATTTTTGTGCCAGTGTTGGGCATTCATGATCTAAGGAAGGTTGTTCAATCACCTCAATGGTGAATCACCGTCTACCATGCCTCAGGCTGGGCTGATTCCCACTATGAGCTTTGCCTGGACATCTCTTGTCTGATTGTTCAGGAAAATCCCACTACCACCAAAGTACAACTCAGTGTCTAAGTGTGGGCAAGATCTGCAGGGTACACTGGCACCTCAGTGCCCTCAAGGCTCCCTGTGTCTCTGTAGTGACTGCCTCCCTCTTAGTAGCCATTGGGAGGATCAGTCAGAGGTGTCTCCAAAAAGTCACTTTTGAAATTTCCTCAATCCTGAGGAGGGGGAAGCCTGGGGATACTGAGGCACTGACCATTGTCTCTCTGTACTACTCTGTGACTACTCACCCCCAGATTTCTGAGCCCTCGACAACTGAGTGGACATTGGGAAGAGAATCACTGGAGTTTGGAAACAGAGGTTCAAGTCTGCTCTGCTCCTCCTGGCCATGTACCCCAACATAAATCACTTCCTTTTTCTGGGCATCAGTTTCCTACCCATAGAGTCAGATGCCCCATGAACTGTAATGTGTAACACAAAGTTGAGGTGGTGGCACACTGTGGATATTTTTAAACATTAACATTATGGTAGCCATTATAGTAAGGAATAGGGGACTGAATTTTCCCCCCAGCAAGTATTCCCAGATGCTTAGTTCTAAAATGTTTCTCCATCAATTCTCAGTGTCTGGTATGTAGGAGACATTTAATAAGGTTTTGTTGAGTGAAAAAATACATATCATTCCCTAGGTGCATGGAATAACTGATTAAGCAATCAATAATAATGATAATAATAATAATAATAATACCACCCACATTTATTGAATACTCACTGTTGGCCAGGCACAGTTCAAAGAGCTTGACACATAACTATAGGTCAAACGATCTCTAAATAATAACATTAATATAGTTAAATATAAAATTAAATACAGCATTAACTGTAAATATACATCAGCCTTCAAATAGGTGCTATTGTTATCTCCATTTGTAGGTAATGAAACTGAGGTATGAAAGGCTGAGCAACTTTCCCCAGTATTTATTCCATTTGAGGCATTTGGTTTTCTAAACAACTGTCCTCTCTGCAGTAGGACGTAAATGTTTTTTAACATAAAACCAGCCCGGTATTTGAGCGTTAGGGCACTCACTGGCTGCTGAACACCCTGGGTGGCTCTCAGATAAACACTGAGTGAGGGATGCTAAACCCCGTGTGATAACCAAGTGGAAACACTGACACTGAATCATCATTGTGGGCTTAGGTTTGAATCAGGCTGTGAGCATATCCGTGGTTGAGACCCCCCAGATCTGTGTGCCCTGCGTGTTCAGTCAGCAGGCTGGGAACTCCACGTGGTGATAGCCAAATCACACTGGTCAAGCAGGCACCCCCCCTCCCCCCCGCCCCCTGGCCCTTAATTGGGAAACCTATGGTTATTTGGATGGAAATTTAATCTGAGCCTCTGATTCATTTACTCATTAAACTGCTATTTAGTTCTAGCTATATGAGCTGCCAGAGCTTTCTCTGAAGCTCCCCTAAACCAAAGTGAATTATGGACACATTCAGTGAGGCCAATTTGAGTAACATCTAAGCGAACCCGAGCTGGGGCCAGAGGGCCCTCCCTGCAGGTCAGGCTGAGTGAGTAAAGGCAGGCAGACCTGGCAGGCACCAGCACTATTCCCCTGTTTTGAGATCCACTCCTCTCTTCTCCCAAAGGATTGCATGATGGAGTTTTGGGAGAGTCAAAAAAACTTCTCATATAATGAGGAATGTTTTCACTTTCCTTTCTAATAAGGCATTTGTGTCACTGATGGGGGGGTGGGAGGGGGGTGGGATGGGTATGCCATGCTGGTTAAGGAAACAGCCCTGGAGCCGGAGGGCCTGGGTTCCAAAGCTCTGCCACTTAGCAGATGTCCCCCTGGGACTGTTGGCTCAGCCCTCACAGTTTCGTCACATATAAAAGGGGGTGATGATAGACTCGCCCTGCTGGGACATTGTAGGGAAAACTGATGTCCTGTCCTCTCCCAGGGACCTGCCTTCACCCCTGTCACCGGCAGATTTTGTGGCAGCCCTTATAGCAGGGCTGCCTGCTGCTGCTGCAAGTCAACACGTTCACATCCACGTGTTGTTTATCATCTATTTCAGGGTTGCAAATGTGAATGTTCCCAAGTGAGTACGTGGAGAACTGAGTATAAGAAAATAGGGCCTGAGGTTAGGGGGCTGTGGTGACCTACAGCACGCACACACCATTTAAAGGTATTCATTTTCCTTTGAAAATAGCTGATGGCCAAATGAAACCACAGACTTAATCTGCTGAGGCTGGAAACTCCTTATGTCTGACTCTACCATTCACACCTTTCCTTTGACCCCTTCTCCTCCTGTTTTGAGTGTCCACCTCTGTCTTCCTCAGTGATTGAATCCCTCGCACCTCCCTTCCTATACACAAGGTCCCTGGCAGCTAGAATAGCAGCGGGACAAATCTCAGCATCTCTGCACTCTGAGCTCACCCCTCTGTCAGTGCTCCTACCGTGGGGCCTGGTCTTGCTACCACTGTACAGCGCTCCATGTGGAGTTGGCCCTGCCGTGTGTCCTGTGGTCCTGTGGCAGCAGCCCCATCTAGAAAGGGCTTCTGCTTCTTGGCTATGCTCAGGGGTGTCTCTGTTGCAAGGCAGTGCCATGCAGAGTGAAAGGGATTGTGGCATCTCAGTTTGTCTGATCCCAAACTCAGAACCCTGGATTCTATGGTGTCTCCCACTGTGTACTGTTAACCAGCCACTACCTCCAGGGACTTGGAGATTTCACTGTCTAATCTTTATTCTTATGTTTTTATCTACCTTTCTATTATGGATAGTCTATGAAGTTCCTTAAAGAGAAATTTGTTCTGCTCTGGCTGGTGTGCACAGTGGTTAGAGCATTGGCCCATGCACCACAGGGTCTCAAGGTTCAATTCCCAGTCAAAGGCACATACATGGGTTGCAGATTCAATCACCAGCCCCAGTCAGGGCACATGTGGGAGGCAACCAATCGATGTGTCTCTTTTACATCAATGTTTCTTTATCCCCTCCCCTCCCCCCCCCCCCCCCCGCACCTTCTCTCTCTAAAAATCAGTGGAAAAAATATACTCAGGTGAGGATTAACATAACAAAACCAAAGAGTGGAGTGTGTTCCTCTGAGGTCTGCTCCCTCAGCAGAAAGGCTGTGCAGTGTAGATGATTAGGAAACAGGTCCTGATCAGTTGATGCTGCCTTCCCTCCATCAATAAGACCTTGCTAATGGCATTATTTGGCGCAGGACACAAAGCTGTCCAGGCCTATCTCTTGGTCTCACTCAGTTTTCAATAGGAATATAAAGAATTGTCAGAAGGCATAGGAACCATCCTGGACCAGGTGAAGGAGGACAGATATTAATTGTATTCAGAACAGTTGCAAAAACAGAAAAATGGAGATGAAGTAGCAAGGAAGAGAAATGCAAGTTCAATTCACATGTGATTAGACATTTTCCATTTTTAGCCTCATGGCTTAAATTTGCATAATTCTTTTAAAAAGAAAAATTAATTATTTATGACTGTAGCTTTTAACCAAACTGTGCATTTAAAGTAATCACTCTGGGTAATTTAAAATCTTTTCTGCAAACAGTTTATGCTCATTAGGATGAGAAAACTGTTGGTTTATTCAATTAAAAGGACATTATTGCATGTTTGGATTCTCTCTCTTTTTTCCCCACTCCAAAATAGAGGGCAGCCACATTGAGACAGATGGAACTTAATTAACTTGTCTCAAAAACTGACCAGATTTTGCTTTTCTTAAAAATTTAAAGATGGTAGATTCAAATAGCCTTTCAAAAGCCTAACCAGTATTTGAAAATACTGAAGAGGAGTCCTACCCTTTTCTCTGACAGGCAGTGGGTACAGAGAACATTTGCTCCCTGCCAGCACAAGTCAAAGACAAAAACTGCATCTCCTTGGTGCTTTGAAGGTTTCACCATTCACTGCAGTTGGGCTCTCCCACTGAAGCCTACCATGATCATGGATGTTCCTGTCTTCTACTTACTGGCTGGTTCCCTGGGTGTCTGCGATGCATGACACTCTCTGGGGAGAATGCACCTGTGATACTTTCCCAGAGCATGCATTCACAGGTGTGTAGGCAACCAATGCCAAGGTCCATGTTGGGCCCTCCTACATGCTGAGGTGAAGTGCCTGGAAGTCACAGACCTGCTTCCATCTCAGAAGCAGGACCTGAAGCAGATCTGAGCAGCCTGAGTAGCTTGGCACCAGGAGATAAGCTGGTGGGGGAGGAGGGGGTGATGGATGGATCAGGAGAGACCAGGCATACTCCTGTCCGGAGCTTGCTTTGTAAAAGCCACTCAGGTTTCCTGGATCTCTAAAATAACGTGGCTAAACTGAATAGCTGCCTTTTTTCCTCCTTCTTAATTAACAAAGCTCTTTTATTAAATGAAATCCTAACAGTCATCATATGTAAAATAAAGAGCAGCTCTGATTAAATTGGGCCCCTGTTGCTCAGTCTCTCGGGTTCATTGAATTTGAGGCTCATGAAGTAAATTTCCTGGACCACTGGTACAGATTGGTGACAACCTGTTGTCTTAGTGCAGTGGTCAGCAAACTCATTAGTCAACAGAGCCAAATATCAACAGTACAACGATTGAAATTTCTTTTGAGAGCCAAATTTTTTAAACTTAAACTTCTTCTAATGCCACTTCTTCAAAATAGACTTGCCCAGGCCGTGGTATTTTGTGGAAGAGCCACACTCAAGGGGCCAAAGAGCCGCATGTGGCTTGCGAGCCGCAGTTTGCCGACCACGGTCTTAGTGAACCAGATATCTTTGGTTGTGCAGGAAATCCAGCTCAGCCAGACTTGTGTGCTTAAGGAGAACCTATTGAATCTAAAACTGAAGTGTCAGAGTGCATATCCCTTTGTGTAGGCATGGCTGGATCCAGGTGCCCAGATGTTGTCAGGAGCCTGCTTCTTGCCATCTCTCAGCTCTATTTTCCTCTGTGTGGTTTTATTCTCAAGTAAAACTCTTCCTTTGCTGGGTCAAGACTGCCCCAACAGCGCCAGGCTCATTTCCTACTAGCAGAGCTCTTTGCCCCAGAAGAAGAAATCTCTCTCCTTACAGCACTAGCTAAGGCCCTGGTGCTGACTCTCATGGCTTCGGCTACAAGCTTATCTCTGCCTGAACCAATCACAGTGATCTGCAGGATGGAGGGTTCTGATTGGCCATGGGCAGGCCACATGTCACCCTTGGGTTTGGGGGAGAATGGAATCAGCCCCAGTCCCACCACAAGATCTGAGAGTAGGTGCTAGGTTTTGACTCACAGGTGAATCAAAGTGCTCCTACCAAACGAAGGGGCAGGTTCTGTTCAGGCAAAAAGCAGCTGTTCCCTCTGGTTTCCTTCCACATCTGACAACCTCAGAGTTTAATCACATCCTACTACTTTCCTTCCGCATCTGTGGAGATTTTGTTCAAGTTTGGTGGTAGAGGACTTGTTCCTCTGTGGAGAATAAACTGATGCTTGTATAAAGGAAAAAGGGACATGTGAGTTTGGGGGGGGGGGGGCGCGTGGCGGGGGGGACAGAGGAAAAAAACGATAGGAAATAGTAAATGCTGACCCATTTCATCTCTTCTGAATGCAGTCATCTTTCTAGGAAGGAAATGAATCAATTATTTTTGTCCTGTTACCATAAAAACTTGCTGGTCCCCCTCTGATATCTCCTGAGCAGCACTGAAGTGGGAGCCAAGACTGTAACAGGTTTTATTCCTCTGCTTCCTATGCTCTTTGCAGCTGTTTGGCAAGAGTTCCTTAAGCTCATGTTTCAACCAACTTTTGTAAAAATGCCCAGAATTCATGGCTGATCGAGCTACTTGAGCATTGCAAATGTAGACATTGACGAGATGTCTTTGCTAAGGTTTAATAGTGAGGTGGTTTTCACTCTGTGATCCATATATACAAGACCATGACTTCAAGTGTCTTCCTGAGAGAAGCAGGGTTATTAGTGGGCTAGATCATAATCTTGGTAATGATAGGACTAAGTGTCTATGAGCCCTGAGCTAGAACTGAGTAAATGACTTGGTATCACATTCAGGAGCCTATTGTCTAGGCCTGCAGAGTGTGGTGACGTTGCAAAGAAAGCTAAATTGAAACCTTGGCTCTGATACTTGCCACCCACACTAACTTAGGTACAGTTTCCTCTATAAAATGGGAATCATGGCATCTACTTTCTATTACTATTGCTGCTAATGAACACCTAAAAACAGAGTGGTGTGAAACAACCACTTTCAGACATTCACAAATGCTATGGCAGGAATCTGGACAGGGAACATTAAGCTAAACTAAGCTCCACTCCAAGACATCTGGTGTCCTAGCTGAGAAAGCTCAAAGATCGTTGGGTGCTAGTATCACCCAGAGGCACCTTTATGCACAGGTCAGGTGGTTAATACTGGCTGATGGCTAGGGCATCAGGTGAGCTATCAGCTGTATACTTACACCCGCCACACCTACATTATCTTTCTATGTGGTTGCTTTGCATGGGCTAATTTAAGCTTCCTCACAGCATGGGGGCTGGGTCTCCAGAGCAAGGCAGAAGTGCATGACATGTTTATAATCTATCTCTAGAAGTTACATGGTGCCATTTCCCCCACACTCTCTAGATTGAGGCAATCACAAAGGTCTTACCAATTTCAAGAGGTAGGGACACAGATCCTGGTACTTCATAGGAGTGACAACATTACATTATAAATAGAGCATGGCCTGGAGATATTGCTATGGCTCACCCTGGAATATGCATTCTTCCATATCTGGTTAATTATGCCAATTAATATCAATTATAAGAATACCAGAGGCCTGGTGCATGAATTCATGCACAGGTGGGGTCCCTCAGCCTGACTGGTGATCAGGGCTGATTGGAGGAGGGAGGGACGTGTGCTGGTCGGCTGAGGGGAGGGACTGTGGGAGGTTGGCCAGCCAGTGGGGGGAGGGACGGCAGGAGATTGGCTGGCCCTGGGAGGCTGGCTGTGGGAGTGCACTGACCACCCGGGGGCAGCTCCTGTGTTTTGAGTGTCTGCCTGCTGGTGGTCAGTGTGCATCATAGCAACTGGTTGACTGGTCATTTGGTCATTTGGTCATTCAGTTGCTTAGGCTTTTATACATATAGATTATAATCTTACATTCTTATGATAAACACTATTTAATCATGTTTTTTTTTCTTTTTATATATTGCTAAATTCAGTTTGCTAACATTTTGTTAAGGATTTTTGTTTCTATATTCATTCACAAGGGATTTCAGTCTGTAGTGGTTTTTCCGTTTTTCTTTTAATTTGTCAAGTTTGATAATACTAATCTAATAAAATGTGTTAAGTGTTTCCATCTTTATCTTATGACAAAGTTTGTGTAAGGTTGCTGATTTTATTCTTGAATATTGTTAGAATTTATTAATGAAAACGTTGGGCCTGGAGCTTTCTTGAGGGAGAAGATTTTAATTCTAAATAATTTTTCTTTTGTAGATATGGGGCTTTTTAGATTTTATTCTTCTTATATCACTTTTTCTCATTTGTCTTTTAAGGAATTTGTCCATTTTATCTAAGTTGTTGAATTTATTGGCATAAGGATGTTCATAATCCTCTCTTATTCTTTTAATGTATTTAGAATATATGGTGATATCTCCTCTTTTATTGATGATATTGGCAATTTGTTATCAGTCTAGATGTACACTTTTTCAGGTTTTTTAAAAAATATTTTTATTGATTTCAGAGAGGGAAAGGAGAGGGACGGAGGGAGAGAGAAACATCAATGATGAGAGAGAATCATTGATCAGCTGCCTCCTGCATGCCCCACACTGGGGATCTAGCCTGCAACCCAGGCATGTGCCCTGACCAGGAATTGAACCATGATCTCCTGGTTCATAGGTTGATGCTCAACCACTGAGCCATGCTGGCCAGCATCAGGTATTTTTTTAGAAACTGTTTTTAAAGAACCAGCCTTTAGTTTTTACTCTTCTGTTTGTTTGTCTTTCTGTTGCATTAATTTTGCTCTGATTATATTATGTTTAATTTTACCTTTTTTCCCCTAACTTCTTAAGGTGAAGCTTTTACCATTGATAGTAAACTTTTCTCTTTTTCCATATAAGCATTCAAAGGTATATGTTGCTTCCTAACAACTTTTTTAGCCACATCTCCCATCTTTTGATATGTTGTGTTTTCATTTTCATTTGGTTCAAAATATTTTCTAATATTGCTTGTGATTTGTATTCACTATTGGCCTATTAGCTATACGTCTTAGTTGTGACTTTTAAGTTGTGGCTCTGATGTAACAATTTGCATCTACAATTTCTCAGTCTACCTTCTTTATAATGGAAGCAATTCACAATAGTATATGCCATTCCTCCTTCCATTGTCTGTGCTATTATTATACTTTTTACTTCATATATATTATCATTCCAAAACAATGTACTTTTTTCATTTTGCTTAAAACAATTAATTAAAAAGTGAGAAGAAATATCATATTTACTCCAACTTTTTTTCATTTCTGGTGTTATTTATTCTTTTGTATAGATTCAAGTTTCCATCTGGAATCATTTTCCTTTGGCCTGAAGAACTTTTTTAATCTTTTCTAAAGTGCTACTCTATATGTGGTTCAAAATACTTTATCAGAATTTTGTTTTATCTGAAAACATTTTATTTTACTTTGTTTTGGTGGGATATTTTCACTGCATACAGAATTCTATATTTATATTTTTATTATAGTACTTAAAAACAATTGCTCTATTATCATCTTTCTTGCATTGTTTCTGATGAGAAATCAGTGATAATTAACTTTCACCCCCTATATCTATTTGCTGTTATTGTATTGCTTGTCCTTAAGATTTTGTTATTATGATGGTTTTCAGCAATTTTATTATAATGTAGCTAACATTTTATAATGTATTATAAAAAATAATAGGTATTGTTTTTGTGTGTGTTTATCTTGCTTGAGATTCATTAAACTTATCAGATTGGCATGTTTGTAAATTTTATCATATTTATGATATGTAGCCATTATTTCTTCAATTATTCTTCTTTACTTTCCCAATACCACACAGTTCTGGACTTTTAATTGCACATATATTTATCTCCTTGATATTTTCCTAGTGGTTACTGAAATTCTTCTCCTTTCTTTTTTCTCTCTGCATTTCAGTTTCAATAACCTTTATTGCTGTCTTCAGGTTCACTGATATTGTCCTCTCAAATGTCTAACATGCTGTTAAGCATCATCCAGTGATATTTTAAAAATATGCTTTTCAATTCTAAGAGTCCTATTTGGTTTTGATTTTTACATTGATTTTAGTTTTTATTTCTCTCTTTATAATGTTCAGTTTTCATGTATATTATTGACTAGAGGCCCGGTGCACGAAATTCATGACCGGGGGTGGGGGGTGGGGGGTGGGGCTGTCCCTCAGCCTAGCCTGCACCCTCTCCATTCTGGGACCCCTCAAGGGATGTCCAACTGCTTGTTTAGGCACGATCCCAAACGGGCAGTCGGACATCCCTCTCACAATCCAGGACTGCTGCCTCCCAACTGCTCGTCTGCCTACCTTCCTGATTGCCCATAACTGCTTCTGCCTGCCAGCCTAATCACCCCCTAACCACTGCCCTGCCAGCCTGATTGATGTCTAACTGCTCCCCTGACAGCCTGTTTGCCCCCAACTTCCCTACTCTGCAGGCCTGGTCACCGCTAACTGCCCTCCCCTGCAGGCTTGATCGCCCCCAACTGCCCTCCCTTGCAGGCCTGGCCCCTCCCAACTGCCCTCCCCTGCTTGCCTGATCGCCCACAACTGCCCTCCCTTGCAGGCCTGGTCCCTCCCCTGCTGGCCATCTTGTAGTGGCCATCTTGTGTCCACATGGGGGCAGCCATCTTTGCCACATGGGGGCAGCCATCTTGTGTGTTGGAGTGATGGTCAATCTGCATATTGCTCTTTTATTAGATAGGATAGAGGCCTGGTACATGGGTGGGGGCCAGCTGTTTTGCCCTGAAGGGTGTCCTGGATCAGGGTGGGAGTTCCCTTGGGGCGTGGAGCAGCCTGGGTGAGGGGCCTGTGGTGGTTTGCAGTCCAGCCACGCCCCCCCCCCCAGAGACCCAAGCAGAGGCCCTGGGATCTGGGATTTATTTATCTTCTACAATTGAAACTTTTTAGCCTGGAGTGGAGCCAAGCCTTCTGCTCGCTCCATGGCAGCAGCCATTTCTGTTGGGATTTATGTATCTTCTATAATTGAAACTTTGTAGCCTTAAGTATAAGGCCTGGGCCGGCCAGGGTGTGTGGAAAGCTTGGCTTCCTCCATTGCCGGGGAAACCCAAGCCTCCCTCCTGCTCTCTCTGTGGCCACAGCCATCTTGGTTGGGGTTAATTTGCATACTCTCTCCTGATTGGCTAGTGGGCATGACTTGTGGGCATGGCAGAGTGATGGTTAATTTGCATATTACTCTTTTATTAGATAGGATTACATTTCTAATAGCTGAGTTATAGTCCAGGTTTTCCAATTATATTATTCTTGGGTGTATTTCTACTGATTTTTTCTTTTTATGACTTATAGTTTTCTCTTTCTATGGTAATAGTGGGCATTATGTTGTTGTGTGTCTGTATTTTACTGTTTTCCTTTAAAAAGTGCTGAGTCTTACTGTCAATTAACTTATGTATCCAACTAACCCTTGCAATATTTGTTTTTAGGCTTTGTTAAACATGTATGGTATATCTTTCACTTAAGGGCAAGTTTAGTTCTAATCCTAGACATGAACTTTTAGGGGTTTCTGTTGAATGCCCCAGGTGTTTAACAAAGTGATCTATAATGGCTGGTTGAAACTTGTAAGTTCCCAGACATGTTTCAGGCCCAATAGATATTTATTTTTCACTTACAGCTTCACAACAGTTCTCTACTCCCTCTTATAATTGTGCATTGCCCAGCCTCATGGAGTCTCACCCTGTATATGCTCATTTTAATATTAAATTAAAGATTCAAGAGGACCTCTCAGTAGATTTATGGATCTCTTTATCTGTATAGCTTTTCCTCTCTGGTGTTCCACCTTGCCAATTAAAGCCACCTCAGGCTTCAACTTTGATTCATTCCTTTTCAGTTCAGCACAACCACCAAGCTCTGCTTGGGCTCACCAGCCCTTCTCTAGGGTCTTATAAACAACTCCAGAGAGAGCATTGCAATGATCTTGAGTCTAACCTCACTTTTTGCCTTCTTTTATAAAGCAAAATTTGTGCTAATTGTTGACCAGTATCAAAGGATTTTTTGTGTGTGTGTCAAGATATCAAGTTGTTTGTGTCAGAAGGGCTAATCCAATACTAGTTATTCCACTGTGACCATAGTTGAAAATTTAAAATATAAAATAATGATGATGATGATGATTAGTTTGTTTATATTCAAGATTATCTAATGAAATTGTTCCATTTGTTTATTTATATTCAACATTTAAAAATATGTTGGGTTTGAATTGATTTTACCTTAAAAATAAACTTTTAAAGACAGTGACAATTTATTGGATTTGACATTGAGATAATTTTTTCTTAAATATGATACTATATTAAGTCAAATTTTACTGTGAGATAGCCCTCTTCTTATGCTCTTTAAAAAAAAAATGTTTAACCGTGTACCTAACTTATGTATTCATTGTAAGTGGTCTTATACTTTTATACTCAGGTCTTGGCATTTGGATTCCTCTAGTTTTTAAGTGAGAACTTCAGAAGCATATTGGCCTCTTTGAGATTTGGACTCAAGTGTCGCTGTTAAGAACTGACTTTCTTAACAAAGAGAAAAAAAAGTTACTCTGTTTTATGACTTAATTGTAAGTTAATCAAGACCATAAGAAAAATTCCAATGGAAATACACATGGACTTCAAAATTATAGGAACATGTGTTTGGCAAAATGTGCTTTAAGGATTGCCAAACCCCAGATTTGGGGGTTGGGGTGCAAAATGTAGTTTGAGAGATCAGCAGTCCCAGCATATTAATAGACCTTCTCTTTTCTAGACATGACCAAAACAAGTCTGACGTAGTAGGGAAATCACTGTGTCAGCAGGCTAAAGAGGAGGATAAAGTCCTCTCCTCCTCTACTGGCAACTTTATTTTTACTCTGTCTTCCCTTCATTATCCATGAGTAGATTATTCTATATTTTTAGTAAAGGAGCAATTGGATTATTTGAGTTGTTTATACTGTTGGGTCAGAAAACAAGGTTTGGAATCAGTCTCAGTTTTTCCATTTTTATAATATATACAGGTGGTTGCATTTGACCCCTTGATTGTCATAAGAATTTCTCATAAGAATGCATTAGATCCCTTAGATCCTGGCCTGGCTTACAGTGAACACTCAGCGTGTGAAAGCTCTCATTGTTAGTAAATAGGCTCCTGTCTTGTCTTGAACAGTTCTTAGATGCAAAAAAGAGAATATTCAACACATGGCTTTGGCATTTTTTTTCTCTGTTCAGGTGAACATAAAGTAGATTTCATGATGGGCCAAGGTGAAGCAATATGTAAGAGAAGGAAATGTTCATAGAGTTTTTCATAGAAAAGAACTCCTCTAAGACTAGAATTGCAGAACTGGAAGTTTCCTGGAGGAGCCCCTAATTGAAAACACTAACAGAAGATTGTATGTCACTCATAGCCCACACCTTTACCCTTGACTATCTATATGATGTGTTCACTCATGTGAGATACAGGCTTAATGAATGAAAGAACTATGTAGCCTTCTGCTTTTATTTCATAGCTTATTAAGTCTGTTGTAGGAGACAGAAAAATGAAAGGACCAAGTTGACTCTGAGTTATAGAAACAGAGATGAAGGAGAGATAGAGATTATCTACACTGAAATATCTAATTTACCAGGTTGGCCACTAAAAAATATAGTTTTGACATCGTGAGTGTGTGGAGTGTGTTTTGCCTTCATTTCTGGCCCCTCCAAATTTTTCCCATGTTATATGGTGTCTATGTACATACTTTTTCCATTGCAGATTTGCAGGGTGACTTGAGATTCATTCATTTTACAATTAACAAAAGATGTGTGTTGAGGGGAGGGTCTTCCTGGTCATCTTCCTTGGGGATCCGATATTTCTAGTTAAGTTGCTATACAGATTTCTTTGTGTCTCAACAGTTTGGCAGATCTGAAAATTTTCTCTTGAAGACATCTGTTGAGTGAAGTAATGGTTTCATTGCAGACTCTTGAGTTTTCATTATAGTTTTCCTCTGAGGGTTTTTTTTTATTAAAGTAAAGTTGACATACAATATTATATTAGTTTCAGGTGTACAACTCAGTGATCTGACATTTATATTCCCTACCATGTGATCACCACAGTAAGTCTAGTACCATCTGTCACCATACAAAGTTATTATGATAATACTATTCTTCCTTAGCTGTACATTACATACCCATGACCTATTTTTCTTAAACTGGAGGTCTGTACCTCTTATTTCCCTTCACCTTTTTCACCCATCCCTTCTCCTGCCTTCTGTCTGGCAACCATTACTTTGTTCTCTGTATCTATGAGTCTGCCTCTGTTTGTTTTATTTAGGTTCCATATTATAAGTGAAATCATATGGTATTTGTATTTCTCTGTCTGGCTTATTTCACTTAGCACAATACCCTCTAGGTTCATCTATGTCAGTGGTTCTTAACCTTTCTAATGCCGTGACCCTTTAATACAGTTCCTCATGTTGTGGTGACCCCCAACCATAAAATTATTTTCATTGCTACTTCATAACTGTAATTTTGCTACTGTTATGAATCGTAATGTAAGTATCTGTGTTTTCCGATGGTCTTAGGCTCTACAGCAGCGGCTCTCAACCTGTGGGTCGCGACAGGTTGAGAACTGCTAGTAGGGTACCCTAAGACCATCGGAAAACACAGATACTTACATTACGATTCATAACAGTAGCAAAATTACAGTTATGAAGTAGCAATGAAAATAATTTTATGGTTGGGGGTCACCACAACATGAGGAACTGTATTAAAGGGTCACGGCATTAGAAAGATTGAGAACCACTGATCTATGTGGTTGCATATGGCAAGATGTCATTCTATTTTATGGCTAAGTAATATGTTAGTGCGTGTATGTGTCCATTCAACTATTGATTTTTGCATCATTGTGTTTCCATTTTCATCTGTCTTAAGATATTTGTATATCCTCCTTGATTTCATAGTTAGCCCATAGGTTGTTTAGTATCATGATTAGCTTTCTACATGTTTGTGGGTGGTTTTTTTCCCCAGTTTTCTTGTAATTGATTTCTAGCATCATACTGTTGTGATCAAAAAAGATGTTTGATATTATTTTAACCTTCTTAAATTTATTGAGATTTGTTTTGTGGCCTACATGTGTCTACCCTGGAGAATATTGCTTGTGCATTTAATAAGAATGTGTTTTCTGGGTTTTTAGAGTTGGAGTGTTCTATAGACATGGATTAAGTTAATCTGATCTAATGTATCATTTAAGGACAATATTTCCTTATTGATTTTCTATCTGGGTGATCTATCCATTTATATAAGTACCATTAATATTTGTACTATAAATTTCTCCCTTTATGTCTGTTAATATTTGCTTTATGTATTTAAATGCTCCTATGTTGGGTATGTAGATGTGTATAAATGTTATATCCTCTTGTAGAATTTATCTTTTAATCATTATGTAATACCCCTTTTTGTCTCTTATTATAGTCTTTATTTTAAAGTCTATTTTGTCTGATATAAGTATTTCTACCCCAGCTTTCTTTTTGTTTCCCTTTGTATGAAAAATCTTTTCCCATCTCTTCCTTTTCAGCCTGTGTGTCTTTCAGTTAAAACTGAGTCTCTTTTAGACAGCATATGCATCAGTCATGTTTTTTTATGCATCAATTCCCCCTATATCTTTTGATGGGAACATTTAGTCAATTTACAGCTAAAGTAATTATTGATAGTATATACTTTTGCTATTTTATTAATTGTTTTCTGGTGGATTTTGTAGGTTTTCTCTGCTCTTTTATTCTCTTGGTCTTTTCTGTGCCTTTCTTTTTCTCTTGCTCTATTCTCTTGTACATTGATGACTCTTTAGTGATATGCCTGGATTTCTTTCTATTTTGTTTATGTGTGTATCTATTATAGGTTATAGGTTTGTGGTTACCATGAGAATAATATATTATAACTTATGTTTATAGTAGTCTATTTTTAAGTTGATGGTTGCTTACATTTCAACGTATTCCAAAAGCAATACATATTTTTACTCACACCCCCACACCATGTTGGATGTGTTTGACAATGTATTTTACAGCTTGTGTGTGTATATTCTTTATTATTATAGTTACACACATGAACCTACTATTTTAACCTTCATGCTAGCTTTTTAATTGATTGATCTACTATTTTTAATAAAAGTTTCCCTTTACAATGGGATTGTTTTTTCTCTATTTTTATTCTTTTTAGTGGTGGCCTTTTTTTTCTGCTTAAAAATGAGTCCCTTTAACATTTATTATAATACTAGTTTGGTGGTAATGAACTCTTTTAGCTTTTACTTCTCTGAGAAATTTCTTTTCTCTTTTTAATATATTTTTATTAATTTCAGAGGAAGGGAGAGAGATAGAAACACCAATGATGAGAGAGAATCATTGATTGGCTGCCTCCTGTACACCCCCTACTAGGTTTCAAGCCCACAACCCAAGCATGTGTCCTTGACTGATGCTCTATCCATTGAGCCAAACCAGCTAGAATTGAGAAATTCTTTATCCTTCCCTCAATTCTGAATTATAGCCCTTCTGGTTAGAGCATTCTTGGCTGTAGATTTTATTCTTTTATCACCTGGTAGTCTTATGGGGGAGGGGGATTTCCCTTATTTTAAACTAGCTGTTTTTTCTCTTGCTGCTTTTAAGTTTCTCCCTTTTGTCTTCAACTTTTGGCATTTTAATTATGATGTGTCTTGGTATGGAACTCTTTGGATTTTCCCTGTTTAGAACTCTCTGTGCTTCCTGGATTTGGATGGCTGTTTTCTTCACCATGATAGGGAATTTTTCAAATAGGATTTTTGTCCCTTTCTCTCTTTCTTTTCCTCTGGTACCTTTATAATGTGAATTTTGTTACATTTGATGTTGTTACAGAGTTCCATTAGACTATCCTCATTTGTTTTTATTCTTTTTCTTTTTGCTGTTCTGATTGGGTGATTACTACTACATTGTCTTAAAGATTGCTGATCCATTCATTCTTCTGCATCATCTCATATGCTGCTGATTTCCTATAATCATTTTTTCCAGTTATTTTGTTCTTTAGTTCTGATTGGTTTTTTTTTACATTTTTTATCTCTGTTGAAGTTCTCACTAAATTCATGTATTCTCCTGAGTTCATTGAGCATTTCTATAACCATTTCTTTGTATTATTTTCTGGTAGATTGCTTATATTCATTTCTGTTTAGTTATTTCTCGGGAGTTTTGTCCTGACTTATTCCTTTGTCTCTTCATTTTGGCTGTAGCTCTGTGTTTGTTTCTATGTATTAGGTAGATCTGTTATATCTCTCAGTCTAAAAAAAAAAATGACCTTTTGTAGGAGGCATCTTGTGGGTCTTAGTAGCACAATACCCCAGGCTCCCTAGAGCCAGGTGCCCCAGGCATGTCCCTTTTGTGGATTGTGTGTGTCCTCCTGTTATAGTAGAACTGCAATCACTATTGGTATTCCAGTGGGTGGGGCTCACCCTAGATGATCTGGTGTGTGGGGTTGGCTCTACAGAGAGGGAGCTGTTTTAGTGCCATTCAGGTCCCCTATCAGGTATGTTGGTTGTGGAGCTTCTTAGGTGGGCTCTGGTGGGGGGTCAAAGCTGGCTGGGAGATGTTTCTGGTCTGGAGCTTCTTGGGAGGGGCTCCAGTATGGGCCAATGCTGGCTGCCACTTGTTCTGAGCTTGGAGCAGCTTTAGAAAGGCTATATTGTAAACCAAGGAAGACTCCTGCTTATGCTGAGCTTGGAAAAGGCTGTAGTGTGAGCTGAGACTATATGATGATGCTCATGCTGAGCTTGGTACTACTTGAGAAAGCCTGTGGTGGGAATCAAGGCCAGCCGCTATTTGTGGTGGGTCTGGAGTCACTTCAAAGAGGCTATGGCCAGTGCAAGTGGGTGGGGCTGGATCTCAGAGAAATGGCAGGGAAAGGTGAATGGTGTTACCCAGGTTAATGGAGAAGGACAGATTTGGTGCCTGCCCACACTGGGCCAGCCAAGTAGAAGGAGATCACAACAAAAGAAATAATGGTGCCAGCTAATGCTTCTGTCTACAGAGAGAGTTTCCGCTGATCCCTGCACCTCCTCTGAGGGTTTTTTATGCCTCCTTTGTGGCAGAGGGGAACTCATTCATCTATTTTGAAGGGTTTCAAATTCTTTGGCTTAACATATCCCATGGTAGGTCTTCCTTGGAGGGCCTTCTGGTCATTCCTGAATTTTCTGTTTCTCTGAGACTATGACATGTGTGCTCTCTGCTTTTAGACATCAAGCCCATGTCTCTCCCAGGTGGCTTCAGTTCCAGGTAGTGGGAGGCTGAAAGAAAGTACTAGTACCTTCCTCTGGTGCACCCCTGTTGGTACTTCTCTTACTACCTCCCTTTCCTCCCCCAACCTTCTCAATAAAATGTCTCCTTATATGTCCCCGTGTTGGCTCCAAGTTCATAGTCTCAGAGGAATTACATGACATGCATAAATTATGAAACATTTTTGCAAATTAAGTTTTAATTAAAACCAGAAGCTTAGAGCATCCAACTGGAAGTAGTCACAATGTTGAAAAGTGACACTGGTAGGGTGGGAGTTCAGGAGAAGGTCTGAATGGTTTTGTATCCTGCTCAGATATTTCCAAAATGAGTCCTGCAGCAAAGAAATTCCTTCCCTATCAGATTCTCCATAATGTAAACTGATCCCTGGACTGCCAAGTGAACCAGTGTGGTTTCCAAGCAGGAAATACAAATGCATTGCCGGGGTTTTATCTGGACTTTGCCAAATTCCCTTCGATTCTACCAACCTGTGTTCTCACAGGGAACAAGCAGGACCACGGGCTCCCCAACTCAAGATAATTTTTCTGCAAGATGACCACCCAAAGTAAGGGTGAAGAATGACAATTTTAATTGGAAACTTATTTTTCCAATACAATGCAGAGTTCAAGCCTGATGAGAAATGACTTCTTATTGTGAGAATATTTAGAACATTATAGTGAGAAAAATGTCTGGGGTTTTCCTCCAGCCGATAAGCTTAGCTATATGTAATGTGAGAATTGTTACATATAGTTAATGGTCTGCCCATTAATAATTCACATTTTCCAGCGTCCCCAAAAATGTTTGCCATCAAGTGAGTAATTTATGCAGCCTTGCCTTTCATCCAGGCATGATGGAAAAAAATCCCCCCCCCAAAAAAAAACACCCAAAACCAGATTTTTTTATCCAAAGTTAAGTTTGATAAATCTGACCTTTAGTTATCAGTCCACTTCTTTTCTACTAAATGACATGAGGTAGCTACTCTACAGTGGGCCAAGAAGTAGAACTAGTTGTTCAGGAATTTTGAATTTGAGTATTCTCTCTGTCTGTAACTTATTTGGACCATGGAAAAGGCCTATCCATATAATCCATTTTTTAAAATTACTGGAATAATTTTTAAAATAATAATGCATAGTGTTGACTTAGGAGTGGTGAGATGAATATTAGAAAGACAGAATCCTGGTCAGAGTGTAAATTAAGAAAGCTTTTCTTGAGGCATTTGACTAAAATATAGAAGTCCTTTAACTAGTAATTCAACTTTTTGAAAAGTTGAGAATATATACAACAATCTTATCTAATAAAGAGGGAATATGTTAATTGACCTTCATGCCATCCCAAAGATGGTGGCCCCTACAGTCAATAAGGAGGGAAGATGGTAATTGACTGCCACGCCCTCAAAGACGGTGGTGCCCAGTCCCCTCAGCCCTGCCAAGGCAGCAGGCGTGCGGCAAGGCTGGGCCCACCTGGGCAGGCCCGGCCACTCTGTGCGCCTGCCTCTGGAGTACCCCAGTCCCCTCAGCCCCCCAGCCCTCCAGGGGGCTGAGAGGCACAGGCAAGCCTTGGATGGTGGCTGCCCAGCTGCCCAGGGCTGCCTGAGGCTCAGGTAACCAGGGCCGGCCAAGGCTTGTGCTGCTGGCAGCAGCAGCAGAGGTGTGATGGGGCATTGCCTTTTCCTGATTGCCAGGTCGCCTCCCACTCCTGAGGGCTCCCAGACTGTGAGAGGGAGCAAGCTGGGCTGAAGGATGCCCCCCTCCAGTGCATGAATTTTCATGCACCGGGCCTCTAGTTTCACTATAAGGACATTTCCTCTTTTTTTGCAAGGATGTTTATTACAGTGTCATTCATGTTAGTGACAAGGTTAATACAATTCAGATAGCTATAATAATAAGTAATTTATTATATATTTAAATAATTGAATACTGTACAGTCATTTAACATGGTGTTACCTGAGGTCAACAATGGATATTAGCATTATAGGTGGAATTAAATGTCTTCTTTGCCTGTCTTTTATATCTAATTTTCTACAAGGCACATACATTGCTTATGAGATGTTTTTAAAGGAACACTTTAAAATATCTGTGTGTTGCAAAGATATATATTGTTTTTTAAACATATTGTTGGAAAATGAGTTCAAGTTTCATCTATACCCCAAATTAGATGTTGATAAATCACTAATAAATTGTCTACAGAAGTGTTTTTCAAACTTTTTCATCTCATGGCACACATAAACTAATTACAAAATTCTGTGGCACACCAAAACTTATATTTTCTGCCCATCTGACAAAAAAGGTATAATTTTGATTCATTCACACTGGATGGCTATTGTTATGTTGGCTGTTGTCATTTTTTTATTTGGCAATCTAAGTGAAAAGAGGTCATTGCTCCTGACTAAATAGTCAAGTATTGCATGTGTTAAATATTCTTGTAGCACACTGGTTGAAAAATCACTGGTCTATGGTCAGGTAAGATAACACCCAAACTGACAAAAGCAAGCCAATTTGGAACACATAGGTACCATTCTCTCCCCTGAGTTTTTCTAACAAGGCTTGAAGGACTTATGGGATATGGAACAAAAATTTAAATGGGGAATTGAATAATTTTAAAATAGAAAAGTCAGTTAAATTTCTTATTGACCCTGTTTTTGTTCTCATCTTGCACTCTGAAAGTGTCTGTCTCTGCCACTGCTTCCATTCTTCCCTCCATCATTGGCAGCACCATGACAAGGGACTAATGGAAGTCAGGAGACTTGGGCATGTATTTATCTCATTTAGTCCTCACACCAATCCCATGAAATGGTGTTGTTACTGTTATCCTACAGGTGAGACATTCAGAGCTCAGAGATATGTTGCTGCCCAAGTCCTCGCAGCTGGGAAGCGGTAGGGTGAGATGTGAAACCTAGCCTACCAAACTCCAAGGCCTTCCCGCTTTCATCCCTTCTTTCCTGCTTCATTTCCTTTTTTCCTCCCTTCCTTTCCTTCCTACCTCTTTTTTTTTTTTTTTGGTCTTCTCTCTTTTTTTAGTTTCCTTTCTTTCTCTCCCCATCCATTCTTCCTTCATCCACATTTCCTTTCCTTTTCTTTTTTTCCTCTTTCCTTTGTACTAAATTCTTACCAAGGGCCAGATACAGCACATGTCTAGTCCCTGGTGATAAAATTATGAATAAGACAGATATGGCACTTGGATGGATCTTAAGTTTTCAGGTGAGGAGGTAACAAATAAGATTACAGAATATAATAAATGCTAAGACAGGAACAAACAAGCCGATGTCATAGAAAAACACTTGGTGTTGATATAGAGGTTCCTGTTAGAGGAGGTGCCATCAGAGCTAAAATCTGATAGATGGATAGGAATCAGTGAGGCAGGGTTGGGGGGGGAGGGGCATCAGGGAATTGACATGGCCAGGGGACAGAGCATCAGCCAATCACAGAAAGCCACACAAAGGCTTTAAGGCAAGCAAAGGAGGCTTGGGCAACAGGGCTGGGAAAGTAACAGGCTTATACTGTCAGATCATTCTGGATACAATAAAGAGAAAGGACTGGAAGGAGGAATAAAAGTGAGGAGGCAGGTGGGCAACAATGGTGGCTTGCTGTGCGATGGTTGGAGTGGATAGATGTGGGACAGAACCTATGCTGCCAAATCTCAGCTCATCGGAGACCTTCCCCTGCTTGGCGTAGTTTTTGGAGTTGGAGCCAATTAACAGAACTTCCTCTGATATATAGAGAAGTAGGGATTTTATTCACATTGCTTAATGAAGAAGAATGGAAGATTATAAATGCAAACATGTACAAGAAAAAAATGAACACAAAGAACCTTTGCAGCAAGCAGGGATGTATTGCTCATTCATAAGGCCTGAGGCAAAGGGCCAGCTTTACAAATAGGATAAACATATGTAGGCCAGGCTTTTTTTGTTTTACACAGTTGGCAGGAAAATACTTTGTTTCCCATTTGGTCTTTACATATTTTATGGTGAAATGTGTTGTTTTGATCAATAGATCTTTAATTGGAGTTTACTTTTAAAAAGGAGTCCACTCAATTCCAGAACTTGGTTGAGCAAAAGAGCAATGTGTGTCCTCTCAGTTGTCCCAATGGCTCTGGGTACAACTCTGAGATAGAAACGAAGTATATGAGGAAAGTTAAAACAAAGCACGCCCTTCCCTTGTGGAAGTGCTTTCTCTTTTTGAGACACCTTTGTATAGTTTCAGGGACTCAGAGAGTTCTCCAATCTCCGGCTACTCACCTGCAGCCCCCCACAGCTCCTTTCCGGCTGCCTCAGCATACAGACCTGGAGCTGGAGGAGTCCCCCACGATGCGGTTCCTGGATGTGGGCTCTCACTGCCCTCCCTTGGTGGCCTTGTCTGCCTCCTGACAGGGCTTACACTGCCTACCATACACCTCTGCCTGCAAATCTCAGAAACATCTTAAAATTGCCAATATTATACAGAACTGAACTTTGTATATTTTTCCTCAAATATGCTTGTCCCGTAGTTTTTCTCTTCTCAGTAAATGGCTGTTTCATTTCTGCATTTACCTGGCCCACATACCTTGGACACATCCTTGATGTCTCTCCTTCTCTCAGTTATCATCCAGTCCATCCTCTCTACGCTCAAATAGATAGAAACCACTGCCTGCCACCTCCACCACCAGCACCTTGGTCCATCATCACTCATCTAGATTATTTAATAGCCTTTTCACTATTCTGCCTTCTCAAATCCTGTCTTTGCTGCTCTCTGGCTCTGTGGCCTTACATTTGTTACTTCTGAAAAACTGTGGTAATAATAGAACTTGCCTAATAAGGTTTCTTTGGGTTTTCAATAAATTAATATAGGTAAAGGACTTAGGATCTTGCATAGTATGTGATGGCTATTATAAATGGCTGTCATTTCTACTATATGCAACATCCTAGTGTGTGGTTTCCATCCTCAAGATAACCTTATAGTTCAGAATGGCTACTAGGATGCCAGCCATCATAACTCCCTTCCTGGCAGTAGGCTGGAAGAAATCCTTTTATTTACACCATTTGGAAAAGCCATATCCATGGATATCTCATTGGCCATGTCTGAATCACTTAGCCATATCAAGCTCTAATAGAGTCATTTAGCTGAGCCTGACTAAAAGTTGGGTTTCTGTTACCAAAAAAAAAGGGGGGGGGACAGAATGGCAGTTATTGCAATTGTCAGTAACTGTGAACATGATGAGCATGGTATTATGAGGGCATAGGATGAGGGCATATGATATGTGGGGTCAGACAAGGCTTCTCTGTGACAATGACAACTGACCAGAGAAGTGAAGGTGTTTGCTAAGCAAGAGAGGTGGGGGAGGGAGGGTCCCAGGAGGAGGAGAGAGCATGTGTCCCTGTCTGTGACAGGAGAGGGCATGGTGAATATTTAGGCTACACTGTACATCCTATGCTACATGCTGAGAGAACTGATAGGCTGGACTCTCTGTCCTCCATCCAGACTCTCCCATAAGAGGTGGTGCCAGGATTACTCGTTGCACCTTTCTCACATGGGAGGTGCCCAGATGCAATGGCCTCAGAGGTTCTCCAAGGCTTCAGGGGCATAACCTGCTGCTAGCACCCTTGGTCTACATGAGAAGCAGCATCTTGATCCTGATGGTTACAGCAGAGGTAGGCTGCAGACAGACTTGACTTCGGCCCTTAGCACAAGCATCTCCTGGCTGGGTGAACTTGGACTTAGCCATTCTAAATACACTTGACCATTGAACAACGCAGGGGCCCTGAGTGTTAACCCTGAGTGTATGCCCCACCCCTGCATAGTCAACAATCTACATATAACTTTTGATTCTCCTATTAGCCTCCTGTCAACCAGAGCCTTACTGATAACATAAAATTTCAAGTATCACACATTTTATTTTGTATATGTCATATTATTACATATTGTATTTTTACAATGAAGTGAGGAAAATGTTATTAATAAATCATAAAGAAGAAAAAGTAACGTTTTCTGTGTTTATTAAAAAACACAAATAAGTGGACCCATGCAGTTTAAACCCATGTTGTTCAAAGGTCAAATGTATTACCCATTTCATCATTTATAAACTGAGGATGATGCTAATATTTAACCCAGAGGTCCACTGTGAGTACTAGCATTGCTCAAAATAATAAAGCACTTAGCCACATGCCTGGTCCATTGAGAATATTCACTGAAGAGTGGCTATTTCTATTATTCCTGTCACCTTCATCTTCATCACTTTCCTCTCCTTCATTCTCTCTTGAATGACACATTATCAGTCTTTCTGTGTTCAAACATGAAGTGCCACATGAATGCATCCTGCACCCAGCTTTCATCTAGGGATGTGCAAGCTGGCAGCACACCACGACTTCTTTCTTTCCTCACCCTTCCTTTGAAATAGTGACTGGAGGGTGTACACAGTTGGGTGTGGAATCATCCCATCTGGGGACATTTAACTTGGAAGGAACCTGAAGTTACCTGTGCAGACTGTTTTGTAGTGAGGAAACAGACCCAGAGGTGACACTTGGGTAGGCAGTGCCTGACAAGGTGGCCTTGAAGAAGGAGAGGTCTTTGTGGAAGAGAAGTTGCCTTCCCTCAGACCCCATGGTGACGGGGAATTTCCCATGTTGGTTTTATGCACATCCATGGGTTGGTGAGACAATCCGAACATATACAGAAGTCTGTGCCAGGCATATGGGAGTCCAAGCATTTCATACCTATTCCTGTGGCAGAGATTTTTGTTTTCTTGAAAGCTGTCTACTTGGGTTATCAACATGGTGTGTGGGGGTGCAGTGGGCTGTGGCATCCAGGCAGTTACCTCAGTTATCTTTCTCTGGCATCCACCCTGGGTATACCCTGGTAATAAGGTGCCTTTTTTAACAGGTGAACACCAGTCACAGGCACAGATTAGAGAACTTCATGGAGACTTACATACAAGGCAGATATCCTCCTCATGCCCTCATGGAGCTCGTGACCTTGTGGGAGAGAGACATGAAACAAATAATTACATAAAAATTATAGATGTGCTCAGACCTTCCGAGATCATCATGTCCAGGAATATGTTTTGCTATTCCTCATTTTTTAGCCCACAACAGACATTGCTAATTGGTTGTTACATTCTTTCTAACAAAACTCAGACATAACTTCAGAATCCTTCTCAACATGTGAGCAGGTTGATCTCCTCCAGACAGCCATTACTAATCAGTCAGACTTGGCCCTCAAGGCAACACCTATGGGCCATCCAAGATCTGGCCCATTCCCAGCCCTCCCTCCACCATTCCTTTTTACAGAACAGCACCTTGGCCAAAGGCTGGAAGGCATGGGCCACAAGACTCCAGCCAGAGGCAAAGGCAGTCCCAGTGTCGGGGCCTGGCTCCCAGCTGGGGGTCCTGCACACTGCTTGTGCATGTTGAGTGAACGGTATGTCCTCCAGGGCTGACTCCTAAGCAGTAGCATCTGTGGCTGTCAGTGATCTGATCTGAATTTGTTATGTTCTATTCCGAGGCTCCTTCTCAGTGGTCCAACCTGTTTAGGACATTGCAAGCTGTAATTTATATTATTTAAAAGCTCCCATAGGAAAGCTTCTCCTTGTTCTCATGACCTATTTCTTGAGGAAAATATATGTTTTGTGGAAAGTTTGAGGGCAGCTTGTAGCAAAGGACATCACCACAGAGGCCTGGTCTCTCATTTTCCTCCCCAGGATTTCTTCCCATATGCTCAACTGGGTGAGGCAAAAAAAAAATGGTGTTTTCTGCTCCATGAAGATCAAACTTCCAGAAAGAGAGCAAGAGAGAGAGAGGGAAGTCTTCTTCCAGAGAGGCCTGTCAAGTCCAGCGGTTTGTATAGGGCTTAACTTTGGTATTTATTTTATAGTTCGTCAAACATTTGTAATTCTCACGGCCCCCCGTGCATTTCATATGACATAGCTGTGATTCAGCGCAAATGCTTTCCTAAGGAAACACACATTCATCATTCCCCTAATGTTTGCGTCTCCAAGGTTTCTTTTCCGTTGTGTGAAAAGATGTTTAATATTTAAGAGACTTTTCTTTAAATGATTCCTCATTTTAAGCTCGATTTCTCACCTCTCCATACATTTTTTTTCCCCAACCTCTTGAGAAGCACTGGAAGAACTTGTGAACTTCCTTTTGCATAGTCACAACCATAACTGGGAGGAAAGAATCCAAAAATCATGCTTGTATTCCTGTCTTCTTAAATTGGAAGACCTTTCAGGATAAAGTTGCTTAAAAATATGTGTTGGAGAGGTTGAGGTCTGCCCTTCATGGACATTCTTCTGCATCCTGGAGAAGTCTCTGAGACCTTAGACATCTTGTTGATCTGGATTGATCCTTCTGCCCTTTTCTGGGCTCCTATACAGGGTCAGGGGTGTAGGATGGGTTCAAGAAAGCCCTGGTCTTGGTGCTTGGGAAGAGAGAGCATTCTTCCAAAGGCAAAAAGAATGGGGGGAAAGAAGATCCAAATGGGGGCCCTAGGATGTCTAGTTTAGTTGTCTTGCATCTTCTAGTATTTCTGATGTTTTAAACATTAGAGGCCCTACTGGTGTGGCTCAGTGATTGGTTGTTGACCCAGGAACCAAGAGATCATGGTTTGATTTCCGGTAAGGGCACATGCCTAGATTTCGGGCTGGATCCCCAGAAGGAGGCATGCAGGAGGCAGCTGATCAATGATTCTCTCTCATCATTAATGTTTCTATCTTTCTATCCCTCTCCCTTCCTCTCTCTCTCAAAATCAATAATAAAAAAAACACATATTGAACTCTAGAGACAGGAAGTCTGTGTTCACAATTTTCAAGTGTTTGTGGCCTTTGTTAATGTATGAGTTGCGTTGAATTTGTGTGTTTTAAAGACAGGCAATCCAGCTTTGTAATTTATTATCTATGGGACATTGTACAATTACATAACTTCTAATTTTCATTTTATTTGTCATTTGTAAAATGGAGATAATATGAGTACGTAGTATTGGGTTGCTGTGATTTTATTTGATAATACAAAGAAAGGGCTTAATACAGTGCCTGATGATGAGTTCACAGTTAATAAATGTTAATCTCTAAGAAAGAAGTTTGTCTTAAAAATGAATTCTTAGATTTGGTATTTATATGCAGATAACACTAATTCCACTCCAGATTAGAAAAATGCTTTTTAAAACACTGTGTACTATGATGTCACAAATACTGTGGCATTAAGCCTGATAGTCTCAATGTAGGAAAATAGACAAATACGTCTTGTAAATGTTCATCTTTTTGCACGTCTATGACTTCAGTTCCTTGCCTATGCCATTGGAAAAGCGATTATGCTGGATATTATGCATTGACTGACTGCCTTTTTGTTGTTCTAAGAATATCAGCTTTACTTCAAAAGCACAAATTCTTGTGCATGCTTCCTTAACCACCAATAAAGGGAACGGTTAATGTGCCACAAAGCAAGGAAATGGGCTTTAAAAGCATAACCTACTTCTAATGGTCTTACCTTTATGTACAACAGGGTTTCTCAACTTTGGTACAATCAACATGTGGCCCAGATAATTCTAAGTCCTGATCTGTAACCACTAGAGACCAATAACTCTTGCTTCCTCTCCTCTCCCAACCACAAATGTGTCTGGTGAGCCCTCCTCCAGTGGGAACTGATGGCTACAGGAAGAAGGGATTGGGTCTTGGAAGTGTGTGTGTTTTGGGCTACTGGACCAGAACCTCATGTCCAGCTTTGCAGGGAGGTTACCAAACTGCCTGGGCATGGCGATTCCCAAAATGCCTGCTCACAACGATCTGTTAACACTACAGATTCAGACAGCAGAGGCAAAAATCAGCACCGAAGCTTTATTTTGGGAAATGACTTGGCTTTAGTTTTATTTTCCTCTTTTTCTCCCAATTATGGTCTTTTCATTTGCCAATGCAGCTGAACAAAGTTTTACAGTTAATCTTCACTTCTTATATAATGATTGCTTTTTTCTTTTTGTTTTGTTTTCCCCTTACTTTTCAGCTCCCTCAGGCACAAAAGGTAAACTCTTTTCCATCACATTCCAGTCATCCCCAGAGCTCACGAGCTGTGCATGCCTCCATGGTCTTGTGCGCTCAGCACTGTTCGTGACCAGTGAAATGGTTTTCCTCTTACAACTTCAGCAGCCTGGAGTTGGACAGGAGCAAAAAGGCCAACTGAGTCAGCTGTCCCCTGTCACCCTGCCAAGTTAGTCCCACCAAAGAACCCTATAGTGAACAGTGGTTTGGGGGCAAATCTCTGCCCAACCATTTTGCTATGAATTCTCAAATAATAGGTCAAGGGTAAAGTTTGGCACATTCCTTCAAACATCGCATTCCAGATCTTCCCTGAGGTACTTTCCTAGAGAGACAGATCATGTGAATAATTAGTAAGGCCCAGTGACCAAGTTTAGATTCTGGGCTATGAAGCCAAATCTCTGCAAACTCCCCTTGGGTTTTGCTAGCTGCAAAACCAACAGCTCCTTCTCTTGTCTTGTCACCCATACCACCCAGAGAACATTAGAACAGAGTTCTTACCAATGGACAGACCCTTTCACTGGTCCTCATTGTCTGTCTGAGATGACCTGGATCCACCATCTAGAATGTTCTCTGTCCAGAAAGACTCCATGTGGTTGCAGTGCTGGCTTTGCTGTGTTGTCCCCATGGCATGTCATTGTATCCTAAGGACAGTTATGGCAGAAAACATATCATGTGATGCCTGCTGCCTTGTTCTTGTCTATTTCACAAACCTGAGAAAGATTTCCAGGAGACACAGTGATTTCTGGGGGTCAAATGAAGGATGGTTTTGTTTCAGGAGTTGAGGAAGGGTGCCAGTCCGAAATTTCAGCAGAACCTCCCTGACTCTCCAGTTTGGAGCAGAGATAATTTGGTTTCTCCTCGTTGAGAGAGATGGCACAACTGCTCTACAAAAGACAGTCTGTTCAGACCATACGGACAACCAGAGACCTAGAAATCATTACACAATTGCTCAAATGTATTTGAGTATTTAAACAAGGCGAGACATGCTAATGTGTGACTTGGCTTGCGGTGATGTTTGATTACACTCCAGTGCCATCACAAAAGGACTGAACACTTCATTAAAAGTCAAAAGTATTTGAGTAAAGCAACCACTTCCAGGATAAATATATAGTCAGAATTCCAGAGTATCTGGAAGGCTTAGCATCTTTGATAGGTCACGCTTTCCTAATTGCCCACATTTGAAATTTCTTTGTAAAGAGATTTAATAAATTCAGTGCCTAAAAATGGACTGGCCCCAACTTACTGGCATTTGTTCATCAACTTTCCACTGATCCATATACAAAAAGATTCTGTTGTAGAAGATTCCTCGTGAATTTGAATTGCCATCAGTCATGGAAGTTTAAAACAAACCAATGCAGGATATGGTAAGAACAATTGTTGCTGGGACATCTGATTCTTCAACAGCACTTAGTCCACTGAACTCTTTCTTCTGTCATCATGTGTTGATTCACATCCAATGCCCTCTGAAGGGAAGCACATTATTGTGATCATAGAAAGTTCAGAATCAAGGAATATTCCCAGTGGCTTCCCTGTCTTCAAAACATGCTGGGCCACGCAAGGGCCTTGTCCTGCAGCCCTATATAACATGAAATAGCTTTTCCTCCCATTACTCACCTATAAATTGTCTTCTCTGTTCAAATAATATTAGAAATTATTAAGAACCCTGGATGAAATGGTTTCAGAACTCTTTGGGGTTCTGAGCAATTCAGCTCTTTGGAGGAGATTGAATATAAACCTCTGGGTACCTGGGCTGGAAGGAGAGGGCTGTTGATTGGAGGCCCACTGCGGATGGAAGGCATCCTCCTTCAGGACCACCAGTATCCATTGGTCATATTTGAGCATCCTTGCCTTTCACACCCTTCCTTGCCCTCCCCAAGGTTACCACAGTGACACCTGCAGAGTCCTTTATTGGAAATGTGAGGCTCTTAACAAGCATTAATTCCCCTCAAATAGGTTGTCTTGCGCTTACCCAGAAAAGAAATATGGTGGGCTCCATTGCCACCTTCATTCACTTGTGACCATGAGCAAGTAACTTAAGCTCTCTAAGCCTTAGGATTCTTGTTTATTTAACATGAATGACAGACTAACTTTGCAGTTCAGTTTTGAGAGTTATTTCTCTCACTTGTGCCTAGCACAGAGCTTGACATATGCTGGACACTCGCAAAATTTAGAGTTCCTGTGACTATTTGCTTGTCAAAGGATGCTCTAGAGCAGGCCAAGAGAACAGTCTTATATGATGAAGGAGTCTGGGACCTCTGCAGTGTTCTGTGGTTCTGATTCAAGCCTGATGATAATCAGGATATGAGAAAAGAGTCCAAAAGATATGTTGGACTCCTCCTATTTCATTAGAAACTCTGTGTATTACCTGACTGCTCCCTTTACATGAGTCAGAAAGACATTCTGATTGGGTTTGACACCCCACAAAGCAAATGCTTCAAGAGACAATTGTTTTTGAGAGATTTCTTCCTAACTTTTTGACATTACCTGTAGATTTCACCCATCCATGGACATGATTATAATGAGCCCCTTCCAAACTCAGGAGTTTGTTGTTCTGGGATAAGAGGGAGGCATCTCCAGCTGCTTCGTCTTTGGCCTGCTTCTCACACGAGGTCATGAGTGCGTACATTGGACCATATGGTGTCTGTATTTGTGCCATCTTGTATCATCTGCAACTGTTTCTCTATAAATATTTTTAAATTGTTATGTCTATAAACATGCTTATTTTCATCTCTTTGCTGATCTACAACTAAAAATGTCCTATTTGGGTGTCCTTTCATGTAGCAGCCACTAATGAATATTGTCTATAAGTTATGGTTTTTATGAGTCTAATATTTTGAGGGTCTTTCAAAACTTATCTCCTAGCCCTTTATGACTATTTTCTGGAACAATAGTTTGCAAACAAATGGTTTTGTTTTGCTTTTTCCTATGATTCCTAAGCACCTCTAAGGTCATTTATGGACCATGAATTTCAACCCTTTCTATAACCCAAATGTTGACACACCTGATTAATGTTAAATGTTTTCACCAAATACATAAGCAGCATCCTGAAATGTTGGTTAAAAATCATGTAGTGTGCAAACCCGATGCCTTCAGGCCATCACAGATCCCTCCGTCTTCGTGGAAATCGAACAGCTTTCTCCAGTGTATTGATTGCCCTTGAATTCAATAATGAAAAAACTTCCATATGTGAGAAAGATTTGCCCTTTTTTCTTTACATAGTACTTCTTGACTTCAACAAAAATATCTGGGCGATCCCATTTTTTTATAATAATATAGCAGAATTACCCAGCGCCATTGCAAATGCACATTCAATAGTCATACCTGGCTGGGGGGCAGGGAGGCCCATTTTTCAAGCTGCCTATTCATTCGAGTAGATTCTGTCTGTAGGAACTAAACAACAGCTATTCGCTCAGTGGTGAACTTAATCACTGTCGAGTGGGGCCTTGCATACTGAAAGGCAAACATACTCATTGGCTGTTTATGTGGGTTAATTTTTGCACACACTGTTATCCCTTGCCTTCATTTTGTGCTGCTTTCCCATGCCTTTGGAGTTTGTCAAAGACAGTTTCTTGGAGGTTTTGAAGGTGCTTTATGTGTTGCTGGCCTGGTATTAGTTAATATCAGCCTGAGAATTCCAATCAGGCACAGCAGTCTTCTCAAAACCAGAGTTAAAGACAACCATACCTCTAATCCTGTTCGGAAAAGCAATTGATGCATCCAGGGCCTCATAGTGTGGCCAAGGATCCTGCTTAATAGTCCAGCTGCCTGTTTTGTTTCCTGTTAGGAATAGCTTAACTTGCTTCTTGAACAAACACAGCAGGGTTCAAGATCTGTTGTTCTGTGCCTGCTGGGATAGTCTGTGCTGCTGAGCTTGTAGGAGGACTCCGGAGTGCATAAATTAGCTTCCTAAATGGAAGTCAATTTTTAGTTTTTCTTTCAGGATGGAACTGTTTTATTAATTTCCACCCCTCAGTGCAAATGGGATCCTGAATCCATTTCTTTGTTTCCTTGTTTATATTAAATCTAGAGGAGTAACTGGAAGCATTCATTAATCTAACGTTTTCTTCCCTTTTTATTCTCTCTCTTTCCCTCTCCTTCCCTTGTTCTGTAGGTGTAAACTTGTATGAGCAGAATTTGGCCTGCCCTTATCTCAGTGTAATCAGATTTCAGCAATTGTGAGGCGTTATTTATCATTCTTGGCCTCATTTAACTTCTATACTTTGAAGTGTTGAATTAACCATCATTGAAAATAGAACATTGAAAGTGCAACACTGCTGTTTTCATAGAACTGAAGGTCTAGTAATGTTAGCATTTCCCTGCAGTTAGAGACTCAGCAAAGTCGACCTAAATGAAGTGCAAGACTAAGGTGATAACTGTTTACATTTGGTTCTGCTTTAGGATTCATTTGTTTTTAACCTTCACTTGTGTGTAAACTATTACATCTTGTTGTGAGAACCCTGTTTTCCCCTTATCATGCACCATTTTATAGGAACACATATAGGCATGTTTTATACGCGTTCTCAAGCTGGGGCTGCTAAGCTTGACGAGACTCCAAGTCTGGAGGATGCTTTTTCCTGTGATTCTTAAGCACGTCTAAGATCATTTATGACTATGAATGTCAACTCTTTCTATAACCCAAATATTGACACACCTGATCAATGTTAACTGTTTTCACCAAATACATAGGCAGTGGTGGGCTGCAGCTTAATTTAGAAGACCCATTCTGTAGATGGGCATGGGAACGGAAACCAGGGCAAGTCCAGTCCTCAGCTCTTCCCATGGCCAGTGGGATGGACACTGGAAGTTGGAGTTACAACATAGTGCTCAGCCATACAATGATCACGGAGCCAAGTACTTGGTCCTCACTATGGTTCTGTATGAGTGTGTCTGTCATAGTCCAGACAAGCTGTTCTGCTCTTGAGGTAGTAAGCAAGCTTTGCAAGTTTCCTACCCATGTGAGTGTGGGCCACATGGCCCTGTCCAGCTCTGTGTTTGAGACCATAAATAAATGAATGCAAGACCCTCTGGCTCAGATGCATGGCTTCCTGATGGTGGGACGGCCAGCAGTACACAGAGGCCAGCTGAAGCCCGTGGGCCGGTGGGAACATGAGCTCCCTGTGGAGGCGGGGTGCTGTTTGCATTCCTTATTTAAAAGAAAGAATTGGTTAATTTTCAACAACCTCATAATGTATGTCTACTTGTATGCATGAGAAATATCCAAGTTTTACCCTATTTTTATATATATTTGACCTTTTTTTACACTTATATACTATTTTGTAATAGGGAAACTAGCAAGGAAATAACAGAGATTCAATTTCATTATGAAAAAATATATTTTTTTTAGGTTTTACACTCAAGAATGAAAATTAGTTTTTAAAAAAGTCTTTAAGAAAACATTGCTAGTACATATGAAGAATGTTCATACTTACATGCTTTGACCCAATAATTCTCTTTTGGAGAATCTTACCTAAATTGGTCAGTGATTTACAAATTTATTTATTATGAGGAAAAGAAGAGTCAACATACCCAGCAATAGGAAAGTGGTGGCAAAAGTTACCGCAGTTCCGAGAGATCGTATATTAGGAAGCAACTACAAAATTATGGGCCTAGAGGAGATTTAACAATATGCCTGTCCCACTCACACCTTAACACCTAATTGGAGAGCTGGCTGGAAGTAAAGGCAACCTTGGGCTTAAAACTGAGGAAAATGGAGCTGGTGAGAACAGCATTGCCCACAATGCTATTTGGAGAGTGTGGTCACTGCATGGTATACTGCATGGTATAGCCCTCTGTGCTATGCTTACACGACAGAATGGGCTAGTCCACCCTCGTGGTATAGTCAGGAGAGCCCAGCAGTCTGAGGCCAATGCCAGGGTCAGCTGGAAGTGGAGGAGAGGCCCAGCCCTGCCAGCTATCCCTGGTAACCTGGCCCAGATGCTATCACGATTAGCCCTGGTGTTCTCATGTTCATAATGGGGTGAAAATATCCCTCTTGCAGGCCTCTCCTGAGAGGGAGGCACGTGAGCAGGTAGCCAGGGCCATCCACACTCAGAGTTCAGCTCGAGGCTGTGCTGGCTGTGGCAGGCAGTGATGCGAATAGGCTTATGCCTTGCTTATTAGAGAGAAATGGATAAAAATCAAGCAGAAATTTTTTGAAAACACTGATATAGCCTGGTGTTTTTAGAAAAAATAACTACTTATTTGTAAAGACAAAAAACCAGCGCTTTGTAATCCCAGGCTTAATTTTTAGTGTCTTAGGAATTCAGTCTTTTTTCAAAAATTCTCATTGGTTTAAAATATGTGCATGTTTTCTACTATTTCTTTAAATCAAGCAAAACCAAGAAATCTGACTCTCTTGAGGAGTTAAAGCAATTGAAGCTACTCATAACATTGCTCAAATGAAACTGCCTTTTCTTTAGAAAGTCAAAGAAATATCTGAATAAAAGCAGTGGAGTTTTTTTTAATGTTTATTTACAATTGTTCTTACATCTCAAAATAAATATATACATCCTTCTTCCTTTTATAAGGGAAGGAAGGCAGAGGATTGAAAGAAGATATTTCAAAAAAGTCCAGATGACTTCAAATGTGCAATATCAAATGTCAGCATAACCCATGTTAAGTTTTGGGGAAGTCTTGAGGAAGATAGCCCAGGACAGGCCACATTTTGATTCCCTTGCTTCTGGATGTAGTCCTATAGGCCATTTTTATTGACCCCAAGGTGACCTTGAACTCAAACTTGTGTTGCCATTTTGGGGTCTCCTCTATATTTATTGATAGATTTAGAGCACCAATCTCCATCACATGACATCCTAGATATACTTCCAGAAAAAAGTAGTATACATATCTACACTTTATTCGTCAAACACTGGAGGAGAACATCATTTAAAGGACAACTGCATGGAATACCTCAATGAAGTAAAGAGCTATGCAACCCAGAACATGTGATCCTGAATCAAGAATCCATTTTTTTCTGACTTCATTACTATTTTAGCATTAGTTCCAAAGAAATAGCATTACCACCAATCAGAGTCGATACAAGTCCAAGACTAACTTGACAATCAAATCGATGTCAAAATGGAAATCTAACTCAAGTCTATATCAAATCAATGTCAAATCACTACTAGTAATTTTTGTCAGAATGTATAGGTCCTCATAGGAGGGGATTTTCTGTGTGGCAGATGGAGTAGATAAACAGCACTAGTGATTCAGGTGTAGCCTCTCATTTCTTCACTTTTTTTGACATAATTTTTTAGATAGGAACAACTTTTATTTTCATCAGCAGAATTTGTCTACCTGTATCATCTCTGCACATTTTAACTAGGAAATTGGTCATTTTAATGAAGCAATTGCCTTTTCAGTTTTTCTTCCTAAACTCATCCACATATTTCTTGGTCTGGTTCAGTGCCTGATCCTTTTTCCAGTCACATTATTTGTTGGTCAGACCCCTAATTAATGGATATACCTTCATTACAAACGCAAATGTAGCCGAGTGCCATGAGGACTGGAGGGATGGCTCTGTGTGAGCCTCCAGACATCTCATGCCAAAGGATTCAACTGAAATGACCCTCTGGGTAAATTGAAGCAGTTGAGCAATCATGCATAGCAACACTACTAAGAAGTTCAAAAACAGAGAGTTTGATGTTTATCCCTTCAAATTAACTAGAAGGATTTTGAAAAAAACCCAACCCTAGTTTCATGAGGTAGAAAAATGTCAGGCAAGGGACTAAAGCCATGGTATGGATTTTATTTTTCCAGAAATGACTCACTAAATCAAACCACTTGCTGAATCATGGTCCCTTTGTGTGTGGATGGGACCCTTACACATTTCCCAGACCTGGGACACAGGCGATAATTCGGAGCTGCTGCTTCTGAAGCATCTGTCCCTTCTTCCGGGACCCTCTCCCTCCCCAGCAATGTCCTTCCCAATGTGCATTCTTCCCACTGCCTTTACTCTTGGCAATTACAACACTCACCTCCCCAGCTGCTTTCTAAAGCCATGATGTTCTATCATGGGATAAAGGAGAAATATTATTCTATATTGTTTATGTAATATGAATGGAGAGGTGAACTTCTCTCCCCAAGCCTAGAATGTTCCTTGTGAGATTAACTGCACTTGACAGATGTGCCAGGCACTGTACTAGGGCGTTTCAGATCTATAATTCTACTTTATCCTCCCAAGAACTCCAGGGGGTCTTTTCTGTTTTAGGATGATTTGCTTGGTTGCCTTTTTCATCACATGACATTTGTCACAACATGACATTTGTCATTCCCTCCAACTCAGGAAGCTGAGGACAGTGTGATTAGGACAGGGACTCTAGAATCAGGTGGCCCAAGGCTTAAATCCTGACCCTGCCAACTCCTGTGGCCAGGAGCAAAGTACTTTGCCCTTTTATCTTCAAATTCTTCACCTGCAAGACCTTTGCAAGGTCTGTGTCAGGGTTAAATAAGGCTATGTAAATATAAAACATTTGAAGCAATGTTTGGTTATAGCAAGCTGTGCTTAGCAATAGATATGGATAGGTGCGTGGAAGGAAGGAAGGAAGGAAGGAAGGAAGGAAGGAAGGAAGGAAGGAAGGAAGGAAGGGAGGAAGGGAGGGAGGAAGGAATTGATGGATGGAAGGAAGAATGGGTGAATAAAAGGATGGAGAGATGAAAATGACCCCAGTTTGAACAGCCTGCTCTGGGATGTTATACAGTCTGTGTGCTACTGTAGATCATTTCTCCTTTTGTACTGCTCTTCAAGGAGGTCACAGTGTTTAACTAAGCTGTTTTAAAAAAATCTCTGTGACATCAGCTGGACATCATGAGCCTTCTGCCCTATGGGTGGCAGCTGCCTGCGGGCATCAGCTTCCCAGAACCTACTAAGCAAAGATACAAGGTGAAGGCGGGAACAGAGGCCGCCCACCATGAAAGCTGCAGCAGTAGCCTGAGAGTCTGTTGGAATGCTGGTTCCAATCCTCTGTGACTCCTCATCCTCTCCGGGCCTCATTTTTAAGCTAAATAAAAGGATGGGATTGGAGTAACTTCCTTCCAAGGATATCTCCTGTGCGCTTCTTATGTAACAACTCCACACTGAATGCTATGGGTGAAAAGAGAAAGCATCTCAGCTTCTGCCCCTGGGGTCCTCAGGCTCCACCGAATCCCAGCTTCCCTTCCAGCTGCATGTTCAGTGACTTTGCTGCATTAACAGTTTGCACAGACCTGGTCCTAGATGGTATCTTAGGCTGTAGAGTAAATATGATTATCTTTGTAGTGAGGTTGGAGAACATCTGGTTCCCATTTCCACTTCGTTAGGGAAGGTTTATGGAGGAAGCGGCATTTCAGGGGGTCTTTAAACAAGGGGAAGGCTTTGTCTCAGCCCTGAAGCTCCACACTTGGCTGGGTTTTCAGGCATCTATTGTGGAGAGGTGGCTAAACCACGTTTGTGAATATATAAATGTTCGCCCGCGATGGGGGTGGGGGTCAGTTATGTGTCCTAGCTCATCATGAACACTGGCCAAAGCCTAATGCCCCACGATAATGCTCATGTTCATCATTTTGGGGAATTCTTGAAATAAGCATGTTCAACCCTAATAAACAAACACAGCCGTTTCCCAGGACAGCTTTCAGATATGCTCATCTGTCATATCCTCCTGCCAGGGCTTTCCTTATATGTGTCAAAGGCATCATCCTCCTCTATGTAGATGTTTACTCATAAGCACATTTCCTGCCTAATGACCTACATCTTAGAAACTCTGGGGAGGGGGGGAAGGAAACAAAGGAAACATTTTCCTGAACAATAACAACTTTATTAGAAGACAGTTATTTGGAGATTCTCATACAGATGTTCCAATATCAGCATTATCATCCACCATGCTATCTTCAGGTTGTTAAAATGGGAATGAGAGAACAGACAAATTCAGT
Organism: Corynorhinus townsendii; assembly: GCA_026230045.1. Taxonomy (NCBI): domain Eukaryota; kingdom Metazoa; phylum Chordata; class Mammalia; order Chiroptera; family Vespertilionidae; genus Corynorhinus; species Corynorhinus townsendii. The sequence continues at coordinate 43,418,807 of JAPDVU010000006.1, forward strand.
GACTTAGTTCATGCAAGATGCAGGTAAAGTTCAAAAAGGGAAATCTGTTTATTTTTGTATTTAGACAACTTAAAATATAGTGAATCTTGTAAGAATTAAGGATCTCCACAGAGACATAAGAGTATGGAACAGACTGATGGATTTCAGAGGGAAGGTGGGGGTGGGAGATGGGTAGAGATTAACCACTGAAGAACTTAGGTACATATATGCATAGCCCATGGACACAGACAATAGTGTGGTGAAGGCCTGGAAGGGGCGGGTGCTGGGTGGAGGGCGACAATGGGGGGAAAAACAACAACAAAGGGGGCATTTGTAATACTTTCAACAATAAAGATAAATTAAAAAGTACATATATTATCCTGTCTGATGAATTAAAAATAGATTAGAAGGAACAGGATTAGAAATGAAGAGACCATATAAAAATCTGCTTTTAAAGAACTTTCCCCAAAGAAATGTTTAAGAAAAGAGACTGAGGCTTTTGATGAGGATGTAGGTTTAAGAATGATATAACTGTTTTGAAGCTTAAGTGACTAAATCTATTAAAAATTTCAAGACTTAAAAAGAATGCAGGCTCTCCAGATCTCAGGTGCAAGTAACAGTGACTCAGTAAGACAAGGAGATGCCTTGGCTGAAGAAAGATGACAGTTATGGCCCTAACCAGTTTGGCTCAGTGGATAGAGCCTCAGCCTGCAGACTCAAGGGTCCCAGGTTCGATTCTGGTCAAGGAATGTACCTTGGTTGCGGGCACATACCCAGTAGGGAGTGTGAGCTGATCGATGTTTCTCTCTCATTGATGTTTCTAATTCTCTATACCTCTCCCTTTCTCTCTGTAAAAAAATGAATAAAATATATTTTTAAATAGATGACATTTATGTACATTCTCTGGGACCCAGTGACTACACTTTACCAAGACAATCACATGCAGAGCAGGGAGCATGTCACTTGAAGGTTTACTTATTCCAAGTTCATGCTTATGCTCCACTACTATTGAGGACTCAGGCATTTTGCAAAAATGTTGAAAAATGCCAGTGCAAACTGAGAATCTAAATAATGTCTGTTGTCCGTAATTTGTCTAGATTTTAAAAGAGAAACAGTTCATCTGAGTAGTGTTAGAAAAGACAGACGCTTCATAACTGCTTACATGGAAAGAACCAGCTCTTCAATTAAAAATAATAATGCCTGCTTTTTCTAAACCTCTTGCTATAAAGAACATCCAAAATACTGATAGTCATATGTAATATGTTGAACCAAGAATACAAAACTTTATTCTGATAGCTTTTTCATGTGAAAGTGTTAGAGTTGTTGTTCTTCTAAAGGACTATTTTGATCTTTATGAAAGGGAGTTTTTTAAAAAAGAACTGTTATCATTATTTATTTTTGGCATTAATATTCATTGCAAGCATATGCTTTTGGGTGGTTTTATTTATAAAATGCTTTCTGTAGATAAGAATTTATGGGGATTTTCTTATTAAAAACTTCAATCATACAGAAAATAGATAAGTATAAAATACTTAATCAGAGATGCACACAATTTAGAAGTCTTTTGGTCTTATTATAGAAAAAAACACTATTATTTCTTACCCTTCTCATTTTAAAATGGTTTCTTAGGCTACTGAGTAAACTAATTTTGACATTTGCAGACATGTATAAAGCCTCTCCTTTAAAACGGACCAGCAGGTTTCATCATCAGCTGGGGAAATCTAAAGGAGAGTAACATTCAGAGTCAGATAATGTTACCATTAGCCAAGCAGGTGACATTACTTAGCCTGAGCTCCCTTTTCACACATAAGATGCGCCGATCGGATTTTGTTTCCAGGTTTCAGTGGGTTTCACCTGTGTTCTTCTCCGGAGCTTGCCTGTTTCCCCACCAGGGGGTGTCTCCGGAGCCAAGGCACTTCTGCATGTACCCAAAAACAGAAAGTACAAGTTAGGTCATTGAATATGGTTCTTATTAGATTCTCCCCTGACATCTCTTCCCAGTATTGAGGATCAGGGCTACTGTGATGAAGGCAGGGGTGGGAGATTTGGGGGAGGAGACGTAGGCAGGCATTGAAGGGATAGGTACAGAGGACTTTTTTGGTCCAGGAATAGGAGGGAAGGCCCAGGGAAATGTTGCATGTGTAGAGGGTTTCTTCATAGCCACATCTTCTGTTCATGTGTCCCTGCTCTTCTCCCTGATGCTCCCACCAACTAATCTGCACAGACTGTCCTTCCCATGACTTTCTACTTAGTTACCCTAGAGTGTGAAAACTGGAGGACATAGGTGCCATCTGTTTCCATCCTGTCCCACTGCCCCTCCTTCGGCATGTGATGCCCAGAGAATGGTCCTTGGGGATTCCCAAGTCATTGGTAGACTTAAGCTCATGAAGAGAAGAGAGGAGAGAATGCCAAGGAGTTGGCTTCCTTCCATTCAAGCTGCATTTGAGAAAGTGGGGGAAAAAAGAATCTCCCCTTTCCAGCACTCCCGTGTCACCTTCTCAGGTCCTGCTTACCTGAAGCATCAGTGCCACTCCTTTCTAAATGTTTAATCTGCTATTGAAAGATGTACACAGCTGTGTTTTTCCAGCTCCTAGTACTCTTATTTTCCTATCAAGACAAAGGTTATTGGCAGAACTAAGAGTTGATACAGTCTATCTTTTATTCTGCTGGAGAGGAACTAAGTGACATTGGCTGCCAATTAAATACATTTTTATTGGGAAGGCCATACTCTGAAAAGGGTTTATCTCCCAGGCCCTTGTGCCTGCAATTCCCCCCACCTGCCACTAGACGGAGGCGGTGTCTTTTCCTGGAGTGCAAGTTGGTGTTCATCTCAGGTGTTGGAAGGAAGGCACTGCAGAAATACAGCTACATGCATACGTCTATAAAATATGTATGTATTATGTCACGCACTTACATGATGTATTCTTAAAATGGTCAATACATTGATCAATTTTAATAAGAAAAGGAAAACATAGAAACGTAAGAGGAGCAAAGTACGGGAGGAATGTGATATTTGAAGAGAGTGACTGAGTTGGCCTTTATTCTTGGCTTAGCGCCCGCCCCTTCCTGAGCTGCTTCCCCATTTGTGCACAACCTTCTCTTTGAGCCCAGGCCTCCAGGGCTGAGCAGACCTGGCAGAAGGCTCTGCTGAAAACCACCTGGCAGCTCTTAACTCACTCAAACGCCTTCTCAGGGCCTGGCACCCAACGCGCCCTCTTTCTCTGTGGCTTGGCACTCACCCTCAGGAGGCTCCAGCTGCAGGACAAACCGAGGGCTGTGCCACTGACCCTGGCAAGCTTTCCCTGAGGGGAGGGGTGAGGAAGACACCACAGCAGATGCCCTGATCTAAAGCGCCTGCTGGGCACCGGTGATGCTGCGCCCGTCTCCCTGTCTGTCCTTTCCCCGCGTGTTCTCGCATCTCTGTCCTGCTGCCTCCCAAGCAGACCAGGTCTGCAACCTCTCGCTAAGGCTTTTTCTCAAAACAGGCACAATTCCATTAATTATGATTGTTTTACACAAAACCCTAATGACAATAGTTTTGCATACCATCATAGAAATTCATTATTTCTCCAAATGACTATCTATTGCCATTCAGTGTCAGGATCCCCTGGATGCTTACATTTCGGCCTTGTGGGAAGGACCACTTCCACGGGTAGCTAGAGCTATCTGGGTCATTTATGGCCAATATTGGCATTTGCACAACTCGGGGCTCTTCTGTCATGAGTCACAAATCCAATCCATGCTCATTTGGGCAAAACAAAACAAAACAAAAAAATGTACTGCTTCAGATGACCTAGTCATGGCAAAAAGCATGGGGGGAGCTGACCGTAGGAAGGAGGGCATCCAGGGACTGGGACTCTCTCTCCTCTCTTGTTCTCTGTCCCTTTCCTTTACCCCCATAACACACACACACACACACACACACACACACACACACACACACACACCTCCTCTCTCCTCCTCTCTCTGGGATGACTTTGTGTTCTCAGTGGCTGCTCTGTGGGGGAGGGGAGGCGGGCTTGGCTGTCAGTCTCACATTCTTATAACTGTCCACAAAGAGAAGTAGAGATTTTTTTCCTAGTAGTCCAGGTGGGAAAAAAGAAAAGAGCCCAGGTAGCCCACCTTGAATCATTGCCTAATAATAAACCAATCAATGTGGCCTAGAGAGGATGTGCATGTGTGTGCATATGTGTGCATACATGTGTGTGCTTGCGTGTGTGTGTGTAGTGCTCTGGTTGGCTCAGCCTGGGTCTGATGCCCAGTCACGAGCAGGATGTGAGAGCTTAGCTGCCAAGAGAAACTTGTGGGTGGAAGGGGTGAAGAGGAGTTCTCTAAAGGAAGGGGGTGATAGTTACAAAATATGAGAAAAAAGGGGCTGGACAGTTTTTAAAAAATGTCTTCATATATTCTTTCATTCATAAATAACCTTAAGTATAAAACAATTGAATGAATCTGTCACTTAATCCCTGACAGGTATCACTAAAGGCCATACAATTTTACTTTAGCTCCCCTGCTCAGGCAGTGAGAGCCCGAGTGCCCACCCTGGCCAGCTCCTCGCCCTCTGTCTCCTTAGCCTTTGTCTCCCCTGGCAGACTTGGGTTCCTTGAAGATAAAACCTATGTCTCATTCCTAGCTGACTTCTAGCACATGGCATGGAACTTGGCACATAGCTGATGCTCAGGGAATGTTTATCAAGGGAATCAATGAATAATAATAATTGGGCCAGCAGCAAAACTGACAGACAACTGTGGTGCCATTGTTCTATCTGGGGCCACACCCAAAGTTGTCTGCAGTGTCATCCATGGAAAGCAAATCATGAGTAGAGGCCTGGCATCGCTGCCTGTACCTCGCACATGAATCCAAATGCATATTCATATGGGCCACATGCATGATTAACTTGGGAAGCTAGCAGGAAGCAGTCAATCTGTTGAGCAAGCTTGTGTTTTATAAACCAGGTGTTTGGTATTATTATTCATCATTTCCTTTGATACTAGAACAGTTCCCATTATGTAGCACAGGAAATGAAGGCTATGGAATAATATACACGTATTATACAACAGAGCCCCACAACCAAGCCTTCTGGAGGCCTGTTCAAAGCCTGGGCAAGTGTAATTGAATGGTAGTTCATTTTAGGGTTCCCACTTGGACTTGAGTTAATGGGATTTTGCTGAGATGGACCATGGTGACCCCCCTCTCCCATTCCTACACTTTGGAAAATGAATGTTGACTCTACGTCTGCGTTTTTCTTGGAAGCCACGCTTATGAATCATAAGCAGCTCTTGCCTCAGCAGCTGCTACAGGTTAAGGGGCCAGAGAAAAGCAGGGACCCCCTAGCGTTGGGGGACAGAGGGTGTCTGGCTGTGGTTGGCTGCATAACTTCTGCTTGGTGGTCTGTAAAAAAACTTTTGCCACTGGCTTCTATTTCCTATGGCATGAGTACTGAATGCCTTTCAATCATAAAATATTTACAGTGCAAATTAATTTTCAAATTGATGTTCCTGCTCCATGAAATGTTTAAGATTCACAAAAGCCAGACCTGTGGAGGCTGGGGAAGAAGGAGCTGGTGGATTCAGAATAACATGAAGAGCATGCAAGTGATATTTCCAGGGCCCAGCCAGCCCTCGTGGCCATACTGATGAGCTTACAAACTGGGGAGGTCCAAATTAGGGCTCTTGCCAACCCCGTCCCAGCCTGGGCCAGAGCTGCCCCTAGGAGAGGAGTAGTAGGTGAGCTCATAGCATAGTGGCTAGACTGAGCTCACTGCATTTCCTCTGTTTACCTGGGGCTGGTTACAAATGAGTGGTTTCAGTACAGATAAAATATGGGGATTTCTTTCTAGGTAATGATGATGCAGTCATTACCTTGGGAATTAACCCCTGAGTGAAGTTGACACTGTTTTCCGGCTTCATATTGGGAAGTTAGGTTCTTATGATCTTGTGCTTGTAACAGAACAGTGACCAGTGATTTAGAATTGATTTTTACTGGTTTCAGGGGGGAAAAGCTTCATTTCTCATTATTGCCAATGTTATGTTTTTATTTCATTCGTGGTATATGTTAGCATTGCTTGAAATTTTTATTTGAGTTGCAAAGTGGAAGTTCCCCAGGATTGTGAATCAACTCAAATCAATTTTTAACAGCATTAAGAATTACTTAAGGAGTCGGGATATGGGAAGATTTCTGATTCTGAGAGAGATGTTTACTGTGGGTTGGTTCTGCTTTTGAAAATGGCCTTGCGTGTCCTCAATGATAGCAATATTATACCCTACTTTTAGCAAGAGGTTGGAACCCAGTTTTCACAAACTGTTTGACCTGGTTCCTGGCAGTAATAACTGTCAACATCATCTTATAGTTCATTCGATTTAGTTATTAATTATGATAATGTTTTACTAATTTACCAAATTAGGCTGCCCCAAATAATAGACTACATGATTACCGTGTGTATTAGTAAGGGTTCTCCAGAGAAAGAGAAGCATAGCAGATACATATAGGGTGTCCCAAAAAAATTATTTTAATGGGTTACATCTGAAAAGAAAGAAACATCTATTGCGTATCAGAAAAAAAGCATGTATACATTTAGGGACACTCTTTACGTATATTGTTCTATATATTTTTTTCTGTATGTATTTAGAGAGAGAGGTTTCTTTTAAGGAACTGCCTCACACAACTGTGGGCTGACACTTCTGAAGCCTGCAAGGCAAGTTCTCAGGCTGGGAATTCAGGAAGGGTTTGTATTGCAGTCTTGAGTCCAAAGCCAGTCTGGAAGCAGGATTCCTTCTTCCTTGAGGGATCTGTTTTTCCTCTTAAGACTTTGAACTGATTGAAGAAAACATCCCCATATTATGGGGGGTAATCTGCTTTCTTAAAGTCTACTGATTTAAATGTTAATCACGTCTAAAAGATTGTTCACAGCCACCTCTAGACTGGTGTTTGATCAAACAACTCGGCACTGTGGCCAAGCTGACACATAAAATTAACCATCACACCATGAATCCCCAGTCTTTGAGGGACCATGAGACTTTTGTCTCATCTTGCTTATTATGGGGGAATATAGGCCTGCTTTAATATGTATGTAAAAGTAATAAAAATATGGCCCCCTTGATTCCCATTAGGAGTTTGTCCCAATGACACAAGCGTCTCTTTGGCATCATGATTATTGATGATGGAAAGGATTGCAGTATCATAGTGCTTCTTGAATGATAATATGCATACTAATTACTAAAATAAAGGTTCAGATTCAGCAGATCTGGAGTGGTGCTTTGCATTTCTAAGCACTCCGATACTGCTAGTCTTTGTATCACAGTAGGTGTTGTGGGGTCCCGTAGCTCAAAGAATTTACTGGAAGAACAGGGCTGATGGAAGATGGACTGGGTTCAATGACCCTTTCTCAAGAGAACAGCCAGTCTACGGGGATATTAGTCCATGGGAGCCTCTAGATTTTAGGATATTCTCGTTATAACACCTCTTCCTGAGAAGACTGAGGAAGCCGTACCTGATTTTGCTATGGAATTAAAGCTACGGAGAGGTGCCCAAATATCAGAAAACTCTCTAGAATGAAAATAGTGGAGTCTCCTTCACAAATTGCCTGACTTGAGGCTTGAATGGGCTATAAAACCAGAAAGCATCATTCTCCTATCAGACTTGCCACGCCAGTTTTGCTTCCTAACATGCCCCGATCTCATTTTGGACTCTGCTACTTACTAGCCAGGTGGCCTAGAAGGCAGGGGAAGGAACTGGCATCCTTCGACTCCCTTCATATGCCAGGTACCATTCTGGGCTGTTTCACATTTTATCTTCATGGCAACAATACTGGGGCATAATTGGCATTATTTTATCTGAGGACATGGAGGATTGGCTAATGCAGTTAATAAAGACTCAGTTTGAGAATTAGAACAGCTCTGTCTTGAACCAAAGCCTCCTATGGTCTAGGACCTTCTTCATTTGTGTTGTGGTCCAGCCTATTTCCCAGCTGTGTGAGAAGCAGATGTGCGGTGTGTCTCTGCATTTGTGTGCAAGTCAGAGGGTCACAGAGCGTGTTTCTGCGCCACATTTCAAAGGTTGTTCCTTCAGGAGAAATGTTTAGCTTCTTAGCAGTGATTTCAGGGATCAGATGATCAAGTTATGTTTTTTTTTTTGGGGGGGGGTTAAATATATTTTTATTGATTTCAGAGAGGAAGGGAAAGGGAGAGAGAGAAAGAAACATCAGTGATGAGAGAGAATCATTGATCGGCTGCCTCCTGTATGCCCCACACTGGGGAAGGAGCCCACAACCCAGGCATGTGCCCTTGACCAGAATCAAACCTGGGACCCTTCAGTCTACAGGCCAACGCTCTATTCACTGAGGCAATCCAGCTAGGGCTATGTTTTTGGTTTTTTTGTGTGTGCTTTTCAACTGGGACTGGCATGCAAAGATCTGTAGAAGTCCAAAAAGGTTTTGACTAAACTACCTTGGGGAGAGTAAAGTATAGAACCCTTTACCTTCATGCTTTCTGATCCTCAGTTTCCAGAATACAAGAAGCATTAACATTGCACATATTGAACATAAATGTCTACCAAGTAAAATTGTAAAATCAATATGTGTTAATACAATAAAATGAATCACTAAGACTCAACAAGGCTTTATTTGAACCCAAATGGCCTAATGCAGTGAACTGATCAGCTGGAGCGACTGACTTTGTTTCCCCAGCCAGGGGCCCAGATCCTCATCCAAATCCTGGCTCTGCACTTCCTCCAGGGCTGAGGGCTTGAGTGGGTACAGGTCCACTTCCAACACCCCTGGCCTGTGAAGGAGGGTCAGCCACAGAGATGGCTCCGGCCCTGTGCTTCCAGGTCAGTCTCAGGTAACTGGCTTTTCTCTCTCCATCCAGCTTGCCGACGATCAGGGCCTTGTCCTGATGACCACAGTCGCCATGCCCGTGTTTAGTAAGCAGAATGAAACCGTGAGTACAGCTGCTTGATGCCAGGAGGGTTGGTTTCTGAGACCTCTCTGGCTCGAGCTCTGGTGGTCTTCAATTATTGATTTATTTTAAGGACATAGGGTTTATCATTTTCCCTCACATTTAATCCTGCTGTTAGAATCATGAAATCAAGCAGAGATGGGAGGAATTCAAGCAGGAACCATGTTACAATGTGCAGCGCTTTTACAACATTTAAATGTTAAATGACCAGAGAAAGGAAAACCCCAGAGAGACTCCTTGATTATGGTGGATGGCTAGTCTCCAGTTTGAAGTTGCCAAACTCATATTAGTTTCCTAGGCCTGAGATAACAAAGTCCCACAAATTGGGTGGCTCAAAGCAAATAAGTTTATTCTTATAATTTAGGAGGCTAGAAGTTCAAAATCAAGGTGTCAGCAGGGCCATGCTTTTTCCGAAGGCTCTAGGGAAGAATCCTTCCTTGGGCCCAGACTTTCCTTGCTTTGCAGCAGCACAAGTCCAACCTGTGCCTCAGCCTTCACATGGCCTTCTTCTCTCATGTCCTTTCCTCTTCTTAGAAAGACACCAGTCATTGGATATAGGGCCCATCCTAAATCCAGGATGATTTCACCTCGAGATCCTTAACTGATTATGCCTGCTAAGACCCTGTTTCCAAATGTGATCACGGTGTGAGGTTCTGCGTGGACTTGAATTTAAGGAAAACAATGGGCAGTAGCCATTTATATCTTCTTCCGGAAAGCATTTCTGACACTGGAAAGTTTCAGCACATCACAGTGACTTTGGAAACTGGGACCCCAAAGGCCTCTTTCTTCACTTTAGTTCTTGATTTCAACTGGCTGCTTAACAATCTTTGGGTTATTTCTTCTTTCTCTGGCTATTGAGTCTCTCTCTCCTGGGCACCAGATGGTAGTGTAAATTGAGAAAGCAGTTAACACACTATAAGTCTTTCCTGTAGAAAGCTTCCATAAGAGAAACTGATTAATGATCACAGGCCTTAGCTGCTGAAACTTTAGTGCTTCTGCACATCAATTCTTCATTTTTAGGAGAGAGAAGAGAATGAGGTTGTCTTGGTATGAGTGTGTGTTGAGAGTTATAGCTGTTAATGTTTGGCCTGAGAAGCTACCAGGCTTATCTAGTAACATTTTGGGTGGGGAATGGGGAATAGAAGAGGGTTCCTCTTGGACACCTGGGTTAATCCTCAATTTCTATCATTTTGGAGAAGGCATCAGACAGTGACCTATGGCATGTGGCTTCTCAGAAGTTCTAGTTCTTCTGCCAAATTAACTTACTGTTGTTATTGTTTAATGTTTTTTTCAACAGAGATCGAAGGGCATTCTTCTAGGTGTGGTTGGCACAGATGTCCCAGTGAAAGAACTGCTGAAGACCATCCCCAAATACAAGGTAACATGTCACTTATTTAAGAGTCAAGGTCCAAATGTTCAAGACAGTTTCACATAGTAACTATTAAAACACAAAGTAAAGAGGCCCTTCTTTTCTCTTTCTGGAAGGCTCTGCTTTGTGGGGGAAGATCTGAGGAGGTCAATGCATGCCCACCCAGACTTGTGTGGGCCTTAGAAATCTACACAACGCTATGCAGGTCTCCACAGATTTAACTTCTCTGCGCATCTCCTAAGCCAATCCTGACTCACCCAGTCTGAGGACCCTCTAAGATCTGTTACTTTTTAATAGAAACCCAGTGAGGCACAGGGAAAAGTGGTCACTGACCATATTGAAAGAGTATTTCCTGTCTCAGAAGGCAATGGGGTATACATTAATATTCATCTCCTAATGCTAAATTAAAATACATGCCCCAAAGAATTGTAAGGCTTTCTTCAACTTTGGACGTAACTGGGGAGGGTGAAATAGGTAATTTTGGAACAAAGATTGAACAGGCCTTGGTAGCCCACTGCTTTGGGAGTTTAGAACAATATGAGGGGCATTGAAAGGCAGGGGCCATGGAGAAGGGGCACTAGATGGAAGGGACTCTGAGAGGGGAGGTGGAAAGGCTGGAACCTAGCTTTGTATGTGAGGCCAGCCTGCATCAGGGAGAGGAGTCATGCTTTCCCCTTACCTGGCCATACTGCATGCCCAGCGTCCTGTTCCCACCACGACATTTGGGGAGAAGAAGGGCTCTCATGAGTCCCAGTGCCACCCTCAGCCAGACCTACTCCACTTCCCATGAGAACAAGCATCCTGACTTTCACACGACTCCCCAGTGGTCTGTGGATTGGTGTCTGCTCTGTCTGGGTCAGGTAGGCCCAACACAGGAACCCACCCGAAGCCGACGAACTGCACTGCCTCCGGGGCTGGCTTCAGAGGGCATCCAGTTCCTATGGAGGTGATGTGGTGCCAGTAGTCATGCTGGGGTCCATGGGGATAACTTTAATTGGTATTTATTTTCTCTGGCTGTGTGAGGTATGCTGCCGTGGTGAAATAAACATGCTAATGAAATCAGAGCAATGGCCACACTAGGAGCCTGGTTTCCCCCCAGACTTGACATTCTCCTTCCTTTAGAGCAGTGCTATCCAGACTGCAGCCCTGCACTCACCACCATACACTCTGCCTATCTTCATGCTGCCTGCACAGCCACTGGGAAGGTCCTTTTAAATGTAAACAGACTCACTGTTTCTCTTGCTTATCTCCTCTAACCTCCGCCTGGCAATCACATGTGAAGCGCAAGTGGAGATGGGCTCATTCTAGTCTCTGAAACACAGGTTAGCCAGGGGAGTGACATGGCTCAGCTCATCTTTGAAAAAATGGTCCAGAATCAGGGGTCCTCAAACTTTTTAAACAGGGGGGCCAGTTCACTGTCCCTCAGACCGTTGGAGAGCCGGACTATAGTTTTAAAAAAAAACAACTATGAACAAATTCCTATGCGCACTGCGGGTCGGGGATGAGTTGGCTGCTAAGCAGGACAGGCAGTGGCACCCGGCGGGCCGGATAAATGTCCTCAGCGGGCTGCATGTGGCCCGCGGGCCGTAGTTTGAGGACCCCTGGTCCAGATCCTTGAGCTCCACACAGAAAAGTCTCACATGGTGCCTAGTGGGGGCTCCTCAGAAAAGCAAGGCAAAGGGTGGGAAGAGGCAAGGTCCTCAGCCCCTTCACAGCCATTCAGGACTACATGTGAGCGTGGAGGGTGGGGCGGGGCAGACAGGACCCTGCTTCTGGTCTTAAGAGGGGTGTTCACTGAGCTGACATGGTTCCCTGACTACAAAGGGTTGAGACCATACCTGCCGCCTCTTCCCCAGCACCCAGCAGACTGGCTCCCCTGTCTTCATTTCGGGCCCTCTCATAGACTGACAGGGGCTCCCTTTGCTCCCCGTGTGGACAGAAGCAAGCTTTTTTAGCCAGGAATGTTGGCTAGTTGGCTGGCTGGCAGGGCCCCTTTCCTTACTACCTCTTTCCTGCTGAGCCTGATTCATCACAGTTGTGAGGGGCTCCTGGGCCTTCCATGTGCTCAGCGTAGAGATCTGGAGTAGCCACACACAGGGCCCTGCCTCCATTTCTGGGGAGCTGCGTGTAGAAAGGTCTTCAACTCCTCTCTGTCCAATGTGATAACAATAGAACCTGTTCGTAGACTTGCGTGAAGCATTGACCACTATCATTAATGGAAAACAATTATAGCACACTGGTCACGGGGACCGTTGTGACAGGCAGCATCCTGGTACCCACAGCCCTTTCCACATGGGATGCTGCCTGCATGGAGCTGCTCACAGCTTACCCACCCCAGATTCAAGCACCTGTGGGCTTCCTGTCCACTGAACCTTTGCTAACTTAGAATGCCCTAGGGAAAGCCCAACCACAGCCTGGGATCCTTGGCCACCTTTAAAAATGAGTTTTGCTAAGAATTTTGAAAGGCAAAGGAAAGGCTTATGATCCAAGGTTATGTGTGTCAGGCAGGATTCTTAAGTCTGATGACAAGCACAGCCCCAGCTTTTTTTTTTTTTTTTAATATATTTTATTGATTTTTCACAGAGAGGAAGGGAGAGGGATAGAGAGTTAGAAACATCGATGAGAGAGAAACATCGATCAGCTGCCTCCTGCACGCCCCCTACTGGGGATGTGCCTGCAACCCAGGTACATGCCCTTAACCAGAATCGAACCTGGGACCTTTCAGTCTTCAGGCCGATGCTCTATCCACTGAGCCAAACCGGTTTCGGCATCCCCAGCTTTTGACAGAGGGTTGGGGTAAGAGCAAGAGAATGGATCAGCCAGTCACTAGGCATCACAGAAAACTCTTGTCCAAACAAGTCAACTGCATGGATGGATGCAGCCAGAATGATCAGGTCACATTTCAGAGCATTGGATATGAAATGAGAAGTGCAGAAAATAGCTGCTAAAAAATCATTATTTTGTGGTCCAAGACAGGGTGTCTCATCCTATCTCATAAAAGAGTAATATGCAAATTAACCATCACTCTGCTACACCCACAAGCCATGCCCACCAGCCAATCAGGAGCGAGTATGCAAATTAACCCAACCAAGATGGTTGTGGCCACGGAGAGAGCAGGAGGCTTGGGTTTCCCCAGCAGTGGAGGAAGCCAAGCTTTCTGCACACTCTGGCCTGCCTTGGCCTCCGCTTAAGGCTACAAAGTTTCAATTATAAAAAATAAATAAATCCCAACAAAAATGATGGCAGCCACAGAGCTGGAGAGAGCAGGAGGCTTGAGTTGCCCCCAGCGATGGAGGAAGCCAAGTTCCCCAGCCCTGGCCTGCCTTGGCCCCTGCTTAAGACTACAAAGTTTCAGTTATAGAAGATAAATAAATCTCAACAAAAATAGTTGTGGCCACTAGTTAGCAGGAGGCTTGGCTCTGCTCAAGGCTACAAAGTTTCAATTATAGAAGATAAATAAATCCCAGATAACAGGGCCTCCACTTGGGTCACTGGGGTGTGTGGCCAGCCTGCAAACCACCACAGGCCCCTTGCCCAGGCCGCCCCACACCCCAAGGGAACCCCCACCTGGATCTGGGACACCCTTCGGGGCAAACCAGCTGGCCCCCACCTGTGCACCAGGCCTCTATCTTATCTAATCCTATCTAATAAAAGAATAATATTCAAATTGACCATCACTCCAACACATAAGATGGCTGCCCCCATGTGGTCAAAGATGACTTCCCCCATGTGGACACAAGGTGGCTGCCACAAGATGGCCAGCAGGGGATGGCAGTTGGGAGAGACCAGGTCTGCAAGGGAGGGCAGTTGGGGGCAATCAAGCCTGCAGGGGAGGGCAGTAAGGGGTGACCAAGCCAGTAGAGGAGGGAAGTTGGGGGCGACTGGGCCTGTAGAGAAGGGCATTTGGGGGGGGATCCAGGCCTGCAAGGGAGAGCAGTTGGGGAGGACCAGGCCATCAGAGGAAGGAAGTTAGGGGTGACCAGGCCTTCAGGGGAGGGCACTTAGGGGTGACCAGGCCTGCAGGTAGGGCAGTTAGGGGCAAATAGGCTGGCAGGGGAGAAGTTAGGCATCAATAAGGCTGTCAGGGGAGTGGTTAGGGGGTGATCAGGCTGGTAGGCAGAAGCGGTTAGGGGCAATCAGGAAGGCAGGCTGGTGAGCAGTTGGGAGCCAGCAGTGCTGGATTGTGGGAGGGATGTCCAACTGCCCATTTAGGCCTGATCCCGGATCGGGCCTAAACGGGCAGTTGGACATCCCTCGAGGGGTCCCAGATTGGAGAGGGTGCAGGCTGGGCTAAGGGACACACACCACTGTGCATGAATTTTGTGCACTGGGCCTCTAGTGGTACAGTATTAGCAGATACAGTGGTTGAGAACTCAATGCTGTGCAAAGTGCATTCCCCACATCACCTTAGCAAATCCTCCTCAGGTAAGGGCTGTGCTCCTGGATCCATTCTACTCATAGGAGACCCAGGTTCTCAGGGGGAATGTTCACAGAGTGCAGAGCCAGGAAGTGGTAGGTATGATCTCAGCCAGGTCTGTGTGACCTCAATCGTGGTGCTGAAAGAAGATCTCTACCATTCACATACCACTTCGTGATGTGTTGCCACTCTCATAGATGGCCATCTGTACCATTCTTTACTTAACCATCACTTGTAAATCAACTCAGAACTTTCTTCACTTAACACAGTTTTAATAGGGAAATCTCTTTAAAAAGTAAAGCCAATTATAGAGGACAATTGTAAAAAAAAAAAACAATCATGGAAACAAAATAGTAGTATTAAGTGATTGCTTGGTAATCCAAGTTTCTGAACTTGAGGTCTGGTCTCTCCTTTTTTTAAGGTAGTGATCAAGGCAAGTGCTAAAGCTGTACTAAATGAAACTTTTTTTTATATAATTGAAAGGATGAGAGGAATTGGAAAAGGGCTCACTCTCACTAAGTGGTTCTGGCTAATAAGTTTAATCCTGGGCCGTGTGCCACCTAAATTGTCTTGCTTACATTCTGTTTTTTCTAAGAAAGCAAAATAGTCCATGGGAACATGATGGAGGGCTGAGAAGTGAGATCCTAGGGGGTGGTTCATCCTGGAGTGGTGGGTATCCCAGCCCCTGAGGCTCCCCTCAGCTCTGGGCATTGGTGCCATCACCACCATCCAGAAGCCCATGCTGCATCCCCACCTATCAACCAGGGCTTCCCAGAGTCCCCAGAGGGTTTGGCTCTCTCAGCACTTCCTAGTGGGCCCTTAGCACCTGCTCCATCCCAAGAAAAGGAAGCTCTGTTCCCATATGCTGATGCCATTTTGATTATCAAATTAGAGAACCACCTGCACAAGAAAGAGGAAATAAACTCGAAGCTAGAATCAGGTGTCCAGGCTCACAAAACGTGGCCTCCTTAGCCAAAGAACTCTCCTGCTTGGGCTTACTGAGATGACAGAGGCCTTCTTCCTACTGTCCCCGGGGTTCCTGACAACCAGCCTCATCCCCATCAAAGCTCTTATAGTTGGGGTTAGGGCGGTGGTCGGCAAACTGTGGCTCATGAGCCACATGCAGCTCTTTGGCCCCTGGAGTGTGGCTCTTCCACAAAATACCACCGCCTGGGTGAGTCTATTTTGAAGAAGTGGCGTTGGAAGAAGTTTAAGTTGAAAAAATTTGGTTCTCAAAAGAAATTTCAATCGTTGTACTGTTGATATTTGGCTCTGTTGACTAATGAGTTTGCCGACCACTGGGTTAGGGGATCTGGGTGATCCAAACCTACATCAACAAGTGTTGGAAACTGTGGAGCTCCCCAGAGACTGAAAGCTAAAGGATGAGGGAGAGATTTGACTTCCCTAAAGATGCCCAGAATCTCTGGCTCACTGGTTAAGGAAGGGCATCCCACCCTGAGAGAATGTTTCCAAGCAATTCTCAAGCCTCATATTTCATACTAGAGGCCCAGTGCACAAAATTCGTGCACTGGAGTGGGGGTCCCTCGGCCAGGCCTGCACCCTCTCGCAGTCCAGGAGCCCTCAAGGGATGTCCAACTGATGGCTTAGGCTCATTGCCGCCATCACCACTGCGCTCACCAGCTGTTAGCCCAGATTCTGGATGAGCGGTACTCCCCCTGTGAGAGCACACTGACCACCAGGGGGCAGCTCCTGCATTGAGTGTCTGCCCCCTGGTGCTCAGTGCACATCATAGCAACCAGCCGTTCCACCATCGGGCTGAAACTGGCTCTCTGGTATCACCCAAGGGGTCCCAGATTGCGAGAGGGCACAGGCCAGGCCAAGGGACCCCACTGGTGCACGATAGGGGCCAGGGAGGGATGTGGGAGAGCTCCAGGGCGTGTCTGGCCCATCTCAATCAGTCCCAATCAGCCTGTTAACAGCTGTTAGCAGGAAGCTAACCTACTGGTCGACTGTATACCACCTGGTGGTCAGTGCACATCATAACAAACTGTTGAGTGGCCTTAGCATGTCATTAGCATACTACAATTTGATTGCTTGAACAGCCAACTGGATGACCAGGCACTTAGCATATTAAGCTTTTATTATATAGTATGACAAGATGTAGAAACCCAAGTTGAGGGCCACAACTTGATACATGCCCAACAAATCAAGAAACTATGAACATAATATGAAACTGATAACAATTACCCTGTGAGTTTATTTCTCAAAGCTTCCTTTACCAGGGAAGGTGCTACACTCTTTGTCACATGTTCTCACTTAATAAGAGGCAGACACTGCTGTTACCCTTGTGTTACAATTCAAGAAACTGAGGCACAGAAAATGGAAATATCTCGCCAAGTTTCAGGGCTAGTGAGCCATGGTTTTACCCACTATTTAGTACCCTAAAGCCATTAAGAACAATAAATGACAATAATAGTAATCATAGTTTAAATAATAGTTGATAATATTAACAATAATGGCTAAAATAAAATAAAACAATGTAAGATTTATTGAACTTGCTACTGTGTGGCATGGTAAAAATTCTTTACATGCACGATTCCCACTGAATCCTTATTAGGCTCCCATGGAGTGGGTATACCTTGGCCCTATTTTTAGTTGAGGAAACTTGAAATAACTTTCTCAACATAACTCATCTAGTAAACAATGAGTGAAGCAAAGTATAGCAGGAGAATAGAGGAAGGTCAGCTCCAGGAATTAACCAGTGGTGCCTGCCATACGCGCACTTCTGTTCTTTGCTTTCCCAAGGGGTAGGCTGGGAACAGGAGACACAGGTAGGACATATTTGCACCTAAGTCATTCCTCCTCTGATTCCCACAAAACACCTTGGGAGACTGTGCATGTCAGCCAGGCCCAGCCAGGGTGGAACAGGCCTCTCAGGGAGCAGAGTGCGGATCACACCTTCTGTCCTGATCCACACCTTGTACTAGTAAAGATGAGTCAGTGCTTGGCTTGTGGGGTTTTCCCCAAAGATAGAATTCTTTCTTTTCCCTTCGCTGCATAGATTTTCCCACAAGGCAATCAGACTTCCTGTAATTTTTATTAAGAATTCCAGACCCCCCGGCAAAAGTTTCCAGACACACAGCCTCTGTTAAGGTAACGAGCCACTTTATAATTGGGTTCACTTCATTAGCCCAAAGCCCTGCATGTGGAGGGAGGCACCTCCTTCCCTGCTGCGGAACGGAGGCTCCTGGCCTTCAGGAGAGTGGCTTCAGGATCGAGGTGCCCTGAGCAACCCCAAGTGCTGGTCTGTCTGTGTCCTATCTGTGTTCTGTTACTCCGCGGGACTGCACAGGAACACTGGTTCTAGTTCAGATGAAATAAAAATGAGATAATTCATCAGGATATTGATTTGTGGCCAAAAACAAGTGTTGGGCATTGTGACATTATAAGCTTTCAGTTTTTTGAGAGATTCACCTGCAGAATGTCTTTGGGGACTGGCTCCGAGTTTGTCTTTGTACATCTACATTAGGTTATCTCCATGTGTCACCCACAAACCAGCAAAGCGTTCTGATGTTATTTTCCCAGGCTGTTCTCCTGGGAAGGATTTTCACCAGATAGTTTCTGAATGTCAGGAAGCTCTTCTCAGGAACAGCCTTAAGAAGGGCGGAGTATACATCTGCCGTCTCAAGTCAGCCTCGCCTTTTCAGCTCATTTCTAACATTAACTTTTGTTTAGACTTGAAAGATGAATTAGATAATATTTGAGTAAAAAGTGAAGGACATCTTAAGTACACACAGACCTTAACCGGAGTACCTGCTATGTGCAGGACATAATGCCAGGGGTTGCAGAAGTCAAAGATGAGTAGGATGGCTCCTTCCCCAACAAGAGCCCATTCTGATGGAGAGGTGCTGTCTTATCTGGAACAGGGCAGATGAAGGAAAGGGAACCTGCTAGCATTGGGAGACAGGTATAAATCATCAAAGCCCTTGACTGATGCCTTGGTAATATATAATCAAACTCACAAATAATTGATTATTGTCATTTTGATAAGTGCAATACAGGAAAAGTAGAGGGCATTAAGGGTGTAGTTTCATGCATAAGGGTGAAGGTAGCAATGGAGAAATTCTCAGGGTTTTATGGCAACATGGTATGGGAAGGAGAAAACAATGGGGAAGGTCAGGAGAGACTTTTATTTTATTATTACTTATTTATCGTGGATTTCAGAGAGGAAGGGAGAGGGAGAGAGATAGAAACATCAATGATGAGAAAGAACCTATTGGCTGCCTCCTGTATACCCCCCACTGGGGATGGAGCCTGCAACCCAGGCATGTGCCCTGACCAGGAATTGAACCGGTGACCTCCTGGTCCATGGGTTGGCGCTCAACCACTGAGCTATACTGTCTGGGAAGGAGAGACTTTTAATAGGCCATGATGATCCTGAGGCTGAGTTTACAGCATGGATGAGAATTAGCTGGGGGAGATGGGATGGAGTGCTGCTCCAGGCTGCTAGCACTGTGTGAGTAAAGGTCTGGGAGGGAGAGAAAACCACAGGGGGTTGTTGTCACTGCCATGTGCCCTGAGAGGCAATGAGTGGAAAGAGGCAGGGATGGGTGGGTAGGTAGGGACCAGACCCCAGGGAGGCCTAATGGACACTCCCATGGGTTTCATCTTACACAAGAAGAGGTCTTTAGCGGGTTTTACAAAGGGGAGCCACAGGGCCAGAGTTACCTTTGATCAGTCTTGAGGGGACTTGGTTGAGGCCAAGCTTTGAGGACAGTTAGGACAAGTGTGGAAATCTGTTACATTAAATAGATGGATGGAAGGGTGGGGAAGCAGAGTTGAATGTGGGTAATTTCTGGAATAAAAATTAGTGATTACTTGGATCAAGAAGTTGGGGATGCAAGAGAGAAACAAACCTAAGGGGTTGTCAGGCTCCTCTAATGTCTAATGTGGGCATCGGGGTGGGTAGTAGTGCCACCATCAGAGAGAGAAGGGCAGGGAGAGCCACATGAAGGGGGAGAGCGCCGAGATGCTCTGGGCGTGGTGTCTATGCAGTGCCTGAGGGATATCCAGGGAGAAATGACCGACACACAGTTGGGTACGTGTATCTGCCACTAAGGGGAGGGGCCGAGGCTGGAGCACAGATCAGGAGATAACAGCAACCAGGTGGTTTCTGGAGCTGATTGGGGAGGGAGAGCTAAAGGCAGACCAGGGCACTGGGAGAGAAACTAGGGGAAATGAGTGCTTGAGCAGTGGGTGGAGGATGAGAAGGAGGAAACCCGGGAGCCTGGGCCCTGGGAGCTCAGGGAATAGTGTGAAGGAAGAGGGGGCATTCAGCTAACACAACCAGAAAGATTCAAGAGAGAGCTGTCTCTAGGTTTGGTAATTAGGACGCCATTGGTAACTGTGGGGAAAGGCGTTCTGGTGGCATCTTGGTGGATAAGGCATATTCTAGTCAGCCAGGGCATAAATGGGCAACAAGGAAGAGGTGGCCATGACACAGTGAGTGTAGTACATTGGGTGGGGAGGTCAGCTCAGCCCCTCATTCCAGGGGAGAGAGCAGAGAGTTTAGGGTAGCTTTGTAGGATCTGTGCTCAATTCAATGTGTTTTATTGTTTTCCCACTTCCTCCTTTTACTCTTCCTGGTGTCCCTGCTCTCTTTCCCTCTGTCCCAACCACCCCTCCACATATTTTGACCCACATGGCGTAACTTTGTCCATTATAGAACCCATAGGGAGACAGGTATTAATCATCAAAGCCCCTGACTGATGCCTTGATAACGTATAATCAAACTCACCAATAATTGATTATTGTCATTTTGATAAGTGCAATACAGGAAAAGTAGAGGGCATTAAGGGAGCATATGCAAAGAGTTCTATCTTCTTTTTAGTATTCGTTCCAACAAGCAAGCCAAGACCTGAAGGAATGTACATTAGAAGGCACTGACTATATTAGCTGACTATAAAATATCATTTGTTGGGCCTAATTTGGAGTTTGAATTTCCAACGAAATACCACTTTTGCTTTTAATGGGAAAAGTCAGATTACCCTAGTCCTTTTTGACCCCTCCAGTCTGTATTAAACTGGGGCATAATAATGGTAATTAATGCAGTGTTGACTGTATCTGACGTTTTTCCAAGAGACAAGATGAAAGAGACAATATACATCTCAAAGGATAGGAAATCTCTGGTTTATCTTTCTCAGCATAATGAAGTATACGTTTATCATTAGACTCAAGTAGAATCTAATTAAAACTTTCTGTGCAAGGTAACTCCAGGAGAAAATGCCAGTTGCCCTTGACTACCACATGCACATTTGCTTTATGTAATTAATGCAAAGGAAACTTTTAATTGCCTGTGTTAAATTCTCCAAAGTCAATTTCACATCACCTTGACAATAAGCTAAGAAGCAGACTGGGTCATTCTTGGTTTGTAACTCTGTTGTCTGGATTGTTTAATAGTATCATATTCAATAACATGATCAGCAGAGGATTTTAAAGAAAAGTAATAGTGAGAGCTTAGAACTATGAAATAACTTGTCAGAAAAAAAATGTACGTTTTTTTTTTTCTTCTCCCCTTTTACTGCTCTGGCAAAAGTGGGTTACATTTTCTTTGAGAGAGAGAGAGAGATCTCAGTATGGGTTTTATGCCAGAGGCCATTTTAATACATGAATGATTTGTAGGTAAATTTATTGTAGCCAATGGGTGCAGTCAACTGTGTAATAGAAATATTGTCAAAAAGCCAGGATTATTATTTAAATAAGTGCAGTGTTAAATTTGATTACATACTTTTTAAAGCTAATAAAACATTTCATTGCTCTCAAACTATTTCCCATAGTCCCATTTAGTCAGAAAACATAAATTAAGTGAGGCTCTGCATAGAAAATTACCCAGGCTTTGTGTCGATTGAAGAATGCATGGAAAAGCTTGGCAGCCTCACAATTTAAAGACAAAGGGATATAAAAGGGGTTGGCAGGCTCCTCTGCAGGCTGAGGGTGGGGGGACACTTTTATCCTTGAAGAATTATAAAAAATGACTGTCTAGGAGAGTGCGTGCTTGAGGTGGCCCCTGTGGGTGTGGAAGTGCAGGCAGCCTACATGTGCATCAGAATGAGGTCACCTCTTTCCTTATCACAGAAGAGAGAAGACACCCAGGGTGATAAAATTTCATGCACTTGGACAAAAGGTCTTTCCACCAACATTAGCCACTTTTTAAAAAAAAATGTAATTGTTTTTGTTTTAAATAAATCAAAGTAAAGCCTTTGATGCCAATGTGGGGGTGTGACATTTTAAATTGTGCTATTTGCTGAGCTTCTCCTGTGACAGGTCTTCATTTCCACAAAATGTCAAGGATCAGCGCCTCGCATTCATTTTAATGAAATATTGTGCTGATAAGGGTTATGAATGCCAAGTTTAAGCTGTAAATTACTGAACGCCGGGCTGCTTTATGCTTTGTGAATGCACCGGGGAGCAAGCTAATGAAGGTTTCTCTCTCTCTCGCTTCCTTTTACAGTTAGGGATTCACGGTTATGCCTTTGCAATCACAAATAATGGATATATCCTGACGCATCCAGAACTCAGACCACTGGTAAGAGAAAGGCTTCTTTCTGTGTTTCTCCTTTTATGATTTTAAAAGGTTTTCTTCAGTGCTGCAGGGATGACACTTGGCAGCGGTATTCACATTAAAATTTCAATTGATAATATTATCTCCTAAAGGTGGTTTTCACAATTAGTAAATAAATAATGTTGGGTAGATACAGTTACTACATGCTTGTATATATATACTAGAGGCCCGGTGCATGGAAAATCATACATTGGGAGCTGGGGGGGGAGGGGGCGGGGAAGGGTCCCTCATCCTGGCCTGTGCCCTCTTACAGTCCGGGACTTCTTGCTTCTTACTGCCCGCCTGCAGCGGAGGTGGGAGAGGCTCCCGCCACCACCGCTGTGCTTGCCAGCCATGAGCCTGAGTTCTGGCTGAGCAGCACTCCCCCTGTGGGAGCATACTGACCACCGGGGGCAGCTCCTGCGCCAAGCATCTGCCCCCTGGTGGTCAGCATGTGTCATAGTGACTGGTCGTTCCATGGTTCGGTCCATTTGCATAGTAGCCTTTTATTATATAGGATCCATGCACATTTATGTGCATTTATTTATTTCACTGCTGTGAATATATGGAGATATTTTAAACTCTGGACTGTTTGAAACACATCACAATGGCTACCTTTATACAACAAATGGTCTGACTCTCCAACTCAAGACTGACTTATTGCAAGTTGCACTTGATACTACAAAGTAGACCCGGGATCCCTGGAAATTCATTACCATAAGGTTTGCCCCCAAATTACATTGCCTATGCCCAGTGCCTCCTGTGTTGAAGGGATTCAACAACACCTTTTTCATTTCCCCAAAACAGTTGAGATTTTCTTCATTTCCTGCCGAAGCCATATCTGGTAGTACTGTCGGTGACCCAACCTATAGACCATTTTCTTTCAGCAACATTTTCACTTTCTCTGCAATGAGTGGGGTTAGGCCAAATCCAGGACAGATCACGGGTTCACGATCCTCCCCACTCCCTGGGGGGAGGCTGCCTGGAGCCCCGTGTTGAGGAGGACTCTGAAGGGCAGCCAGACTGCTAGATAGGAGGCTCTGGTCTCCTGGCGGCATCTCCTGTGGGTGCCACAGGGGCAAAGATAGGGAGGGGGCCATGTCTTTGCCATCTCTGGATGAGCTGTAATATGTTGAAAAAAGGGCAGCCCTTTTGGTTTGTGTGTTAGTTCGTTTTACAGAAGTTATAAGTATAAAGAGTAATACAGTAAACGCTGCTTTTGGAAGTTAAGAAAGTGTATGTTGTTTCCTGTAGCAATCCACGCTTACACACCCACATATCCACATGTACCCGGACTTCTCATTCTCTTTCATCAAAATCAGCAAAGAGTGGCAGTGCCTGCTATGCAAATGTTTGTTGGCGAAGCCTTGTGGGGACCAGTCTGTTCCTCGCTTGACTCGTTGTTTAGAAAAGTTCACGTTTGAGCTCCATTATCATCTGGCTTCGCTCTAATCACCCCGGTATTAATGGAGTCATGGCCACATCATGTGGATCCCATATGCATGTGTTAAGATGGGAATTACGGTAACAGTTGATTTCCACAATCTTTTTATCAGAAAAAGATTGGGCTAACTGGTTAGCTAGTTCCAAATGTAACTCCGAATTATTGAAAAGTTTGATTGAAAAAGATACTAATTTTCTAAGGATATTTAAGTCTGGAAACATTTAGGCCTAAAAGTTTAGCACGTTTCCCATTTCCGAGCAGCCCAGTTGGGATTGTCTGTGGGGAGCAGGATAAGTTGTATGTTTGGTGTTGCTCAGTCTGGCTCCTAGTGCTTATTTATTCCAAGTGGGAGTGGAACCGAGTAAATGAAACAATCAAACCTGGATTTTCTGCCAGTGAGTGAATTAGCTTCCTATTTATCAGCTTTTAAAGAAGGGACGGAATGGAACCAGATGTCAGAAGTCACCGAGGCACTTCCGCACTCTTTGCGGCATCAGGGATGAGCGGCTCCTATCTGCATAGTCACCACAGGTCTTTCTTTCTGCTGGTTTATATCCTTTGGTTGTGCAGCGTAGGTCTGTTTGCAAACAGCCCAGTGGTGCTCTTTTGAGAGCTGTGGCCTCTGAGAGGTTAGTGGAAGGGCTCTCAGAAATCAGGCCAACCAGCCAGGACCAATCTCATCCTAACAGTGCAAATACAGACTAGTTCTGTTCTCCTTGCTGTTGAAACAGTGTACTGAATGGTTTCACCAAAAGTAGTAACCAGGGTCAAGATCCCATAGATGGGGTGGCCCACCCAAATGCCCCAATCTCACCTGTGAAGATCTAAACCCAATGAGCCATATTGCAGTTGACCAGTGATAAGGACCGAAGGAATGGCCAGGCAGCTTATCTGCCTCTGACCCTGAGAGCTCTGAGCTCTTTAGAGAAGGTTTAGCGGATTACATGAGCATGCTCATCTGAATGGGATCGATATGTGGATGTTGACAGTGCCTCAAGGTTTGCATTTTCCTCCGGGAAATAGAGAGAAGGTAAGTGGAAGGAACTCAACTTCAGCAACACAGATGTTGCCCTTGACTCCTAGTCCTGCCACATCCCAGCTGTGCAACCTTGGGCAAGTCACACTCCTCTCTAAGCATCCATTTCTCTCTCTCTCTCTCTCTCTCTCTCAAAGGGAGACCTTTGGTTCTTGATGTTGGAACTTTTTTAAAAATTTTTTTATTGTATTTTATTGATTTTTTACAGAGAGGAAGGGAGAGAGATAGTTAGAAACATCAATAAGAGAGAAACATCCATCAGCTGCCTCATGCACACCCCCTACTGGGGATGTGCCTGCAACCAAGGTACATGTCCTTAACCGGAATCAAACCTGGGACCCTTTAGTCCGCAGGCCGACACTCTAGCTACTGAGCCAAACCGGTTAGGGCAGCATCCATTTCTCTTACACTCCTGCCATGACCATAGTGTATGTATCTCAGCTTGGTTGTCAGAGTAAATGAGATAATGGCAGCCAAGAGCTCTGTGTAACAAAGCAGACCCAGGACATGGTGGGGACAGTCTTGGTTAACCTGGCACCTGTGTGTGTTTTATTGGCTCTATGGATCTGAGCTCAGGTGCTATAAAATAGTTTGGGAGGACATGATGGTGGTGGTTACTTAAGGGACATCTAAAGAAAACTTTTTGATTATTCATTTGGTTCAGATTATTATGATAAACACTAGAGGCCTGGTGCACAAAATTTGTGCACTCAGTAGGGCGGGGGGCCCTCAGCCTGGCCTGTGCCCTCTCACAGTCCGGAGCCCTGCAATTGATTGCCCCCCAGATGGAGGCCCCACCCACCCGCTGCAGTGCTGTGGGCCAGGTAGCCTGGGCCTCCCTCTGCCAGAGCGATGGCAGGGCCCCCCTGACCAATTGCATCCCATCTGGCTTGGCTGGCCTGGTGCCAGTGCGTGTCATAGCGTAGTTTTCTGGACGGTTGTCTGGGCGGTCATTCTGCTGTTCAGCCGTTTGGTCAATTTGCATATTGTGCTTTTATTATTATAGATTGGTGAGGGATTGTGGACACAGATACACACACACCCAGACAGATACAGAGTCCTGGAATCATGCAATGATTCAATCCTCATTTCTGCCTGCCATCAACTCTGGGAAATCTCAGCTAAGCCTATCTGTGCCTGTCTGTCTGTCGAACCCCTCTCAGTCGCTCTCTGTCTTTCATGTCTCTCTCTCACATAGGCACACACACATGCACACACACACACACACTCAGTTTTCTTGGCCAACTCTTGTCTTGAAGACAGACAACAAATATACCACTAGAATAAGGTTCTATTTGAGCCCTATCTTGTGAGGAAATGAAAGTGTGGGTTGCTGTGGTTTGTTTTTAAAGTAGCAATAAGGATAGTACTAGAGGCTACAGTAAGAGGAGATGATGGTAAGAGTCAAGCTACAAGGATGGACTACTCCTGGGTTTGTCATGTACAAGTCATTGGTTCATCTCTGTTTTTTGTTCATCTGAACAACAAAAGCTGCAAGTGTTCCCTTGCTCTCTCCCTCACCACCAGCACACAGTAGGGTCTCAGGAAGTGAATAAATGAAGGCATCCTCCAAACCCACTGTTTTCACAGTTTCTCACTTCTGGTCGTCCAGATTATGCAATTTGTGAGCTTCCCCTGGAAACTGGGGTCTGCACCAGACGTGATCCACCCTGGTCAGAAGCCTCACATGTGGCTGGGGACAAGCAGTGGCCAGCAGCTCCCTTGACTAGCTGAGGATTCAGGCAAGGAAGCCTCATTCCAACCTGATGCGCCTTCTCCAGAGCCCAGCCATATAATAGACTCCTTATTATAGATGCATGTTCCCCTCATTTCTGGCCTAGGCCACCGATTAGCACATTGGCTGTGAGTGTGGAGCTGTGGCCAGCGTGAGAGGGTGGAGCAAACTCACTTAAAACAACTCATATTCTCTCTTCCTCTGCCACTGAGGCTGTTTCCGCCCCTGCAGCTGGAGGAAAGAAGTGGGTTTCTCTGAAGCACAATACCAATATTTTTCTAATTTGTCCAATAAGATTTTTCCCCTGAACTTAATGTTTGGCTTGATTTTATCCAGTGTTTGCTTTAATCTTGTATGATTTGGGTGTGAATCATGAAGTTTCTCCAAAAACAGCTTAGATGTAGGGGCCTTACTCAGCCGACTCACTTTGGTTTAATTGGCAAAACTGCTAAAGAAACACTTTCCCGTTGATAACTGGGCCACCCTTAGTCTGTCCTCAGTTATTTCTCAGCCACTCTGTCCTACCACCAGCTTGTCACTGCTGGTAAGCTGACTGACATGGATTCCACAGACGTGCCTGTGCCTGTGGTGCGGGGTCCTGTTGGACTAGGGGCTGAAGTGGCATGGGGTGGGCTGGGGGCCGTCCCACAGGTGGGGGCCCTACCTATTCTCTGGGTGGGGAACAGGACAACAGCATAGCAAGAGAGATTCAAGTTATAACTTAGGGAGTGCTTTTGAGTAGTTATTAAGCATCTGGAAATTTTTTCTTGGTCTCAACCACTCTAGCATTCAGATTAAAAATATTTCAAAGTATAGTTACATACAGTTACTGTCTAGGTTGATTTGCTGTGCACTTCCTTCTTCCCATGTCCTTGAGAGCTTAATAGGTTTTTTTTTAATGTGGAACCCTGAATATGTCTTTCTTTTGCCCAACAGGGCATAGAGGGAGATAAGACCGGGAAGGTGCCACCTTTAGCATGACCTGATGTTGTTTTGAGATTTTGGTGATCCCCCTCCCCCTCTTCCTTCCCCCTTTAGAAGAAAGGACATCCGAATTCATTTCCTTCCTCAAGGAGGCCTGGGATGTGGGCCTGGTCACACCACCAAGAGAGAACAAAGGGGGCCCCAGGACCGGCAGGGCCCACAGAGGAGCCTGGAGCGGGCACAACCTTAGCCTTGCTTCCAGGAGGCCCACATGGACATCTGCCAAAGGATGTTGTGTGTGCAAGCCCGGGAGGTGGGGAAGGATGCTGGCAGGTTTCTGTTCTGGTTGAAAATTTGCCAAGGGCATGGGCCACTGGGTGTGCTGGTGGATGACATGGGAGGTGGGAATGGGGGAGAGAAATCTTCATTCATTCCTTCAACTTTTGCTGGAGGTCCAGGCATGAGCAAGCTGCTCGGAGTGGCTACAGAGATGTGCCCTGCCTCAAAGAACCCCAAATCTAACAGACAGATAAGATTTAAGACTTGGGGAGAATAAGTAACTATAGACACTACCAACATTTTTTGTATGTTTGTATTGTTGATCTTAGTATTTTCTTTTTAACATGTGTTGATTCCTTGTTATGTGACAGACACTGCTTGAAGTGTCTTGCATGTGTTAAAACTTTTAATCAATGATTCATTTCATAGCAAACTTAGGATGGGGGTGGGTGGAAAGGCCCAGGGCTCCTGGGAAGGGTGTGTGTGAGTCAGGCCTGGGAGGAAGATGGGTCTAGGAGGCACCTGGAGTCAGACTGTAGACACCTGTGAGAGCCAGGCTGAGGAGCTGGGCTTCTCTGTGCGAAAGGCAGGTAACCCAGACTCCCTGCAGGAAGCGAGGCACTAAATAAACTAGAAGATGGTCAGGTGACTAGAAAGTGCCAGGACCTAGAGCCCTGAACCAGCTCAGTTAGGATGTGCTCCATTCACCCACTACGTGGGTTGGTGCTTCAGGAGACAGGAGGCACAGTGGCTGGAGGGGGGAGTGACTGAGAGGCCTGGTCTCTGCAGCCACGTGGATGAACAACGGGGTAGTCACTAGATTATTATAGTTAAACTCTGTCTACACTGGCGCTGTTGGTGAGAATATAATGGGAACCACAAACGTGAGCTGCTGAGCTGCTGGGTATTTTAAAATTTTCTATTAGCCACAGCTAAAAGTAAAAGAAAAAAAAAAGTGAAATGAAGAATATATTTTATCTAACCCAATAAATTCAAAATCACATTGTTTCAACATACAATGAATATGAAAATGAATGATGATATTGTTTACATCCTTTTTTCATACTAATCTTTGAGCTCCGGTATGTATTTTACACCCACGGCACATCTCAGTTCTGACCAGCTGCATGTCAGGTGCTGGGAAGCCACAGGTCTAGGGCGTGGCCAGCTATTTTGGACCCTTCTGAATAAGATGCTGGATTATAGGCGCTCCTCTTTTCTGAAAGTGAATGAGAACAAACGTTAGCACTGCCACCCATCACTATTTCATCTGGGCAGTCTGTGCAAATGATGGGTGGCTTCTTAGCCTCCTCCACTGTGACCTCATCTGCCACAATCCCCCACCCCTCCCCCACCCCTTGCCCCAGGCTGTGGCCTCCTAGGAGTGAAAGCAGAGAGTTGTCCAGAACTTAGGATATCCAGTCAGTGCCAGGGCAGATGGGCAGGTGCTCTCCCCGGTGTGGCCGTGCTTCTCTGACTGTTTCAGTCTTAAGCCGTGTCAGCCTCCTTAACCAAACTTTGCAGCACAAGCCAGGGGGCAGGAAGCCTCAGCCACGTGGGTTAGCCTGGGCCTTCAGGTTGTCCAGTAGGAATGTTGAGACACACACCACTTCTCTTGTTCTGTAAAACTCAAGTTAACTCTTTAAGGAACTCACATTCCGCAGATAACTAGGTCATCTGTCTTCCTTAACCTATTCCAGAGCCTTCCTCTCCCCCTGAAGTCAGCATTGTTGGCAGTCTAGCCCTGGGCCCTCCACAGCCTGAGCTTTGTCTAGGGCCGTGGTCGGCAAACTGCGGCTTGCAAGCCACATGCGGCTCTTTGGCCCCTTGAGTGTGGCTCTTCCACAAAATACCAAGGCCTGAGACAGTCTATTTTGAAGAAGTGACGTTAGAAGAAGTTTAAGTTTAAAAAATTTTGCTCTCAAAAGAAATGTCAATAGTTGTACTGTTGATATTTGGCTCTGTTGACTAATGAGTTTGCCGACCACTGGTCTAGGGTCACTGCCTTTCGCTTGTGTTGCTCCCTAACTGTCCCTGACCCACTCGGGTCACTGATCCCGCTGCTTGGTCCTTGCAAACATCAGGCAGTTGTGTTTTCATGTCCTTTTGTAACTGCACTGGATTACAGATGGACCCTGGCACAAGGTTCACTACACAAATGACATGTGGACATGCTAATAAGCATTCCTACACCACTGCCCTCCCATATGGATTAAGTGGATATTCCTATGGACACGTGAATGTATGTTAAATGCTACATGGACAGTGCATATCAAACACCAGTTTAAATAGAAGCTTAAAAGGTAGGGGCACTATTAAAATCCTTGTCAAAACCCACTGACTTGGCTCAAGCAATGGGCCAGGCGAGGTTAAATGTGTTTTTTGTATCATCATGCAGATCCTCAATTATGTAAGGGCCTTCTTCCCTCCCACACCTAATAGTTTTCTTTTGCTGTATAATTCTTGAACCCACAATGCTCCAATTAACCTTCCTTCATTTATTCTGCCCATCCACAGCTACTCAATGCAAAGGCTAAGGGTTCTTTTGAGTTCAACAGGTGTGTGTGTGGCCCCACCAGTGGCTTTCCGGGACCTCTCCCCCAAGTCCTCCACCCTCATGTCCACGTGGAATCTGGCTCCCAAGTGCTCCAAGCCCACTTTTCTCTCTCTGTCACTACCCCCTGATCAAGGCCACCTGCCATCTCTCCTAGATGACTTCAGTCCCCTTTCAGGTCCTCTCTGGGCACCTGCCCCACCCCACCCCAGCACCATATACTCAGCAATCAGAGGGGCCGTCGCCGACATCACTCCGATGCTGTGCTTCCCTTGGCATTTAGAGTAAAACACAAACTCCCAGCATGACCCCAGCTCCTCACTAGATCTGGTTCCATGACCTGATCTGCCGGGCCTATGTGGCTGCCCCCCATGCTCCCCTGTGTTCCAGCCAGCTCTGATCCTTTTCCATTCCCCAATGGAATTCTTGTGCCTGCTCTTCCCTCTGCCTATAATCTCATCCCAGATATACCGTGACTGGCTTGTTCTCACCCCCACGTCTCATCTCAGAGGTCACCCCTCTACAGAGGTATCCTTGCTCCCTACCAAAGGAGCCACACCCCTCCTCTGTTATTCCCCGTCATGTCCCTGCTTTAGTTTCCTTGGTTCACTTATCACTCTTGGGAAAGGTCTATATGCTCAACTACCCCTTGCTGTCCCCTGTGAATTCCTGGGAGTTGGCTCTGCACAGAAGAGATAGTAAATATCTGTGGCATGATCCTGATGATCATGCCACAGATATTTACACAGATGTTTGAAGGATGCTGATGACTAGATGTCTGGATACCAATTCTCTACTATAAATTAGAAGTACAGGTACCACAAGTTCGCCCAGGAAATATTTCTGGAGTCCTTGCTACATCAGGTGCAGAAACAAGGCATTTGTTCAGTCAATACTACATGGACAGTGCATATCAAACACCTTTCTTTCAGCCTCTCCCTCTGCCCTGCTGGCCTGCAAATATTCATCAGCTGTTCCTGGGGTCGAGCACTGTGCTGGCCAATGGAGACATAGCAGCAGGTGGAAGGATGTTTGCCCATATGAAGCTCACTGCACTAAGCCAGAGTCCCCGACAGTCAGAGGGGCCAGGAAGCTCTGTGGGCTCACAGGGGAAGGAGTTGTCTACTTTGCTCAAGGAAGGACACCCTGTGATACAGGAGGAC
Organism: Corynorhinus townsendii; assembly: GCA_026230045.1. Lineage (NCBI taxonomy): Eukaryota > Metazoa > Chordata > Mammalia > Chiroptera > Vespertilionidae > Corynorhinus > Corynorhinus townsendii. Next base: position 43,450,222 of record JAPDVU010000006.1, read on the forward strand.
TTCCTAGAGGAGGTGGCAAGCACACCAACTGCATCCTTTTTCCACTCTGGTAGACACTTCTTCCCACCCAGCAGGGGCCCCACACTGTCCCCAGGGCGGCTGTCCTCCAACCAGACCAGACATGATTTCTGCCTCTGGTCTCAGAACCAGGCATTCTGCTGACCCCAGCCATTCAGGGTGTTTGGGCTGGGGATGGTATCCTTTACAAACCTTTCAGGGGCTCTAAATGCTGGAATCCCTTCCCAGCTTCCAGGCCCTTCACTCAGGCTGCTGAACTGAAGGAGGATGCCCAGTAGGTGGCGCCCGGGCACCGCCATGTGCCCGTGCGAAGGCTGCGGTGCCTGCCAGCACACATTCTCTGAACAGGCCTGGTCTGAATCCATCCCATTTAGTTTAAAAGAAAGAATTAACGGATGCTTAGTAAATGTATCTGCTCAGAGGAGCGTGTTCCCAGAGAGAAAATAAACAAGACTGCGTGACCCCCACATAGCGAGCCTGTTCCTTTTGAAATACATCATTTGGCAAAAGAGAACACAGAGCCTCACATGCCTTCCTCTTGATGACATTGTTGAGGGCACTGTTTGCACTGCCCGGGTCTGGACACTTGAGTGGAAGCACTGCTGCCCGGAGCTGGGGACGCTTACCCCTCCTGCGTTTGGGGATTAAGCAGAGGAGTGGGCACCTAGATTTCTTTCCAGGCTGTGAACCTCAACAGCCTCTTAGTCCCCAAATTCTGTGGCCAGGTGTGTACTTAGGCACTCAGGGCATAGATGGGGTTAGCAAGTAAGGGGCTAGCAGTAATGCCTATGGGAGTTAGGGGCCAGATGCGATGCTGAAAACCCTGTGTGCTTTGCCTCCTACGTCCTGACAGCATCCTGAGTGTTAGTGTTTTATCTCAGAGATGGTAACTGATGCTGAGCCCAAGATGGTGTCAGTTAGAAAGTACAATGGGGTCAATCATCAGGGGGGGGAAGATGACTGTGGGCACTGTCATTCTCCATAAAATTAAATCTATGCAATTGGGAGAACTTCCCTCAGTTCTGAAGCTGGGATGTGCAAGGCTCTTTTATAAGAAGAAAGCTGGTCTGGAGAGCCTCCTGGCTGCAGCCCACAGTTCTCCCCTTGCTCTGGCCCGCCCGCATGCAGACCTGTGTGGAGCACAGCTGTGGATCCTTGGCCCTGGGCTGTGGGTAGGGCCTGCTCCTGGGGGCCACCCAAAAGAAGTGGAGAGGGGAGAGATGGGGTCTCTGTCTATTCAGCTCTGTTTCCCCTGAGACTGGCTGCACACAATCTAAAGCCACAAAGCCTCCTTTGCTCTCTGTGAACTCCTGGGACTGCTCCTTCCTTTGTCCCTTCATGCAGATGGGAGAAAAAGGTCCCCACTGCTTCTAGTTCCAGGTTACTGCCCCATTTTTTTATTTTTTGTAGTTTTCCACACCCTACCTACACCATTACAATAGCTCCTTTATTAAACTTTCCTTAATTAGCCAGCTTGACTATGCCATGTGCTTCCTGCTGGGCCCTGGCTGATACAAAGGTATGAGGAGATGGAAGGCTGGTTTTTCTTAAATCTTTACTTCGTCCAGAGAGAAGGAGGGAAAACAGGATGAATGGGAGGAAAGAGAAAGAATGGAAAGGCAAGGGTAGTAAGAGAGGAAATGAGAGAGAGAGAGAGAGAGAGAGAGAGAGAGAGAGAGAGAGAAAGAGAGAGGGGAAGGGAAGGAGGAAGAAAGGGAAGGAGGAAGAGAAAAGGCAAGAGGAAAAGAACCTCTATCAGTTCCTTTATTTATTTACTAAAAGCCTGGTGCATGGAATACGTGCACTCAGGAGGGTCCCTCAGCCCAGCCTGTGCCCTCTCACAGTCCGGGAGCCCACGGGGGATGTCCGACTGGCAGCTTAGGCCCATGGGGAGCAGGCCTAAGCCAGCAGTCAGACATCCTTAGCACTGCCACAGACACAGGAGAGGCTCCCTGCACATCATAGCAAACAGTCATTCCGCTGTTTGGTCTATTTGCATATTACCCTTTTATTATATAGGATCCCCGTTTGTTCAAGGGATAAAGAATTGGTCTCTCTGTTGCTTATAACCAGAGCAGCCAGCTGATATACCCTCAGGATCCACAGGTCTGGAAACCACTGCTGGTTGTGGCTCTGGCCCCTGCTCCAAAGGAGCTCACAGTCTGCACCTCTTCCCTCTCCCTCCCCACAAAACTTTCCTCTCTATCTCACCCACCCCAATACCCTCAGAGGTCTCTCCTCCTCCCACCAGGTCTCTTGCCCAGGCCTTAGAGTTTGAGCTCTGCTACCTCATAGAAATATCTTGACACAGGCATTCCCTCACTCACGGCAAGCAATCTGAAGACACCGGGCAGGTTAGTCTGTTCACCCTGTGCACACAAGGCCTGGTAAGATGCCTAGCAGAGGAAGTGGAATAACAAATAAATGGGGAGAGAACACCCGCATATAGGAGATTGATCACATAATGACAGTATGTTATTAAGCATCAGGGTACAAATGTAGCATTTATAAAAGGACATCGTGTCTGGCTGTGGAAGGGGTGGCTGAGAAGGCTGCAGGGAACTGGTTTGCAGCCTGTAAGCTGGAAGTCACAGTGGGTGACGCAGCCCAGCACAACCAGGAGCTGCAAAGGGCCCTGCAGACACCAGGATGCACAAGAATGTGCCTCTGGAGCCCTCCCTCCCTCCTGTCTCCTGCCTCCCTCCCTCTTTCCTTTACTGTCCTCCCTCAACCCCTTCCCTCCCCCCTCTCTTTCCTCATCTGGCATGTATTTATTGAACACCTCTCATATACCAGGCATCCTATTAGATGCTGAGGATCTCATGATAAAACAAGACAGGCATAATTCCCCCTGTATTTGATGTTTGCAATCTCTTAGAGAAGATATGTGGGTTGTTTTTTGTTTTTTGTTTTCTTTTTTACAGCTGATCAGTAAACAAATAGTTGTACACATTTTGGATAAATTCTTCAGAGGAAACAGGATCTGAGAAAACTAAAAAGTAGGAAGAAGCACCCCCTTAGTTGGATAGTCAGGGAGAACCCTTCTTAGGGAGACATTTTAAGCTGACCCCTAAAATCCCGAGGGAAGAAAGAGAATATGCTGTGCCAAGGCTGTGAGACTGGTCCGGGTGGAGGGAACCGTGTCTGCAAACCCTGAGGCCTGTGGATGCTCAATGTGTCCTATCTGGAATCTGCTGGTAGACTTAGAAAAGACTTCCAAAGCACGAGGGAGAGTGGCTTGAGGTTTTATTGATAAGTTTCTATTTGGAAACATGCTTAGAGAAGCAGCTGCTACTGATGCCTGCCCCATGCCTGCCTGTCTGCCCTCAGTCCTGACCATTTCCATCCATGCCAGCCTGCCTGCAGCTGCCAGCACCTGGGCGAAGACATTCTCTGGCTCCTGGGGCTTGCTTTTCTCAGGCGTGCAGCAGGCCAGATGTGCTGGGATCAGCTTCCCTCCATCAAGACTGGTGAGCACTGGCACCGTACAGGTAGGCTAGCTCCAGGTGCCTGCTCCACACTGGCTCCCAGTGCTAAGGTGCTCGGGCTGCTCCTGGTGTTGGGTGCCTGCCCTTCTCTGTCTCTGAGTCACTTTGCCATGTGCCTGCAGGCATTTCCTGGAATCCCATCTCAGGTAAAGTCCTTGCTGTTGAATTCTTGGGTTAGGGTCTACTTTAGAGAGAAGTCAAGCTAAGACACTAGTGTGTCCATATTTCTCTGCAGAAATTGATTTGCTCTGGCCTAGAGCCTCGACTCCAGGCCTCCGTGTACCCACTCGGACCTTCTCATTAACAAGGTGGCATTAGGCACATGTTCCACTCTGTTCCAGGCCCCTGCACAGGTTTCCACCTCATCCCAGCCTGCTTGGAGAATGCACATTCATCACGGAGAAGGCACTTTAAGGAAATTTAGTTTAGAGATAGGATTCTCTGCTGCTTTGTTGTTTGGCAGAAGAATTGGATGAGGATAAAGCTCCTCTTTGCACTGGACATACTCTGACCTTTGTTTCACTAGATGGATTTCATATCTAGAGTGCCCCATCTTGGATGATGAATGAGCAATAAAAAGCTCATCAAAATGTAATTACATGCAATGTGTTGAATAATGATCTCTTAAAAATTCCTATAGATTTGTCTGCACCTCCTTCCCCTGGTGGGGGAAATGAGGCTCAGCTGCTAGCTCCCACCCCCACCCCCAGGCTCAGGAATGCAGACCCTCGCCATGCCACTGGACTAAGACTGGAGAGCTGGCTTCTGTCATTGCCCAATGTCATCTAATTGATCAATTACTTTTCTCCACGTGATACAATACACATCTTTATATAATTTAAAGGACCATCTCAATGGGCAGGAATAAGCAGAAAATGGAAGCTCAAGGCAGAGTGAAGCCCTCACCTCCTCCATCTGCAGCAGCCTGTGGGGACAGAGAGTTATTAATTAAAATGGTAACTGCCTGGAGGGTAGTAGTATGAAGGACTCCTGGGATGGGAGCTTTAAAGCTTCCTTAACTTTAGACTCCAGGAAAGAGGGTTCCTCCTTAAAACCAGAAAACAGAGCCACCTGAACCTAAGAGGAGGCTCCACTGAGCTGTAAAGTGAGGTTAGGCCTCCCGGCCCTGACTTGGTTCTCTCCAGAGGGTTGGACTAGGACTGGGAGAAAGGCTAGCTTTACCCTCAGTCTATCAGGGAGAGTCCTGTAAAACCTACAGCTGGGAGGACTGCAAATATCCCAACGATTCCAACCGTGAATGCCCAAGCTCATTTGAATATCTGAAGAATTCAATCATTGGAATGCCAATGTGTGTTCCTCGGGGAGTTTACATTTCAGAAAGACAGTGCATCTGAATCCCCATGAGAGCATTAAATTGCTATCTAATTAGCAGCCCCAAATTATATATATTTAAAAGATAATTAAAGGTTTGAAGGCTGTTGGAATAACTGGTTATACATTTAAATGAATCACTAGAAATTTGTTAGTAATGTGTGGAGTTTTCTTTTATTTCTTGCTTCCTTCTTTGAAGTTCAGTAGACCCAACCTCACGGGGTTAAGTCTGGTAGTGGGAAGATAAAGGCAGCTGTTTTTAATTATTGCAGCTAAAACCTCCAAATAATTATAAGCAGCTGTCATTTTTTACATAATCCTAAATGATAAGACCCAAAGAATGCAAATAAAAAGGTTGAGACCATGGCTTTTTGGCCCAATAACTGAATGCCTGCCACACCCTGAACTGACCACTGCACTTCACTGAGGAGGTGCCTGGCCATGAGCTCTTCAGCAGCTGCCACAGGCACGTGTGTTTGGGAACACCCTCCCAGGTGCCACTTCCACATCCTCGGTGGCATCCTTAGGGTAAAGGAGGCACTCGCACATTTGGAATATTGACACAAGAAAGTAGTTTGGCTAAGCCAGCCAGGTTTTTAGCTGGAAGTTCTCAATCTCACTTGCCTCTTTCTCCTTGGGAGGGGCTCTACCCCTGCCCTTGACCTAATGACACCCTCCCCCCCACACACACATGCACACAATACATCTCATGATAGGTCATTTCGTAGCTGGCATTCCTTTGGCCTGGGGCTGAGGATTTCACAGGACTGAATGCTTCTGTGCACCAGATGGCCAGGGTCAGATCCCAAAGGACAGGCTGCCCTGCCAGCCCCACCCAGGTAGCTCTGGGATCAAGTCTGAAATTCAATGCTTTTTGTACCTGTTGCTCCCTGGATGGGTGGAGATCTCCTGAGGAATAAGTCAAGAGGGCATTGGCCATAGGCACACGACTTCTCCCTTTGGGGCCAGAGATTATGAAACCAAAGTCTACACACACACACACACACACACACACACACACACTCAGAAGGACAAAAGTAGGGTTACAGTGGTGAGTATGGGAAACACAATTTATTATTGTGTTATTATCTATTAATTATTGTATTATTTTCCATATGAACTGTAAACCTACTTTTCCCCCTCCTTTATATATGTGTGTGTGTGTATATATACATATCCTATATAATAAAGAGGTAATATGCCAATTGACTTTCACACCCCCACAAGATGGCTGCCTACGACCAGGCCGGGAGAGGAGTTATTGAGGGACCAAGGAACGACTGACTGAACAAACAGGCTGCATGGGGCGACCAGGCCAGCAGGAGGATTAGTGAGGGACGACCAAATGACTGAACAAGCAGGCTGTGTGGGGCGACCAGGCCAGCTGGGGGGCAATTGGGGGCTACCAAATCGGCGGGGTGGGGGGAGCAGTAAGGGGTGATCCAGCTGGTGCAGGGGGGAAGTTAGGAGCAATCAGTTGGGGGTGATTAGGCCAGCATACAGAGGCAGTGAGGGGTGATCAGGCTGGTGGGGTGGGGGCAGTTAGGGGTGACCAGGCAGGCAGGCAGGTGAGCGATTAGGAACTAGTGGTCCAGGATTGTGAGAGGGATGTCCCCCGAAGGGTCCCAGATTGGAGAGGGTGCAGGCTGGGCTGAGGGGACCCTACCCCCCATGCATGAATTTCATGCACCAGGCCTCTAGTGTGTGTGTGTGTGTGTGTGTGTGTGTGTGTGTATTTATATAAAATTTTTAATGGAAAGATTCCTTTGAAAGGTAATTTGAAACTCAGCTCTGCTCAGTGTGGAATTATAAGGCACCTGTTGATGACACCACAGGTCACCTTGCTGTCACCCTCTTCCTGTGCCCTGACAAGAGACATCTCAGGCAGGCGCCAGGGGCAACCTCAGGTCCACAGGTATCTGGGTCTCCACAGAGCAGAGCATCTCTGAGGATAGGTGTCTGGGGTCAACATCAGCTCTACCACTGTCAGCTGTGTGACCTTGGACACGTTAACCTCCCTGGACTCAATTTCCTTCGCTGAAAAAATGGGGACAAAAACAGTATGAACTACATGGGGTTGTTATAAGGATTAAATGAGCTCATGTTCACAAAATGCCTAGAACAGGCCAGGCACAGAGTAAGTGTCATACCTGTGTTTGTTAAGGGAATACACACCCTCACTTGCTCATTTACTCTGTTCGCTCATCCATCAGATATTGTGGAGAACCTACTCTTTGCCAGCATGCTCCTGGGCACTGTGAGTCAGCACCTAATTAGCAGGGCAGTGTGGTGGGTGTGGAGGCGAAGGAGGATGCAGGGGGACCTGAAGTGATGGAGGGCAGGCCAGGGCGGGCTTCCCCGGTGAGTCCTGAGGGGCCACTTGACTTCTGAGTTGAGATGAAGAGGTTGGAAATAGATGGAGCAGTGTGTGCAGAGGCCTGAAGGCAAGAATGATAATGACCTTTTTGCAGCTGGCTCAGTGTAGCTAGGGAGCATGGTGAGAGGAAGGAAGTGGTGAGAGAGAGGCCAGAGCAGCAAGCACTCCCCCATCAAGGAGAGAGGTATCATGGGGGCTGACACTACCTGGTGGCCAGAGGGATGGAGAGATGTGATTCGCTTTCAAGAGAGACTTACTTAGAAGCTATAGATGTGGCAGTTTGCTGTGTCCCATCTGCTTTGCCAGGGCCACTGGCCTTTATCTCTGATTATACTGCCTGTTCCAGCCTCTGCCCACATATCTGTGATCACAGACAAATATAAGACCCAGAGGACTCAGTCAGCCTTACCAGGGCCTTTGGTTTTCCTCTGAGTCATGAGTGATGCCAGAGGTCTCTTGGGCTTAGTCAGACTAGCATGCATCCAGAAATATTTGTGTGTGTGTGTGTGTGTGTGTGTGTGTTTTAAAATATATCAATAGAACTGAGGATCACATTAAAAAATATCAAAAGGAAACATTTTGCTTGGTCACCAGTCCAGAGGTCTGGATGGACCCAGGATGGATGAGAGCCTACTGAGTTTGGTGGTCAGGAATGTCTAGGGCAGAGAGCAGGAGGCTTGAAGGAATGTCACATGCGTGTGTATGCTGGAAAGCCGTGTCCTGGGGGAGGTGCATAGTGAGGGCCACCCCAGGAGGAAGGGAGAGAGACTCTAGCTGGAAGAATCAGAGAAACTGTTACGGAGGATGTGGCCACAAAGACGGATTCCTGCCTGTCTTCTCTTCTTCACAAGTACTAGAAAAAAATTAGCAGAAAATGGAGGAACAAAATAAAGCTATTGTGCCAAGCAGCTCCCTAAAAAGCTGCACACACTCCCTCCCATGCACACATTTGATGAAGGCATAGTGGTCAGACATAGGGTGATATTGTCACAGGCAACCACCCATCAAGGATTGGAAGGAAGGATCCCTTTCCCTCTTTTCTGCATCTCTCTTCTTACTTCACTTGCACATTCATTGCCAGCTTCCTGCCCTTCCTATCATTTAGCATAAAAACCTTGAAGTTGAGAGATCTCCCTGCTCACTTCTGATCACCATCCCTACAAGCTGGGATGGCGAGACTGGAGTCATTTCCCCAGTGATGGGCTGGGGAGGCGCACGAAGGTTACTGCTGGGGAAAGCCACCCACAGGAGGGCTCCCTCTACAGCAAGTTCCAAGGCTGACACATGGCGTTTCAGTGTTGGTTGATACTATTTTCTGATTTCACTTACACGAAAAGGAAATCCATTGTCTTCACAGTTTCTAAACTAGAACTTGTCTGACCGTTTCCACATACTCAAGGTTGTTTTTTTGTTTGTTTTTTGATAAATAGTTAGTTTCTCAAAGGAATTGTGCTAAATAACGTTCTGTAAATGCATGCAAAAAGTTGCTTGTCAAATGTCAGAGACAAACTCTCAAATCCTAGATGTAATCTCCTAAGGGCAGTAGTATTTGAAATCTTTATATGAAACAAGGAATGTAATTGGCACATGGCACATGTCTGTGTTCAAGGACTGGGTGCAAGTCTGTTTGAAACTTTGACATTCCTTCTGAAGGCTGTCTTTCTTGCATCCACTTTTGCTCAGGAAACTTTAGAGCGGGTTTTGTCTCAAAGTTTTCTAAAATATCGGAGGAGCCGGCTCCCAGGTGCCCGCAGACACCTTTACTTTGTATGTAGCATCCACGTGCTTTTCCCTTCTCTGCTGAGAGTGCATCGCCCCTTCGCCCCAGTCAGCAGAGGCCTCTCTCCTCCCTGCATCAGGGTCCCCTTTCCCGTCCCTTTGCTGACACAAGTCCCTCCCACCTGGCCCTTCAGCATGATTTTTATTTTTATGGCTCACTTGCTCTCCTATGACAGACTGGCTTTTGGAGAAGGGGGATTGAAACCCAGCCGCTGAGCAGTAAGCCAAGTCTGCCCCACAAAAGTGGCGGCAGGGCTGGCAACCTCCTCCCCACACACAGTGCCTATGACTCACGGACACTCAGAGGACACTGATTTAAGATAAAGGTCATTTGGGTTTTCAAAGCAGCCTGTTAATTGTTGTTTCTTTAAAAAATACCAAAGCTGTTTTAGATTTACAGCGATCAAAAGGGTTTTGTAATCACAGTAAGAGCACGAAGGACGTTTCATCTTTGAGACGCTTAAAAACACTAATTAATAAGAGTGTGGTACCTTTTAGAAAAAGGAAAAGACTCCTTGTCTCGACATGCCCCGTTGCTTCTCCCCCACCTTCCGGGTGCTTCCGGACACACCCTCGTGGCCTGCTTTCCCCCGGCGTATCTGGGCTTCTCATCTCCCCTTGAGCAGGAAGGACTTCATCTGCGAGTTCAGAATCGTCAGCATTTCTCTCCTGGCCTAGCATCTGTGTCACCTCGGCACGCATCTTCTCCAGTGGAGCCCATTGTGGGGTCACACACGAGGGGCAGCATGACATTCATGGACACCTGAGCCGCAGTGGTGTCACCGGGCCCTGCACGGCTTCTCTGAGCCAAGCGTTGGGTTTTGGTCACTGGGTGTCATATAAATAGGACATCGCACGTTGGGCGTGTGACTCGCATGATACTTAGCTCGCTGCACTCATTCAGTGTGTTGTAATTGCTAAATAAAACGGATGCTTGAATCCTTGGCCATCAAGGCCGGTTTCAGGGCAGCCTGAACGAGTCCGCTGTTAATAGAGACAGGACTGGCTGGTGAAAGTTGGCATCCAGAGAGGTTCTGCAACCATCCGTGTGCCTGCTAAGTGCAGTCCATTCATCAGTAGCTGCCATCGGGGATGAGGGCTGAGGACATGTGTTGGCAAGGAGACCACATCCAGGTGGCAGTGAGGAGGGAGGTGAAGACCGGAGGCTCAGAAACAAGGCAGTCGGTTTTGAATCCGAGTCCCACTGCCTATTAGCCTGTCACCAAGGGACCTACATTGGGCTCAGCATTTTCCTAGCTGGGAAGCGATGGTCCCTCCATTGGAGCTGGAGAATGAGATATGTCCAAGCTCAGTGCCCAGCACAAGAAACAGTCACTCTTCATGACAACGAGAGGTTATGAGGGCAAAGCTGGCCAGCAAAAATGGTTGCTTTTTTTGTTTGTTTTTTGCTAAAGGCAGTGACTTAGAAAGCAGAACAGATTGTCAGATTGTTGCTACATTTTATACATTTCTTGTTAGAGAAACAATGAACTTAGAAAACTGAAAACAGTATTGCTTCAAAGTACTTATCCTTGGGAAAGAGAGCAGAATATCGAGTGATGATCCCTGCATTGTGGGAGCGAGGGCAAAATATTTTTTTCATTTCTTGCACATTTTATTTTTTTTCAAATTTTCTTGAAAAAAATATTTTCAAATTTTTTTTCCAGAAGAAAAAAAAAGAAAACAGCAATACGCAAACTGCTTAAATTGTAGCCAGGAGAACAGTGACTGATACCAGCTACTGGGAGCCCCTTTTCCTGGAGTCCCCTCCACTGAGGCTGGACAGACACAAACCTTGATTTGCAGACTGTTGGAGACAAGGCCTGTCTGGCCACCTGGTCAGGAAACCACGTCCTTATATGAGAACTTTCCCTTTGACCTTGAGAAGAATTGGCCACCTTGCCAGGCTGAACTGTCTCTTTAAAGGAATAAAAATAGTAATAAACAACTGTACTGTTAAGACCTATTTTATTCTGTGAATGCACTCTCTTTGGATGAGCTCAGTGATGTAGGGGCTGCCATATCTCAGCAATGACATTAGCAGTTAAGAGTGCTGGCCCAGCGGGCATGTTCTCAAGCCCTATGTGCTAGGACGTACTGTGTGTTCGGCCATGCTTATACCCATTTGCTTCTCCACAGCCCTGTGAGATGGATGCTGTTACCTTCATCTTAGAGGCTAGCAGGTGCGCACTAGCCCCCGGGGAGCTCAGACAAGTGCTCACTAGCCCAGAGGAGCCCAGACAACTGCTCACTGGCCCAAAGAGTACATGACTGTAGATGAAAACCTGATGGGAACGGGACTCTCACTCTGGGCCCTGGTTTTTAACTGCTCTCCTAACTGGCCTGATTCACTGGTGGTGAATCATGATGTGCTACTCGAGGGTGCGAGATTATCCTTCTCTGACAGCTTCTCCATGCCTTCCCAAGGCTCACCTGGGCCTGGCTCAGTGCCTGATAAATATTCAGTGTCCAACAGTACTTTGGGTTGTGTGGGTGAACAAATGAGCAAGTGAAGGCATGAAGGGATGAAGGGATGAAGTGCCCAGTGACCATCAGACCCCACTCTCTTTTCATGGAGGAGAGAGGCCATGCCTTCTTTCCTTCTCTGAAGTGGCTATGAGGCCTCTGAGATGAGAGGAGGCCAGGACCTCAGGCGATGTGGCCAAGGTATTCACCAGCTGAGGACCGTGGCTGCCCTGGGGGAGAAACATCTGCCCAGACAATGGCTGGCTACCCCTCTTCTCCCCGCGGCCATACCCTTTCTGCAGATGGCATTAGCTTTAGGCAAAGCTTCTTCCTCTCCAGTTGTGGGCCTCCCACCCCATCTCCTTCCTTCCTGTTGGCAGCACGGAGCAGCACGTACTGTGTATCAATTATCAACACACACAATATTTGTTTCACAGGGGCTGCATGGATGTGTGTGGCTGGTTTCTTCTGGCCCTTCCCAAAAAACACAGAAAAACCAAAGGCATTTTGGGTTTTTTCAAACCAACATGAACATGGCCACCACTGTAGCCCATCCCATTATGATTGCAAAGTGGGTCTGCAGGTAACACAGGCACTCATATCCAGACAGTCAACACTGCAGGAAGGCCTAGCCGTTCGCATGCCCCCAGATGGTTCCAGCTTCCTCCTCAGATGGGTGCCTCTCTGGTCCCATCCTCCTAGGCCACAGGCTGGCTTGTGTGTTCACCACATCTGGCCTTTATTTAAAACTCCACCTCAAAGTATTTCATAGCACAGAATATCTTTCCTTATTAAATTCTCCCTCACATATTTTTTTCATAAAACAGGCACCAAAAACTAAAAACCTACCTGTGGCTCTCAAAGTATCTGTTTATAAACCTTTGGAAACCGTTTGCAATTCCTTAATCACATTTTCAAAGGAAGTTACAGATTACAGATACACTAACAAATGCCACATACGGTGCCTCGGCCCCAGTAACAAGATCCTCACGTAGGGAAGAGGGAGAGGGGCTGGTGGACCTGGGGTTTGTCCCAGGCCCAGACCCATAGGAGAGGGGAGAGCTTGCCTGGGAGATTTGAGAATTTGGTTCTTTTTCTGTCTCTCTCTGCCTGTGGCCACACACATATGTCCTCTCCAAGGGAAAATAGATATAGAGGATCAGCCTGTTTCAACATGTAATTTGTCTCAATTAGCATTAATGTAATCGAGGGATTCCCTATAGGAACACCAAATCACATGTTCCTAAATAATCATTAAAGTACCAAAATTTGTGAACAGTTCACTTAAAGCATTCTTTTAAAGTAGTTCATTTTAGAAGAAAAAAAGAAAGAAACACTCTATACAAGTTGGAGCCCTGTTGACTATCTATGCTTGAAATTCAAGCCAGCTTTTACAAATCTTTAAAAAGGTAAAAAGGGTCATGTGGAGAGAATGTATCGGTACATGAAACATCTGAAAGAATACGGATTTCAGGCACAGCTTGATTCAGGTGTGCATACCTGGTTTCAGGACTTGCTTCATATCTATTCTCTGCTTTCTCTGCCTCAACATGATTCCCAAGAAGTAGTCGCCTCCGTGGCCACGAGGAGCTCAAGTTCACATCCTCTCACCTTAGTGTTGCTGACGGATGGAGAGCCTCTTTCTCTGGGCAAATCCAGGAAAGCATCCCAGATAGAGTCTCAGTTGGGTTGGCCTCTGAACCAATCTCCGTGTCCTGGAGGGATCTGGGTCTTCCTCCCATGCTCAGGTCACTTGCCTACCTCTGAACCAAGAAGGTCTTACCTGCACCAGAACTACATTTATTGAGAGTAGGGTCAAAGGGTTCCCTATAGGAAAAAATGAAAGATTACCATGTAAGTGGGGGAGAGGGGGATGGATGGTGACAATCTATAGGACAGGTGTCTTCCTAAAGAAGGTCCAATCTCTGGCCATTTAATATGTTTCTTAATGGGGGACATGACAAGTTATGCTAGTGCTTACTCATCATTCCCAACCTGTTTCATATATGCATCAGACCACTGGCTGTTCCTTTTCTCACCCATATTAATCACTGGTTACATACTATATTCTAAAGGAGCTCACACATTACTAAAGACCCACATGGAAAGTGGTTCAGACCTGTTACACGTGCCGGGTTAAGGACACATTGGAGGGCCATTCCTACAATGGGGTTCTGGAGGAAAGACCCCAGCCCTGTCTGTTTCTCAGTGAAATTCAATTACAGAGATTTGCTGGACTATGGTGGCTCATTGATCTATATGCTGGGAAGTCTGACTTCCCCTGACTCTCTAATCTCTTCAAGTTTCATGAATGCCAGGAATATAATGTACTGCATTTCTTGAGTGGTTATTTAAAAAATGAGAAAAGCCATGTTAGGAATGGTCAGAAATCCAGGGTTCGCTGCAGTTCCACTTGTGCCAGGTGCCATCTAAAAGGACTTGGGTTCTTTAGCACAAGTACACATTTTTCTACCAGGAGTGTTTGAGTCCCAACTTGATGTTGAGTATACAACACTTGGTGTATAACATACACACCAGGCCCTGACCGGTTTGGTTCAGTGGATAGAGCGTCAGCCTGCAGACTGAAGTATCCCAGGTTCAATTCCAGTCAAGGGCATGTACCTTGGTTGCGGGCACATCTTCAGTAGGGTGTGCAGGAGCAGCTGATTGATGTTTCTGTCTCATCAGTGTTTCTGACTCTCTATCCCTCCCCCTTCCTCTCTGTGAAAAAAAAAATCAATAAATTATATATTTTTTAAAAGATACACACCAGGTGAAAACATATGTGTGTGATTGTCTGACATTATCCTCTTCCACAAATCTTTCGAACCTGTCTATGGTTTGCAGAACAGTGACCTGCAAAATTATTGCATGGGTCCCCTTCATTTCATGGAAATGAAATATTAGCCAGTTGCATACAGTGAACCTGTCTTCACCAAGAAGGCCAGGGCTCTCAGGAATCATGCTTGCTACATATTAAGGGTTTATTTTGTGCCTGAAAATGTGTTCCCCACTTCACATGTAGCATCTATTTAATCCTCTCAATCTCCCTTGGCTGTGGAGGTGCTCGTATGTTTCCCATTGGCAATTGAGAAAAAGGGAGCTAGGAGCAGCTGGACACCTTGCTCAGTCACATGCCTGATAAGGGGCAGGACCACTGTGCTCCCCTCTTCTAACGAAGACAGGTGGATACTTTTTCTGAGGCTGAGGGGGCATTTGGTGATCTGGACCGTGGGATTTTTTTTTTTAAGTTTCTTTAACAGTGGTTGAAATAACAGGAAGTTTAGCCATGACATTTTGGCCAGGGGCTGTGGTTGGTGGGGGTGTCCTCCCCCATACTGGCTATATGATCTAATCTATCTTGTTATTTGATGTGTTATTTAACGTGTTAGAGCCCATTTTCCTATATGCATGATGAGCAACTACTTGACCTTCCAGAGGCAGAAGGTGATAAACTGTCAGCAAGTCCTTGGGGAAGAATGTCCAATAAATGGAGGTTGAATAAATGATTAAAGGGGCATTTTGAAGCGACCAAAGGAAGTACTTCCACCAAAAAGATAGTTTAGACCTAGCATTAGGCTACCCAAGAAATTGTGAAAGTCCCCTTTAACAGTCAGAATCTGGGCTGCGTGAACTTCTGGAGTGCCTGGTGGCTCTGTGATGGCTCTTACTAAAATGGGACTTGGACCATTAGCACAGGTAACAATGGTCCAAGAATGTCTGAATCCCCCATCACACCTCCTGACTGAGACTCAGGCAACAGCCCCCTGACCTTGTCCTCTTCCTCCCACTCAGCTGGCCTGGCTCTCCTGAACACAGAGCTGGCCTGCATACACGGACTTTCCATAACAGGATCCAACCGAGAGTCTGCTATCATTTACAGCAGCTTCTGAGGGAACCACTGCCCCTCCTCTTCATCTGGAGCGGGTCTGATGTCATAGCACTCACTGTGAACGCTCTTAATCAGAAACCTGCGGGCAGGAAGGGAAGGCTGGGAGCAGGGCTCCTCAGGGCCCTGCCCCTTGGAGGCAAGATGGCCTTCCCGGATGTTGGGGATAGGCAATCTCCAGAGATGTCTTGGGGTTCCAGAAATGCAGTCAAAATGAAGAAGGCAAGAGGATAGGGGACCACCTGACCCTGCTTGGCCCCACAGGGGCTCTCAGTCTGGTCTCTCTCCCTTAGACATCACTGGGACCAGGTTGGATCTGTCTGGTTCCACCTGTGGACAGTGATTTTCTCCATCACTTCTTATGTGCCCTCAGCACCAGTCTCCATAGTAGCCATTGTTCAAAATGGTAACTTGTGGTTTCAGAATCTTAGAATCTTACCAATTAAATCCAAAGATGGCCAATTTAGAGAGAAAAGCAAACAAGAACAGACTACATACATATATTTTCCCCAGTCTAAAGTTAGCCATATCTTACTGTATAGGGCTCGCTTCTCCTCAGCCTGCAGTAGAGGGCAGACTTTCCCACATTATAAGCGCCCACCAGCCAACAATGAAGACCAGAGACAGGAGTGTCCAGACCAGGAACATCCGGTTGATAAAAGGGTGGGCTTGCAGGTGACTAATGCCAGTGATTTAGGGAGGAAATCCTGAAACCACATGCCCAGTTATGAGTGCACACACCCACTTTTCCAGAGAAATGCCCGAATGGCCTTTAGATCTGGCAGCAATTCCCAACACCCACATCCAACCCCGGGGGAGGCAGCGTGCTGAGCTCAGGACTGCCGGGGCCACTGGGTGGCAGGAAGAAGTTTCTGTGTGTCTGCACAATGTTACTAGAATGTTGAATCCACCTGTGGAGATCGGTGCTTTTGTAGCCTAACCAAGGGTGTGGAGTACATTGAGATAGGCGGTAGAGTGGAGAAGCATAAAACATATAAGGATGCCACTAGGTGTTTGGTACCATATGTAAGACGCCCTTTCCTGTGTTTTAAATGGGTGGTTTGTTGTGGAGGAAAGGCTCCCCCCGTTCCCAATCTCACATACAAGCCCTCTGAGGAGGGGAAACTCTCATTTGCATCTGGTGATTTAGAGCCATGAGGTTCACTAGGTCAATTCATATCAAGCAAAGAGTGGACTTATATATTCTCCCAGACAATGTCCATAGACGTCTGGCCTCAGCTTTCCTGCCTTTCAAACCTCTAGGCCTGATACCCAGCTGGGCCTCTCATTGATGTCCCTCCATTCATGGTCCCCATCCTCAGAACAGGACTCGAGAGGATAAAGGTTGCCCTGCTGGTCATCTCATGGAAGTGTTTTCTCTTTCTGTCTCTTCCCCTTGCTAGTACGAAGAAGGGAAAAAGCGAAGGAAACCTAACTACAGTAGTGTGGACCTCTCCGAGGTCGAGTGGGAAGACAGAGACGATGTGGTAAGTGATTTGTTTTCAAGCCTGGTGAGGAGGGAGCTCCATTGTACCCACTTCTGTACTTGGAGGCTGCCCCAGGAGCAAGCGAGAGGCCTACCAGGGGGACACCTGGCCACCAGAGGGACGCGGACACAATGGGCCCTTGTACTGAGTTTGGAGTTTATAACTCTCCTTCTGGTCAGACTGGTGCCGACAGGCCAGCCACCAGCCTACTTTGCACAATCTGCAAAACCACCCCCTGGTGGGCTCTGGCCCCTTCTGCAGCTGATGAATCCATACGCCTCTTCAGTGCACTTGGTGGGACCACATCCCTGTCAGGGAGCCTGGGTGGGGGACTCTGCCCTGGGCAAAGTCAGGGTCAGAGTTCACCTGTCAGGATTTCATGTTTCTGCTCTGTGGGCCACCCCCTTTCCTAGGCAGGAACAGCCTTTCCTCCTTCACAGGCCATTACCAAAGCCACATGCCCATTTCCCACACCGATTCAGACACTGGTACTGCATCCAGAACTTCCCTAGGCCCACAGCTTAGCCCCGTCAACCTTTGTGATACGTCCTCATTAAGTCAGACTTGTTAGACATGGCTGCCTTTGTGTGAATGCAGGCGGATGCTCCTTATTTAAATCGTAAGTACCCAGATGTTTCTGTCCACATACTTGCCCTTCACCTTCTTCCTATTGTCTCCTATTGCCTCTCTACCAAGGCCGTGTTCTTCTGCCCTCATCCTCCCCGATTTGTCGGTGTCCTCTTTTAAGTGTCACCATTGGGTCAGCATTGTTCCCATCCCTCACTCTGTCCTGCTCTCCAGAGGGGTGTTGGGGGAGCCATTGAAGTCCCCAGGCTGGGTTCTCATGCTTCTAGAAATGTGGCCGGCCTGGTAGTTCTCTCGCTGTAGCTTTCTTCTCTCATCCTCGCTCCCTGGACATCTCATCCAGCATAAATCACTGATTTTCTTTCTTGCTTACAAAATGCCAAAACCATTTCTGTTTCATAATGTAACCTATTTCTTCTACATTTGTACTAAGTCTTTGTAAACCCAGGTTCAGACAAAATGATTTTGCTGTTTGATAAGAAGTGACTTCCTCATTTGCACTCTTTGGCACACATGCAGGGGGTCAGTGGCCTGGTTGAGTTTTACATTTTCTCGTTCTTATACATTGTCATCAGGATTCATGTCAGGTTCTTTGGATTGTGCTGCACTTAATGTACATGTCGTTTCTTTTCAACCTGTGATCCCAAGAATCAGACTAGCCCAGCCCTGAGGAGTGCAGCCTGGGTTCAGATCTGCTGCTTGCTGGCTGCTGGCCCCGGATCAGCAATGATCCTGTCTGCACCTCAATTTTGTTTCTTGTTCTTTAGTTTTGTCCCATTAAATGAGTCTAATGATAACAGTAACTACTTCATAGAGCTGTTTTGAATATTAAATGTGTTGATATGTTGAACAATATAAATGAAAGTGCCCATGTGTGGGCATGGGGAGTGCTATGAGTGGCAGCCACTGTTATTGTCATCATCATCGGTCCTTAGGAGACCTTCTCATCAGCCATTGTCCTGTGGACTTACAGTTGCTAAACTGTCTCAGGAATCTCCAAAAGGTGCCTCCCATTGTTTCCTTTCTCTTCCACCTTCACTTTATCTGTTGTTTATTGTGCCTTCACTGGACCTTTACGTTTTCTCTCCCAGAAGGCATGAACTTGTCAACATGCTTCCCCATCCCTTCCTCATTCCCACTTTAATGAATGTGGAGGGTGGACTTAATAATGCTGGTTCTTCCTCCAGAGCCCCATGTCCAGGAAGCATCCCTCTGCTGGTCACTAGTCATTGCTCGGCTGACACTCACTTCTCCTGGGTCTGTGACTTGAGGACATTTATTACATGGCTCACCCTAGTCATCACCTGTGCCCCAGTTAGTTTTCAGTGAGGTGCTATCTCCTTTTACTAAGGATGGTTTGGAATATGCTCTTATTTCCTTGCCTCATCCTCCTTTCTCACGGGAGCTGCAGAGTGTCGGGTTCCCATCCCTGTGTGTGTCCTTCACCTTTATCCGACTCACAGCTGGGTCTGGGCGTTCACCCAAAGAGTTCCTGCATCCCCAATAAGTCCAATGCTCTTGCTCTACACAGATGGGTCTTTGGTTGTCTCTTTGGTTTGGGTCTCCTGTCTTGTCTTGTCACCTTGGGAGACAGTATATTTGAAATGTGAGTTTCTTCATTATCAACATGCTCAAGTGGAAAAGTCCAAGTCGCTATTTCTCTCCCAGGGAATTGCACTCCACTGATTGGAGAATTCTGGAATCAGCACCAAGCATCTTTGTGAAATCTACACAAAGTCCCATGTGCCCATGTGCCTACCATCAGTGTTTGCATGAAGTAGCAAAAGGTGGGCTTTAGGTTAAGACCTGGGAAAGACCAGGCAATCAGAAGCCATTTAGGAAGAAGCAGTGCAAGGCTGCCTGGCTGCAGAGAACTTCTTGGAAGAGGCACCCTCCTTCTCTGGGCAACTAGGCTTTCGTTGAATATAATGACCAGGTTTATAACACAGATCCTATGTACTTCCAAAAAGGGTGTGAGGTCACATATACTATTTATTAATTATTATTATTATTATACTTCTTTATTGTTCACATATATTATTAAAACATATGCAAAATAAGACTGGATAAAATTTTTAAAAATTTTAAGATCAGAAATCATTTACAGGAGAATGAGTGAGACTTCTGGCTCCAGGGTTAGCCAGGCATCATGTCAACAATACGATGAGTAGGACAGCTCTGGTGGGCACAGTGAGTCAGGAAGTGAGCCTGACACATGCAGAGCTCAGACTAAATCCCAGTGCTGATCACCTCTTCGAAGGAAGAGGCTCTTTAAATCCTCAGAGATGCTGAAAGGAATTGAGGGTGATTTTTGTCTTATTCTTATTATCTTTTAGTCGTTCCCAAACTTTCCACCTATAAACAGAAGAAAGCTGATATCAGTAGTAACTCCCACACACTGATTTCTCCCTATAGGCCGGTGCTGTTCTAAGTGCTGTGTGTGGACCAACTTGTTTATTCCCCATAACAACCCTGAGACGTTGATGTGATTGCTGTCCTCGTTTTACAGCTAAAGAAACTGAGGCAGAGTTGCTGTAATGGCCCAAGAGCACTGAGTGTGGATTCCATGCCAGGCATCTGGCCCCACGTTGGTATCTTGACCACATTGGTATGACTTAGAAGGAGCCCCTGAATCCAAGAGTCCATGGAGACACCCTGTATCAGTGCCTTATATGTGTCATCCTCCCCTAAGGGGTGCAGAAAGGACGGGGTGTGCCTGGCACATAGCTGCTGAACAAATGCTGCGGTGGTGGTGTGAGTATGGCCCCATCTGATTCTGCCTTGAGTCCAGCTGAAATCCCTTGTGTTGCAGTGTAAGCCCTACCCATCCCCCCCCCCCCGCCCCCCCGCAACTCACTTCTTACTTGGGATGACGCTGATGGAAAGATTCCTCTGAGTTCTTTCTTTCCAAAGCCCTAGCGATCTCTTCTCCTGCAACAGTGTTTCTGAGACCTTTGGCTGTTTAGTTTGTTCTTTACACCCATTCCTGTATCTCTTCAGCTCATGATTGAGCCTTGGGACCCCAAACCAGCACAGCATGCCTGAGAGCCCAGGCTGAAGCAGGGAGAGAGGGGATTTTGTTGTACACGTGCTCTATGTCCAAGTCGGTTTTCACCTTCCGGTTGAAGGCTAGCTGAGGAATAGCAGACCTGTTTATCCACTGACCTCCCTTCCCCTTGAAGCTGTTGGCTTGGCCAGGGTCACACTCATTGGGGCCAGAAGCGTATGCCACCTGTGCACTCACAAAGGTGAGGCTCCTATTCTGATGCAGTTGATGAACCTCTGATTAGGAGAATGAGTTCTCTTTCTAGAATTATATACAAAACCTAAGGTGATCAGGGACTGTGGGGAAAGCTTCCTTAATGAGCTCTGACACAAGAGGAGAGCTGCAGGCCCACAATGGAACTGGAAGTGTGGCCACCAGTCATCGTTAGTCAAGTGGGTGCTTTGAGTGCTCAGCAAAGTTGCCTCAGCTTCGGGGTGCAGGTGAAAGAGACAGACCCTCTGGGGTTCTAGAAGCACGTCTGATCTGGATAAGGCAGGGCCCGGGAAGGGGGTGGCTCCAGATTCTTGTTTTCAGCCTGCTGGCTCAGGCTGAAAACAAGTTCTCAACCTGAGGAATGAGGGGGTAGTCACCAAATTCATTCAGTTGTTCCTGAGCAATAGAGGTTTGTCCTATATCTTATGGACCACGCTGGGGTGAGAGCTGCTCTAATGCCCACTGCATGGGCTCACTAGCAAATGCTGGCTCTCTGATAGGGAAACATAAAGGTATGTCATTGACATTTTAATTTGCCTTTCTTTGACTGTATGTCAAGTTGAACATCTGCACATGTGACTGATTATATTATTATATTATTCCTCAGAGAGGAAGGGAAAGGAAGAGAGAGATAGAACATCAATGGTGAGAGAGAATCATTGCTAGGCTGCCTCCCACTGAGGATCGAGCCTGCAACCTGAGCATGTGCCCTGACCAGGAATGGAACCATGATCTCCTGGTTTAGAGGTCAATGCTTAACCATTGAGCCATGCTAGCAGGGCTGCACAGATGACTTTTTGACGGCTACATAACACTCTGACACGAGCACACCCCAACTCCTTTGGAGGCTTCCCTTGCCAGGCCATCTTCGTTGCTCCAGTTGCTCCTGCTGTAATCCAGGTGGTGGTGGGTCCAGGGAAATCAGACACTCGGGGCAGCACTGCTGACCACGCCCTTCCTCTGGGTGGGGGCTGATAGCATAGTCACTCCCCTCCTCTTTCGCCTCCTCTCTGGGTACCACCTTGGAACCCAGACCCTGGGGCTGGTGGTACCCCTGACTTACCATAGCACTAGGGTGAGCTGTCCCCTTCTCCAGCCTCACTCTCCTAGGATGGAAAAGTGACACTGCTGTGCTCCAGCCCCACAGGGCTGTACCATCACTGTTCAGCCTATTGAAAAAGCACCAACCTCCTCCGTCCTCTGGCAGTGAAGACGGAAAACCAGCTTCCCGCCAGCCCCAGGCCGCAGGGCTTCAGCCTGTGGGAGAGCCTGCTGGGACGTCAGACCTCAGACTACTGCGTGGTCAATGTGTAAAACATTTCCTTTGATTTAAAAAAAATGGCCAGAAATAGCAGTAAATTATTTTTCTATTAATACTACACAACTTTTCTATTAATGCTTTAAATTTGTCCAAATGCTTTCTCTCCTGATTTGAAAAGCAGAAGTAACAGTGTGGGTTCAGGGGCAGGAAACCTATGTGGCCGTGGGTGAGTGTCGTAACGCCGTGCCTCAGTTTCCCCACCTGGAAAGCAGGGATAATGATGATCCCTTAAGAGTTCATTCATATTACCCAAGCCTCCTAAGCCTGCTACACAGTTTAGACAGCACCTGGCGGGACCCCGGGTGTCTGGAAGTCCTCACTTATGAACACTTCCGGCGGGATGAAGGAAGTCAAGGAAACTGAGCCACAGCGAGGTCATGGGACAGTGGTGTGTGTCATGGTAAAGCCTGGCACATGAGCCGTGATGTTCTGCGTTACTTCTCTTTCCCGTGGCTGGCTCTTTTCAGTTGGTGCCAACCCGGAGGTGGCTATGAACAGCAGTTCTCAACCTGAGGAATGAGGGGCTAGTCACCAAATTCATTTGGTTGTTCCTAAGCAGCAAGGAAAGGCTATGGGGGATCTGTAAGACCAGGAGACACCAGACTGCATCAGAGAAGCTGTAGTTCTCACGTGTCTCACCATCAAGAAAGTCTGATAAACACTGGTTTACAGCATGGGCATCGGTGCCAAGCACACTAGAGTTTGAATCCTGATTCATGAGTGACCGAGAGGGGTCTGACGGTAAAGAAAGTGAGGGGGGTGGTAAGGAAGATGCTGCTGCTGCTGCTGATGTCGATGGAGGGCAGCCAACGTTGACTGAGTGCCAAAGGGGTACCAAGTACTCTCGTCAATATTAGCTCCTCTGATCCTCCCCGAACCTCTGTGAGATGGGTACTGGCATTAATTCCATTTTGCAGAAAGGAAACTGAGGCACAGAGGGGGATAATTGATGGGTCTAGGATCACAAAGCCGGTTCCAGGGTCCATCCCTTCGCTACAGTGCTATCCTGCCCCACAAGTCAGTGTTCAGTAAGTGTGACCTACTTTCATTCATATTGAAGAAAAGGGGAAGACCAGATTGATCGTCTAAGCATTTGCCTCCAGAATGCATCCATGACCCTAGCCCAGGATCCTCCCAGACCCTGCCGACTGCTCTGTGCTACAGGGAGGTGGGGTGGGGAGGCACAGAGGGTGGGGAGGCTTACCTAATCTCTGTCTTGCCTGGGGAATGTGAGAGGGGAAGGTCCTAAATGGCCTTAGGCAGGCACCAGAAAGAGGAAAAATGAAAACCATGTTAAAGATAAATGGAGCCGTTCTTAAAAGTTAGAAAGTAGACTTAATTAGGACCAGCTCTCCCCATCCAAAACCACAAAAGTTAAAATGGGAAAATATTTCCAGAAATGCCCATTATGTATTGTTCAAAAATATCTAGAGTAAAAAAAATATGTTTTATGCATGCCTCCAGATAAAAATTATGCTTTTATCCTGTCTCACAGAGGATGGGAATGCGAACCCAGTTCTAGACACCCCGAATCAAATTGAGGTTGCCTGCAAGCGCTGCAGTTTTCTATCACCTAGATCTTATTCAAACTCCTCAACGAAGAAAAGAGGGGCAAGGATGCAAAAAGCAAAACAGAAAGAAAACCCAGCACCAGGCTGGGAAAGAGCCTTTCCTGACAGGCTGTGGCACGTCAGCATCTGCTCCTGTTCCATTAAATGGCCTTCCCTGTCATCTCCCATTGGTGCCCATGACGGCACATCTTTCATCACTGTGTCTGCTGTCCTTCTCTGAACTCACGGAAGGGCCACGCGTAATTAGGAGAGGTCAGCCAGGGGTGGGGGAGGGAGCCAGGCTCCCTGCTCCGAGGGGACCTCCAGAAATCAGATAGAAGGTCACCCTGTTCCCTGCCTGTCAGTGTCAGCGAAGCCATTAATTGGCCCTGATTTCTCTGAGAGCATTTGGTGATGATTCATGCTATGAAAAGCTAATCCCTGGCTTCCAAGTTGTTGGCCTCGTGTGTGTATGTGTGTGTGCGTGTGTGGCGGGGGGGTGTTTGAAACTACTGTATAGGAAAACGCCTTTAACGCACATTTTGAAAATTTATTTCTCCATGAAAAACCATTGCCCTTTTTGGGAATGTAACTTATCTCCGGAGATATTCTTGCTCCTTGAGTGTGTTGGGGGTTTGTCCTTGGACTCCTCAACATTGCATAGGCTTTTCTGCCGGTGTTGCCTGAGGTTTACCCCAGCACCGCAAATTGAAGTTAAGAGTCATTTATTTATTTATTGCAGTTAGCCTCTCTCCCCTTGTCCAACAGCCATTGGGTGGTGATTGTGCAGAAACCCTGTTTCCAAGGTCTGAGTGCCACATGCAGACTCACCATGAAAGCAGCCACGATGCGGCAGGAAGCAGCCCAGATCCGTCTTACCTCTACATTGCACAGGCCTCCATGGTGCCACCGAGCTGGAGGGTGCAAGGTGTCCCTATGGTTTGGTAACCCAGGGGAGAGCTAACACTGTTTTCTTTTATCATTTTAGTTACGAAATGCCATGGTGAATCGAAAGACAGGGAAGTTTTCCATGGAGGTGAAGAAGACAGTGGACAAAGGGGTACATTTTTCTCAAACATTCTTGCCTCTTAATTTAAAACAAACCACTGTGAAAAATTAGCTTTTGAAATCTCTATCTGGAATAAATATCTTTCGCTGAGATCATTTTTCTCTTGTCTTTACTTATCTCAAACAAGATTCATGTAGTACTGTTAACCTGATCATAGTGTGTCCATTTATTTTTATTTATTTCTGAAAACGTCACCTAGCAGACTAACCATGTTTTCTTTTCTCTACGACCTTTTTTTTTTTTTTTTTTCAATCTAGAAACGGGTTTTGGTGATGACAAATGACTACTATTATACAGACATCAAGGGTACTCCTTTCAGGTAGAGCTGACCATAATACATGGACATTCCATCAGACCCATCAGTTGTGTTTGTACAAAACCTGCTGACACTCTCAGAGCTCATCATCTGAAGATAACCAGGCACCCTGCCCAAAGGCTGGAGCGAGTGAGGAAGGGCCTCTGCCCAGGCTGCTTTGGTTTTTGGTTTCCAGGAGGGGGAAGATGGTTGAGGCTCATGCAGGGCAACTCACTCAAGTGTCTTGGCTTTTGCATCTCATTATCCAGCAAATAAGCTTTGGGGTTTCCAACTACGTGGGGAGAGACAATTTCAGAGGGTTACCAGAGTCCTTAACCATCTAACTTGCTGCCTAGTGAGTTTCATTTCACCTTTTATTTCCATGACCCAAAATTTAAAAAAAAAAAAAAAAAAAGAATCCTTCAAACCTGGAGGGAGCATACCCATCACCACATGCTGTACTTCCATTTTAATTTCTCTGAATTGTCCTCTGTGCTTGTCCACCTTTGAATCCTGTTATTTCTCTTTGTAACAGTCCTGGAAAATGGCTTTGCCTCCTGCCTGCTTACAGATGCGTACGTGGCATTCTGACGTCTCCCACTGCTGTTCCCGCAGCGTTGGGACACCTTTTGTCAAAAGTGATTTCAGTGGGGCTGCTTCCTGTTCCCGAACATTTGCCTCACAGAGTTAAGGAGAGAAAGAATTTACTGGCTTTAGATTAATCTGAAAACTAAGTGATGGATTGCTGTCACATATGGCCAGGGATCATGAGTAGGTTCCATTGGAACCAGAACAACCCAGGGAACACTAGACTGCTAAGGGTATTTGCCAAATGAAGAGACAGTGTTTTCAAAGCATGGTCTCTTACTTTAGACAAATGCAGAAAGTAGCTTACATCAGGCCCGTGAGGGTGTGATAATGCTGTTAGGCTAGGGAGAGAGTGGAGCAAAGAAGCCCACAGAACAGTCATGTGACTACACTCAAGTGGTGGTAGAAGTTTTCCTTTTTGCCCTTGGGAAGGGGTTAATTTGCCCTAGTCCCAAACTCTAAGGTCTGGAGAGGCCTGCCTCTGGCTGAATGCAGGGCAGCGGTGCAGGGGTGCGTAAGGTGGTAGTGAAGAGCAAGGCAAGTGACCCTTTTGAGGGAGTCTAAGAAAAGGGCTTTCGAGGGGGCTGCACAGCTTGCCACACCTCTTTGTAAACACTCAAGAGCCGCCAATTGCTGCGGGCACTTCCAATCAAAAAATGTACTTTGAAGCAGCTGATTGAACCTAAGAAAAACCAACACCAACTATAATCAGTGGGGTTTTGAAAATAAACTGTTGGAAAAATTGTTTACAGAACATGAAATGGCAATGTGAAAATGGAAAATAAGAAGTTAGCCCACAAGTCTATTCCAGTCGATGCCATGGGTCTCAAGGTCTGCTTTGTTTCTCTGCACAGTCTAGGTGTGGCGCTCTCCAGGGGCCATGGGAAGTATTTCTTCCGAGGGAATGTAACCATTGAAGAAGGTAAGATGCTGCCGTGCTCAGTCTTATCCTTACTGTGGGAAGGAAGCCCAGGCACCTACCGTGGGTTCACTGAAGAACTTGGGCATCTGTCCAACACTCCGGCCAATCCCTGGACATTTGACTCAACTAATTGCCACTTGATGTCACCTGCTTTCCTACACTGATTCTGAATGGTGGGAACCCCAACCAGTGGGGCCTTCCTTATGATTTCATTTATTTATATTCTACTTTAATCCACAGAGTGGTGGAGGCCACTCATAGGAATCATCCTCTAACTATATGCTTCTCACCCATAAAAATAAGTCCCCAAAAATATATAAATTAATGTAAAAACGCAAGCCAAGGAAAAAAATGAAAGCAAAAATATGCAAGCTTTGGTCTCCTACACATTTGAGCCACAAATTTCACTTGTGTTTCATGGGAGCCCAGGTCCAAAAGGTCTAAAGGGAACTGTGCTCTTTTCAATGATTTCCATAGGTCAGAAGGTGTAAGTGGCCCCTTAAGATTCCCAGACCCTCTGGTCTTCAGAAAGCACTGTAAACTCATAATAACGCATAGCAGTTGTTATAGTTCTTTAAGACTATAAGAGTTGTCACACCCTTACTGTCCTTTTCATCTCCCCACAACCTGGTAGCTCAGAGAAGTTACCTTTCTCTTTCAGCAGCTCACAGGGAGGGGTGGCCTCTGAAGGGCTTCACTCCCAAAGTGGCGGCCTTGAGTGCGTCCCTTGCCCAACCTGGGTGTTTAGCTTTGCGTCTCCTCAAAGAAGCAGTTGGGCCAGATCAGTGCTCTGTCTGGGTGTCCCCAGGGGGTATGGCCAAGGGCAGAAGGTCTGTTTCAAGTCAGGTTTTAATTAAAGCTGGTTACAAATGAATGAGAAGAACTTCCAGCAGCTGGACCACCTTGTGGCTCAGCTGTAGCTGAGAATGAAGCATAAGATCAGTTGTCCCTGAGATGCCAGTTATAGACAGTCTTCTGGTTTACCGCTGATTCTCCGTGCTGTGTTTCACAGCTGCTGGTTTTTGTCTCCCAAGCAATCGTGCCATCTCAAGGAATAGGAAGGAGAGGGAAGGGAGGTCATAGTGGCCTGGTCAGAACTCAGAGCGTGTCCACTGAAGAGCCATTCAATTATGTGGCCTCTTCCCAGAGACATGCAAGAAAAAACAGGCAACTTTGTGATGTGGACAAAATACTCAATAGGATGTATTCTCCAAAATTATTATTTTTAATTCTAGAATTTTCTGGCTCCATGAGCCATGTGTGGATATCACTGCCTATGAAGCCAGAAAATATGTCTAAGCCATCTGAAGTCAAACTGAGGAAATAGCCCGTAGTCAGAAAAATGGAAGATTATGAATATATTATTGGCCTCTCATGTGTCCATTCCCTTAGTCAGTCCTCAATACATGGTCTGCAAGTTGTTTTGCATGGTCTTTTGGATCATTTTTTTAGTCACTATCGTCTCCCTATTTGTCCCACAGCTATTAGGCTGAGAGTCAGGTAGAGATAATTTCAGAGCTAACTGTAATCACCATGCAAGAAATTAGTTTGAATCCTCAGCAAGGGGGAGAGTGTCTGTTTATCCACAAAAATAAGGTCAGATCTTCCTCTCTCTCTGTTGGTCCTCTATGAATAAGAGGGCTTGCAGTCCTGCCACC
This sequence comes from Corynorhinus townsendii, assembly GCA_026230045.1. Taxonomy (NCBI): domain Eukaryota; kingdom Metazoa; phylum Chordata; class Mammalia; order Chiroptera; family Vespertilionidae; genus Corynorhinus; species Corynorhinus townsendii. Next base: position 43,478,305 of record JAPDVU010000006.1, read on the forward strand.
TGTGCTGAGTCATAGAGCCTGAGAAAGCTGCTTTCCCTCGGGCTAACTAGGAGAGGCTCTTGTCATTACTACGAGCCAAGGCATGATTGGTGTGCTGTTCCGTTCTCAGAGAAGGAAGGAGAACCCTGGGATGGACAACCTCACTTCTGTAGGATCCTCCATAAGGAATGCTGCCCCAGAGAATGTGGCACTTTTAATGTGCTTTTCAAATGCCAAATATTAAAAAGATGGTGAACACATAGACTTTGCTCCAAATGTAAGGAGTCGCTACTGAGGTTGAAGTCATGGACTATATATATACTACCTGCTGAAATCACTCCTCTTCTGAATCTCCTTGACACTTTCTCTGCATCTTTAATATCTATTGTAAATAATGATTGTTCAGTAAATTAGAGACTATGTCATTATTGTCAGCATTAGCAATCATCAGTAGGTGTAATTTTGTCAGGAGGACCAAAATAAGAGGTGGAAGAATTAGAAAATGGTTCAATTTATTTGGTGCCCTAGGAACTCCGAGAGGAAGCAGTAAAAAAAAAATCTTACTTTCAGGGTCTCATGTATAGGTCCTATGAAATATAGCCAGAGAGGGCTTTGTGGATCAAAGCCGGTGATTTAAAAAAAAAAGTACTAGAAAAAATAGATAGAATTGGCATCATTAACCCCATATTCCAGGAAGGCAAGATCCCACATGAGATCCTTCACACTCATAATTCCTTCTGCCAGGAGCACTATCTCTAGGTATCTACATGGCTTTCCCTCACCTCCTTCAGGATTTTGCTTGAAAGTCATTTTCTCAGTGAAGACTTCTCTGACAGTCCATAGCTAAAACGGAAACTTTCTCAACCCTTACTAGCTCTTGTCTCTCCCTACCCTTGTTACATTCTCTCTTTTTCTTCATAGACCTCACCACTAACTGATACTCTATGTATTTTAATTTTATTTACTTATCTCTTTCCTGCCACTGGAAGGTAAATATCAGGAGAGAAGTGATTTTTGTTTTGTTCACTGCTATATTCTTAGGGCCTGGAATAGCACTTCACTCAGTGAACATAAGAAATGAAGGGAAGAATTGTCCTAGGGACCAATTACTATCCCATATAATCCTCTCCTGAAGTCTGTCTCTTAGACATGTTCATCTGTGTCTTCGGGCTGATAAAACTCAGAGTTGAAGTGACATTCCCAAGATCATTCAACCAGTAGGTGCTGGAGCCAGGATTTGGTCACTTGGATAATATATATGGTGATATTCTATCAAATGTATCACCTACTTCCTGTAAAATCAAGCAGGAGTGTGTGTTGATTGGTCTAGTATTTTTCTGTATTTTACACATTTGTATTTGAGGAGAAAATTGGAATCCTGGGTGCAGTGAGACAGTGCTGGTCATCTGGGAAACTCTGACATCCTAAAACAGGCTATCGGCACCATTGGAGTCCTTGAGGTCATCACTCAGAAGTATGTCTGCTGATAACCCACTGAAATGAAGTCTCATGAACGCACAAGGAAAGAGACTGATTTCACAGAGTTGGGGTGTTCTGGACTATTCTGTGAAAACTCCCAAATTCTCTGTTAGCCCCTGTTCTCTTAGCTACCTTTCCAGATCGATGACTCATTTTTACTTAGGATTCTGTAACAACTAGCCATGTTTGTTGGTCAGTTGAGTACTGGCAATTTCATATCATTCAACTTGTAATTTCACCCTCACAACCACCCATCAGTTAGAGACTGTTATCATTATTCCTGCTTTGCACATGAAGAGACAACATTTAGAGAAGTAAGGTAACCTGCTAATGTCGCACAGGAGTTAGGTGGCCTAACTCAGTCCCCAGCTCAGACTGCATGGGGATCCAAAGGCAGTGTTTCCACCATCACGCTAAGCTCCTCTCCCACGACTCACTGGTGCATCATTTCTCTGCAAGGAGTTGAGGCTTTCCTGGGATACACAGCCATGCAAGGTGGTGACTGAGTGAGGAAGAAGTTCTGCCTGGAAAATAACTTGTTTCCTTTGATGAGAGTCCCTTTTCCGAGGCAGATATCTTTGGGGTTGATGTCTACCCTTAATCACCCCAGGGTCCCACCCAAGGACATTTGAAGCACATGAGAGGATGAGGAGGGTCAGTGCCCCACATAGATGGCATTTACTCATTAACGTCTTCTCCTTGACCTCCAGGCCTGCACGACTTAGAACACCCCGATGTGTCCTTGGCAGATGAATGGTAAGAATTAAAATCCTTCATCAGTACTGGTACTTGGTGCCTGCTTTGTTCTCAAGTTTTCGATACTCTCGTGTTCAGTTCTCCTGTTTCAAAGGCAGAGGACGGTGATGCTGTGACTATTTACATGCTCTTGTCTGGGCCATGTTATGTTCGTAGGTCCTACTGCAACACGGACCTGCACCCAGAGCACCGCCATCTGTCTCAGTTAGAAGCGATTAAGCTCTACCTCAAAGGCAAAGAACCTCTGCTCCAATGTGAGTGTGCTCCCAAATGCGGTGTGTGCATGTGGTGGTGGTGGGGAGTGAACGCAAAACTGTCAGTTGCTTCAGTTTTCCGGGGGAACTTTGCTTTGGCAGAGACTATCAGTCACATTAAATCCAGCCAAATGTCTGCTTCCTGTAGGAACAAGAGAAAGAATGTGGGTTATGGAAAGTCATGTAGAATTCCCAATCCCAGATTAACCCTTTCACCGGATTTATCCCCATACCAAACCATTTAGTCAAATAACCATTTAGTCAAATACCTGAATAGGAGGAAAATGTTACAACTGGGAAGGGACTGTATATATCTGCTCACCCAGATCTTTTATTTTATAAATGGTAAAGCAGGGCTGGAAATAGGACTTGTCTTATTCAAGGTCATAATCTAGGTCTCCTGATTCTCTCCAGGGTGGGATTGCCACACTGACATGTCGCTTCTTGTGGGGTATGCGCTGCTCCTCTCCTCCCACCAAGTGCCCTCAAAGGGAGCTCAGTGAGTCAGAAATGGCAGACAATGCGTGCAGAGGCAGGGCAGGGAGAGCAGCAGCAGGCCTGGTGCTCACCAAGTGCAAGATCAGATTTTTTTTAAATTTCTTTATTGATTAAGTTATTACCCTATTATCCCCCCATCTCCCCCACTCATGCCCTCACGCCCCTGTTGTCTGTATCCATTGGTTAGGCCTATATGCATGCATACAAGTCCTTTGGTTGATCTCTCCCCCTTACCCCCACCTTCCCCTACCTTCCCTCTGAGATTTGACCATCTAATCGATGTTTCATGGACTGTTAGTTGCAGTGGCTACAGACTGGGCAGAGGGAGACTCATCCAAGTTGAGCATGGCCCCTGCCCTGACCCTTAAAAGATATCACTTATTCAGTGATGTGAAATGTTCCTTACATGTGTTGTCTTATAGAATAAGCACAGCAGGCCTGGGAGGTGTAAGGAGATTATCCAGAACCTAAACCACATCTTCATGGAATGGATTAATTTTTCTGGATATGCTTTGATAGAGAAAGGGTCAGATGGACATCCTAGGAGCCCAATTTTTTTTTTTTACTTTGACTTTTTGCAGGACATACTTTTAAAAGTATAGAAATTAGATTTTAAAACCATTTACATTTACCATCAAGTCTTAATATTTTGCCATACTTGCTTCCTGAACATTTTTAATGAATAAAACATAACAGATAATGTTGAAACCTGAGTACCCTTGTCCTGTCCTATTTCTCTCGCAGAGAGAATTGCCATCCTGTATTTGTTCATCATTCCCATACATTTTGTGCCATAACTATATACAGGGTGAGGCAGGAGTAGGTTTACAGTTGTTTGGATGGAAAATAATGCAATAACTAATAAATAATAATACAAAAATAAATTGTTTCAAGTACTCCGAACTGGAAACCCACCTTTGCCCACCTTGTATATAGGTATCCATTAAAAATATGTAACATTATTTTCTATATTAAAATATAAGATGTCTGCAAAAATGTGTACACACTTTAACATCTGATAGCTCAATTTTGAAAATGAAATATATTTTAATAAACACTGGCTTTATAATTATTCAAAGTTTTTATATATATATTTTGGGATGCCCTATATATTTTTTCATGTTTCTTTTCTATAAAATTGATGTAGATGGTATACTATAAATATTATATATTGTGTAATATTATATGCATTATTCTACAACTTGAGTTGTCACTCATTGCAATTTTGAGATGCATTTGGTGTTGCTTATTTAGCTCTGATTCATTTGTTTGAATTACTATATAATATTCCACTGCATGACAATTTTTCAGTTTATCTGTTTTGTTGTTTTTTTTCTATCCTTCTTTGGTGATGCGTTATTTATTTATTTATTTATTTTACTTTAAAAAAATTTTTAAATCTTTATTGTTGAAAGTAGTATATATGTCCCCTTCCCCTCTCCCCATTGACCCCTTCTAGCCAGACCATGCCCCAAGCTCCACCTTGTTCTTCCCCCAGCCTACATGAGACTCACCTGCTGTATGTGATAATGAGTTGTCCCTGTTGTGAGGTGATTGGAGGGCTCTAGGATGCCTCTGCTGGACTTGGGATATCCCCCTGATTCCTTAGCCTCTTCCCCAGAACTCTGCCAAGAGTCCCTTTTCATAGGGACTTATCTCCCCCTCTAAAATGAAGGTGGGGGGAAAGGTTTTTTAATGAAAGGAATCACAAAATAGAGTCCTAGGAGTTAGAAGGTTATCATATCTCTCTCCCTTCTTGCAACTGACTGAAATCAGGGCCATGAAGACCCACAAGCTTTGACAGGGGACAGAAATGGGATGAAAAGAATAAACTCTCCAAGGACTGCTGGCTTCTGGTCTCCACACCCATGGTTGGCCTGGGGTCTATGGCATGAACTACTAGATGGGGGGAGAGAGAGAGAGCAGAACACAGAAGTGTGAGGTTCCCAAGACTCTCCATTTACTATTGTCTCACCCAAACACTTAGGGGGCTCCTGGATTGCTGGCAAGTCAGGTGTCAGACTGTTTCATATTTTCAGCTGATGGGAGGTTAGTATATAAAGCAACACACTGTGTAAGAAAGTGGTCTGCAGATACTGCAAAATGAGCTGCTGGGTGCTTCTCGCATCCCAATTTGGGGCCTGGCCAGAGCCATCTTCTCAGGCCTGCCCCTCCCGACAGGTGATAAAGAACTGATCCAGGAGGTCCTTTTCGATGCTGTGGTGAGCGCTCCCATTGAAGCCTATTGGACCAGCCTTGCCCTCAACAAATCTGAGTAAGTGGTTGCACGTGTCCCCCTTTCATGGCCATTTCCCCACAAACAGTCCGAAATATGGTTATAGTTTAAGAACTAAACTGTTTGAGGAGCTTGGTGTTAAAGTTCTTTAATTTTCCCCAAAGCTCCAAACCACAAGAGCTAGAGCAGATTAGCGGCTGGGGCTTGGATGGCAAGCTACTGGGTTTGACATGTAATTTGTTTGAGTTTTAACATTACATGAAATTCAGTATGCAGAGGTAGGGTGACACTTCCGAGGGGGTGGGGGGCAGAGGAGCATTGTGCTTCCTGCCCTGCTGTGGCTGCCTCTGCTTCGCAGGCTGGGAAGTTGGGATTCAGGCAGGTTTGCTGGTGAGCAGGATAGGAAGTAGGAGCTCTGCTTCATTAGGGTGTCAGATGTAACCCTGTGGCTCTACTCCTGAAGTGGAGGATGTCAGGGGACAGGAGCCAGCAAGGGGAATTGTTATCAAAGACTATGGTGAGCGCTGCCTCAGCAGCTGCTTGTTGTTATTATTATTATTATTATTATTATTATTGCTACTATTTTAAGTTGGTGTTTAAAGATTAAAAATAATAAGAAAATAATTTCTTTTTCTGATATCTTCACATCAGACATTTTTCAGTTCTCCTTTTCTGCTCTTTCTTTTTTTTCCTTCCTTTCTTTTGTCTTTCCTTCTATACATTCTCTTCTATTGTGTCCATTATTCATTCTGCTCTCATTTCATTCATTCATTCATTCATCAAATATTGATGACTATGTTTGTTATATGTCAGGGATGAGGCCAGTTGCTGGTGAATGGAGGTTACTCCATTAAACACAGTCCTTGCCATCATGACACCTATAGTATATAGTGTGCTATATTATTAAGAATTGTGATAACTGTTGAAGAAAAAATAAAGACATGTAGATTGTAATAAGACCTAGAGTAGAGATGGAAGATAGGAAAGGCTTTTCTGAGCAGGTACTAGCTCAAAGGTTGGGGAGCATTTGAAGGAATTAGAACAGTATGTGCACAGGCCCTGAGGTAAGAAAGCACTTGATGCATTTGAGGGATTTAAAGAAGGCCAATAGAAGGTCAATTGGAACATACCTGGAGATGGGGCTGCAGAGGATTCAGGTGGTTCAGGACCTTGGGAGTCAAGTTAAAGGTTTTGGATTTTATCCTCAGAGTGCTGGAAAATTATTGAAGCGTTTTAATAAGGGCATGATTAGATTTGTATTTTTTAAAATAATTGGTCTTTATTAGAGGGTGGAGAGTTTTTTTAATATATTTTATTGATTTTTTACAGAGAGGAAGGGAGAGGGATAGAGAGTTAGAAACATCTATGAGAGAGAAACATCGATCAGCTGCCTTCTGCACATCCCCTACTGGGTATGTGCCCGCAACCAAGGTACGTGCCCTTGACTGGAATTGAACCTGGGACCCTTGAGTCTGCAGGCTGACGCTCTATCCACTGAGCCAAACCAGTTAGAGCTAGATTTATATTTTTAAAGATTTCTTTACTGCTGTGTGGAGAATAGATGGTAATGGAGTAAGAATAATAGAGGCTCCACAGTATTCCCAGGGATTTGCCACTCAGACAAGGCAATGGCAGAGGGCACAGGGAGAAGAGGTGTCCAGGTGGCATGCTTCATAAGAAAGATCCTTAGCACTTCAGGGGAGGGCAGCTGAACTGTCAAGGATCATTCTCAGGTTTATGACATAAGTAACTCAGTGCCACTTCCTAGGACAGGAAACAATGCAGAGCAGGTTTGGGACTGGATTGGCCGGAGTTCATTTCTAGACATTTTAAGATTGCACTGACTAAAAGTCTCCTGAGTGGAGATGTGAGGTAGCAAATATTTTACATGAGCCTGAAGGCACAAAGAAAGATGGCCATTCTCATTAGATTTGGGGCATTTTTGGAATGATTACCTACATGGGTTGTTCCCGGAAACGTTGGGAGACAGTCAAAGCCCCTCCTGGGATTGCATTCTCTAGTGGATGTGGAAATGTTTCTTTAGGCTTTCTTTAAACTCAAAATCCTGTGCAGAGACTGCTGATTCACTCTTAACACATGCTAAAGATTTCCAAAATGGTAGTTTGCTTTGCAGTCCACATCTGTAACTGATTGGGCAGCCTGGCTCTCCAATTCTGTATTGGCTACAAGCAGAAACAAATGCATTGTGTTGGTTTTTATTCACCCCTTAAATACTTAAAAGTAGTATTGATCACTTTGGCTACCAACAAAGATCATATACTGCAGATAACATGGATAAGGCTTCCAATTCAATTGTTACTAGCATCTAGGGCAGGGAAATAAAATCAATAATCAGTTTTCTCCTTTTAGTTTTATTGAAAATAAATGTATGCCTTGGCTGAGAAAACCATTTGATTTTTTTAAAAAGGAGTATGCATTGCAAATACCCTAAAGAACTTGTTCAAACATAAAAATAAACTTGAAAGTTGAAAAATAAATGTTCAGTGACTTTTCAAATGACTTCTCTTGCTAAGACCATTTTTCGGGTTCCTATGAATGGCATCTGCAGGGCTGTTTGAAGAAGCCATTTCTTTACTCATCTCTCTGGTGCTGGAGGTGAGGATAAAGCCCCCTGCTCCGGTGGAAGTTACAAGTTGGTGCCCCCAGATGTTGAATTCAAGTCCTAGACATTTCCAGGCTGTGGGATGCTGCAGATTTGGTTCAGTGCCTCACTTGCTTATTTTTGCTAATGACAGATCCCACTAATGGTCTCAGGACCAAAAACAGACTTTGTAGCATTGATGTAGAAAGCTTGCTTTTAGGACTTGCTTCCTCTCCTTAGAGTTGCTCCCATTCTGAGCCTGCTGTCTCTGAACTTGCACCCAAGAACTTGAGGTAAAGGTGTGCTGATTTAGCTTTGGGGATGCCTTTTCTCAGGATGCTTTTGTTTTCATGGAGTTCCTAGATTTCTTGCAAGAATTAGGATGAAAACTTTTATAAGCGATTAGAGTTTGCATCCTGTGCTGGTATGTGCATTTCTGTAATTTCTTTTCCAATTTCAGGTTGCGAAAGTGCTAGTTCATAAAAGATTCCATGAGTCTTAAAATGCAAAGGCGATTATCTATTTACCATCCAGAAGGATCCCTGACCCCTGCTGCTCTGTTTCAGGAATTCGGACAAGGGCGTGGAGGTCGCCTTCCTTGGTACTCGCACTGGCCTCTCGAGGATCAACCTGTTTGTTGGGGCTGAGCAGCTCACCAATCAGTAAGTGTGAGGGAGGTGAGGGGGTCCTCTGTGGGGCCCAGAGAGAAACTGAGGCAGGAAGTTCAAAGGGAAGCTTATTTAATTTCTTTTTTTAAAAATATATTTTATTGATTTTTCACAGAGAGGAAGGGAGAGAGACAGAGAGTTAGAAACATCAATGAGAGAGAAACATCGATCAGCTGCCTCCTGCACTCCCCCACTGGGGATGTGCCGGTAACCCAGGTACATGCCCTTGACCGGAATTGAACCTGGGACCTTTCAGTCCGCAGGCTGATGCTCTATCCACTGAGCCAAACTGGTTTCGGCTTATTTAATTTCTTGATCCCACCACTGGTTGAAGTGAAATTCAGGCCACCCCAAGCCTATTGATACTTGCCTCTCTGTTCCACCCGGGGGCCCCAGCGTGTGTGTGGGGGGCAGCCAGAGGGAGGACTGCTCGTCCCGGACAAGAGGCTTTGGGGAGTTCAGCTATTCCTCACGCAGCTCTGCAGAGGAATTCCTGTCCGTCCCTGTCTGTCCGGGAATCAGTGCCCATTTGTTTGTGTTCATTTTGAGAGACCTCTGTGTGTCTGCACTGAGCCCCATGCCAGGAGTAGGCAGGCTGGTGTCACTCAGTTGGACCATGTTTCCTTGCGCTTCCAAAGAGTGTAGGGCTTGCCAAACCCAGGACCCAGATTCCCTAACATCGCTGCTCAGTCCTGTGTCTCCAGAGAGCCATGGGCCCTTAACTCTTCAAACTGGTGTTTGTCCAGAGCTGGGATGGTATTCCTGAGCCCATTGATAAGTTTGCTCCATTTCTTTTCTCTGAAGCAAGAGACCTTATTAGGCCAGGGACAAACGGAGCCTGTGATTCACAAAGTTTGCAAAGTACATGTGTGGGAGTTCAGAGGTTCCCAGAGAACCTCACACCGCTGATGACCTTATGAAACTAAGTCTGCTGTGTGGCAGGTCCATCAATTTGTAGACTTTTTGTGGACCTGCTTCTCATTCCTGTTCAAGGACTCATCCCCAGCATCTCAAGTTTGTCACTTAGGAAGTTGACTATAGTTGTGACTTGATTTTTTCCAAACCTTCTTTCGCCCTTTACCCTTGAACAGTATTTTTGCAGAGGGCAAGTTCCTAGGAAGAAATAGGAGTGTCCAGATGTATACCCTTTAGGACCCAGAGAGGCAAAGGGGGACATAGGGTAAACTGTCTAACACTCAAAGAGGAAGGCTGATGTTTGTTTTGAGATGAAAACAAACAAACAAGAAAATAACAACCACCAAATGTGGCACCTTGCCAGTCTGTTACCTCTGCTATCACGACAGTTGAAAGACGACCACGTGAGCTCAGGACTGCTGGAATGAGCAGCTGGCTGTCTCACTCATTCCCTTCACTCTGTGTATCTGAAAAATGGGGGTAATGATCTCCCTGAGTTATTGTGAGTTCCAAAAAATTATAGATTTAAGCTGCTTTGGGAAGCTAGAAATACCTACAATTATGAGTTCTGTTCTCAGTGACCAGTGCTGTTCTTATCCGACAAAGGCTGTTGGGATGCACCCATGTCTGGCTTCTCCTTGCTGAGTGGTCATGCTCTTCTTACTCCTTTCCATTTCAAGGGACTTCCTGAAAGCTGGAGACAAGGAGAACATCTTTAATGCAGACCATTTCCCTCTCTGGTACCGAAGAGCTGCCGAGCAGATTCCGGGGAGCTTCGTTTACTCCATTCCCTTCAGCACAGGTGGGTGTCCTCGTGGGAGGCCTGGGCGTTGCCTGCAGCATATGGGGGATCGGCCTGCATGCTGAGCAGAGCCAAGGTCAGCCTTGGGAGCCAACGCTGTCAGACCAGTGCTGATCAGTGACCTACCTGTTCTATATGTGCAACAGCCCCAAATAAAATAAAATTAAAATTAAGCTTTTTTTTTTTTTTTTGCTTAACCAGGTTTCAAAAGCAGGGTTGTTATTTTGTACCATGTGGAATTTGAATGCAAACTTCTCAGTAGATTTTGTTTAATGCAGTCATGGCTCTACTTCGAGAAGTTCAGGCAGGCATAGCATCCTTTGTCAAAACCTTCAGCAAATCACATCACTCTGGAGGCCCATGTTCTTCAGGAGAAGGGCCCTGATTTAAGTGGATGTGCAGGAGTAAGGATGCAGACTTAGCACAGCCTCAACCCTCCTGACAGAGGCTGCAGTGGCCATTGCGGGGCATGTAGCCAATGATTTTTCCAGTCCTAAGATTTAATGATGCAATAAAAAAAAAGATAAGGTCACCAAAAAAGGACTGCACACTGTCTTATTTCAACCAGCTTAGAAGCAAGCCAATCTAGAAATCTCTCCAATTGTCCTTGGCGTGTTCTTGTCTCATGCGTGCAGTAGTGTGAGTGTGAGGCTCTGTGCATCGTAGAAACGTCAGAGATGAATATGAGCCAGCTCCATGAACTTGGATGTTTCTGGACATTCAGTCAGTGCTTATGTTTTATATCAGGGCCTCTGTATGAACCTCATACAAGTGTGCCTAAGTCAGCCCCAGTGGAGGCTCTGTAATGCTTAGTGTCAAAGCCCCTCATTTCCACGAATGAAAACACCTCAGTAAAAGTTCTCTTGAATCCTGCATAAGACATGTTGACAGGAGTTGTCTAATAATTAGTTGAATGGACTCAGTAAAAGGAGGGTCCCTCATTAATGAAGATATTTAAGAAAAGGTGACATTTTATTGTAGAAACTCCCTTGCTGGGTGGGACACGCAACAAAACTATCCATTAGGTTCCAATTGAACTGAGATTCTTGGAGTCTGGGCTCCTTTGCTGACAGACCTGTGTTAGCCACACCCATGCACATGTGTGTTCTCAAACATAAGCTACCAGATGACTAGAGCTCTCTCTTTTTGTTATCAGCATCACACTTTATTGCTGAAAATATCAACTAAGACCGTGGATGCTCTTATTCTGCTGTACACCTACCAATAATGTCTCCTTTTATCATACAGTCTCATAAAACTTTCTTTTTTATGGTCCTATCAAGAAAAAAATCACAGAATTTAGTTTCCTAGATAATCTGGACTGGAATCTCAAAGTTATTCTTTGTGACAAAGTAGTTTTTGCCCAAAGCTGGACAGAGAGGAGCTGTGGGAGATGTGAGCATCCCCCGAAAGTGTGTGTGTGTGTGTGTGTGTGTGTGTAAGAGAGATAGAGAGATAGAGATAGAGATAGAGAGAGAGATAGAAGGAGAGAGTGAGAGAGATTGAGAGAGAGAGAGAGAGAGAAAGCCTCTCATTTCAGTTTGCTCAGTTGTTATTCCTACAAAGAATTCTGATTAATGAAGGCTGTTGCTTAGTTGGCTTTTGGCAAGTGGGGTTTTCACTGAACTTCAATGAATTCATAAATGCAAAAGGATTTACCTTTTTCCTGGTGAAGTTCTGGATGACATAATATCTGCGGAGATGTCGCAGCCCCTTTAGATCCGGGAAAATGTTAAGCATGACCAGTGTTGCAGTGGAGCTCCTCTCATGTTCTGACTGTGTGTTGAAGACCTGCGGACACTGGGGAGGAAGCTGGTTCTCATTACAGCCGAGACTGGGGCCAGGAGAAATTCTCCATTGATTTGGTCACATGGGGTGTTCAAATTCAGGTCTGCCTTCTCCCTGTTTCCCAAGTCAGTTGATTCCATTTAGCTGACATTCATTGAACACCTTTTATAAGGCAGGAACTGGTGAGGAATGTGGGTTCAGCATCTTTTACTCCATGGGCTTGAACCATTGTGAGTGATTGAAAATCTCTTCATACCGATGCCTTACTGTTACCACAGTCAGAAGACTTTGGGGTCAGGATTGTATTCCAGCTCTATCCCTGTGTAGAATGGTTTTGCTCAGAAAAAGACTTAAATTTAGAATCTTATAAGTCAGTCAAGTTGCAACCAATAAATCAGACCTAAAGTCCTCAACTCGAAAAATAATTTTAAAACTTCATCTCATGCAGCTCTCCATGGCTATATTCAGAAACACAGTATAAATATGATTACCGATACAAGTAAACACTGCAATTAGTAACCACAAATTAGAGAAAGTGTGGCCCCTCCACAGTGGTCAGTCATTCCAGTGCAGGTGGTCAGGACTCACTTGGCGTTGATGCCTCCTATGGGGCAGACTGGCTGCCCAGCAACTGTGCAGGGAGCAGGCCAGCTCTGGGCTCTGGGACACTAGCCCCAGCACCATCTGTAGAATCGGTGACTGTGAGCCAGTACGATGACTCTCTTAACATGTGCACTATAACCCCCTCCATTTCTGGTTTTTCTTCTTGCAGGAACAGTCAACAAAAGTAATGTGGTGACAGCGAGTACCTCCATCCAGCTCCTGGATGAGCGGAAATCCCCCGTGGTGGCAGGTAAGCAGTGGATTTTAATGAATGAATATAAAGCAAGTGAAGCATCCACTTATCTGGCCACTCAACTACTTCTGTGTGACAGAAAGTTGGTTTTCAAAGGAAAAACAATTTTAAATCACTCCCCTTTCAGCCTGGTGTCATCTCCTCCAACCCAGGGTTCTGACAGCTAGTTATATTTGATGTGAACACAGGACTTGTAATTATAAACCCCAAGACATTGTTGGCTGTGCGGAGGCTTTCCCAGCAGTAGGTCGCATGTACATTTAAAGTAAGCGCACTTCCACATCCTTAGGATCACAGTGGGCGTACGAGGAGATTGTGGGTTTGTTTTCGGCAAATACAAGCCAAAATGTGCCCTTCTCCAGAAAGCCTGAGATTTCATCACCCTAATCCCCTGGAGGAATTAGAGTTAAATGTATCTGCAGGTGCCAGATTTGAAAAAGCCAAAACATTTTTTGATTGAGAGTCTTAAATTGTAAGAAAGAAAGAAAGGAAGGAAGGAAGGAAGGAAGGAAGGAAGGAAGGAAGGAAGGAAGGAAGGAAGGAAGGAAGGAAGGAAGGAAGGAAGGAAGGAAGGAAGGAAGAAAAGAACCCTGTCTCTGGCTTTTCCCATATCTCTAGCTCTCAGGAGTGTCAGTAGGTATCTGTGGCTGGCTGGGGGCTTTCCACAAACCCTCCTTGGAGGACAGCTGCTGAGAAAAATGGCACATCATCTATTTTTGATAATCATTGTTGAATCCATCGGTTGATGGGTGGGTGAGACCTTCCAAGCATCATCCTGACACTGTCTAGATATACCAAAGGGAGTCAATAGTTTGTATGGAGGGTGACTTTGAACATCAACTTCTGTGTCTTCCCAAAGGGTTGTGGGAAGGACTGCAAATAGAGCAGGCATGTTTGAAGTGGTGTTCTTTGGCTGGGAAACACTGTTTTCTCCCTGCACTGTATTTCTGACTTAGCCTATACATCATTATTATATTAGCAGGCATTGAAAGATTTGGGGACAGTTTCCCTGGATGTTTATGGGTTGTTGGGCATAGCAAGGAAGACAGTCTTATGTATCTGACCTGTAGCTCATCTCAAACAAGGCAGACCTGTTACTAATCAGCCAGGAGATAAGGACTCTGAGGATTCATGGCTGCTGTCTTGAAAATTTGTCACTTAGTGTCTTGTGTTCCTTGAGGAAAGTAGGAGACAGGATCATTATTTTAACTCAGCAAGATTTATTTGTGCTTAAAGGAGATCAGACTTGCCAACCTCCAGGCCGACCCAGCCAGCTAGGGTGTGTTTATCTCCCGCAGCCGGTGCCACATACAACACCTGTCGGTGACATGGTCTGACCTAGGTTGTCAGTCTATCTGTCTAAAATTTCTTTTAAAAATCGTTTCCTTGGGTTTCTCACTCAGTCATCACGAAGAATGCTCTGTGTTGACCCTAAGGTGACTGTACCCATCCAAGCCACTTCTGTCCAAGTTCATAAACTATGCCCAAAAGTTTCTAAATATCTTGCATTTCCTAAATGTCTGTTTGGCTGAGTAAGGATGAAACATGGACTCAGCCTGGGCATTGCACCTCCAGTCTGGAGAAGTACGTGACTTCTCCAGAGGGTTTGCTGATCTGCTGTTGAAATACACACCTGGCCAAAGGCAGGGTTGGCCCACCTTGAGTGGGTGGAAAAGACATCCACCTGCTTATTGCTATGCAGTAAGTGTCAACTGAGCAAAAGATAAGTGTCCCCATTTTCAAAAGATAATTCCAGAACAAGATAAAGACACAAGGTTATCTTAGGAACTGTGTTTAGTTCTTAACTTTTAAAAGTGGTGATTATTAATCTTCCTTCATATAGTGTGTTTGGTAAACATAAGATAAAACAGATTTGCTCGGTTTGATCTTGAAGGCTGCCATGGATGCAGCACCATGAAGGCACTGACCTCAGGAGGACCTTTCTGTCTCCACAGGCATAGTGGCTCCTCTAGCATTCCCCCAAGTTTCACGGACTCTGACTCACCCATCATGTCACTGTGTGATTAGGTTCCGTAACTTTCTTCTCATGTTTTCCTCAAATTAAGTAGACATTGTTTACCACTCTAAAAATAAAAAGGGCCATTTTAATTGGGGAAGAAGCCTTGTTTTGGCAGGTGAGCGTGGCATCTGTGAGCAGGCTTGTCCCCCACCAGCAGATGGGATATAGCCAACTGGCAGTAATCTGGGGTTTCCATGAAACCCTTGCGTTAAATTGAAATTTATCTGAAAAGAAAGGTGAATAATTTTGCAAATAATTATCAAGGACTCCTTTGAAAGGCCTGCATGGCTCCCATGCCCTATTGGGCATTCTCGTGCGAGCTGGCTACATGTGTCTATTTGGAGTAGAAAGAGATTCTTGTTTTGTTTTGTTTTATTCTCTTTTTTCTTGTTTTCATTTTTAAACAAAAACATTTAGATACTCATCTGTCAATGACATCTTTGAAGAAAAGGCAGTCAAGCCGGGCAGGATTCCATTTCTATGTCAGCCCCGGTGCATAAATGGGCTCCATCCATCTTCTTGGCCTATGACATTGCTTACAGTCCTTCTCTTGAGGAATCTGCCAGCTCCCCAGCTGCCACTAGTATGCTGAATTCTCTTAATTACTTTCCCACTGCAAAAGGAGATGTGGTCGGACTTTCGCTTTGACCTACCAAGTCTCTCTGGCCCGGGAACCTTTGGTGTGTGTCAGGCCCCTAACCCATTTTCCTACTGTTCCTGAATGATTATAAGCTGGATAGAACTTATAATTCCTATAAGGTCCACATGGATTTGTCATTCTCTCTATAACTTAATAAATGTGTGGTCTTGGGTCTCTGAAGTTCAATCTAAAATAAGATCAAGATCATTAACTTGCTCACCTTACTCTGGATTGACTTGGGGATAAAATGAGAAACTGAACAAGAAAATACGTGACTATGAAGATGTATACAAATGTAAGGATTTGGGGTAACCCATTTTTATCTATACGTCCACAGCATATCTATTGATTCATTGATTTATTCAATAAATATTTTTGGGATTCTTGTTTTTACCAGGCATTCTAGATCTAAATAAATAATAACCAGGCCCCGTAAATGACATACCCTTCTTTGCCTCAGGGACTAAAATACATTATCTTTTTAAGCCATGTCTACACAGGGCAAATGAATTGAAAAGCTAACCAATGATCTAGAAGGTCGTAGAGGTCAAAGACTTTGTTCTTTTCATCATGTGGCCCTTGCTGCATAACCCAGTGGTATCTGAAGCATAGCAGACCAATCCTTGGTAGGAAGTCTATAAATTGAATTGAGCCTGTAGCAACTGTTCTGCTCTTACTTAGTTATTATAACTTGAGTTCCATAAATTACCTAGATAATGGCGTTAATTCTCCACTTCACTCTCAATGGAGAGACTGGGCCCTATGACTAACAGTCTAGGCTCTGCTCAGATGGAAATGACCTGGAGAAAAAAGGAAATGTGGTGAGGGGGGCAGGGGGAACCTGAGCCAGATTGGAGGTCTGACTGTGCAGGGAACTGCCTCCCCTCCCTGAAGTGCTTGTTTGACCTCGCTATTCTCCTTCTAGACCTTCCTTCTGACAATTGCAACATACCCAATCTTAGTCTTTGTTATCAGATTGCTGGATTTTTAAAATAATAGATAATAAATGTCTAATTATTTGCAGTTGCTTTACAATGTAAATTTTAACATATCAAAACCTCAAATCTCTTCTAGAAATGTTCCAGTTTGATTTCTTAAACAAATAGTAAACTCTCCAAAGGTAAGGACTGACCCCATCAACTTGTAACTCACAGTGCTAAGTACAAGGGCTCCTGTGTGGTGGATTTGTCAGAAACATTGGCTGAAAAAATGACTCTGGAAGAGAGGACTCATTTTTACCTGCTGTATGCAGGCACATAAGCTTGTGACATTTACTCTCCAGCCAATGGAGCAGAGCCCAGGACTATTAATCACTGGGGCCCAGTCTTTCCATTAAGAATGGAGAATTAATACCATTATCTGGGTAATTTATGGAACTCAAGTCATAATAACTAAGAAAGGCACTCAGCATTCAAACACCAATCCTCATCATGGTGATATGATACAGACCAACCTGGGTATTTTAAGGAATAAAAAACACACAGAACTGTTTATTATTAATGGCAATTGTGTTAACCCAGTAGTTACCTCTGCATTAGCAGATATCTTTTCTGAGGTACAAGCATAAAATATGATGTTTAAAACAGCTTATCTCATTAGCATCAGAAAGATATCATAGTATTAAAGGCATTCATTTTTTACTAAAAATTTTAAAAACAGATTTATTGAGATGTAATTTGCATGGCATCTCTTTACCTGTTTTAAGTATAAAATTCAATGGATTGAGGGTGATGTTTCTGACCTTCCAGTCTGTTCCTTTGCAAGGAATACAGACAACATTAGGTATAATTCATTCATTGGGGGAAATTTGAAAGTGAGTTATGTGGTCTCATTTGCATAATTCTAGGCTGTGTGATAAAGAGAAATGCTTGGTGATAGGACAAAAGATTCCATTTTAACCAGCTAAATAGGAAAGATATTGATTAACATCACTGACAATTAGCTATTGTCAGCTATGCCTTATTTAAATTGACTGTACATTATTTAGAACTGGATGAATAATATTGGCAAAATGGTATAGGCCAGTGGTCAGCAAACTGCGGCTCGCAAGCCACATGTGGCTCTTTGGCTCCTTGAGTGTGGCTCTTCCGCAAAATACCACGGCCTGGATGAGTCTATTTTGAAGAAGTGGCATTAGAAGAACTTTAACTTTAAAAAATTTGGCTTTCAAAAGAAATCTCAATCGTTGTACTGTTGATATTTGGCTCCATTGACTAATGAGTGCCGACCACCGGTATAGGCAAACATTCAACTTGACACCATTTCTTTGGTGGGGTTTTACATATTTGGAATATAAAAGTTAATTAGTATGTTAGGATCATGTATCCAGTCTGCATGGATAAACCTCTACTAGTATTTTGTTAGATCTGTGCAAAGGGAGTCTTTTGTCTTGGCAGAAATTAATACTTACCGATGAAACCAGTAGTTCTTAACCAGGAGCAATTTTGCCCTGCGGGAGACATTTGACAACATCTAGACACATTTTTTATTGTTCCCACTGGTTAGGAAGGATGCTACTGTCATCTAGTGGGTAGAGGTCATGAGTGCTGCTGAGCATCCTACAAGGCATAGGACAGCCACCCACAACACAGAAGTATCTCATCCAAAGTGTCAGGAGGTGCAAGATTGAGAAATGCTGTATAGATGGACAGGCAAACTCCAATTCTTGCCTTCATATTCAGTGGTTTCCTTTATAGGCTCATTTACAGAAAGATCTTGTTTCATTTCTTCATTTTGTAATTTAATCATTCATTAAATACACATCTAGCACCTACTGTGAACCTAGTGTTGGGGATACACCTATGAACAAGCACCCCAGGGAACACTGTGGACTGTGGGGGGACTGTTGGTTATACATTGAGAGGCCACTATTGCCATCCCATTTCCAGAGGCTGGGGTGACAGATGTCCCAAGAACTATGCCACCCAGATGCTGCAACACTGAGCGAGACCCAGGGCTGCCAATGGAGAGCTTCCATTTGTGTGGGATATGGATAAATACTGCATGAATGGAGGAAAGGAGAGAAAGGGAATTCCCAATAATGGTAAAACCTCTATATAAAACAGATCAAGGTAAAGAGATGAAGTGCAGTCGGCAGTGGCAAAGGCAGGATGCAAGCTCACATTTATGCATACCCATGTCTGGGTGTGTGGCAGAGACAATGTCCCTCCAGATTATGAGTAGGGGCTCAGGGAAGGTATCTGTAAGGAGGTGACATGAACAGAGTCCTGAAATGATGAGATGCAGCCTTTATGCAAAGATCTGTGGGAAGAGCATTCCAGGCAAAGGGAACAGTTTTCTCCAAGAATCTTGAACAAGATCCTTCATACATGTCATGTCTGTGTTCCATGTGGGTACTCTGAGACACAAATGAGTCTTTCAGGTTTGGGGGCTACTTACTAGAATCTAAAAGCAGGACTGATGGGCAGATAGCAGGTGACCTGGGTAGGTGGGGAACACAAGGCAAATTTTTGCTCGAAATGTCAACTATGAGATGGGGTTTTTATGTATTTGGCATTTGTTTCATTAAGCTAACAAAATGGGTGCAATGCAGGGGCAGAAGGAGGTCTAAGCCGGTAGGACTGACAAAAGCAATCTTCATAGACCTGGATGAGTGATGCAGCTCCCAATTATGCTGTATTACAAGTCTGTAGCTAGAATTTGAGTTTGAGTTGACCATGTAGATCTGCTGCTCTGCACACCACTGTAGCCAGTGACAGGAGCACGGTGAGGATTACTGCTCCAGGAATAGAAATAGTCCAGAGTGCTGAGAAATTGGATCCTCCATGCAACCTCTCCAGGGCACTCACTCCCAAGAGTCACCATCCTTTTATAATCGTGAGTCAAAGCCCCAACAAGCCCTTCCCTGAAAAAATCAGCAGCAGAATTTTAGGGTAACAGCTCCTCATACCTGCCTTGTGTGTTCTGTATGGGCAAGTTAAGACCCCTCTTATTGAGGTCATGGTGAGATTTGAACATTAAAACCACTGGGAACCAAGGATTTAGAAGTGACCACAGGGCCATTGCTCCCTCTTGTTCTGGGCCTGAGTTCAAGTTTGAAAAATGAGGTTGATTGTGCTTTGTTTGGATTTCTAACAGCCTGGTATTAAAGATAGATATTTGTTTCATGATTAACCAATAATGGGATATTTCTTACACTCAGATTTGGTCTGGATTTAGGGAGCCCCTGCGGTTCCTGTTGGGAGATATAAATGATCATTATATAAATAAAATTTTTATACATATGAAGTACTTGGTAAATGCTCCTAGTTGAGTGCTCAATAATGGTTAGTTGATTTTGTAAATAACATTTTACTGAAAGAAAGTCATGCCTGCATTTTCTATAGACACCTTCCTGCTGAAATGGCAGAGCTGGGTCATTGGATAGAGACTGTGTGGACTCTAAAGCCTAAACTATTTAGTACCTGGCCCTTCACAGCAAAGAGTTTGCCAATCCTGCTTTAGATGAAAATACATAAGAGTCCATAAAAACATAAAACGCCGACATGTTCACTTCTTTCACCATCTTTTTCTCTTACAAAGTGAAGTAGATGTTTTAATCAGAGGCCGTATAAATAGATGTTGAAGACAGAGCTTCATGTATCAGATGCTGTCCATCAGTGGTGCCTACTGTTTTTGTATATGTGGTTACACAGAAATCCCAATCTAAGATCCTGAGCTTTCTAAAAATACATGTTCTCATTGTCAGTCAAGACAGTGATTTACTTAATCTTTGCTCCAGTTTATAAACCTTTGAACAGTGTAATCAGCATAATGCTTGGTAGAACATTGAAAATGCCCTCACATGCTTTAGTGGAAAACAGCTTCTGGGATTTTCTTTTTTTTTTTTCTAACATGGCTCATGAGAGGTTTGGGGGCTGATTTAGCAGCCTCTATCCAGGCAAATCTCCTAGTGACCTTGTTGGGATTTTGATCTCAGTTACGATTGGCGTATATGTGATTCATGTTAAGTGAAAGGCCATAAAGGATAAGTGAGCTGGCATGCATTTCCCTCCTGGGAAGGAGGGACAGCATGAGCAGAGTCTGCACCGGAGCATAAACACGTCGACAGTCTGTGCGTAGATTCCCTTGCTCACAGAAATGCTCCAGCCAGTCTGTGCTGGGAGAGGGACAGCTGATCAAAGGCTTTCTATTCCCATGGCCTCCCAAGGTTTGCATTCACCGAGAACCCCTGTGTTCTCCTCTGGGTGAAATGATCTGCATGAGGTCAGGATTAGTGTCTGCATGTCATTCCTACTTCAAGGTCAAAGTAAAAGTGACCAG
Organism: Corynorhinus townsendii; assembly: GCA_026230045.1. Lineage (NCBI taxonomy): Eukaryota > Metazoa > Chordata > Mammalia > Chiroptera > Vespertilionidae > Corynorhinus > Corynorhinus townsendii. The sequence continues at coordinate 43,499,081 of JAPDVU010000006.1, forward strand.
GCTCAGGCAGATAGGAGTGTACAGTTGTCTTTGAAAATGAAAAGAAATTTCAGAATGAAAATGTAGTGCATTGTCATTTTATATGCTTTTACTTTATTAGCCTTCTTCCTCCATCTTCCAGATGTTTTGCAGATATATCCAGCTTTTTAAGCCAGAATTATTTTTTTATCATGTTAGTTTATTTGTATTATGTATTTGTCACTCTTTTATGCTAAATGCCTTTTTCCCTTCCTGTCTCCCATTCTCTCTGGAACCCACTCCAATCAGGTTTCATCCACAGTGAAACATTTCTCATCAAGGGTAACAATAGCTTCCACATAACCGAATCCAAAATTGAACTTCATATGTTTGTTTTTCTTAGCCTGTCAGCAGCTCTTGGCCATGTTGGCCATGTTCTCTTTGAGGTATTGCCTACCTGGCTGCTTACCTCTCCTACGTCTCCTTTGCTGGTTCCTCATCTTCCTAATCATTAATGCTTGAGGGCCCATTCGTGGCATTTAAATGACAAGCCAGAGCTCTCTCACTTGACTCTTTTTTTACTACTCAACAGCTTCACTCCTCAGACAGGCTATCAAATGCAATAGAGTCCAAGCTGAAGTCCCAGTTCCACTTATACCCTTACCTCTGCTCTTCCTCTGCAGTCTTGCTGATCTAGGTAATTCTAGTTATCTAGTCATTCATAAGTTCACAGACCTTGGAGTCACTTTTTAACATTTATTTGGGTAACATTGAATATGCTCAAAAGTAGACAGAAACATAAAAAGAAACTCCACGTGTCTTTACCCAGTTCCAGGAGCTATCAACCTTATGGTCATTGTGCCCTTCAAACCCCAGTATACTTCCACACCCCCCATATTATTTTAAATCAAATCTTGGTCATTAAATCATTCGTCCATAAACATCCCAGTATACATATTTAAAGGATAAGAACTTCTTTGTGTTTTAATATAGCAATACCATTACCACACCTAAAATAATAATTTCTAATTATCTATTACTTAGTCAGTGTTTAAATTTATAATTGTCCCAAAAATCTCATTTTCAATGTTTTACTCTTTGTTTACATCAGTATCTTAAAGTCATTCTTGACTCCTCCCTTTTGCTCCTACCCACAACCAATCTGTAAATCCCATTGTTCCTTTCTTCAAGTTTTGTGCAGGATCTGACCATTTCTTGGTACCTCTCATACTACCCTGCTGGGCTAGTTCATCCTTAACTCTCCCCTGAATTGTTTCAGTGGCCTTCCAAATTGTTCCCCTTCCTTATCCCACCTCTGCCCGCCTCAGTCTATTCTTCATTACTTATCTTTTAATACAATTGCTGTGGCTATTGTATTACAAGGTAAGTAATATGTCACTCCTCTGTTCAAAATTCTATTGACTTCCCAATTTACCCAGAGTTAAAAGCCAAAATTCTCACAATGGTCCATGTATTAGTTCAGTGGTTGGCAAACTCATTAGTCAACAGAGTGGCAAACCGCGGCTCGTGAGCGGCATGTGGCTCGCTGCAGTTTGCCGACCACTGTATTAGTTAATTGTTGCTGTCAAACAAATTATTTCAACACTTTAGAACCTTACAACTACAAACACTTGCTGTCTTTCAGTTATTGTGAGTGAGGAATCTAGGTGAAGCATGAGGTCAGGGAAGCTGTATCCTGCAGCTCAGGGTCTCTCACAAAGGTTGCAATAGAAGTGTTGCTGGGGGCTGTGGTCTCATCTGAAGGCTTAACAAGCAGAGAAAACGCTTCCACATTCACTTATGAGATCATCAGCAGGATTCAGTTCCTCCTGGGTTGTTAGACTGAGGGTCTTAGTTCCTTGCTGTTGTTGGCCAGAGGCCTCCCTTACTGCTCTGCCACATGGATGTCTCCACAGGGAAGTTCACAGTGTGTTAGTTGACTTCCAATGGAGCAAACAAGAGTGTGAGCAAGATGGAAGCCAGAATATTTTGTAATATAATCTTGGACGTAATATCCTATCATGTTTGCCATATTCCATTTTAAGATATCATAGCTTAACTTCATTAAGAAAAAAAAAAGAAAGAAACAGAGACACATAGATGCTAAGTCTCTTGACCCCAAAATATCTATTAGCAACTTAAAGAATAAGAATTAGAACCATAAACTTTTGTTTTCCAATTTTTCTGCTATCCATTTTTTACATCAATAGAACTTAGAAAATCTTTAAATGTGAATATCAAGATTGAGGAATCACAGATAATTAAAAGATTATAATATACTGGATCAATTATAGATTCACTTTCAATAAAGATCTTTTACTTATTGATGAAATGGACCATGAACAAAATTTTATTAGTAGAGGCATTTCTCCCTCAAGTTCACTAAATGGTGTATTAATCAGGATGGAAAATATTAGTATACAGTAACAAAGATCCCTAAAATCTGGAACTTAATACAATGAAAACTTGCTTTCAAAAAGCACACTTACAGGTATATATGACTCTCGTAGGTAGTTACCCTATACCTACAGATGTTAACTCTATATTCTAGGCTCCTTATTCTATCAATTAAATACTTCTACCCTGAAATGACACAAATCACTTCATTTATATTTCTTTGGCAAAAGAAAAAAAGAAGAGGTGATTAAACCAGGACATGGATACCAGGAAATGGGAATCATTGAATATCATCTCTAACCTCAGCTCCTTCCACTTCTGCCCTTGTCCATTCAGCCACAGCCATAGCTTTTCAAACACACTAAGCTTGCTTCTATCTCAGGGCCTTTGCACCTGCTATGTCTTCTCCCTGGGACAATTTTCCTCCAGATATCTTCATCACTGGCTTCATCATTTTCCCCAGCTATCTGCTCTAATATTTTTCTCCATAAATAAAGTGGAAACATTTCCTTTCACATATCTCCAGAACTCGCTACCCCTCACACCTGTTTTTTCACCAACTGATATATTTTTAATTTCTTAAAGTTCTTCCTCTGCAAGATGCTAAGTTCCATGGGGAATATACTTTATATTTCTTGTTCTCTTCTTCATCATTAGTACTAGAAAATGGCCTAGCATGCAACAGGTGCTCTGAAATTTGTTAAAGTATTGACTTTGCATTGTTTGGTAGCCAAATAGCAAAGCCATTGAGACTTCACTCTGACTTCAACTGTTTTTTTGTGATCCTCACTGGCATGTTAATGGCATGACTTCCACCTTTTTAAGTTCTTCTCATTCTCTTCCTCCTCTACCATTTCCTCTTAATTTCTATAATTCATTTCTTGATTAATTAAAGTATATCTTGATTTATTTTTCTTCAAAAGCAATGTGTAGATATTGTGCTTCCTGAGCCCTTGCATATCTGAGAATTGCAATCTCAGTTTGGTGCCTGTTTCGTTTTTATTAGTTTAGTTCCTAGACTTTAGAGTTTTTATTTTGTTCTTTACATTTGAAAATTTTATCGGAATCTATTTGGTTCATTTATTTCTTTTTCTTTGATTTAGTCTTATGAGCACCACACACTAACCTAGGCTAACTTTTAATATTTTTTCATCAGTCTTTCTTATGTGAAGCTTTCATTGATCTCTGTAACTTGAGTTTTTCTTTAGCTCATGAAAATACCTTCACAGATTGTTTTCCTTCTGTTACACATGTTCTAATCTGTTTATTGATAAAACCAGTTATTCATATATTGGTTCTTTATGATTGCCCCTTTGTTTCTATCATCTATTGTTTTCATCTCTTTCTTTTTTTCTGTATTCTGGGAGTGGATATTCCACAGTATGTATTCTGAATCACTGATTCAATATGTTGCAGGGTTTCTTTTGTACCTCTGATGATGACTGTGGTATATGTTATTCATTTATCACTTATTTATTTTTATATTTGTATTTGTGCATTATTTACTGTCATTAGTTATCATTATTTTATTATTTATTATTATTTTATGGTTGTCTGAAATTATTTACTCCTTCATTCCCTGTAGGGGTTGCATATACTTGCCCCATTGCCCCATCCCTTGCAGTACCTTCTTACTGGAGCTATATGCTCTGTGCCTCATCACCTCTGAACTTAGCCATATGACATGATTTTGTCAATGGGATGTGAGTAAGTATAACGTACACCAAATCCAACCAGACACTTTAAAATTTGCATTGGAATATATTTTAAAATAGATCTTTCATGTTTCTTCTGCATGTTAAGGGCAATGTTGCCTTTCTTTCTTTATTTTTTTCTTAAGTATCTTTTAGTATACTTAATACCTTAAGTATCCTATTTTAACCAATAAAATAGGATACTTAAGTACCTTAAGTATACTATTTTAACCAATAAAATATGGGTGTTTGCCAATGAACAGGGTAAATAGCTTTCCCTCAAGAGTCCTTCTTGTTGGCTTTAGAGTCCTCCTTGGAGACTCAGATGGAAGGGTAATTGATATACTCAGCCCCTATACAAATGCCCAGTGTCTACAAGTCTTCCATTTAGTGTGGAATTGCAGGATTGGTAAGGGATGCCACCTCTTGGTGGTCTGACTACTTAACCTAGATAAACCAAAGTAGTCTGTAGTTTTCATTCCTTGTAAGCAACAGTAGATAGAAACTATAGTCCCTAGTTTGTATGTATCTTATTGTTCTCCCTTCTTTTTTTCATATTATTTCATACTACATTGCAGAGACATGAATCTCTAGTGGATGAAGACAGCAAAGTCTTGGTGGCAGGTGTGGTGGCAGTTAAATGTCCTTCAATGCTCTACATGTAGAAGGAATGGTCTCCCTCTGGTTTTGAAGCCATGTCTCAGAGGAAGGAATAGCAGCATAAGAATGAGGACTTGAGATTATTCCTCTCTTCCTTTACATCCCACTTACCTGTCAGAAGGTCACATCTTTGCTTTGCATAGTGGGCATTTCTCCTGGAGATTTGGATATCATTGACCAGTATTTCTAATTTCTAGTAACCCCACAACTTTTCTTCTGCATGTTCATGAAGTTTTCAATGGGAAACACTACTTATCAGCCAGTGTCTATTTTATTATTTTCTCAAATAATACAAGACAGTACAGCTGAGTTTCTTCCCCTTCCATCCAAGAACATCTTTTCCAGCCCAGCAGAGTCTATGTGCTAGGAAAACCCTCATTTTCCCATTTTGCCTTGGCTTCTTAGGCTGGCTTTCTGGGTGTTGGTGGGACCAGAGCTCTGGCAGGGACATGCTGGTTGGTGGTTGGGTTTATTTTCTCTTCCATGTTTTAAGAGCTGGCAGTGCCAGGGAAGAAGTCCAGCTCTGACTTCCTCAAACTTGTCACATTCCAAAAAGTGCCCAGAGTTTGGCCTTAGGAAGATCTGCATCTGAATTCCTACTCCACTACTTACTACTTACTAGTGCCTTGAACAAGTGACCCAAACCCAATGGTTGTGTTCCTTCATCTATTATGTGGCAGCAAAGTGCCCTCATGTTCTGGTCAATATGAGGGTTAGAAAAAATAACAGTAATACACTTGGAAACAAACCAGCACAAAATTGTGTGCTCAGTCAGGTTTTATGGTGGTACTATAATTGTCTGCATCCAAACAATTAATATAATAACATCACAGTCTTGACATTGTGGTTCACACAGAATGAATGAAAATGGCAGGACTGAGTTGAACCATCCATACTAACTCCATGCTCCTGCAACTGCATTTACCAGGCCTGTGATTAATTATCTGTGTGAGTTTGGGAAAGTTCCCTTCCTTTTCCATGCTTCTATTTCCCATCTTACCTAATAATAGACAAACATGTAAATTGACCGTACCTCTGCTATGCCCATAGCCAATCAGAGTGAGTATGCAAATTAACCCAACAAAGATGGCGGTTAATTTGCATACATAGGCACCCAGTGCCTGGGTCCCGGGAACATCCTGGCACCCAGATCACTCTGAGGTAAGCCTCACGTGGGCCCTGAGCAGCCTGGGAAGGGCCTGAGCCAGGGGACTCCTGGGCAGGGCCAAGCCTGAGATCAGAGCCAAGGGGGCAGGGGCGGAGCCAGCAATTGGAGGGAGCTGGGGGTCCCCTGCCCAGGCCTAAAGCTTTGGCCAGAGGCTTTAGGCCTGGGCAGGGCCCAGCCGGTGATTGGTGTGAACTACAGAGGAAACACCTTTTCTGACTGCTCATTGGCTAAGATTCTGTATGCCACTGGTAATATTCTTAGTAACTTGGGTAATAAGAATCCAAAAAGGTGATCTGAGGATTTTCCACCACACTTCTGGAGAAAAAAACGAAGGTCCACTGCTGGAGGGCTAAGAAATGTCATATCCTGCCCTAGCCGGTTTGGCTCAGTGGATAATGTCTCGGCCTGCCGACTTCAGGGTCTGGGTTCAATTCTGATCAAGGGCATGTACCTAGGTTGCAGGCTTCGCCCTGGCCGGGGCCCAGGTCAGGGCTCATGCAGGAGGCAACCAATCAAAGTGTTCCTCTCACTTTGATGTTTCTCTCTGTCTTTCTCTTCCACATTCTCTAAAAGTCAATGGAAACATATCCTCAGGTAAGGATAAAGTAAAAAGAAAGAAATGTTATATCCTATGAAAGACACATCTTAAAAATGCCTAAAGAAAGTTGTCATTTTTTTTATGGTGAAGGGACTGGAATCCGTGTTGATGAAAACACCTTGGTGGCTGTGGTGACTGGCAGTGGCTGCAGCAGCAGGGTGATGGGGCTGGTGCATTTCCCTGATCAGCCCAGTTGCCTCCCGCAAAGGGAGGCCAGACTGCGGCTTAGGCCCGCTCCCCATGGGGAGCGTGCCTAAGCTGTCAGTAAGATATCCCCTGAGGGCTCCCAGTATGTGAGAGGGGGCAGGTTGGGCTGAGGGACCCCCCCACCCCCAGTACATGAATTTCATGCACTATGCCCCTAGTCCTATATAATAAAAGCCTAATATACAAATCAACCAAACAGTGGAATGACCAGTCACTATGACGCGCACTGACCACCAGGGGGCAGATGCTCAATGCAGGAGCTGCCCCCAGCCAGCAGGCCCCAGGCCAGCCAAGACAGGTGCCAGTGGAGGCCCTCCCTCCCCTGGATCACCCCACTGGTTGCCCCGCAAAGGGAAGCGACTGGCAGTGGCGGCAGGGGTCGGTGCCAGCAAGCAGGCAGCGCCAGGCTGGCCAAGGCGGGTGCCAGCGGGGACGCCGATTACCCTTCCAGTCTCCCCACAGATCAGCCCTGATCGCTGGCCAGGCCTGAGGACCCTACTCGTGCACGAATTTTGTGCACCAGGCCTCTAGTTTATAAAATAAGAATATGGGGGTAGCAAGTAGGTTTAAAAGGAATAAAACAGTTTTAAAAGGAATCTGAGCCCTAACCAGTTTGGCTCAGTGGATAGAGCTTCGGCCTGTGGACTGAAAGGTCCCAGGTTCGATTCCAGTCAAGGGCATGTACCTGGGTTGCGGGCACATCCCCAGTAGGAGGTGTGCAGGAGGCAGCTGATCGATGTTTCTCTCTCATCGATGTTTCTAACTCTATCCCTCTCTCTTCCTCTCTGTAAAAAAAATCAATAAAATATATTTTTTTAAAAAAAAGGAATCTGAGGCCTTGGCTGGGCTCAGTAGATACACATTTTATCACTTACTAGCAATGTCTGAAATGGGTAGGGAGGTTAATCACAGCTATCCCAAAATTTGCCAGATGTAGACTAAATGCTTTCAACAGACCTTCCTAATTCCCAATCCTCTGGCCTTTTTTCTGGGTCTGATTTATAGGTCTTTGTAATTGGGTGACATCTTATCCATCAAAATGAATATTCAGTGTTGTCAGGGTAAAGAATAGGTATGGACACTGAAGGAGACTGGTGGATTATGAAGCTGCTTCTTTGAATGGGATGGGGGTTTCTTTGAGACCTCAATGCAATTTGAGCCTTAAAAAGATAAAGCATTTCATTAGAAAGGAAAACAGGCTAGTTCCCTGAAGTTGCACGTCTCAACCCAGTCATGCCATGTGGGGTTGGAATATCATTTGCTGGTAGGTTTCTGTCTAATAGCATTAAGCAATGGACACACTGGTGGGTTTGACCAGACTGGAAACATTTATTTCCTGATCTGCAACAGAACATTATAGCTTTCTAACTGTTGTATAATTGTATTAATGTGTGCTCCAGATCAATTATTTTATATGGATTTAGCCACTTCCTTTGATATTTAGGAGCTAAGACAGGAGTGTCTTATACCTGGGGTAACTTGGTTCATTCAAGTAATGAGATTTGATCTTCATGAATCTTTAGGAGATGCTGTGAATCACTTTTCAGTCTTCCATTATTGTAAGGAAAGAGAAAACCTCCATTTGTCCATTGGCATTTTATCATTGTAAGCACAAGATTCTGCCTGCAGGGACAGGGACCTTTGCCTTAATTTTGAAAGCTTTTTCGATATAGATTTGATACTTGGTCTCCTTTCTCCACAATCTCCATGGCAGGGCGCATTCTTCATACTCCCTCCTGTTGGCCTCACTTCAGAGAGCTACAAGCATCCTTGGGTCCTGCTCTTATGAATCTGTGATTTCTGGCAAAGCAGAAATCACCAGTCTATAATCACACTGTTCCACGAAATATGGTGGGAAAATTCTATTGTAGATCGTTTTCTCAGAAACAGTCAACACTCAATGTGCTTTTTGTTCACAGTGTACCCTCAGCAAGGCTCTTGATGGAAGGCCATTTTTATAGGGTAGTGGTCGGCAAACTCATTAGTCAACAGAGCCAAATATTAACAGTACAACGATTGAAATTTCTTTTGAGAGCCAAATTTTTTAAACTTAAACTTCTTCTAATGCAACGTCTTCAGAGTAGACTCGCCCAGGCGGTGGTATTCTGTGGAAGAGCCACACTCAAGGAGCCAAAGAGAGCCGCAGTTTGCCGACTGCTATTATAGGGGAATCTATGAATATGACAAGACAGCGGCAATAAACAGCTGAAAGTAATCTGTGAGGCGTTTGCAAATTACCCCTCATGTGCTGTAGTGGTTGCAAAAGATAATTTGTGGTTCTCGCAGAATACCCTGCAAATTGGGTCTTTCATCTGCGATTAAAACATTTCATTTCTCATATTAACAAATGATAACTCTGCATTTGTTAATCTAAACAATTTGATTTATATTTTTCTGTGCTAAGAAGCTGTTGACATTTCAGGGTAAGTAATTATTTTCATTGCCAACTGCCGTTTGTGGTGATTGTAGGCAAAAGATAGAAATTGGAATGTACGTATGCACCATTTTAATCATTTTTCTTAAAGACTATTTATAAAGCAGGGATCTGTTTACCTGAGTTATCATCTGTACTTGGAAATCTAATAGGACACGGGTGTTGATGAGTGAGGGTTCTAGCCACGTTCAGAGTTTTCAGTGGTGTATTGGATGCTCTCCATGTGATCGCTGTGGACAGGGGACAGGGCTGCCTGCAGTGTCACCAAACCTCTGGCAGAGCCCTGGGCGCTGACAGTCTGAAATCACAGCAGTGAGAGGAAATGGATTATTGGCCTCAGTAGATCCCAGCTTATGTAATATCTGTTCAAGTATCTCCCAGGGTGGTTGCCAGGATTACATGACAGATGCTCACGAGAATGCCTCGCACTATGCCTGGCACATAGTGCAAGCTCTGGAAACATTTGGTGAAATGGGGACAACATGAAAAAGGATCATCTAAATTTCCTTTCTCATATTGCTTTCTTGTCCAAGGACTCGAAGTCCAGAGCAAGAGAAAGAAAGATTTTTTTTCACTATATCCTTCAACCGGGTGTTTAGCCTTGCCAACTGAGCGGGAAAGAGGCACCAGGACTGGGGTGGAACAGCTGGCTTTCTCTAGGGTCTCTTTTTGATCTTAAAATCCATGCTAATTTTTCAATCCACTCTTTAACACATCCAGGTTTATTTTAATATTCAGGAAAATTAACATCAAAGTTTATACTTTCCACCCAGAAAAATCATTTAGCAAAATTGCTGCTTCGAAAAGATGGTCCATCATTAGCTTGTGGGTGTGCATGAAGCCCACACTAGCTGTGAAGCACTGTGGGCAGGCGTAGATAGATGGCCTCTATGATGATTAGGGGCAGGTTGGTGTGTGTCCTGCAGGGTAGGCTGTGGTAGGTTCATTGTCTGCTTTCCTCAGCTCCTTATACTGCTAAGTAGAGCTCTGGCCACATCAGACAAGTCACCACGCCTGCGTGTTCCGACCTCCCATTCACATTTCAGGTCAGGGAGTGGACTACTGATTTAGGACTCAAACCAATTTTTTCATGGCCTGAAGGAGTGAATGTAGAGCCAGTACCCTGAATGGCAAATGTGTTTTATCCTTTGAACCAACTTCAATTGGTTAGTTCTGGTTGCCTACAGTGCTGTCTTAAGAAGGCATCTGTGGTGCATAGAGGCTCAGCTGGGAAGAGTACTGGGATTGATTAGCAATGTCTGTCAAGGTCTCTGGAGGGATAGCTTGCTCTCTAGTTGCCATTGTGTGCTTTTGATGTGTCTTTCACTCTTCTGTGTAAAGTGATTTTTTAATACTAACAGGTGACTAAGTATGAGACGGGCCATCATGATAGAGAGCAGGTAGATTCCACTTTAAGAAAACCTGGCATGAGAAAATGCAAATTTACAAAATGCATAAATCTGGAGCTCATTATTGTCATTACAGAAAGATTCCATGAAAGGTTCCTTTAAATAGCGAGCTCCCCTACTGCATTAAAATGATGATTCAATTTACAGAAATTCACTTTGCATGCAACTCTTCAGGACCGTGTCTGTGCAGTAAAGCAAGCCCCACCTGATTGTGTTAAACCACGGCCTACATGCTGTTCAGGGTGGCTGCTGCCACATATCTCCAGTCTCCTGATAATTCCCACTCTCTTCAGACTTCCTTTTTCCTTCCTCTTCCAGAGTGTTGAGTAGACAATCTGGGTGGTGGTCAATAGCTGCTGGCTCCCACCCCACCGCGGCTGCGTTTCATTAGTGGGTAAACTGATTGCTCCGCATGTGTTTACGCGTGGGTGTGGCTGTCCAAGTCTGTGCACTCGTGCACTCTGGTGTGGATGCAGATACACACAAGCCCTTCCCTCGCTCTCAGCCCACCCTAAATTCATTCCTGCTGTGAGTTACAAATGGAAGGTTCCACTCGTCTGGTGGATATGGCCTTTCAATGAGATGTGCCCCGGATTCCAGCTCCCCATCTTCTTTGTGTTTGTTTATATGTTATTTACCCTCGCATCTAAAACCTTCCCCAGGCCCTGGGCCCGAGTCCCATTATGCAGACATGAAACCCTCTTCTTCCTCTGTGGCCTAGAAAGCCCCAAATGGTTTTCTAATTTAGAAAATTAAATATAATCTGACTCTTGTGGCAGGCTACAAAATTCCGGACCAACAGACGCTCCCATTAAATATGTAACATACACAACATCTAAAAGTATCACCAATCTAGCATGAACTTGAATTATAGAGGCATTCAGTGCCCCTTGGGTAAGATCACCAGCCTCTTCCCAGGCGCTCACAATTGGGCAGTTTTCCAATGGACCGTAAAGCTCCTAGGAATGCTGACTGGCACACGTGTTTGCCTTTCTGTGCTCTGTAAAAGCAACTTCATGCAGGGAAGAGGACCTTAAAGAGATGTAGCCCCCCTTCCTCTGTGCACGGCCTTCTCCCACATAGAATAAGTCTAATAAACATCTCAGGCATAGAACACAAGTATCATCTCTAGTTCATCTACAGTATTTAAAAAAAATCTCAACATAAATTTCTTTTCCAAAATATTTTTTAAAGACACATCCTTTTTGTTTTCTTTTGGAAAAAGCAAAATGAGGCAGGAACAGTGGACATACCAGCCCTCCTCAGAGACTATTTTCTGGCCTAAAGTGACTATTCCTATTTGAGACAAAAGCGCTCAAGCTGGTGGGCTGTCAAGCAGCTCTTTTCCTTCTGTCTTCGCAGGCTCGATGGTTTGAGCCAAGGGTGCCTCCCGGTAATGGGCTGCAATAGCTGCATAGGTGCAGCCATAGATGGTGGCCACCAGCATCATAAGACACAGGATCCCGCACAAAACCCCGGCGATGATGACCGTGACCAAGGCGCGACGCAGATTGGCGGGCCTGGGCTTGGGTTTGAGCTCACACTCTGAATGGTCTTGCTCCTCCACACTGTGGCTCTTAGGAGGCCTCAGGATAGCCTGCTGGGCAGGACCCAGTGGCTGCCCTTGCCAGGACTCCAGATCTGGAAAGGGTGAAAGGCAGGGCTGGTACAGCTCATGAGGGATTTTAAGGAGGTCCTTTCCCTTCCAGGTGTCTGGTGACGCACAGACGACACTGTCCATGACTCCCCCTTAAAAAAAAAAAGCAAAAGCAAAGGGTGATAACAGAGTCTGACACAATTGAATTCCAAAGCCTCAACCTGCGAAAAGTTAGGCAGATGGAATTTATAAAGCACCTTTTCTCCCCACCTCCCCCGAAGTCAAAGAACTTAACAACTACATTTTATGATTTTAGGATTTCTAAATTGGCCAAATGCTGAAAACACCACACTAAATTGGCAATTATGTCTGACCAAGAATTCATTAGAAGCCAGGTCACCTTTGCCTTATAAAACGCCACGGGCAAAGCAATGCGAAGCTGACAAGAAGGGGCACTGGAGGCCAACCTGAGGGCACTCACGCCCCTAATGAAGCCCTCTGCACAAACAAACCTATTGTATAAGCTCCCATTGGACATCTTTAAAAAAACACACAATAAAAATAAAACAAACCTCCTTTGTTGTGATGTTATGTGTTAATTACAAAGACCCTATGTGTCTGGCAATACTCTTCAGTGTTGCCAAATGGGAGGTCGTGGTCTTTGAGTGTTTTGCATATCTGAAGATTTGGTAGTTACATTAGTTAAATGTAATTATGGGATTAAGTGTAATTAACATGTCTCTTCATGCTTTGAAACATTTAGAACTTGGAGTACAGAACTTTCCAGTGGCTTTTAGACTCAGTTTCTATTCTCTGTAAGGTGACTGATTTCCTGAGATATGTAGACCACGTGCTTAGTAATTCTTTTCTAGAAAGAGCAATGGGCTAACAGGTTCCTTCCAGCCAAGCTTGATCACCAATTTACTATGTGACCTCAGGCAAATAAACTTCTCTGACTGCAACTTTTGCCATGAAAATATCTATTTGTATCCAACTCGATAGTTTATGAAGCACTGTTAGATTATTCCTCACAACTCTGCTACAATGGTCATTCTCATCCAAGGTCACCCAGGTCATAAGGGGACAGAACATCCAAACCCAGCTCACTCCCTTGATCCCAGATTTCCACACTGTACTCGGTGTCTGTTTCTGCTTCCTCCCCTCTCTCTATTTCCTCCTTCCTGGCGTGTCCCAAGGTCAGCAGAGTTACACAGTGACCCTCAGTAAAGCTTTTCTTTGCTGGGGCCTAGACCCACACCCATGACCAGTGGCTCGGTTCCCCTGGCTTCCCTGAACTCTCCTGCTCCACCCCCAGGGATGGCTGTGAAGCCGGACACCACTCTCAGCCAAAGGAGATGGCAGGTTCTTTGTGTATACCACAGGTGAACTGTAAAATAACTCGGGAAAGTCACTCGGGAGGCGGTCACTTCAGTAGGAGTCGCACCTTCCCTTTCATGCCACCGCAGTGATTGGGGAATGCCTTCTCTCACATCCATTCTACCTGAGCCTTATAAGCCGAGTCCTACGTGGCCCCGTTAGTAGATGGGGCCATTCTGCAATGCAAGGGTTATCTAGCCCAGGTCACATCGGGGTTAGAGGCTTTGACCCCATACCTCTTTTGCTACTGCTTGAAACTGAATCTGAAACTGCTAGTCCCCTGGGCCTCCCTGGCTTCGTCAGTAACCCCCTGAGCCAAGAGCCCCAACTCTAAAGTAAACAGGTGTCAGGGGAATGTCCTCCTTTCTGACAGATGTGCAGGTGGCCAGGGGTGCAGGGTGGCTGCTCCAAAGGAGCCCAGGGTGCAGCCAGGCTACGCTGCGATTAAGGATCCCTGCCTCATACACCATTTTATGCTGTGCCCTGGGTTTGTTGTAAGGCAGAAGGCCAGAGAGAGAGAGAAATCGGGTGTGGGGCTTTGAGAAGTAATGACACGCAACCTGGCCAAAGAGCACTGAGACTTCCACCAGGGGACAAAGGCCCGCTGGCCAAGGGACTGGCAGCCCAGCAGCTGGCTTCTCCGAGACCAGGATGGCTCACCCAGTCACTCCAGGCTTAAGCACTGTCTTTCCCCAGTCCCAGGCTTCCTGCTGCTCAATATTAAAGTGTGGGGCATGGCCTTGGGAGCCAGGGGCAAGGAAACACACACACTAGAGCCCAGGACATGGCTGGAAGGCAGGGGTTGTGGCCACCAAGAGCTCCATGGCCTCCTGTGCACCTGTGTCCTCAGCCCAGATTCACGTCCCAGCCTTCCACCCAGGAGGCATGTCTGCTGACAGCTTGAGCGACCCACAGGCTGAAAACCGCTAGCAGGGTCGCCTAAGACCATCGGAAAACACAGATATTTACATTACGATTCATTAACACTAGCAAAATTACAGTTATGAAGTAATAAATAATTTTATGGTTGGGAGTCACCACAACATGAGGAACTGTATTAAAGGGTCCCGGCATTAGGAAGGCTGAGAACCACTGCTGGTTGAAGCTGACAAGGCAAGAAGCTCCAGCTTTCCAAGCACTCGTTATTCCCCATCTGGGCACTGGTAGCTCTTAACCACTGTCTTGGAAGAAATTTGATTTAAATCTTGAGTCTGACCATCATTTAGCTGTGCAATTCTAAGAAAATTATTTGACCATTCTGTGCTCTGCCTGCTCATCTGGAAAGTGGGAGGTGGAAATAATGAAATTCACTCCATAAGACTGCTCTGAGGTCTATATATCCAACTATATATCAAGTTGGATAATATATATCAAGTGTTTAGCACAATACCCAGCCCAGAATAAATGTTTAATACAGACAGCTATTAGCATAAAAGTGATTGGTTACTTATGAATGGAGAGGGAGGAATACTAATGACAAAATCTATGCACATGTTTTTGTGGGGAAGACATTATTAAGTATTCATCACAGCATGTGTTTTGGCTGGGGCCCACAGGAATATGAAGTTTCCTCAACCTCTGTGGTCAGGTTGGGGCCGTGTGACTGAGTTCTGGCCACTGGAACCAGTGAATGTCACTTCTAGGCTCCAAAACCCCTGCTTAATCCTCCAAGCACTTTGTTCCCATTTGGTGTTAACCTTAGTGGCTACGTGGTCAAGTTGGCAATGTCGAAAGCTGGAAGGGGCTTAAGTCTCTGAAGGACTGCACCAATCCCGGCCCCTCCCCCAACTCCCTTGGACTCTGACAGGAGTGCCTTCTATTGTGTGCATCACTGAGATGGTTGTCAATCAATCAGCCTGTCCTGACTAACACTGCTAGGGTTTGTATCTATTTATGCTTCTTTTGTAAAGGAGGTCTTGACCAGTGTACCTAGCCCTTAATTTTACCTTTATTCAATAAATCATTAGTCAGATTGTCTTCTACATCTAGCATCTATTGGGGGGGGGGGCAGTTTCCTAGCTATTTGGGTCCCCCAGACCTTGTGACCCCCAAATCCATTTCACCTTCTACAGAAGGGCTGTTGTCTATGCCAGGCAGCTCTGCCGTGAGGGGGCATTGATCTGAGTCACAGAATCAGAAGACCAGAATAGGTGTCAGGAGCTCCTGTCTCAGCACTGTCAGTTTCCACCTGGTAACCCTGAGCTGGTGAGGGGCACAGCTGTCCAACGATCACCAGCAAGTTTGTGGCAGAGCGTCACTCCCTCCCATGTTCCTTCTAGTGTCCTGAACCTAGAAAGTATCTTCTTTCTTTGTCAAAAAATATTCTTCTTTGATAAAAAACTATCTTTTTATGGAGGTTTGGCTCATGTTTACCATTTAGTCTAAAACACAATAGCTGAAGCCACTTCACCTCTAGATGTAAGAAAGATTTTTACCACCATATGTAGTCCCTGTTGTAGGTCAACTCTAAGATTAGCTGCTTAGTGATAAGCTGTTTGCTTCTACTTTGTTGAGAGGGGTTCTCAACTCAACATTGTGTACTTGAACTCAGGGTGAGCTCTAACCTGCTTCCTTCTGTGCTCTAAGCTGCTACACCATCCAACTCTGCTGACTCCCTAATTCTCATCTGTAGCTCTGCTGTCTCCCTGTATCAGAGAGGCTCAAACGTACATCCACCAATGCAACAGCTTCCCTGGACATGTGCATCTCAAACTTGATCTTCCCCCAACTGAGGTGTTATTTATTCTCTCTCACACACACTCACCCACTTCTTCCTTCCCCATTCCCCAGTCTGCCCCTTATCAGCTATTGGCATCCTTTATCTGGTTATTCCTGCAGGACAAAAATTTGAATTTGCCATGATTACTCTCCTTCATCTTCCAGTCCAATCTGTTAGCAATTTCTATGAGTTCAGTATTTCAAATATCTCCCAACGTTGATTACTTCTCACCAGCCTGGTCTGGGCCACCTCCACCTCTTCCCTGGATGACCGATTACTTCTCCCTCATTCCCCTGCTTCTTCTCGGGTAGCCTTCAGTCAGCTCTCCCTAGAGTCCACAGAATGACCTTTTAAACAGTAATCGGATCACATTCTTCCTCTAAGTAAAATTCAGGAGATTTTTATCTCGCCTAAAATAAAATCCAAAGGCCTCCGCCTGCTTTTCTGGTTCCTATGTGGTGGGGCCCAGAGTACTTGTGTTATCTTATCTCTGTGGTCTCTCTCACTCCCTTCCTCTGCTCCAGGCACTCTTTTGTCCTTAGTCAAACCACGCTCACTCCCAGTCAGGCCCTCTGCACTGCTTCCTCAACTCCACTTAGCTCACGGCTTGTGCCTCCTGAGCAGGTTCTGCTGGCCCATGTCTCCTCCTTGGAGAGGCCTTCTCTGGCCTTCCTATCTAAAGTGGACCCCGATCCCATCCCTCCCTCCCCTTCCCCTGCCTCAGTTTCCCTAGCTCTAACTGCTTTCTGAACATGGATATTTGTTATCTTATTTACCATCTGTTCCTACCACCAGGTTGTAAACTCCATGATGATAGGGATTTTCTTGTTCAATTGCCTTTTCTTGGTGCCTAGAAAAGTGCCTGGCATATAAGAGAGTGCCTTAAATATAGGGATGAATAAATGAACTGCTGGGATGTAGAGGGAGCACCTAGGGCCAAGACTCAATGCCATTCATTCTATTCTCTCCTGAGCTTCCAGTCTGTCATCTTGGGCAAGTTGCTGAGCCTCTCTGGGCCTCTGTTTCTCATTGGTTACAAGCTAGTATTGACAAACTTTTCTATAAAGGGCCAATAGCAAATATGGTAAGCTTTGCTGTATATATCCTGTCAAAACTATCCAAGTGTACCCTTAGAGTGCAAAACAGCCACAAAGAATAAATAACAAATGGGCATGGGCGTGTTCTAATAAGTCTTTCTTTACCAAAACGGGGGGAGGGGGGGGGGTCGTGCTGGATTTGGCCCTCGGGCTGTTGCTTGCTGACCCCTGGGGGATTTCCAGATCCCCTCATCCTATATAATCCTATATAATAAAGAGTTAATATGCAAATTGACCATCACTCCAACACACAAGATGGTCGCCCCATGTGGACACAAGATGGCTACTACAAGATGGCCAGCAGGGGAGAGCAGTTGTGGGCAATCAGGCCTGCAGGGGAGGACAGTTGAGGGGGACCAGGCCTGCAGGGGAGGTCAGTTAGGGGTGACTGGGCCAACAGGGGAGGGCAGTTGGGACAACCAGGCATGGAGGGGAGGTCAGTTAGGGGCAACCAGGCTGGAAGGGGAAGGCAGTTAGGGGCAATTGGGCCAGCAGGGGAGGGCAGTTAGGCAACAATCAGGCTGGCAGGGGAGTGGTTAGGGGGTGATCATACTGGCAGGCAGAAGAGGTTAGGGGCAATCAGGCAGGCAAGCAAGTGGTTGGTAGCCAGCAGTCCTGGATTGTGGGAGAGATGTCCAACTGCCCCTTTAGGCCCAATCCTGGTGGGGATCCCTGGTGAGATCGGGCCTAAACGGGCAGTCAGACATCCCTCGAGGTGTCCCAGATTGGAGAGGATGCAGGCTGGGCTGTGGGACAACCCCCCCCCATGTGCATGAATTTTGTGCACTGGGCCTCTAGTCTTTAATATTCTAGGATCTCTTGCTTTGATTTTGACATCTGGTTAAAGAAATAGTCACTTTAGAGAGGGGGCCCTGTTGCACCCAACTTCAGTAGCTGGTATTTGCTAACGCAGAGGGATCCCCTTAGGGAGGATGTGTAGCTGTCGGTGGGTGGAGGCAGACACAGAGGGGAATGTCTCAGGGACAGATACCAGGCCACAAAATTGAATTTGATTCCAGTTTGGAGCTCAGCAGTTATTCAGATGGAGACCAAATTTTCCTCCTTTTTAAGGGTCCACAGTTTCCTGATAAATAATTTAATGCTGTTGTCACTTAAAAAGTGAAAAGTTATCTCCATGACCCGGATTTGTAAAATGGCTTTAAGAACCTAAATGTAAATATCTTTTAATGACTTATGTCTCTGCCATACTGTGACATGACACCAATGAGGAGAAAGCTTCTACAGCCCCTCATGCACCCTTTGAGGTCCTCTCTAATACAGAGAACAGATGAGGTTTATCCCAGGGAAGTAACACACAGACGGGCTTTCCAAACAGATGTTACTCACCTTTATAGATAAATTTCTCCAGCCAGAGTTTGAGACCCAGCAAGTGGCAATTGCATTTCCAGAGGTTGTCCTTGAGAAAGAGAAGCTTCACGCTGGACATGGATTCTAGGAGCACCCGATCCAGATGCTGAAGCTGGTTTTGTTGGACCGCAAACAGGGTTAGATTCTCCCAGCGCTCACCCAAGGAGGTTGGAAGGTGGCTGATGTTGTTAGATGACACATCAAGCTCCCTCAGCTGAGGGAGGGAATGGAAAAGTCTGCTTTCCAAGGAATGTAGGGAGTTCTGGGTCAGGTTTAAGACCCGTAAGTGCTGAAGTCCATGGAAAGCTCCGGGGGCCAGAATGGAAAGTGAATTGTTGCCCAAGTTCAAGGTCGTGAGCTGTGGCACTGACCTAAATGCAGAAGCAGAAAGCTGGTGTATCTGGTTATCTTGTAAATGCAGTGTTAGAGTCTGAGGAGGCAAATCGGGAGGGATTTCAGCCAGACCCTGGCGGCTGCAGTCTACAGAATTCAAGGACGCTTGACAACGGCACTCCTCAGGGCAGCTGCAAGCCACCGGGAGCAGGAAAACCACACTCGAGAGCAGGAGCAGCTCACCTAGGACAAACAGAAAGGAACTGGGATAGGAACCAACCAGCTTGTCAGTGGTGCCATCATTTCCTCCCCTGTGGAACACAGGCAATGCGATACCTTGCACCCCTTTTCATAGACTTAGTGCATCCCCAGTGCCAATACCTTCTGCACCTTTTGTGTTAACATTGTCAGAAGCCTTGGAAAAGACACTTTCTCAGTGGCTCAGAAATCAGAACATTGGAGATTTTAGGATGTTGAATAGAAAGGTGAAAACATCTTTCTGAGGCATGTGCCCTGGTAGGGAACTGCAAAATCACCAGGGCCAGAGTATGACAGGTGATAGGGAGTTCAGGTAGTCACATTTCTAAAAAAGTGTGCCCCATCAGTGCGAGCTGTGAGAACTTTCTGTGGGGATGGAAACACCCTACATCTGCTGTCCAGTATGGTAGCCACTGGCTGTGTGTGGCTACTGAGCTCTGAAAGGTGACAACGGTAGCCCAGGAACTGAATTATTATTTGCATTTAATTTTAATTAATCTAAATGTAACTAGCCACATGCTGCCAGTGGGTAGCACATCGGATAGGATAGGTCTAGCACATTCCTACAGACTGGCTGGTATGGCTCAGTGATCGAGTGGCAACCTAGGAACCAGGAGGTTATGATTTGATTTTTTCCAGTACCAGGTGTGCAGGAGGCAGCTGATCAATGATTCTCTCCCATCATTGACGTTTCTATTCCTCTCTGAAGTAAAAAATAATAATAATAATAGCCTTAGCATCTATATATATAAAAGACCAGCGACCATAATGCCAGAACAACTGAAGTGACAGGTTGCTTTGACTCTAACTGTGGCCCCGATCGCCCCCCACAGCCCAATCTCCTATGGCCCCTCCCACCAGCCAGCCTACCCCAATTGGCCCCAATCAGGGTGGGCCAGCTGAACCCCACCCAGCCAGAATATATATATTCCTCTTAGCCTCGTAAATCTGGTTCTACTATTATCCCCATTTTGAAGGTGTGGCACCTGAGGCACAGACAATAGCTTCAAGAATAGCTTTGAATCATTGCCCAAGGTCACACATATAAGTAGTAGAGTCATGATTTGAACCCAAGTAGTCTGCTTCCAGCCTGTCAGGATTCTTACCTGCTGTGCTTTGCTGCCTGTCAAATACTTTTACACACACACATACACACGAACAAGTACATGCATACTACTGTTTTTTTTATAGTGGTTTATAATAACCTACATAAATATAATCAGCAGCATGTTTCATTCTGCATTTTACTCTAGTCACTCAAAACTTATCTATTCATATGGATACACAGAGTGCTAATTCATTTCTTTTAACTGCTGTACAATATTCCATGATGGGGCCATGTCATTTACCATTTAGCTCCTCCCTTACGGATGAGCATTTGAGTCACTGAAGTTTTCCCTCATTAGAAATGATGCTGCAACGAGCATCTATGCACAGAGCTCCCTGGCTGTGAGGAATGTGGCCGTGAAGAAATGTGGAAGAGGGTCTCTGGAATCAACCGGAAGGTTCAGAGGATGGGAGTTTTCTAAGTACTGCTAGATTCTTCTCCAGAGTAGCTGTATCATCCCTTCTTTTCTGCTGAGATTTGAATTTCAAAATAGGGTAAATATCCGACAAGGACATTTTGTTCAATTGGTACAGAAATTCACAAGGCCACACAATAATATTGAAAACTCAAAATAATTACCTACTCATAAAAAGTGATCTTGAAAGAGGTTTGTTTGTTTGGGGCCTTAACTATGGAAAATAAAGCCTGGCTGTCAAATGTGCTGCAGCCTGTCCCTTGAATTCTCTCCGGATGTGAGCAGTGCTTTGGGGCAAAGGAAAGGTGTCTGGGGAGGTTCTGCTCAGTGTAGTTGAGCTCAGGGGATGCAGGACATCACAGCCCCTTCCCTCTTCCAAAATAGAAAAGAGCAAAGTCCTCATTTTCCTTTCTAAATTTTGCAAATAATATAAATGATTCCTTTCAAAGCCAAACATCTTTCCATCTGAGATTAGTCAACAATCTGCACTTTAGCTGTGGGTCTCAGGCATTAATTGGTTGTAGGAAACCAAATCTTCAGCAAGAGAACACGTTTTCCCCAGAATCCACTAATCTATTAATGAAAGGCTTATCTTTCCAAGATTGCAGCCAGTTAGTTCATTCTTTCTTTTGTCCCACTCCACCCTCCTCCAAAGGGGATGACCTATGGACTCCAGCTTGAAGCACAGTGTTTTGTATGAAATGGCCAATGACATGGCAACTGCATGTCTGATCATGGCTAGGTACATTCATCCCCATGCCTGCCTCTGACCCAACGTGGCACACATACATTCTCCCTCAGAGACATTGGTTTGATCTGTTTGGTCTTTAGAGACAGACAACATGAAACTAGGTTTCCCACAGTCGCCTTTTGGAGAGGATCCCATTCCTCCCTAGGGGACTTCTCTAAGGGGCGAGGGGATGGACATAGCGTGGCTCACCTCTCATGACTTCAGGCATCCCTGTTGAACCTGCAGCCCTTCTATTAATTAGCAGATCAAGAGCATGGCCAACTCACAGTCCATCTTTTCATTTGCTTTTCCTGCTGCCTGCTTGTGCTCTCTTCAATGCAGAGACAGTTGTGGCTTTCAGGAGACCCTTATTCAAGCAGTCCTCTGCCTGTCTCCATCTGGCTGGGATTGTTTTCCATTACAGGGTCTTTTGACTGTGCCCCTCTTCTTTCTGAAAGTGTCGACCTCCCCAGGATCATCCCTGCCTGTCCCATTCAGATGACAAGCCACAGAAAGAACATTTGTCAACTCGGCGAACAGCTGTAGCATTCAAACATGACCCTGATGGCTGGGGCTTTTTGATTAGTTAATCTGCTTGAAGTCCAGGGCACCAAAATAAAACCGCCTGCTTAATCCGGTCGTGGTTTCTGAATTCTGTTGACTTAGTAACTGTGCTGTGTCAACCCTTGGCGGGTTGGGGGACACTCACCATGGATCCTCGAGCTGGGGGTCTGGCAACGGAGCCAGCAGAGTGTGTAATATGAGGACAAATTGGCCTGCTGGAGGCTGACACGGTTTCCACAGTGCACTTGTTTGGTCATCGGAGGCTTATTCAGCCAACATCCGTGGGGATTAGCTGTGTTGACAGGGCCTTGATGCCCTGAAATTCATAGCCACGGTTTCCTTTCGTGCACATCATAGTCTATTCTCCCTGGTGCCACAAATACTTCTCAGCTGCTTCTCTGCCTGCTCCCCCCCTTCCCCTCCTACCGCCTCCACCCCCATCCAATTGACCTTTTGGTTCACGTGACTTTGAAAATACTTCTCAATCTTTCAACGTTTCCCTGATTTTTCACCTATAAAACAATAAAACTGCCCCATGAGCTTTAGGGAGGTCAATGAACTGTGACTGTTGTCTAATGGAAGCTGTTGGGAACTTTCCAACCGGGGACCGGAACATTTCTTTGAATGTGCAAATCCCCTGACATTTGCTGGGGTGGGGTTGGCCCAAGCTGCCCTTCAACATGCTGAAATGCTCTGTGAGGCATGGCGACTAGTTGGAATGGTGAAAACGTGCTTTTCTTGAGGTGGCATGGACTCCCTGGCCTCCGCCGGTGTCATGGGGCTGCAGAGTGTGGGATTTGGAGTCAGATGAGTCTGGATTTGAATTTGGTTTCATCATTCATCAGCTCTATGTCTCTGGGCAAGTGACTTGTGCACCAGGAGCCCTGTAGCCTCATCTGTAACATGGGGAGAGCAGTGGTCCTCGCTTCACAAGATTGTTTCAGAGTTAAATAAAGCAATACGTGTCATGGTCCAGAGTGCCTTCATACATGTTCACAATTACCCAAGAGGATGTCTGCCAGGACCGTCATGCTGCTGCCTTTCAAAGGCCAACCTTAACTTGACAGATAGAGGGAGGTCCTGACAACAGACCCGGAGCCCTGCCCCCTCAGGCCACTCCTGTGGTACCCAGGGAAGAGGCCCCTTGTGAATGAAGTGGAAAAATTGGACTGTGACTGTCCTTAATAGCCTTGTCTTCATCCAATTTCCCTCCTGTCTCAGAGAACCCAACGTGCTCACCATGACCCTTCCTGAAAAACCTGCATTACTCATCCACCACCTTTTGTCCTCCTACACCTTGGAGCATGGGAGATACAATGGGGGAAAGTCAGGCGTAGGCAACAAGGAGTCATTAGAATCTTAATATGGGATAAATGGCCTCATCCTTCCTCCCTTCTTTCCCATCATCTGGTCTATTTTCAGGGGCAGAGAATTTGATAATCATCATTCCTTGGTGATACATGACTATCGATGGTCCACATATAGCCTTCAGTCATTAATGCAAAACAACATAACAAACACCTGTGAACCTAACACTCACTCTAAGAACTACAAAGTTACCAATAGCTCAAATCAACCTGTGTGTTGCTGTCTTTTCCAGGGGTTAGCAAACATATTTTGAAAGGGCCAAATAATAAATATTTAGACGTTAAATATTTAGAGTACATTACAGTCTTTGTAGCAACTACTCCACTCTGAAATAGGGAGAAGCCAACGATAGACAATCCATAAAAAAAGGGCATGTCTGTGTTCCCATAAAACCATATTTACCAAGTCAGGTGGAGGGCTCGGTCACCCCACAGGCCATGATTTGTGAACCCTGCTCTAGTCCTTTATGTAGCCCCTGCTGTCTGCTCCACCATCATCACCTGTCACCCACCCCAACTTCTATCACCAGCTGGATGTGTCTCCCTGTCTCCTCATCTATAGAATGAGGGTCTGAGTAGGATGATCTTTAGGGTTCTGTTATGTGTAAAAGCTTTTCATTATGGTCAGAACGCCTGAGTGGACTTGAAAGGCCCTGTATTTACAGACTTGAGGGAGTTTGAGCAAACAAAGACTTTGAGTGTCTCTTTGGGTCATAGCAGAGCTATTTAGCTGTGATCTGCAGGGCCCAACTAGGGTCCACATCTTGAAAGATGAATACATGGATGGTACAGCTGGTGCAGGAGGCCAGGGCACCTGCAGGGTAACTTCAGACATCTGGAAACACCTGCAGTTAATGCCAGGCTGGTGGCTAAATGAGGAAGCACACTTCCATGCTGTTTATACCCTAAAACTGTGTGGTCTTAGACAAACCACAGAAATCTCTCTGAACCTCAGCTTCCTCAACTGTAGCATGCAGATAATACCTTCCTCAAAGGATCCAGGAAGGCCCTATCTGGTTTGGCTCAGTGGATAGAGCGTCGTACTGAAGGGTCCCAGGTTCAATTCCAGTCAGGGGCACATGGCTCGGTTGCGGGCTTGATCCCCAGTAGGGGGTGTGCAGGAGGCAACCAATCAATGATTCTCTCTCATCATTGATGTTTTTATCTCTCTCACCCCTCTCCCTTCCTCTCTGAAATCAATAATAATAATAATAAAATAATAGTAATAATAATAAAGGATCCAGGAAGGATGGAGCAATATATATTAAATGCACAGCTTAGGTTATGCACTTAGGTCTGGAAGAGACCTATGCACCAGATGATCAAAAGTGGGAATTTCTAGTAGCAGGTTGTATTCTTGGAACTCTAGACTGGCTGTTCCCACATAAAATGTGAATACCCTGAGAACATGCAGAGAACCCCCACAGCTACAGGTTCCTTGGAGCAGTGACTTAATGCTCAAAGGGGTCCTTTGGTTCTCTTTTGCTCCTGCTGACTCTAACTGTTGATTTGGAAGTGGGCAGTGCACACTTGGACAGAGAAGGACTTTGCATGCAAAGGCTGACTGATTAATTCCATCTGACCTCAGCCCAGAGAACAAAGGAAGGGTTGTGATCTGCATGTTAATGCCTGCAGCATCTTCTCTTTCTCTCTCTCTCCTCCCCTCCTTCCCTTCCTCCCTCTTTCCCTCCATCAGCCAGATCCCAGAAGTATCAAGTCAACTCTGCATGCAAAAAAGTAGGAGAGATGACAAATGTCAGGTCAGGCCAAGCCATTCTTCAGAGGGGAGGATGCCACGGTGAGGGGTGAGGTGCTCCTGGTACCAGGACTTAGTCAAGAACCTTGTTCCCCACACAGAAACTTGCTTCAGACATACCCTCAGAGATTGTGGTTACCAAGACACTGAGATTGCAACAATTTCATAGCTTCTGTATATTTCCAATATGTGTATAATATAGAGACATATATTTCCTGTACACTTTTGCCCATGTTAAGTCAGAATGTTTCCTACTATAAATCAGTCTATTTAACATTTCACTCCCCCACCCCCCCCCCCCACACACACACAAGCAACAATTAACTCTTAAAATTGTTGATGTCTTGAAATTCAGCAAATAGTTTTTTCTTCCAGGTAATGTTATTCAGTTATTTTCAAAGAATATTTTGGATTTAACTATACTCACCTGGGAGGATACTCATAATAAATTGTTAGGTTAAATAAAGCAATTTGAATGGAAATGCATATTGTATAATCCCATTTATGTTGGGAAAAAAATGTCAGAGTGGAGGGGTTAACCCTAAAAAATGTGCATTGGTTTGTCTGAAGATGAAATACCTTGATTACCCAGGAGGCAGGGATAATTTAGAAGAAGAAAGGAAAAGTAAAATGTTCTCTTTCTACCTCTGCATATCCAACTTGCTACAACAAACATGTATTATATCTATAATCTTAAAAGCAAAAAAAGGAAAGCTGACTTTGGTTAAGTAGCCAGTAAAGGTGCATTTTGTTTACTAGAATATTTGAGATCACTTATTTTCCAGGGACTGGCTGAGTTATATGTGTAAATAGAGCATACCCAGAGCTTGATAGTGTGTCTTTCTCTGCCCAGTGATCTCGGCCTGCGAGCAGACCATATAGTGCACATGAGCATGTCATCCAGTGCTGTCATCTGTTTTGGTGAAATCATGGCAAAGTGCTTCCCCATCCCTGTCACTGGGCCCCCATCCAAAGCAGGTGCTGTGAGGATCTGATGCGAGGGAGGTTGTCAAGCTGAGGGACAGCTGCAGCCTGGGATAGTAGGAAGAAGGCCCTGGCACCACAAATCCACACAAAAATTTCATTTGGTTGTGGAAATAGGGAATTTGGAAAATATTTCCCTAGAAATTGTGGATGATCAAATGGCACCAGGTATAAAATTTATAAAGAGCTATTTACAAGAAGAGCTCTTCCTCCCTTTCTTCCTCCCTCCCACCCTTCCTCCCTCTCTTCCTCCCTCTTTGGTCTTATAAAACATATAGCAAGAGAACTAAGCATTTATTTTAAAACATATCATTGATTTAGTGATTGCAGTGGGTCAATATTGCTAAGGATTTGTATTAAAGTAATGTAACTGCTATAACAAATCCCAAATATCAGTGACTAAACTTAACAACAGCTTATTCATTGCCCTTAACACAGTGTACTTCAGATGGACAGGGGCCATACTCCATGCCATCATTCATGGACCCAGACTCTTTCCATCTTGTCACTTTGTCTTCTTCTTAGTTCTCAGATTTCTCTCCATCAGCTGGCTGTTGGGATCAATCCCAGTAATGATACTTATTACTTTTGCTTATATTTCATTGGCCAAAATGAAATCACGTGACCATATCTAACAGCTAGGGAGTCTGGGAAATGTAGTCTAGCTGTGTGCCTTGGAAGAAGAGGAGTCATACTTGTTGCAAAGCATTAGCAGTCTCTGCCTCCACATTTTATTAGTGTTACCTCACTCAAAGGTGACAGCAGCTCAAAGCTTATGATGATTTCTTATATTTCTTCCCATTGTAGTAGGTTCATAAAACAAATGCTGAATGAATGAATGACAAAACTAAGACACAAAAAATTTAAGTAACTTACCCAAAGTCTCCAGCATATTTATTACAAACACATGGATTGTGAGTATCCATGTTAGGTACAATATTCAGGGAACTTATAGTTTAATATATTTTATCTCTTGAGTTCTTTTTATATACAATACATTCTTTTTGACAGTAAGTTGCAAATTTAATTATCCAGGGAAGCTCTAGCTAACTGAGAAGAACACCATTTTCTTTTAAGAAGTTCAGTGGAGAATCAAGTCTCTAGAGAGAAGGTGGAAAGGGTATGTGCATCTCTCTATTCTTTCTAGCCTTGTTGCTAAGGTAAAAATTGAAATTCAAGGGCTACCTGTGGCCATTAAATTTACTTTACATGACTATCTGTAGAGTTTAAACTCTCTTTACCTGGCCCCAAGGTGTCTGATAAAATTAGTAGAGCAGTGGATTTAAAATAAAATTAGTGGAGTCGTAGTTATGAAATGTGTACCTTCAACCTGCTTAAAACTAAGGAAGACAGTGGCCAAAATGTATGATACTTGTTCATGGAGCCCAGGGTTGAGCGTGGTGCTTTGGGAACTAGTAAAGACATAGCATGCTGGCTCTTGGTCTTCAAAGAACTTACCAGTTTGTAGAGTGCTATTTAGCAATTCTTATTTATTGTATCAGATTCTATGATGATCATCTCATCACCTTGAACCTGAAAGACTGCATATGACTTTGTTGGACACTGACACTGTCCAGTTCTCCAGAACTAAGTCTCAGAAGTCTTTTGGCTGGTAGCAGAGGCAGACTTAGAGGCAGATTTGTGTGTGTGGCGGGGGGGGGGGGGGGGGGGGGTTGTCTTTTTTTGTGGTTTTTTGTTGTTGTTGTTGTTGTTTTGGTTCAGGTTAAAGGAAGTACAGACTTCCTATTCCAAGTTCTTCCCAGCCTCAGCCTTCCAGCACTTAGCTTGTGTGCATACAGGATGCATGTGAAGATAAAGACGCATTCAGATAAGTATGATTAAAGGTAATTAGTGAGCTCATGCAGCTGGTGGAATAAACATAGACAGATGCTGGTTGATATTAAGCTAATGAAAGAAACAAAAGGATCAAGAAACATGGCAGCTTTGGAAGCCTGGCCAAGGCCTCACACTGACTCGTTTTACTTAGATCTTTTGATTGACTACTTTGTCCCTGCCCCAAAATATAAATTGGAATCAAATTCATGTTTGATTATTTACTCATGTTATACATAAAATGAATGTTTTGTGCAGTTCTTCTTGGTGAATCTTTATTTGCTTTTGTACTTTTATTATAACATGATAGTTCAGTTTCTGAAATAAATGACAATGTGTTTTTCATATTTTCAAATTATAACTTAGAGGATGTATATTGTGGTGCAATAATAAATTTGGATTTTGCCTTTTTCTCTTTAAAGTTTGCTCTCTATTAGCTCTTTGATATGTCTCGCTTACAAATGTTCTGGACAACACAATTATCTCAAGCAGGCCTTACATTCTGACCCACCAAGTACCAACCCTGAACTTTAGGAATCCTTTTTGTTATTCCAGCCTTCATCTGACCCACTGTTTCATGTTAGAACAGTGTCCCTGATATGAAAGCATGGAATATGAAGTGAAACCATCTAGGTTCAATGCTGCATCCAATTTTTATTGGCTCTGTGACCTTGAATAAGTTACTTAACCCCTCAATTAATCATCTGTACAAAGGAACCCTGGCAAAACTGTCAGATTTGCAGGGAGGGTTAAAAATATTTTTATGCAAGAACCTTAGCAAAAAAATAAAAAATAAAAAAAAATGCCCCTGCACATAGCAATATACATTAGTTGGTCTATTCTCTATTATTGTGTCTGTATGACATATATCAACGAGGCACTCAGGCTGTATCTATTTGCACTGATCTGTTTGGAAGAAAAACAAGCTAGTTAAATGCAAAGGAGCATTTTGCTTGTGTAACAGAGTTCACCAGGTTTTTGGATTATAAAACATGCATGGGAATGTGTATTTTCCTAGCATCAGCTGCAATCTAAGTGAATTTGTGCTCTACATATCTCTGCTTGTCATCAAAACAGTTCCACAAACAAAAGAAAGTTTGCCTTTGGTGTCATGTGACTGAACCTTCATGAGGGACTTTTGTTAGCAAAATAAAGGCCTTGGTTGACTTCCATGCAGCCTCCACCCCAGTTTAGAAGGGCAGCCTTCCATTTTGGTGCAATTGGGAACATTCTCATCCTTTCATTTAATCCAAGAATCCCATCTTTGGCCGCCTTCTGTGTGCTTGTACTGCTCATTTTAAAGGTTTACCTACCGATCTTTCTGCAGCAGTCCCTCCCTGGTAGGAGGCCCTTTCCCCATCCTCGCCTAATTAGAGAAAGCATGTAGTCATCTCCCCAGGGCTGTTTAGCTTTCATCATGAAGCATGACTATCAGGGTTTCGAGGTCGATAGGACTGGAAACATTTGTGTTCAACAAGCAGGCTCCTTCATGTGTTGTCAACATTTCATTTGTGATTCTAATGAGAGCCGAGGAGAAAATAAACTCAGTGCATGGCTCTCCACGGCCACAGCTGATGTTTATAAGTTCCGATCCATGGCTCCGATGAGCTTCCCACGAAGACATTTGGGAAGACAGCTGTGTGCTGCTGCTGTGTGATCAGGATCCAGGATGGTTAGACCTACCGAGGCATCCCTAAGAATGGGCAATGTAGGTCCTGATGTGTACTTGTTGGTGTCTTAAATGTCCCCTGAAGGTGGAAACACCCTTATATAAAAATAGGGTATATTAGAGGGACTCCCATTCCTGACCCCTATCTCGTCTGGCCTCCTCTGAGAAGTCTACCAGAGATTCCACTGTGTGTTTCTTTATTAAGAAGGCACCTACTGAATGTTCCTTAACTAATAAGCTCTGTGTTTGAGGGTATTATAGGAATGAAAATAAGACAGCAAAATAAATGGACCTACAATCCAAATGTCCCCTACAATCCAGCAAGGAGACAGACATTTATGATGTGGCCACTCACAAATAAGAAAACCTCAAGCTGTGGGAGAGCTTGGAGGAGGAGGCCCCTGGTGTCATGAGAGAAGACAGGCAGGGAATCAGACTTGGGAGCCTGGGGCAGCCATCCGGTGGATGTTATCACCTGGCAGCAATGGGAAAATGGGCAAGAATTTATTGCAGGGAAAGGGAGGGACAAGGGCCATCTAGGTAAAGACAAGGCATGTGAAAGGCTGAGAGAGCAGAGGGATGGCACAGTGCCCTGGGAGCCACGGGGAGTCCAGTGTGGCTAACACAGAAGGTGAGGAGAGCTCGGTGAGAAGATGCTGGAGAAGAGGTGAGGAAGCCGGTTGTTGAACCTCCCACCCCAACTCCCACTGTAACTGTATTATTAATATTACAGTGTCCTTTGGCAGCTCCACCATCTCTCCATAACTGGGGAGATGCATCTTGTTGCCCTCCATAAGGGTGTAGAGAGGATTGCAATGTAGCAAGCGTTACAAAATCTCAGTACATGTGTATCAGATCCTGAGGTCTTCCTACAGTTTGCGGTTGTGAGCGAGTCCACTCTGCACGCGCTGGGGAGCGGCAGGAGGGCGTTGTCCTCCCCACACAGTGAGTGGTCCAGTGCCATGCAGGAAGAGCCAGCCCTGCTGGGCTCAGAGGCTCTGTTGCTAGGACAGAACGTTCCCTCCTGAGTGTTCAGGTGTGTGTTAGTGTGGATACCACAGCCAGCAGGCCAAGGGTAGCAAATAAGTGCTTGGGTGCTGCAGTTACCTGCTTTGCGGGGGGCCTAGTGGCCTCACCCAATAGCCCCAGGGAACCCAGTACGGCCTCGGAATCCTTTCTAGCCCGTTGCCAGGCAGACAACAGCAGACAGCTGCTGGCCTCCTGCTAGCATAATCCTAGTTGCTGTTCCTAAAGTAGATCCTCGTCATTTGTAAATTTATATGAGAAGTCTGGACCATCTTGGGAGAAGTGGAATGATGCGCTAGGGAGCTACTACTGAGCTCCCCACCCCAACCCCCCTACATCTACATCTTGATGTAAACTTGGTGTTTCTCCTTGCCCTCGTGAAGACAGTCGTTTTCCTCCTATTATAAACTAAGTGAATTCTTTATTTCTAAAAATGGTCTTCCAAAACAAGAAACAAAATTGCAGGACATGTTGAAAGGGGTTAAGTAGTGGCCTGTGCACTTGCACAGGATGCCCGTGGCTCCCACTGGAGATATGGTTCCAGAAAGGCCAGAGGGTGGCACAGGCATCTCTTGTTTCTGAAATTGGGCATGCCAGGCAGAGCTCCCGTGATTGCCAGGGTTTGCTGGTTGGGTGGGTTAGCCCTGAGCCTCATGTAATTTCTCCCTGAAACTCGCCCAGCAGAGCATGGTCATGGGCTTAAGAACCGGAAGTGTCTGAAAGGGTAATAAATGTTGGACGGCAAACTAGGACCAAGAGGAAACTGTGAACTAGCTCCCCATTGATTTCTCCACCCATCTGTCACACTTGGGGTGACCTGGCACTGAATTAGCAGCTTGTTCTAGCTCCGCATTAATTTCTCTATGCATCTGTCACATTGAGTTGACCTGGCACTGTGAATTAGCAGCTTGTTCTGTTTAGTTTCTCTGTCTAGAAATAAGATTGCTCTGACTGACAGGGTCCCTAAATTCTCAAGGTGAATCAGAACATCTCAAACTCATGGAACACTCAGAAAATCTCAGACACAGGTGCTTTACCCGGAGGCAATCAGGAAGTCCTCTGCCATTCCAGGAGTGGAACTATAACTTCTTACATCTTACAGAAGAAAAACAAAACAAAACACAAACCTGATTTGGGGTGAGAGTGAGTCACTAACCAGAGATCAGTTTATAAGTAATAGGACGGGAACTTGACCCTGCATCTGTCTGATCTTGAAGCCTTTTAACTCCTATGTTCTTTCATTTCATCTTATTCTTCCCAGCCCCTTCCCCTTCATCAGGGGAAAACAAAGGAAGGGCTTAAAGGAGACTTAACCCAGACAAACAGAGTTGATAGAAATGACCTTACCACCCCTACCCATGCAACTGCTGACCTTAGGCCTTCGTGCTCAGTGCATCTCCATGCCAAGGGCTACCTAGAGAAGAGGAGGGCCTGGCGCCTGGCTGCTGTGCCTACAGGTGGAAAGGGTTCTGGGCAGAGGTGAGGGAAGCGGGCACTTTGTGCATGGCGCTAGCACTAATCTGGTCCATCCCTGGAACGTGCTATCAGTCAGATCTGGGACATATTTGTCATGGTTGCTCCCCTGTTCGGAAGCTGCCCCCGCAGGCCCACCCTCTCTTCCTAGCTGGGCAGGAAGGGCGGAACTCCCTTTGATCTCAGGGCCGGTAGCAAGAGAAGCATGGCGTTTTGTGGCCCTGCTCCTGTCCTGCAGCCCTGGTGAGTGTTTGGACAGCCACACGAACAAAGCCCCTTGGCCACATTTGCTTTAGAACCTCCTGGCTCAAGACAGCAAGCCCTGGAAGGAATCCATGTAGAATGGCAGCCCCTTCGCACTGAGGGATTCTCAGTGCAAAGAGGATGCCAGGACTCAGGTCTCAGCAGATGATAAGCTGCTCAAAGAGAGGGCAGGAGGTGGACAGGCTGAGCCCACCTGACGGCCATCCCACCAGACAGCCGGACTTCTGTGCAGGAAAGAACAGGCCCTATCTAGTTTATCTCAGTGGATAGAGTGTTGGCCTGCCGACTGAAGAGTCCCAGGTTCGAATCTGGTCAAGGGCACGTACCTAGGTTGCAGGCTCCTGGCCCTGGTTGGGGGCCTGTGGGAGGCAACCAATCAGTGTGTCTCTATCACTTCAGTGTTTCTCTCTGTCTCTCCCTCTCCCTTTGGAAAAAATATCCTCAAGTGAGGATTAAAAAACACACAAAAAAAACCAAAGAACCACACAGTGGATTTTCAGTCTCCATCCACAACTGTACACCTGAATAAAAGACATCAGCCCAGAAACAAATCAGCCAACTTTTGAGATACAGTCACAGTTTAATAAGTAAGACAGGGAGCTCTTGGGAGACTGACTTTTCTACTGATCCTCCTTCAGAAAGGAAAGTTTCTGCATCAAGTAATTCTGAATAGGGGGTGCTTGACTTTTAAAAATATATTCAGCTTCCCTGTCGTGCAGTATACTTTGATGTATTGAAATACAGTTTGCCCCCTCCAATTACTGCCTAATGCTGTAAAATTAAGCTATTCCTTGCTCATGTTTTATGAAGCTCCACCAGCATTTCAGATGCAGACACCTTACAGAGCTTCAGGCCATATGTTTTATATGCTGTCAGGGTGAACTCTGACTTCGGTCCCTAAAGCCCCACCCCCACTTTTTTTTTTTTTTTTTAAGCGCAGCATTTTCAAAACTTTGCTACAGGCTGCTCCCAAATTGTGGACTGTTGGAAGTAAACCTCTCTGGTTGTGTGGGTGTGAATCCAAAAAAAAGTGGTTTTATGCAAAGAATGATACACAAGAATGTTTCCTGAATGTCACTTTTGCATTTATTCTGTGCTTGATAGTATTGTGCTTGAAACATTTTCTACCATTTTTTGGGGGGTAGGGACTTAAGGAAGTAGAATATTTATTTTTGAAATCCATATGCAAAAAAAGGATATGCCTTTATGCACAATGAGTTCACCCCTGTAGCAGGGAGCCAAAGGTATGTTTGCATTTTAAGAAAGAAATGGATGTAGCCATAAACGCCGATCCTCTTAACAAGACTAACTTTGTCATTTAATAAGGGAGATTATTTCATAGATTTAAAACCAGTTAACACATTTAAAACCTGATAAGACAAGGCAATCCTGGTATGTTTCCTGTTCTCTGGTGATTAAAGCAAAGCGAGGGCTGGGCTAGGGGAGGTTTTCCATGGTACAAGTAATGCTATGAATGTTTCTCCTGGTAATGCAATTAGGAAATATTGGCCCCAGTTAATGTAACTTAAACAAAACATGTTGTCCTCGTCAAACTTGTTCAAGTTGTTAAACAGGCAAAGCCTTGTCCAAAAAGTTAAAAAACAGGGGCATATAGTGTTTCCATGGAAACTCTGTTAAAATACTGATTTGTGGATATGATCATAATCAGCCCTATAATCTAATATGACTGAATTAAATGAAAAAGAATCTTGGTTATGAAGTAAGCCCCCTGTGTAAGAGTATTCTTACACATGCAGAAAACATATGGGTCCTGACGGGCACTCTTTTCAGACTGCTTACTGGTGTGGGGATGGAGCTTTAAGATTCCAGTTTCTGTGTGTTGTTTTCCCCCCTTCTCTTCATTGTTCATTGTCTTTATAATGCTGGGATTATGTGGGTGAGCAGTAAACAAAGCCTTGATGGCATTTGGAGTTTTCAGTGTGTATCATTGCTCCCCCTAAACACCCACATTGTTTTCATTGTCTTTTGTGACAAGAGAAGATAACTCATAATATTTAACGGCTTGTGGGACATTACAAGATTAAGTTTTATGAATATAATAATTTTTCCTTGCTAATGGGATCTTGGTAGAATTCTAACTATGTAGTTTCAAGTGGATTCCTTTGCCCCCTGGAGGGAAGGATACTGAACAAGAGCCAGGATGAGTGTCCCTGGAACCCCGAGCAGAGGCTCAAGGCCGTGCCCTGGCTTCCTGGCCACCCAGGTCGGTGGCTCTGTTTGCACCTGTCTGAGTGCAGTAAAAATGGAAACTGCTCACCATGGGATAAACCTCAGCCTGTGGAATGGCAAAGACCACTGTCTTTCAGTAAACCAACTTGACTTATTTGAAATTCTGTTCCACCTTGAAAAGATCACAGGTGGCATTTGTGGGACCAGTTTCAGTATCACAAAAATATGTCCTCAGTCACCTAAGAACTTAAAATAGAATGGTTACTGCATGATTGTTAGCAAAGAGCTTGGCAATCATTGGTGCCTTAGCCATGGCGTCCCAGAACATGTGCAGAAATTCTTGTGTGACAGCTGGCAGTGAATGCCCCCTGCACAGGTGTGTCTGCATATCTCATATCACCCAGGTCCCCTGGTGCTTGGGGCATGGGTCCTAAGGTCACAGCATGTCTGACGTTCACCTTCCGGATAGAGACATGCTGAGTAGAGTAAGACAGAGCTCAGCGATTCAGACCCTGCCCCAAGGAGCAGAAACTGACTCCTCCCTGAGCTCTCCCATCCTCCTCCAGAGTGGCTGCATCTTCCAGGTGTACACACCTTCTGATTTGGGTACAGAGAGAAACAGACAAGGAGAGAAATAGGTTCAGGCCAGAATCTGGTGTCAGAAGCTTGAATCTGCTGACAATTTGCTTCCCTTAATGATTCTTTTTTTTTCCTAATTAACTCGATTTTATTGCAAAGTAACATGAATATGGTTTTTAAAAATTAAATAGCAGAGAATCCAAGATGGCGACGTAGGTAAACACCTAAACTGCTGCCTCCTACAACAATTTAAACTGCAACTAAAAGACAAAAGGTCTATCACCCAGAACCACGGGAAAGCTGGCTGAGTGGAAGTTCTACAACTAGAAGGAAAGAGAAAAGAGCATTGAGACATGCACGAGCGCTGAAAAGCTGAGTTACGGAGGCATGTGATCTGGGCTGGCTGCGGGCTACTGGGTGCATTGCTTTTTTCAACCCCAACGGAGACAAGCCCCCGATTACTCTGAAATCTAGTCTCTGGGGAGACGCGGGGGACCCAAACTCCTATGGGGAGAAGCTGGACTGCCTGCCAGAGAGGGTGGCTTGCTTGCAGAGCTGCGCGCAGGAATAATTGTTTACGGCACTGGGGCATGGAACTCGCGAATGCCGTTGGAGACTCAGAGCCGGCTAACTAGCAGCCATTGCTGTTTGCCACGCCCTAACCTAGTGACACCCTGAGGCCCCGCCCTACAAACCCACCCAAGCTCCAAGCAGCTCAATTAGCATAAGAAAGGCCTGCCCTATCACAGCTTAACCTAGCAAACTTGCAGCCTAGGTCAGATAGCTCCAAAACCTCCAAACCCCAAGCAAAGAGGAGAAAACTGCAGCTCTCACTGTAGCTCCTGCTGAGTGGCCTCAGACAGTAGCTGACCTGCACCCCATTGGAGATCCAGAAGCCAGTGTACCTAGTGGTCAGTGTGAGACACCAGATTTCAACTCCTCACATCCATAAGTGACACATTCAAGAGGCAGACTCAGTGAGCACCAAAGCCTCACTGAAACAAGTCCTGCCCTATAAGCCTGTCTTCAGCGCAGCAGTTCTTCCATTATAGACACAGGGAGTGCTCATAGCTAATTGGCCTGGAGGTCAATTCCTCCCAGTGTAACAACAGCAATTAAGGCTTAACTGCACCAAGACTTTGCACTCAGCCCACAAAGGGGTGTACCAAGAGCGTCCACATCAGGAGATTGGGGAGGCTGAGCTACTGCCCCCTATAGGTCACCTACCACACAAAGCCACTCCATCAACACAGGGAAGCAGCCAAAATGCAGAAACAAAGAAACATGTCACGAATGAAAGAAACGGAAGAAAGCAAACATGTCACGAATGAAAGAAACGGAAGAAAGCAAGAGGAATCCAAAGAGGACCACACCAAGACACATCATAATTAAAATGCCAAGGGCAAAAGACAAAGAGAGAATATTAAAAGCAGCAAGAGAAAAACAGTTAGTTACCTACAAGGGAGTACCCATACGACTGTCAGCTGATTTTTCAACAGAAACTATGCAGGCCAGAAGAGAGTGGCAAGAAATATTCAAAGTGTTGAACAGCAAGAACCTACAACCAAGATTACTCTACCCAGCAAAGCTATCATTCAGAGTTGAAGGTCAGATAAAGAGCTTCACAGACAAGAGAAAGCTAAAGGAGTTCATCACCACCAAACCAGGATTACACGAAATGCTGAAGGGTATCCTTTAAGAAGAGGAAGAAGAAGAAAAAGATAAAGACAAAAATTATGAACAACAAAATGACATCAAACACATACCTACCAACAGGTGAATCTAAAAATCAAGTGAATGAAAAATCTGAAGAACAGAATGGACTGGTGAATATAATAGAATCAGGGACATAGAAAGGGAGTGGACTGATGATTCTCAGGGGAAGCAGGTGTGAGGGGTGCGGGAAGAGATTGGACAAAAATCTTACTCCTAAAGATGAAGACAATGGCGGGGGGTAAGGGCATGGGGTGGGGTGGGGAATCAGGTGGAGGGGAGCTATGGGGAAAAATAAAAGAGGAACACCTGTAAAAAAAATAATAATAATAATCAGGAAAAAAAATTAAATAGCACTTACAAAGCTTCCTATAGGCAACCTAAAGGCAACCACTTCTATC
This sequence comes from Corynorhinus townsendii, assembly GCA_026230045.1. Taxonomy (NCBI): domain Eukaryota; kingdom Metazoa; phylum Chordata; class Mammalia; order Chiroptera; family Vespertilionidae; genus Corynorhinus; species Corynorhinus townsendii. Next base: position 43,536,427 of record JAPDVU010000006.1, read on the forward strand.
ATTCTTAGCAGCTCTTTTTCATGAGCAGGTTGAGGTTACCGGGTTTTATTTGTTTTCAGATATTACTTATTTACTTTCTTTAACACCTGAGGGCTTTAGACTTTTTACACCAGCTCTTCTCACTCTCTCTCTATTTCACCAACATAGCTATATACCTATGTTATAGTTTTTGATTAATTAGACAATGACTATATTATTCAGACCATCTATATTCTCTACTATGTTACATAGAGTGCTATTGTGTGTGTATTTTTTATATTTTCTCCTGCAGTGAAAATTCCCCATGTCCTTTTATTTGCTTAGTTTCCCTTCTACTCATCACTATTTTTCTCTATATGTTTCATCAAATATCTAAAATGCCTGTTACTATTATTTTCTAAATATTCAGTATTTCTGCCTATTTCATCATTTCTTGGCGAGACCTTGCTCCCTGCTCCCTCTCTCATCCTATCCTTCTGGACAATTGCTCTCCAGGCCTGCTGGGCAGCTGAGTTCCTGAGACTCCCCTTCACTCCCTCTTTCCTTGGTCATAACCCTCTTTCCCCTAGACCAGTAGTTCTCAACCTTCCTAATGCCGCAACCCTTTAATACAGTTCCTCATGTTGTGGTGACCCCCAACCATAAAATTATTTTCGTTTTGCTGCGACCCCCCGGGGTCACCTAAGACCATTGGAAAACACAGATATTTACATTACGATTCATTAACAGTAGCAAAATTACAGTTATGAAGTAGCAACGAAAATAATTTTATGGTTGGGGGTCACCACAACATAAGGAACTGTATTAAACAGTCGCAGCGTTAGGAAGGTTGAGAAGCACTGCCCTAGACCCTATCTTCCTTTTCCTGCCTAATTCCTCATTTTGGATTTCTAGAAAAAGGGAGGTAAAATCTTTTTTGTCCTTATAGCTCTGAGAATGTCTTGATTCCACTCTTACACATGAAAGCATGTGGCTGGGTATAGAATTCTAGGCTGGAGATTATTGTCTCTCAGAATCGTGAAGGCATTATTCTATTGTCTTTGGAATTCCAGTGTTATTGTTAAACAATCTGATAGCACATTTTTTTATATGACCAGGTTTTCCCAACCTCCATCTCAGAAGCTTTTAGAATGGACTCCTTATTCCTAGTGTCCTGAAATTTTTTGATGCCAAGGGTCCCCTTGTTTATTTTGTTGGGCATTTTATAAGCTCCTTTGATTTACAAATGTATGTCCTTCAGTTCTAGGAAATTTCCTTACGTCATTTTCCAGAACTTTTTTGGTTTATTTCCTGGGGGAATTTTCTTTTTCCAACTGTTTCTTCTCTTAAATTTATTTGTTTATGGTGACTCTAGTCTTTTAAGTTCCCACGAGTTCTTTTTTAGAGCAGCTTGTTCTTATTCGGAGGACACAATACCTTCTTTGATCTCTCTGAATATATTAACTGTTTTTTCTTGTTGTCTGTGCTGATAACTCTAGGTCATTTTTTTTGTGTGTGTGAGTTTTGTCCTTCTTTGTCATGTTGAAGGATCTCTACAAATATGTTTAGCCTTAGGTTCTTATTTAAGACTGAGACACTAAAATGCTGATTAAAGATTTCTCTACAAATGGACCTTACTATTGGTAAATCAATGCAACCCAGTCAATTTAAAGGCATGGCCTATAAAATGTTAATAGCTCTAAAGCTTACTTGGGGGATATAAGCCCAGCTGTCAGCATCTGTGATCAGGACAGAGGAATGGAGACTAGGCAGTCTCATCAGAGAGTATGCAGGTTTTCATTTTCTCAGTTCATCCCCTCATCCCTACTTCATCTGGACATCATCATTTTTCAGGAATGTATAAGACTAGAGGCCCAGTGCATGGGTGGGATCCCTCAGCCTTGCCAGTGATCAAGGCCTATGGGGGGGAGGGGGCAGGGGAGAGGACCACAGGAGGTTGGCCAACCACGGGGAAGGGGGGCACTGGCTGGTTGAGGGGAGGGGCCACATGAGGTTGGCTGTGGGAGTGCACTGACCACAAGTGGGCAGCTGCCACATTGAGCGCCCACCCCCTGGTGGTCAGTGCGGATTATAGTGACTGGTTGACTGGCATTCTGGTCATTCCAGCCATTCTATCGTAACGGTCACTTAGGCTTTTATATATATAGATGATAGTTGCGGCATATGCAGCAAAATATATTTGTGGAGAACTGCTAATCTGTGCTTTCCAGCCAACCATGGCAGTGATTAGAATTGTTAGGGGATCTGTTTGTTTAAGCATTATTTTACAGTGTGTTGGTCTTGAAAGTAGCTATGTGGGCCAGTATTCCCTGTCCCCAGAAGCCATCTTTCATTTGACCTGAGTCCAGGCATGTATCTCTCTTTGTGGAGCCTGTAAATGTCAACAGAGCATGGACAGTGCCTCATAGGTGTAAGGAATAGGGAGAGTCTCTGAAGAGGCCTGGAGTCTACTCCGGGCTTTCCCGTTCATTAGCTCTATGACCGGGGCCAGTTAGTTAACATCTCCAGACTGTCCTATCACTAACTCTTAGCCAAGCCCAAGGGAGTCTCAAGCTTGTCCAGTCTGTCACTCCCTCCCCAACAAGTGTAAGTGTGAAATGCTTCCCTTTCACAACTGTATTAATGTCTACAGCCACCCTCCCCTTTCTCAATATCATAGGCCTCCTGGTGTGTGATGAGGATTGTGGGGAATCAGACAGGATCAGGCAAGGTTTGCTGCATGTAGAGAAGTTACTCCCTCTGAGCTGTCAATGGGCAAGGCAATTGAGCTGGGGGAGGACAAGGATGCTCTTTGGTGGTGGGTAGTCCTCCTTGCTGGAGTGACGGAGGGGCTTTATCCACTGTTCCAGCTCCTTCTTACACAGAGTCCTTTACCACTCCATCCTCCCAGCTGTTTTTCAATAGCAGGGAGATTTGTACCCTGCCTCACTATCTCATTCCCTTGATTCTAAGGGGCCACGAGTAGATACTTCTACTCAAATAAAAAGTAATCCGCATTGATGTGCACGCACTGAAAGGTCCCCAGTTCTTCAGACTTCCACCTCAGGGTCTTAGTCTCAAATATCATTTTACCCTGGAACCCCTGGGTTTGGGTGGGCCCCCCTTTTAAATTTCCATGTCATCCTGCACATACATGTCTTTCAAAGCACTCACAGTGGCCACTGGTTGTATGATATCTGTGTACCTGGAGAGATTTTAAGCCTGAGAGCACATGGGCTATACTCCTCACATGTCCTATCACAGAAGATGCTCAGTTGGCATCTGCTGAATGAAGAGAAGCACAAATAAGGGAAATCCGTGAAGGGAAGAGGCAACGTGAGGATGCATTAACAGCAGGAGAGAAGACGAAGCCTCCTAGAAATAAGCCTTCAGTGGATAAGAAAAATGAAATGTTTGATTTAACAAAGAAGAAAAGCAAGCTCACCTGCTCCATGCCTCATTCCAGAATACCAAATACCAACAGTGGCCATGGAGCTTAAAGAATTGGCTTCAAACCCAGGAGGAGTGAGCATTCTGCCCAACACTGGAGAAATAGGCTGCTTTGCTCTCTCCTCCCTTGAATGAAAATAATCCAGGCCTTTATTAAACACTTGAAATAAAGAAGAGTTAAAAGGAAGAGTAAGAAATGCAACTTTGGGAGGAGAAACAGTTTATTTTAAAAATCCCTGGGACCATTTAGTCCCCAACTGAGATTACTTTTAAGGCATGAGCTCAAGTGTGGATGATCTTGAGCTGTAGTTGCAATACTCTGTTGATAAAAATAGTTAAGCATTGTGAGACATTAATCTCCCTGTACCATAGTGCACTTAAGATGAGGAAATCAGCAGCTCTTTGCTTTTGCCTGCTCATAGCAACAACCATTCAAGGAGGATTTTGATGTTTTGTTATAGGAGCAAGTGGAGTGATGGAGAGAGGGGGCGGTGGGCAGGCAGAGAGGTGCTCTCCAAGAGGACTTTGTGGATCTGGCCAACAGAAGGGCCACCATTAATCCTTTCTGGAACTCCATAAGGAGAGTGATTGTCCATCCTAGAAGAATATTATTATACCAAAGTTATCAATTATTGAACTCTTACTATGTGCCAGGCACTGTGCTAGATCTAACTTTATCATCAAGCTTTTACAAACAAGCAGAGGGAGGTTAAGCCTGAATTCTAATTCTGAGCCCATAATTACTCCATGCTGCCACTTGGGTTTTTCAGTAGACTAAGGAGCAGAAAAAGGGTGGAGCAATCTTTCAAGAAGTGCTAAGACAAACCTTAAAAAAAAACCACAGAAAACAAGGAATACAAAAGGCTGTAGCTAGGACCTGCTGGACAGGGAGAAAGGAAGGTAGTCTTGGAGCCAGTCTGGGCTCCCAATGCAAGGTAGGACTCTGCAGGAATCACTGGACCATTTTGTCAAAGACCTACAGGAGACTATCATGTCCATGGGGTAGCAGCATGGATCTACAGCATCCTGAGTGCCAGGTGTCCCCAAGGTGCCAGGTGCCCTGGAGAAGGACCCATGTACAGTATGGAGATGGTGAAGAGCTAGCATTGTGCAGAGGGGGGTTTTGCTCTGGCCATACCCAATGAAATAGGGGGCCCTGCCCCATCGATCAGAACTTGACCTAGGGGCCTAGCCAGTTTGTCTCAGTGGATAGAGTGTTGGCCTGCAGACTGAAGGGTCCTGGGTTCAATTCCAGTCAAGAGTGTGTACCTAGGTTGCAGGCTCAATCCCTGGCTCTGGTCAGTATGTGTGTAGGAGGCAAACAATTGATGTGTCTCTCTCACATAGATATTTCTCTCCTCTGTCTCTCCCCCTCCCTTCCACTCTCTCTAAAACTCAATAGAAAAATATCCTCAGATGACGATTAACCAGAGGGGGAGGGAGAGAGAGAGAAAGAGAAAGAGAGAGAGAGCTCCCTAGCTCCTTCCACCATGTGAGGACCCTCTATGGACCAGAACTTGACCTAGGAACAGAAGCTACTCTAGATATTCCAAGTAGTAAAACCCTGAATACAGGGAAGCAAAGGCTTTTATAATTACTGACGGGTGGAGAATGTGGGTTGGGAAGCATGAATGCAGATGGTTCTCAAGAACTTGCTTGAAAGCTCTCCAGACTTCACATCTGCCAGCACATCTGCCTGTAACTGCCTCCAGACTAGCATGACCTCTATCTCAATCCAGCACTAGCTCTCTCATTAGGCAAACTCTAATCTAGAACCATCCATGGATGGGGGACTCTGGGAAATACAGTCCTAGCTTCTCTTCCCTAAGGCAAGACAGGCCTCCTAAGGAGGAGGTGGTGATGTCCACTCGAATATCACTCAGAAATACCCTGGAACTTCCTGTGACCTCCAGTTACCATGGTCTTCTGTTTGCCCCACTGCCACCCTATTTCCCCTGCTTGTCTTGGTGAGAGGGGAGACAGGAAACTTTTTACCTAGGAAAGTTTAGGTATGGTGTGAGCCTCAGGTCCACTCCAGTGACCGCCCAAGAGCCCACCAAGCTGAGTAGTTCTCTCACTGTATCCACTCACACGCTGCTGCAGTAAACACTGAAAACTTCTTGATAATGGTTAATGGTAAGAAATGAAAATACTCCTGAACCTTCCTGGGGATGCCTGTGCTGGCCTTCTTCATTATCCACATTGTGGTTTCTGAGAGCAGTTAAAGGGCCTCTGTGTGTTCAACCGGTCTAGGAAAAGGTACCATGCTCCCTGTAATCTCCTATCATGAGCAGCAGCATGGTCCTGCTGACCTGCCCCTGGACAGTGGCCATGGTCGCCTGGGGAGCTGCCCTGGGCCATGGCGAGGCTCCCCAGGAAGGAGCACCAGGCTTCCTTAGTGATGCTTGACATGAAGTCAAGAAGGTGGCCACGCACACCCCAGATTTCTCCATGCAGTGCTGGCCTCAGCTATTGTGTTGGACTGGGTGTGAGGAGTTGCTTAAAGGATGGGACTCTGGGCATGCAGCTAAGTTGCCCAGCCCCTATGGAAGGAGCCACCAGTTGCATTTATCAGAACGCCATCCATTGCAAGCAACAAAAACCAAACTTAATGTGGCTTAAGCAAAACAGGCAAATTAAAGGAAGTCTCATGATAGAAATGTTGGAGTGGGTAGAAATTCACTGTTTTGTAACTAAAAAGTCCAAAGCTGCAGGTACAGTTGGAATCAGGGCTCAGCTGAGGTCACCAGGTTCTTAGTCTCTTGCTTCACTTGTCTGTGTCAGCCCTGTTCTCAGGCTGGCCGCTCCCGGCAATGTCCCCAGCTCTCATCCACCAGCTTGGTAAACTCAGTGGAAAGAATCCTTTTACTTCCTGAAAGTCTCAGTTCAAAGTTCTCGGCCTGGCTCTCATTGGCAAAGCTTGGTAGGTGCCCATATGGCAGAGGAAGAGATGCATTCCTGTGCCTGCTGTGTAGGGGGCAAACTCCACAGAAATCACATGGAGAGAAATTGAAGGCAGGAAAGCCCCCTAAAGGAAAGGGTGTACTAGTAGGTATGGGTAAGGGAGGGCAAGGCTCTGCTTCCCTCCCCCCCCCCCAAAAAAAAAGCATGCATGCCCAGCTGGCTAAAGCAAAAACTGTCTGTTACGCCAGCACAGCCGGAGTTAGAATTAGTGCAGGCCATCTCTGCATCAACCCAGTCAAATTGCCCACCTTTTTGGACTTCCAGTCGCTCATTTGTGCAATAAATAGGGTGGGTTTTAGGTCCACTGCACCTTTCCACCTCTACACTTGTGCACATTGACTTGTCTACACCACAGCCAAATGGGGGTAGATGGGTATTTGAGGCCAAATTGTGTCAGAAAGCAGCAACACAAAACAAAACAAACAAACAAATAAAAACAGCCTGAAAAATCTCCCAACATTGTCGGTTAAGGACTCAGAAATATTCAAAACTGGTTTTGAAGAGACACACTCCCCAGAACTGACCATGGTCTCTGCCACAGACAGGCAGAGCCTGCGGGAGCCCAGACGGAAGGTTGCTTTTGCCTAAAATTCTTTTGGAAACAGGGCCCCGCGCGAACTCATCTGGTATACCGTGCTCTGGGCAGAAGTAATTATTTTTATGAGGCATTATTCATGTCTAGTCTACCTGAGGGCCACCCCAAATAATACTTCTCCAGCTATTAAAGGCTTTATCAGGCACGCAGCGTCTCGAGCAGTTTCCTTTAGGGGAAACGAAAAAGATTCCTCTTGAAGTTTACCACCTCCAGGGGCAATTGCTGCCCATTCCAGGGCCACGTTAAGTGGTTGGCACCTGAAAAAAGGGCAGCCTTTCTCTTTTAAGTGCAGCCGGAACATGGGAGTGAAGGGAGTGGGAGAAGTGTTTCCATGCGGCCGAGGCAGCTTTCTTGTTTTGCTGTGAGCTGGCAAACCTCAACATGCTCAAGCAGCGTTTTGTCAGATTTCTTAAATGCTGAACGTGGCACTGGCCCAAATGAATGTAGATGTTATTTTAGTGCTAGGAGAGATTTATTTTAATGTACAGATGCAGCCACTACAAAGGCCCTTTTAGTCGACTGGGGGCTCTGTTCCTGGCTCTTTGAGTCTCTACAAGCCCCCTCCTCGGTCTGGGGAGCTGGTGTATGCTGTGACATTGCAGAGTATCCCCCTTCCCTCTCCGTCTCCCAGGGCAGTGACAGGAGTGCTGACAATAATTAAAATTAAGATGCTTTGTGCAGGGAAAAGCAGTTTGCAAGGGTCCCTTCCCTTTCCCTGGAATTCAGAACTGTATGGCTTGTTAAAAGAAAAGGCACCAACAGGGAACTGACTCGCCCAGCTCCTGGCTCAGCAGAGCAGCCCTAAGGGGCGCAGCTCCTGATCCAGGACCTCGGTGCTCTGGGTGCAGAGGGTGCTGCTTAAGGACTGTTCACCTCCAAGATGGGAAATCCATCAGTGGGGCTGAGCCTCAGATACCAATATCTTGCACCTTGATTGAAGCCAAAATAAACGGGAAAGGAAGCACAGAGGAAGCCATGGCCACGTGTGAGGCTTGGCCCAGCCAAATCTATGCTTTCAAGGCAAGACGAGAGCAGGGCAGCCACAGACAAGGTCGGGGGTGGGGTGTGTTGGAGAAAAGGGGGAACAATCACCAGACTCAGGGACAGAAGGGAAACTGGAGCCGGGACAATTCTCGTCCCCATCCCACTCAAGGCCCCTCTTTATAATAGTGTGTAATATCCCCTTTACTATCCCAAAACGAAATCCATGGAAAATATAACCTGTTTCTCTACAGGCTGCCAAACACAAAACGAAAGAAAGATCTATAGACTGCTCCAACTAAAATAGCAAGAAATCAAAGGAGAGTCGTTTATAACAGGATAATATATATGTTAGTGTATGAGCACTTGGGCACAACCATGAGAGAGACAGAAGGCAGTAGCCAGATGCTGTTTGGACATCTCAGCCACACACCAGGCCTCCTGGCTGAGGGGATTCTCTGAAATAGTCGAGCTGCAGGCAAAACAAAATGTGCTCACCTCTCCTTCACAGGCCTGTAGTTACATTTCTCAAAAATCCCATGGGCAAGACGTACTTCGTATTGAGATATAAACAGAGGCCTAGACGGGGCCCATGCTTTCCAAGGCAGAGCCCTTGAAGCACGGAGGGCAAGGGGCCACTCTTTGCTGGGGGCCATCTCTATCTCCTGAGTCGGAGGCCTTCCAGTTCCTGTAACAAACTACAGACTTCCCAAACAGCCCCCTAGGGGGTGATGGAGCCCCACTAAGAACAACGGGGGAATGGGCAGCAGACTTCTGAGTCAGGCTGTGGGCTCAAATCCCAGTTCCACCAAGTTCTAGCAGCTGTGTGGCCCCAGTTAAGTTACTTAACTACCTGCATGTTATCTTGAAAATGGAGAGAACGTCTTCTTTCCAGAGATTGCTGACAGCTTCGGTGGGAGATATGTAATCAGTTCCTGGCCCACTGTGCCCCCGTGAACCGCCTGTGATTAGGACCAGCACCTGCAGTCCTGTGTGCCCAGGGCCATGTCTCCTGGGTGTCACCTGCCTCCGTAGAGACAAAGGCGTGGCCTCTGCTCTGCAGCGCCTGCTGGGGCACTCGCTTCCTTTGCTCTGCCACCTTGTTTCCAAGGACCTTCTTCTGGCTCCTTCCTTCAGAGAGAGACAGCAAGCATGGCCTGGAGGCTTTGCGAGGTGCCAGTCCGCCCTTGGCACTCCTTTTGGCCTCCAGGAAACTGATCAGTTCACAAAAGTTGGAAAAAAAAAATTTAACATAAAGCAAAATGTGTGAGAAACAGTATGTGGGCTTATTCATCTCATATTAAGCAGATATTAGCCTTTTCTACAGAGATGGTCTCATTAAATACAATAGTCTTTTTTTTTTAGTAATTTTCAGGTGCCTCCCTTTGTCCATTCATTTTAGGCATTTGTTTTTTAGCTTGTACTTTGAAGTCAGAAAGGTCTGGTTCCCTCAGCGTCCCTCCCAGCTTCCAAATTGGAAATTTCTGTCACGAGTCTTCCAGCTTGGTCCCTCAGAAACCTCCGTGTCCTCGCCTATGAGACAGAGGTGGCAGTGACAATCTCCACCTGGGAGGATTTTGCCAAATGTCCCAATTCAGAAACTCCCCGCAGAGTTGGGAATGTTCTGGGCAGTTGGGATTATATCAGGTCTAGCTTGCTTACCATTCAGCAAAAAAAAAAAAAAAGATGATGAAGCCTTCCATGGCAGTTTGAAGGCCTCTACAGGAGGGACCGCAGCATCCTAGCAGACAGATGGGTGAGTGACACAGTGTCTCAGTCCCAGAAAAACTGGGTGGAGACTCAACTACAGGACATCTAGTTTACTCAAAGCATGTCTGTAATGTACATTGTTGTTCCCATGTCTGTGCACATGTGACATTTCTTGACTGTTCACTACATGCCTGACACTACGCTAGGCCCAGGACTCGCATGAGCTCATTTAAGTTGCACTATGGTCCTCTACAGTCTGTGACTCCTTCCCTGTTGCGCAGATGAGGACACTGACTGGGATGCACACGGCCTGTATTGAGACAGGCAGGACTCAGACCCAAGTTCACTGGACATTTTTTTCAATCAGGACGTAAGTATAAGGAAACAGACACAGATGGCGACTAAGAAACTGCTAACATAGTGGGGCCTCATAAGATTGCTGAGCCCTCCCCTATAGAGGTGGGACTCCTGAAATCCCCCACCTCTGGTCCAGACAGGATCCGGCCAAGGTCATGGGCACCATGGAGGCCCCTCACAGGTGGGCAGATGGCTCATGACATGGGTAGAGAGGAGAGACTGGCCTCAGAGGACCCCTCCATCTTTTCCATTTGGAGACTATGGTGCATGCTAAAAGCCCGATTCCCTGAGCAGGAGCGGAGTTAACGTAAAGCTGATGAGTTCACAGCTCCCCTTGGCCTATGGAAAAAGCTGCTGGGACACCCAGGAGCCGCAGGATGTTCTGAGAGGGCTCCCAAGGCTGTTTGCATCACGGGAGAGGAGGTGATGGAGCCCAGTGCCCAGGTTCTGTGCCAGGACTGGCCTTGAGTGGATGTGGGAGAGGCCTAGGGCAGGCATTGGATTGGACTCCGAGGTTGCCCACCTTTGTTAGGGGGGTCACAAATGAGAAAGGGCTACACACCTCAGTCCTCACATCTCAAAGTGGGCAATCAATGAGGCTTTATTTGAACTACAATGAATTTCTCTCATGAGCCTCCATGGTCCTGGTGGAAGTGTTCCCTGAATCTAGTGTCTCTCTTCTCCCCCAGGGCCCACCTGAGGCCAAAGGATGGGAGGCATTCAGTCCAATGACGTGGCAGTCCCTGAGTTATGCAGCCCTATCTAGCCCTCTATCATCAGTCCATGGTCGCTTGGCCAATCCCTGGGCCTCACTCTGACAAGCCTGCAGGAAGCTTCACTGGGTCTGACTGTGGCCTCCACCAGGCTGTCTGTTCCCAGCACTGGCAGGGCTATTAGGAGCCAAGCTCCAGGGCCCTGCCGCTTCCCAGGCCTACTGGCAAGAGTGGTGTATTGGGGGGTACTCCCCTCTGCTCTGGGCATCCCCTCTCCCACCCACCCTGATCTGGGGTTTAGACCCCGGTAGGAGCAGGAAGATGGGCATGGGAGTCTCTCTGGCAGCCCCCATCACTTTGGCTTCCCTGGGCTCCCTGTTTTTCCAGCCAGGCCTTCTTTCCTGTGCAGTCTCCTTCGGGGGCTGGAGGTCAAATGAAGAGGGTAAGAACTGACCCAGGCAGTTCCCCAGTCCTCCCTCCAGTCCTGAGATTCCCAGGGGCCCCAGCTTTTGAGACTCCAAAATCCAGCACTGACTCCTTTGTTCTCCGAGTTCCTGTGTGCCTCCCTTCCCTGAGGCCCTAAGCATGGAATGCTTTAGCTGAGGGAATGGAGAAGAGCCAGGGGGTGCCAGTAAAGTCTGGCAGGGATGTTGGTAACAATTGCATTTCAAATTGTTATCCCTCAGAAAGCATGAGAGGCAACTGATTAACTGCCTAATGACTGGAGTGCAGTGCATTTGCTCATTATTCATTCATTCATTCAGTTTTGTTTGAAAGCCTGCTGAGCACCCAGGAGCCTTTGTAAAGGATAAGGGTCTGAGGTGAGAGACATTGAGGCCAGGCAGCCTGGCTCACCACAGAGGCCTCTGTCGACAGAGAAGTCTCCTGGGGGTAGGCCTTGAGAGAAGGATTTGGACTTCCCTTCCAAATTAGCCAAGGAAGCTCCTGCCCTGGACAGCCCAGCCTCCACACGCACGGGAACCTGACCAGTGCAGCTCGTTTGAAAGCCTGTTCAGGAGCCCAGATGAGAGGTCCGGTGTTGCCAAGAGCCTGTTTGGGAGCAATCATTTAATGACAGAAGATGGCTTTCCCATCCTTGACATCTGCCTGATTAATTTATGGGACAAAACTGGTATCCTTCACTCCAAAGCTGATTCCCAAATATCCTAAGCTCCTGAAATTCCAAGAGGTGGAGAGAAAAAAAGTGCTTGATTACTCCAAAATGCTGTCTGCCCCTCTCACGAATGCTCCCCCACTCGCCTCTCCCTCCCAACGGTCAATCACCCTGTGCACAGCTGTTCCAGGAGGATCTGCCTGGGCCATGTCTGCCCCCAGGTGATGACTTGGAGACAGGTCTCTAGGTGGCCAGAGGCGACCAGGCCCGGGGCATGCTGGACTGGCCCTAGCAGTCTGCCTTGCTGCCTGAGTGCACTCAGCACGTGGTCGTCCCTCGCCAGCTTCTGCTGTCCTTTCTACGGGCATCTGAAATGGGACACTGGATGGAGGTTGGGACTGGTGGTCTTGTTGACTCACCATCAGAAGGGCAGTTCTGTTTGTGATGAGCTAGTCCCCAAATAGTCAGCAGTGTCTGTGTGCAACTCCTTGTTAGGTCCTGGCCATTGCCTGTAAAGACTAGGCAGGGGCAGCTGCTTCACTTTTATCAGCCTAAGAGTTTGCACACTTGCCAACTTCATTCCCAGCTGGGGGTTTTGCATGTGGCCTAAAATGCTCTCCTCATCCTCCCTGTTCACCTGGTCCCTAGCTCCTCACAAGTTCTTACTCATCCTATAGGTCCTGCCTCTTTATTGAATAGGTCCCTAACTCTACCTGTAGGAAAGGCAATGTGTCCTCAGAGTCACCTTAAGGTGATGGTCCAATCACCTAAACAGATCAGTCATCAGAATCAGGAAAAGTCAGCAGCAATTTCAATATTCTTATAAGTGGTGCAAATATTCTGGATCCTTTAAATAGAGAACGAGGTATGACTTATCCTGGAGCCTCCAGTCTGCATTTTGTCTGACAGAAGAAAAAAATAAAAACCACAGAGAGCTTGCTAGAACTCACAGCTATGGAAACCTCCTCAGCTTCACTCTGTGAGATAAAAGCAAGGGTGAAGATCACTTCCTAGTAGGGAGAGTTTAGGCCTGTCATTCACTTCTCTCATCCTTGGTCTTCTTATATACAGTGTGGCTGGGATTACTGCCCACCTTGCACAGGGTTGTAAAGGTTGGCTATAAAGTATCTAAAGCTTCTAGCAGATGCCTGGTACATAGTAGGGGAGTTAATAAATGGTATTAACAAATGTAATTATCAATACTACCATTGTTACTATGTGATACTAGAGGCCCGGTGCACAAAATTCATGCATGGGGCAGGGGTCCCCCCCTCAGCCTAGCCTGCACCCTCTCCAATCTGGGATCCCTCTCACAATCCTGGACTGCTAGCTCCTAATCGCTCACCTGCCTTCCTGCTTGGTTGCCCCTAACTCTCCCCCACCCCCCGCCAGCCTGATTATCCCTAACTGCTCCCCTGCCAGCCTGGTTGCTCCTAACTGCCCTCCTGCTGCCGCCCAGGTTGCCCCCAACTGCACCCTCCTTGCTGGCCTGGTCACTCCTAACTATCCATCCCCCCTGCCCCTCCTGCTGGCCTGGTTGCCCCCAACTGCCCCCCACCGGCCTAGTCTCCCCTCACTGCGCCCCCTGCCAGCTTAATTGCCCCCAACTTCTCCCCCTGCTGGCCTGGTTGCCCCCAACTGCACCACACCCCCCACCAGCCTGTTGCCCCTAACTGCTCCCCCTGCCAGCCTGGTCATAGGCAGCCATCTTATGAGGGTGTGATGGTCAATTTGCATATTACCTCTTTATTATATAGGATAATTCCTATGACCCTATTTATAAAACAATTTTCATCACAGAATACATCTTATATAATTTTGATGAGAGGGCTCTGTCTAGTGAGTAGACAAACCTGTTTCATGAAACAATTCATTTGCAAGCAACATCAAAATGTTGAAATTGACCAAGCTAAAATGACAGAGCCCTGAGGTTGGGGGATGGGCAGTACCTGGCATGGTGTAGACGGGATTGATGTGCTGATGGCAAAACTCAGGGTCCAGGTTTCACTTAGGAGGGATTAGAAGTAAGACCACACCTCTCCATGCCATCCCCACTCCCCTTGTTCAGTGAAAAGTCTGATTGTATGAACACCCCCAATTCCTAACCAGTACCCCTCATGGGAAACATGCAGACCCCACCTTTCCCTGCAGATCTGTTCACGCCTCACATCTATTCCTTGCTGAGAACCTTTTTGTGGCTCTCCATTTTGCACAGGACTGAGCCGACGCCACCTGGATAGCAAAGATAGGTCTCCTGAGAGAGAAAACTGTTTGAGAACAGCTGACATCCCCATCAGCCCACCACCAACCATCCCGTCATTCATTCCACATGTGTGCACAAGGACCTGCCTGAGCTGGTCACATTTCTAGGTACAGGTATACAGGTACCTGAATAACCTCTGACATCAAGGAGCTTACCTCCAGTCAGGTGGGAATGAAACACCATGAATAATCCATAATATAATTTAATGCCTAATATTGACAAATGCTTTGAAGAAAAACAAAGCAGGTTTGACTAATGACAAGAAGGTCATCACCCCTAGCCAGTTTTGCTCAGTGGATAGAGCGTAGGCCTGCAGACTTAAGGGTCCCCAGTTCAATTCCGGTCAAGGGTACATGCCTGGGTTGCAGGCTCAATCCCCAGTAGGGGGCATGCAGGAGGCAGCCAATCAATGATTCTCTCTCACCATTGATGTTTCTATCTCTCTCTCCCTCTCCCTTCCTCTCTGAAATCAATAAAAATATATTTTAAAATATATTTAAAATATATTAAAAATATATATATATTAAAAATACACTTTAAAAAAATAAAAAGGAAGGTCATCAGAATATTATGCAGCCCTAGCAAAATCACGTTTATTCCCTACTGCTGTGAGGGAGAACTCTACCTTGTCAGGGTGTAAGGAGTGTCCCAGAAAGGGAATGTCAGACAAATATGGAAAGGGTCCTGGGGTCTGGGCCGCTCTCCCCAGTGTGGGAATCTGATTGACATCTGGCTACTTTAAGAATGGTGGAACTCTCAAGTCTTAATAAATCAGCAGTTGCTTGGTTAAGCGGCCAATTTTCCTAGTTGAGCCATCGGCTGTCCTAAGTAGTCTGTTGTTCAAATAAATATGTTTGGGGGATGTGCTCAAGTAAATCATGAAGTATTTTTACTTTATAGTCTTATCTTTCTAGGTAAGAGTTTTCTGGAACAAATAGTACAGTCATATTGATGGAGGCAGCCTTGGTTACCAGTCCTGACATGGAGCTGCAGACCCAAATTATCTCCATGCTCTCAGGGTTAAATGTGCAACAGAGGTCACCCCAGGTCATTACCTGGGGTGTGCTGTGTGGCCCTCCGTGTAGAGTTGCCAGATTTAGCAAATTAGAACATTTTTATCTGGCGACCCTCTCGGAGTGCTTTGGATTTTACAATAACTTGTCTATATATTAAATCAACATCTTCAGCCTTTCCTGAGGTGTCAGAATATCTCACAATCTCCAGATCACGTTCCCTCGAAGCATCAGCTGAACTGAGCTGAGCTGCTCCCTTCACGGCAGCCTAGAGTGGTTTCTCATTCGCCACTGGAGGACCTGCGTCTGGGAGCCCGGCTCCCTCGGGCGAGCTGAGTGTGCGTGGATGCGTCCCTTTCCTTCTCTGTGCCCTGGGACATAATGAGCTGTAGAGTCAGAGGTGCTGGACACGTGCCTCCAGCTCCGGGAGCCACCCACGTGGGTGTTTTAGTGCTGCTTGGCCTTCAGGACTGTCACTTTCCCGTACGGAGGTGTTGGCAAATACATGTGACCATTCCATTATGGGTTTTGAAATGTTTGGAAACCTGAACCTTGATTTGGTTATAATCTCTTCGGTAATTGTTATTAGGTGGCGACCTAATAAGAAATTGTTAACTGGGGAGCTATAATTTGGAAACTTATAATTTTCTTAATGGACATTGATTGGTGTAACCCTGATTAAAATACAATAAAGCCTGAGGCTTACATGTTTTACTCTGAAAGGCTGAAAGGACGAAGGAGTTGACTCTAAAAATGTATTGGCTCCGAAAACCCTATTGAAATAATATTATTTGAAGAGTTTTGTGAGCATAAAATGATCTGACAAAAACGTTTCGATGCCAGCTCCACGGGCCTCGGAAAGCGGAGGGAATATAGGTTTCTGCAGATGAAGCCTGGAAAATGCTTCCAGATTACCTCAGGGGTGAAAAGAAAATTATTATTCCATCCCACGGCCCTGGTAATTCTTTTCAACGTTGATTCTGTCAAATAATTAGAACCCAAACGGAGGAAGCATTCATAATTGTCATTTACGATACTTTACCGAAGATGGCGGCTCCCGAGAGCTCTGGCAGGGCAGAAACAAAGTGATTATGAAAGAAATGTGTAGGCAGCGGGACCAGGCCTTCCTCCACACGTTCCCAGAACCCAAGCCAGACAGAGCGTGGGGATGGTTTCAGATGAAAATGGGCCTCCGAAGCTGTGAATCTTCAAAGAAAATCTTCTGCTATCGCATTGTCAATCAAGTGATAATGAGCCCTGTTTCCCCTCCCTCCTCTCAGCACAGACATAGATCATGTAGCTCTTTGTGACTTAAAAGCATGTAAAAGAAAGATTACCACCCCCCATACCACAGGGAATACTTCAGAAGTGAACTATGCAATCGGTTAGGGGGTTATATTTAAAATACCTCCTCCCCTCTTGTAATTGTATTTCTTCACCCGGCAGAGGCAAACATATGAGGTGACTCTGCTGCTGTGAGAATGTTTCTCTGCGCCCCCCGCTCCCCCTAATTTTTGAAATAATACCATACCTTGGAGATTAATGTTCAGGCTTTACTGAGATTATAACAAACGGATATTGCTTTGATCTAAATATTTTTCAAAAGGTGGTTGGTGATCATTCTCCCTCCCCTATAATCTTTTAAGAAAGCCTCTGGCCTCGCCAGTCTGACACCCAGGAGGACATGGGCCCAGCTGCCTTTGCTTCCCCCTCATCTTTGCGAGGATGCTCTGTTCTCAATTTTGCTCAAATTAGTCCCAGGATTTCAGTTGTCTTTTTTTTGTCCAACATTCCATCATGCAATTCATTAAAATCTTCACATGAAATATTTAACAGATGAGCTATGTCATAATTCACATTACAGTTTTAAATGGTTATTCATGTGGTAAGTCATTTATCCTGGGCATTAGCAGACCTCTGGAATGGCATCCCATTTGATGTAAGGATGGTTAGAGTTCTTTTCCTCAAGGCTCCAGAACGGTGGCCTTCTTCCAAACCCCCAGCTAATCGTGAAATATTCCAAAAGAGTGACATTCAGATGCATTGTTAGTTCTACTCGCAATTAACTGTTTTGAAAACAAACAGAAGAAACATTTAAACAAATGTGGCTTGGCTAACAGCTATTGCAGTTGACCGTTAATTAAGGCAAGTTGGAATCTAAATATGCCAGGCCTTGTTACTATCACCACTAGCGGGCCTTGCCATGGTACACGAAGGAAGGAAAACCTGGGGGCTCTGTCAAAAGGGGGCCTGAGGACAGGGTAGGAGGTATTAACCCCGTCCTAGAAAATAGCCCCTACCCTGCTTGAAAAAGGTGACCTGTAGGAGCTCATTTTCTGCATGAGATCATGTATGGCCAGCATTTACTTATAGAATTGGGGTTTTAGGAAAACTGACTCCACTCCTAAGTGATGAATTACATGAGAAATCCTTAGCAGGTATTTTATTTATTACCTTATTATAGTATTATTATCTCTACCATATCCCTACCCATGGATTGGACTCTATTGGAAGAAAAACCTCCTGCTTATGGGCCACCAGCCCAGGGCAGCTCTGGGACCTGTTTCTCTGCCTGTGCATGGAGTGAAATAATTGTCCACATGCTGCGAGCACTAGCCAGACAGATAAGAAGCTTTGTGGCCAGGCAGCCTGGCTGCTGAGCACGCGGAGCTGATGGTGCCCGCACTGGGACGATAACCGTCTTCTGTTTTCTGCCTCATTTTGCCAGCATTCATGTCATCCTTTCCCTTTCTTCAATATCATAATTTTGTAGAGTGTTTACCCACCGATGTTACCCCCTGAAGGACGTGGCCAACAGCCGACAGTATGGCTTTTTCGTGGATGAATTACTGTTCGGTCTCCATACATTGGCATGAAAGGTTGACTTGGTGGTGAAATATGAGAAAAAAGGATAAAGGTTCTAGGAACAAACCATAACTTGGATGTTGACAGCCCTATCAAGCCTTTAGAGTGTCCTAATACACATCGTTTCATTCTGTATCATTTATCTGTATTCCATAAAAGTTCTGTTTAGAAGGAAAGCCAGCGTGACTCTCTTTGTACAGACAGACAGGTGAATAGACATATCCAGGAGCACAGAGCAGGAGCCATAGAAAAAGGGTTTGACACCAGTTCTCCTGGTAGCAACACGTGCCTGGTTATAACCCGTGGATGGTGGCAGTCTCCACAGGCATGTGAATACCTGGGATGGCTGGGGGCTGGGCGAATGAAAGTGGGCGTGTCTGTGTGAGCTTGGGTACCAGGCATGGTAAGTGCTATTTTATAAACCGGATTTGTGCTCCTAGGGGTATGTTGCAACTGGGGACCAAGCCCACAGAAAATTATTTCTAAATGAATACAATATGAAAAAGTTATTTTATTTCTAATTTTGCATGTAACATTGTTCTTTGGTGAGTCTCGGATTACACTCGAATGGATGTCTATTAACCTGATATGAGATGCATGCATGATTTCATCTTGAATACATTTGAATATAATAGTACTGGAAATGTAATTTGTATTCTCAAATTTTCTAAGGCAAAATAAATAAATCTTGGGGGTGGTAGCCACATTGAGCATATTGCATTGATTTCTTTGGGTTTCTCTCAAGCTAATTACTAACTTCCCCTTGCAAATCCAGGTCTTCTCACATGGGCAATTCTATCTGACCTACATCCTCAGACCTAAGTCATCCTCCTTTTTGCCACCTTCAGGGAGTGGGTAGCATGCAGACGTTACCTTCCATCCTTGAAAAGTGCCAGGCCTTTTCTCTCATCCCTCTTGTTATCACGGCTCACTGTCCAGGACAACTCCCTGCTGCAGTGCAAATGTTCTAGATATGTGTGGTCCAGTGCAGTAGCCACTAGCCTCCTGTGGCTACTGAGCACTTAAAATGTCACTCCTGCAACCCAGGAACTAAATTATTCATGTTATTTCCTGTTCATTTAAGTAGTCACATGCAGCTAGTGGCTACCAGTTTGGGCCGCACAGGACCAGAGCATGTGATTGAGGCCAGCTGTCTGTACCAGTTCCAGTGCAGTGATCAGTACATTCTGCTAATGGAACGGCTTCTCTGCTTTGGTGCCTGGGTGATGCTCTGTGCTCCTCCCCATCAGCTCTGAGAGCTGGAGTGCAACCCTCCCTCGGTCATCGGACTGCCCTCCCTAGCCCCCAGCCCGGCTGCTGCATCCCTTGTGTCTTCATCTCGTGTCCTCACCACCCAGCACATATTGGGCTTCTGATAAACCTGGGAAGAAGGAGAAGGAGAATCAAAGTAGGTGGGAAGGAAGTTAGGAAGTTGGAGAAAGATGAAGTCTGGGAGTTAGATACCTCATGGGGGGCTGGGGGGGCGGGGCTGTGGTCTGTACTGCAGAGATGAAAATCTTAGAGTATTGCGGTGAGTCACAGGAACAGGCACGTGAAAAATCAGACGAGACGTTGGTGGCTGCAGGTGCCTGAGTATTTCACGTGCAAGGCTCTGGGGTTTTGGGGAAGGCAGTTCTCCTAACATTGATCCTGTTGTTTCGCTGGGTTCCAAAGACCATCACTGTGTTTCAGGGTCACTGCCCTAAGAGAATCACCCAAATGTATTGGCACATGGGGAAAGATCTCCAGGGTCTATTCTGCTCCTGGGCGGTGAGTGAGGTACCACCAGGCGCTGTTGTGGGAAAGGGGCTCTGCCCCTGCCCTCCTGAGGAGGGTCCCCAGCAGGGAGCCCGGGAGGGTCCCAATGAGACGGACGTGGGGCGCGCCAACAACTCCAGGGGTAATATGGTGATGATTTGCTGGATGTCTGAGACATTTCAGACCCAGGGATGGTGTTTTTATTTTCTGCTTTCTCTTTGGGACTTGGATTTCACTAAAGCATTTTCTGTCTTTGTTTTCTTTATTCAATTAGCAAGATTGACTTGAATCAGAATGTACTGTTATGGCTTGAAATGTTGTTGAAAGAACAAAATGGACGGGCATGACCAATACCTCAGGTTCCATTTGGAGTGGGGAGGAAGAAGAGAGTGGGACTTGCCGGAATCATGATTGTTTGCCCGATAAAACAACCAGACAAGAAAAAACCATGGAGGAAAGCAGTGAAAGAAAGATAGATGTCTGTTTCTTGAAGTTCATCTATATTTTTTGGAATAGAGCTCAGGATATTTGTTTGGGAGGGGGGTATTTTTATTCCAGCTTTTTTGGTGTGCGTTTTTCTGTTGTTGTTGATTTTTACTTTACGTCGTTTTCATGCTGAGATAATTAACCAAATGCCCAAGTGGCTGTGGCTGCTGAAAACTCATCGCATTCTCCTGGTCCCCCGCCATCTAGCCTGTGTCTCAAGTGCATCATTCCCAGGCTTCCCTCGTGGACTTTCTGAAACAGAGTCTGAGGTCCTGCCACTTCTCCATTTAAAGGGCCCGAGTGACTTCTCAGACCCCACCACAGCAGGCAGCACCCTTTTATGTAAAGGGCCACAGAGCAAGGGTGTTAGGCTTTGTGGCCATTGGGTCTCTGCCTTGTTGCAGACAGTGTGACCCGGTGAGAGTGGCTGGGTTCCCATAGAAGTCCCATTGCAGAAAGAGGCTGGGGTGGCCCTGGAGCTGACCCCTGGCTTCTGGGATCCCTTCAGATGCCTTAGCCTGGCATGCTGGACCTCTTGCCATTTGACCTCAGTCTGCACAACCATGGCCTCACCTCCCCACCCCCCTCCATCCTTTAAAACCTCAGAAGACATGGGGTCTTTTAAAAGGTTTCACCCTTTTGCCTGTGCTGCTTCTACACATGAATTACCATCTTTTCTCTGTTCTTACTTTTCATATGGGTTGGATCTCGGTGCATTACCTTACAGAAAGCTCTCACCCACTGCCCAAAGTCAAGGAGGCCCCCCTCTGTGCTCCACATGCTCTGTCTAGGCCTCTGATGTCCCCTTTCCCATGTGGCTACTCCCCAGTGAGATGCTGAGGGAGCCTGTGCTCTCATTCCCCTATTACCCAGCCTGGAGTTTGGCTTGGAGAGGCCCCTGAACAAATGGTCATGAGTCTCAGAACCATAGGGAAGTATAGTGACGTGTAGGTGAGAATGTGCAAACCCAGCCAGGTGGTGGGAAGCCAGGGTCCAGTGTGGCTGAGGGGGTATGAGGATCAAGGAGCGAAAACAGAGCCAGGTCAGAACCTAGAGGACCCGTTGCACCAGGACCGTCTGGGAGCCCGCTGGCATCCACCTCACGGCCCAGACAAGGGAGTTCAGGAGTGAGGGAAGCCGTGTCTAGTTTAGGGCATCGGGACCAGGGAGAGGATGCAGCCTGCTGGAGTGAGATCAGAGGAAGCAGCCCGCATGATTAATGGGACGGAGGGACTGACTCATGAGGAAAGATTAAAGCGCTCCTCGGAGCTAGGGTACAGACTGAAAGGGGCAGATGATAGCAGGCTGCAAGTATGAGATGGATAAACACCCAGGAGGGAGCCACTGGCTTCATTAGGGAGGTGAAAATAAGGCTCCATCCCAGAAGGAGGAACTCATGGCCATGGAGGAACTCAGATGTGGGGTGGACCGGGGAGAGTGGGGCTGCTGGAACTGGAAGTACCATGGGGTGACTCTTTCAGAGAACCCTCTGCTCTCATCCTGCAGCGTCTCAGGTCTACCTTGGTGCTGCCCTTAGCCCTGGGAGGTGGCCTCAGAAGTGCCCGCCTGCCAGGCTGGAAGGACTGACTGGAGAGGGTGCAGGAGGGCAGCTACAGGGAGCGGTGCCTCTGGGACAGACAAAGAGAGAAAGACCCATGTCCCTCCCTCTTCTTAGATACCAGTGAGTGGACTCCAGGGCAGTGTGGAGGCCCTTTGCTCCGAAGCCAGGTTGCTTCTGCCCTCCCAGTTTTGGGTTGAATCCCAGATACTCATTTCAAAGCCCCTCCTGAGAGCACAGGGACACCCTCCCCTCTGCCTGCAGCAAGCCCAGCCTGTACCCTGGCCCACAGCTTTCTGGGAGGGTTCTTCCCAACAGGGATGGGCCTGGCAGACATTTTGGGAGGCAAAATTTACTTGAAACAGCATTAAACAGCCCCCGGGCTCCAGCATCAGCTGCCCTCGAGTATTCTCTGGTATTTTCTCCAGGGCTGGGCAGAGCAGCTGGTGTCATCTGACATCACCATAGGCTGTTAATAACCAATTCACCAAGGCCTGTGGTAGAGAGGCATGCTGGACGCTGGGTGACATTCAGATGACCTGGGGTGCTTTTCTTAAACTACCTGCAGGGTCTCAGGCCTGTCTTGGTGCCCTCCCAGCCTGGCAGGCAGGTACTTCTGAGGCTGCCTCCCAGGGCCAAGGTCAGCCCCAGGGCAGGCCTGAGACCCTGCAGGACCTCAGGGAGCTTCTGGTCCAGAGGGCAGATGCCACCTAAGGCAAAGCAGGATGGAGCTAGAGTCTGAAATGGCTCCTCTCAGAGACTTTTCATTCTGCATGCTGCAGCCATGTGTGTGATCCTAGGGTTCACCTCTCATTCATAGCCCTGACATTCTGGATGCAAAGATAGAGGACGAGTCTCTCCCAGCCTTGACTCTCAGGGCTTCCTTCAACGATGTCTTTAGAAAATAGCAATGTACTTGATAGTTATAAGGGTAACAGCCCAAGACCTCCATGAATCTTCCAGTTCCCACAGCCAACAAAGCCCTGATTACCCAAGTGGGGAGTCAAACAAATTTTAGGAGTATCGAGTGAATTTTTTTCCTTTTTTTTTTTTTTTTTTGGTAATTGCGTATTTCTTTAGATAGATATTATTACTTAGGTTGAGGTTACTTCATATATTTAAATAAAAGAAAAAAGCATGGAAAGATAACAATACTGGTAGTATTTAGACATGGCAAAAATTGTTGGTGGGGGGAGAGGGTGGGATTGTTTGCAATGGACTGAAGTTTGCAAAACTGCCCTGGAATAAATGGTGTCCCACAGGAAGTCCAGTATTCCCAGCAGAGTCTCATTCTTTCTTTTCAAACTCCTCTGAAGCTTTCTTACCACCCAAAGAGACTTTTTGTCCTGACTTGAGCACTTTCTGGAATGGTTCAGTAGGTACTTGGTCTTGGCTTCATGGAGAGAAATAGGGTAAATGTAGTCTGTGCTCGGTTTTATCTGGTGTGCTTTATCAGCGTCTTCCCTCACAGGTAACCCTCAGTGATAATGTTGCAGAGTTGTGGAAAGGGATCTCTAATGCCCTGTTTTCTTTCTAATTGCTCCCAGCTGTCGGCATTCAGATGAAACTCGATTTTTTCCAGAGGAAGTTCTGGACCGCCAGCAGACAGGTGAGTTACGGTTGGCACGGAAGCCTCGGGGGCACTGCTATGATACAGGTGCTCACACTCGTGTCCCCGGAGCCGAACGGTGCCAGGTTTCCGACGAATATTTGTAAAATGTACCGCCAGCTGCTCAGATTACTGCTCATTTCACTGTGGAGCAAAGGCTGTCCGCATGTCAGATGCCCCGTGCTGGGAAGCAGGGACTTAGCTCCTATAGACAGTTATGATCCTGAGAGCAGGAGAGTGACCTTCCAGAGGATACATGTTTTCTTCTACTATCGGGTACTTTGGTGAATTGTCAGTGTCAGTGTCTCTCTTCTAATCTTGTCACACCTGGCTGTGAACTCCTTATTGCACTTTGGAAGGACTCTGCATAGCTGGGTTTGGCGAGGCACCCATCTACCCTCTTGGGTCAGAGGGCTTCTCCATCTCGGAGAATTTAGGGGTGTTGTCTCCTGGTCCTGTGCTCTAGGTACTAACTTCAGTGGTATTTGTCCAGTCATCTGGCAGAAATGGCAACAAATAAGTGGCCTCCATGCTAAATGTTGGATGATAGATCCTTTCTTAAATGAAGACACTTTAGAAAACTCTAGACTAAGAACACAGATGGGAGTTTGTAAAGAAGTCACTGGTGATTCATTCATTTAAAAATAAATGATTACATAATTATATTTCTTGTTACTCAAACAAGAAATGTTTGAATTCTTAGGATAATAGCTGTGTTAAATAACAACATAGATTAAAATGAAAAAGAGCCAGCCCCCTCTTCCCCCAATTATCTTTTATATTACCGTTTGGCGTTGGTATGTTGGTATTGATCCAAGAGAGGGCAGGTAAGACTCAGTGTGGAGAATTCTGTTTAGATGGAATTTGGAATTTGTATAATAGGCAAGGACTTTGGTGGCTTGTCCTTGAGTAAAGAAGTGGCCATAACAGACCTGGGATGTCGCAGTAACACATTTCCCCTTGCTTCCCCTCCCCCCCCCCCCCCCACAGTGTGCCTCTCTGGATGGCAAATGCTCCATCAGCTGCGATGATGAGGTAAGAAGGCCTCCTTGGGGGAGGTGATGGAGGTTCCCTTCTCACAGAGGAAATGCCTGACTGATGGATTGATCTGAGCCAGTCTCTAAAACACCCAGGGATACTTGCTTTGTTCCTTTTATTTCTTTCTTCCCCCAATCAGATAATTTATGAGAGCCTGAGAAATGTGCTTTAA
Organism: Corynorhinus townsendii; assembly: GCA_026230045.1. NCBI lineage: Eukaryota > Metazoa > Chordata > Mammalia > Chiroptera > Vespertilionidae > Corynorhinus > Corynorhinus townsendii. Next base: position 43,561,031 of record JAPDVU010000006.1, read on the forward strand.
ATGTCTCATGGCAGCACTATTGGAATTCTGGCATTTTAAAGGAAAAACTACAAATTACTGCCATTTGAAACTCACGTTACAATTCTCAAACCTTTTCCCCTATGTGCCATCTCTTTTTATCTTCCTAACAACCCAGTGAAAGGGGTAGGAATGGTTATCCTGTTGTGCAGAGGGAGAAACTGAGGAGCAGAGAAATTAAATGATTTGCTTAATTTCATGTACTAAATGAGCTGAAAACCTAGGAAGTGAAAATTCAAAGTTTTTACTCTAGCATAGTGCTTCCCTCCTACAACTCTCCCCCGGCTTTCTCTCTCTCTAAGAGGAATTTAAATCCCACGCATGAGCAATAGAAGAAAAAAGTGTATCACTGCCATAAGTCTGTCTGTCATACTTATGTTTTTACAGCATTCAACCCCACACACCCTCTGCCTCATGCTTTAGAGCAAGCAGATGTGTAGTGGCCTCTCCCTTTGGCTCTGGTAGCCTTTGTCTCCTGTGTTAGCTAAACATTAGTCAATACATAAACTGGGACTTATAAATAATCATATATTTATATTCCTGCCGGTTACCACAAGGATTAAAGAAATCCTAGCCAAACATAATTTCAAACAGAAAACATAGAAGTATATTTCAAAAAATGTAGGCAAAGGAAAAACAAGTAGAGAACTGTAGAAGGGAGGAAGTTAAAACATACAATGCTCAGTCCCTGAGATCTGGCTGCCAGTTTAAAAAAAAGAATCATAATTGTGTGAGTGAGTCAATATTCAAAGACTAAAAGCCAAACAATCAGCTTTTCAGAAGAAGCCCAACTTTTTCTGTCAGATAAAAAGTAATTTTCCCATAGCAGATAGCAAAGAGCCTCCTGTGATGTTTTATGACCAATACCCTTTCAGTAAGTTTGGGACTCCCAGTCATTGGATAGACACGTGGCCTCAAACCTTTTCCCTTCTTTGGGACATTTAGTGCCATATTGGACTTCTCAGCTCAAAATAACATAGCTAAATAATAATATTAATTAAACTGTTACCTTGTACAGTAGGTACAATTACTAATTTCAGTTTGCTGAAGAAAACTGAGGACCATCAGTTAGTTAGTTGGGTGACTGTATGGATGGTTGGTTGGCCATAGTTGTTTGGTTCATTGATTGGTTCATTAGCTCATTGGGTGGGTTGCTGGTTGGTTGGTTGATTAGTTGGTTACTAGTTGGTTGTTTCGATGGTAGATGGAAAGTTGGTTAAACAATTTGATTAATAAAGCCTAAGACAGTAATTTTCTTACAACCCACTTTGCCTCTGTGCAGCCTTACATATAAAAACAAGTGGAAATAACTAGAATAGTCATCAAATCCACAATTAAAATAGCATATTCTTTATTTTTTTAAATGCTTTTATTGATTTCAAAGAGAGGAAGGGAGAGGAAGAGAGAGATAGAAACATCAATGATAAGAGAGAATCATCAATTTTCTGCCTCCTGAATGCCTCCCACTGGGATATGAGCCTGTAACCTGGGCATGTGCCCAGACAGGAATCAAACCGTGACCTCCTGGTCCATGTGTCAATGCTCAACCAGTGAGCCACACCGGGCAGGTGAAATAGCATATTTTTTAAAAAGTGGAAATGGATTTCCACTTAGAAACATCCAATATATGTTTGTTGTCCAATGACTGATTTCACAGGTGGCACAGTGTGGCAGTTAAAGGAGCAGGCTATGGAGTTCAGATAGATTCAAACTGTGACTCTAACAGTAATAAGCTACAAGAACTTGGGCACATTTTTGAACCTCTGTGCCGCAGTTTCCTCAGCTCTGCATTGGGGATAGAAATAGCTACCTCACAGAGTAATGGTGAGGAGTGAATGAGATGATATATAAAAAATGCATGGTACAGCTCCTGGCAAAATTCTAAGCACTCGGTAAATGTAAACTATAAACCAAAAATGTCTACCATTTCCTTCTTGCCCTTGAGTAGCAGTTCACCTGATTCTAAAACCTCAGGCGGCAGTGGCATATGCACTTTAGGCAACTGAACGTTTCTCCTGTAACACACACGTAAGATGCCCTGCTCACCGATGATCATCTTTAGCAGGCATCGGGATAAACGCCCATTCAAATGTCACTTAAAGTTTCACATAGCTTGAAAATGAAGCATTGCATTTTCTCTGATTTCTGAACTTGAGCTGATGCTCACATGTCCTCATTCGGCTTTGAAACTATCATCCATTTCCCATTTTGACTAATTTTTGGCTTCGGAAGACCAGTTGACTTAGTTTTAAATGGAAAAGCCAGTGAGGCCCCTTTCCACCCTTTCTGATGACTCTTCCCATGTGTCCTTCTCCTTTCATAACTTTTGATTATGCCTTCAAGACTGTGTCCCTCTTCTCTCTCACCTGCCCTCAAGTGATCAGGTCCCATAAAATCAGCTGCGGGGACTCATTAAGTTCACATGACTTCTTCTCTGCACTGAAGATCTGGCCCAACCCCCTGGACTTATAGCCGTGTTTTGCCTTGGACCCCTCCTGCCCCTCTGTCTCACCCATCAGTGCACTCCATGGCCTTCGCTGAGTGCCTTGGGCTGGTGGATGGAGGCAGGATGGCCAGATGTCACCATGTCTTGTAGAAATACATCTTTGGTTGGTCCAGGCAGTGCTTGAGCCATGTGCCTTGGAGAGACTGCCTCTGAGCCTGACTGGAGACTTTTAAGGAGCTCCATTCCACTGAGGGTGAACATTAGCTTCAGAGAGAGCACGGAGGCGATATTCATGTACTCACTCATTCCTTCAAGACATGTTTACTGAGCCTGCATATGTGCCTGCTACCTCTAACCCCTGGGAGTCAATGGAAAGCAGAATCAGAAATGGAACCTCATCAGAAATGGGAGCTCACTGGTTAGCAGGGAGACAGCATGTGTGGTTATCAACTGCGGCAAGTGCTGGGAATTCAACTAATGTGGGTGGTGAGGGAAGACTTCTCTGAGAAGCAACATTTAAGTCACCTGAAGATGAAGACAGAGATGACATCTCAAAGCATGAGAAGCCATTTACAGGCAGAGATCACCACATGCAGGGTGCCGAGGGGGCAAAGGTTAGTGTGGTCTGTGGAAATAAGGTTGGCATTCAGACAGAAGAGAAGAAGGAGGGCCAAGCCCACCTGTGTGTTTCATTCATGGAAACCATTGTCTCCTCACTCTTCTCATTCTCTTCTCCCACTCCTTTCTACCATCTCCTGATGAAGGCACGGTATTTTGCAAAGACATTGGAAGATGAGAAGTTTCTTTCCTACTGAGGCATTAAAGAAGGTATGAGGGCAGCAAGAAGGTAGAAGATTTCATATTAAAAATCAGCTGCCACCTTCTCTTGTTCCAAAGGAATAGAGATGAATAGTCATGACTAGACTTTGCAAGGCCTTTTAGACATTTCCTCTGGAATCTGAAAGACCTCCTTGATGTATGACAAGCTGCGGGAAGAGCTAATTCAAGTAGCCAGATGCCTACATCTCTGCATCCACCCAGCCCAGCCAGTGGAATAGCTATTGAGGGCAAGGGCACCAGTAACTCCTGCCAGGCACTTCTGTTCAAAGTGAATCCTTTGCAATACATTTTTCAAAAGACAGTATTTTTATAAGTGAACAAACAAAAAAGAAACAAACTCATGGATACAGAGAACTAATTCATGGTTGCCAGATGGGAGGGGAGTTGGTGGGCTGGGTGAAAGAGGTGAAGGGATGAAGAAGTACAACTTGGTAGTTACATAATAGTCACAGGGATGTGAAGTACAGCACAGGGAATATAGTCAGTAATGTTGTGATAACTATGCATGGTGTCAGATGGGTACTAGACTTATCAGGTTGATCACTTCATAAATTATATAAATGTCTCACCAGTATACTGTACACCTGAAACAGATATAATATTGTATGTCAACTGTAATTGAAAAACATTTTTAATTATTTTTAAAACAGTATTTTGATATGATAGTTGACCTATGATGAAAAGATACCTCAAGTGATATGAAGTAAGGGTCAGTCTGTTCCACACTCAATATATTAGGGGTCAGGTTGTGAGACCTGGAGAAAAGGTAGTAAGAAGTGTCACTTTAGGTGTCTGAGATGCAAAGACTCAGATCTCACCCTCAGATGTAAGATCCCAACCCTCTCCCTTTCCCTTTCCCTTTTTTCTCCCCTCCTCTCCTCCTCCTCTCCCCTCCCCTCTCTTCCTCTCCCCCTCCTCTCCCCTCCCTTCGCTTCCCCTCCCCTTTCCTCTCCTCTCCTTCTCTCTCTTCACAAGTGAAAACAACAACGGGTATAATGCTGAGCTTCTAAGCAATCATTGGTCAGCCTGCACCAATCAAAACAAACAGAAGTCAACCCCCTCACCCATCCCCCAAATGAAAGACAGAACAAAAAGCAACCAAGCTCAACCAACCAGCCTCCACAGCATCTTGCTATGAACTATGGAGCAAATTCCCTTTCTAAATGTATACCATCAAGATACTTGATGGCACATAGTAGGTGACCAATAAACATCATTTGCTGAATGAATATGGGCACAAGTTCTTTGAGGGCTTCCTATCCACTCTGTACTTCACAGCACTGGGCACTCCCCTCCCACTTAATCTTCTCAACAACCCCAGGAAATAGGTGTTGCTATCTCCATCTTTCAGATAAGAAAACTAAGACTCAGTGTTAACAGATTTTGCTCATGGTCACACTGATACCAAATGTCAGAGTCTCTGATTCTCAAGCTAGTACCGGGGCCTCCTGGGGCTAATCCCACCTTTCTATTAACACGAGCTCAGTGCTGCTTCTCAACCTAGGCCCCCTTCCTCACCAGCTTTCCGCGCAGTCTGTGATTTTACCCAATGAACATGACCTGGTTCTGGGCTTTATCCTCAGGTTCTGACTCATCGGCCTTTGTGCCCTGGAATCGGATTTCTCTGAGCAATACTGAGTCACCAAATAATTGAAGAAAGATGTCCTTAAAAAAAAAAAAAAAAAAAAAAGAACAAAAAACTTCTCTTTGCATCTCTCCCTCTCTCTCTTTATCTTTGCATTTTCCAAACAACCTCACCCCTGGAGTAGGTGCTCACAATATCTGTCAAAACTTAGAGCTAAATTTCTTCAATTTCAGCTTGGACAGGGAGATGGGCAGACACCTTCCAAGATATTTGGCTTAATTTGGGGGGGCGTGGGGTGGGGAAGTAGCCTAGTGAGGGAAAGCTAAGAAAATGTCTCCTCTATTTCTTTTTGTTGGGGAGGGATATGGGAAAGTCCATTGAATATTATTTATTGTAAAGAGACATAGAAGAAGCAATTGGTCAGACTGGAATTTGGCTGATTCTGTACCAACTATTCCATAACCCAGCATCCTGTTCCCCTGATTCCAGTGAGCTTATTTCACTCCACCGCACTTCCCAAAAACAATCCAAGTGGTTGTTGGCAGGGAGGTCTGTTCAGGAAGTCATCATGGTGACTCAATTTACCTAACATGAAAGTGTTGCTTATGAAATGTAATAGCACCTATCAAGGTCAGCGATCCAGGTCTGCATCAATGACACAGCATCCTTACTTTTGACCTGAGATTTTCTAAGTGATTTGTAAATTGAAACATTGGCAGTATCTGTTTCTTGGTTAACAGTGTGGCCAAGTCTATTAATAATCGGTAAAACCTTGAAATACAAACTTACTCATAAACAGTATGGTTTCTTCTTTGCCATTACTTCCTGTCATGGAACCCTAATTTAAGGAGGGTGGATATGAATTTAAAAATAATGTTAAATGGAAGTATGGTCCAAGAAGTAAGTGCCAATTGGTAGTCAGTGTAGAGCAAATGCGATGCCCCAGCCCTTACCAAGGAGAGCGTGCCTGCTATGCTGGAGCCAAGCGCGAGGTCCTTTGGAGCATGGGGAAGCTTAGGCATATTGTCCTCCAGAGCCAGCCCTCCTCCTGTTCCTCTTCCCATCACCAACTAGTAGGATGCATGCCAATTGGACCAAATTGGGTGGATCATCAAATGTATTTTTAAACTCTAGCCTATAATGGGCTCTTTTTCTTTCCTAGATTGTTCCTTAGCAAGTGGTAGGGACATACAGAAAATCCCCCTCAGCTCTGTTTGGACAAAGTCTCTTGATTTCAGATATTAACTCAAAAAGCGTTGTGTTGCCTGGACGGTGTGGTTCAGTGGTTGAGCAACAACCCATGAAACAAGAAATCACCAGTTCGATTCTAGGTCAGGGCATATGCCTGGATTTCGGGTTCGATCCCCAACCTACTGTTGACCAGAAGCCTTCCCAATAACATAAACGATTGATGAACACACACACCCAGTGTGGTTCAGTGGTTGAGTGCTGATCACTGAACCAGGAGGTCACAATTTAATCCCCAGTCAGGGCACATGCCCTGGTTGCAGGCTCAATCCCCAGGATGGAGTGTGTAGAAGGCAGCCAATCAATGATTGTATCTCATCATTGATGTTTCTATCTCTCTTTCCTCTCCCCTCCTCTCTGAAATTAATAAAAATATTAAAAAAAGAAAATACATTTATTTATTGAAAAAATCCGCATAAAAGTGCACTGGCACTATTCAACCCATGTTGTTCAAGAAGCAACTGTATAATGTTTCTGATAAAATTATAAAATATCACAATATAGAATCCTTCCGTTTACATTTGAATTTCTGAGGATGATCACAAGGAGGCTCAAAGAGGTAGAGTTTGATCAATTTTCCCAGGAGCTTCTCTTTATCCCTTGCTATTGAAATCATTCTCTTTGGAAGCATCTTTCGTATTATCTGTGGTGACTTTTTTCTTTCCCTATAAGTTACCTCTGACAGATCCTAATGGGCCGATGGCTTCCTGTGTGATAGGAGCTGATCTCCAATTGACCTTTCATGGACTTCACAAAATCTTGGCTTTTTCTCAGGATTTTTAACTGACTTTATACTCTTTTCCTTGTACCTGCCTTGTGTTGTCCAATATTTACAACATTAGACAAACAGAGAGATATTGACCAAAGATATAGGTCTAATAGCAAGAGCACTAATTGGCTAGGGATGTTTGAGGAGGAACGAATTTTATAATTAGGGATGGGGGGGTGGTTTATGATGACTTTTAATTTTTTACACATCTGGAATGTTTTGGAGAGTCAATATCTGAATATGGAGAATGCGCCTATACTCCGTGTATATTTACTGATTGGATGGAAGTTAACCTCTCTTTGACTCATTGTCTAGATCTGCAAAATGAGGACCATGACATTCAAATCAGCAAGGATTTGGACTTGTCTAATATGACCCAATGTAAACTGGATTAAAACTCAATAGAGTACTAGTGTAATCTAAAAAAAATTGCTGTCTAAAAAACTTTCTACAGTGATGGAAATGTCCAAAAGTAGGCTCATTAGCTACAGCTGGTATGAAACATTTGAAATGTGACCAGTGCAACCGAGGAACTATATTTTTCATTTTAATTCATTAACTTACAATTAGATTTAAATCTGCATGTAGCTCATGGCTGCCATATTGGAGAGCACAGCTCTATGAGGTCGCTTCCATAATGTTGTCTCCAAAAAAAAAAAAAAAAAAAAAAAAGGACTAAGTTGGTCAAGCTTCCCACCAGGGCCAGAGTAATATCCATGCAGCTAAGAGCTTCTTCAAATAGCAGGAGTGTGACCAAGTTACCCAAGCCATTTATCTGGCCCCTCTGAGTAACGGAGAGAAGCCCCACTGCTCACCATCGCCACCCATTCTGTCATCGAAGGTGCTCACAAGCTTCTCATTTTCTGCTAATTCCCCACCACTGCCAAGTCATTGGGGATGAGTGTCTCTGAGCAGCTCAGTGCTGCACCTTTTGTGCCTGATAAAAAACCAACTCCATGGATAGGTAAATGTCCCTGAAAACACCAGCCCTGCGCTGGCCTGCAGCGAGGGGGAACTCAGCTCAGGGTAAAGATATGTTACAAATTAAATGCTGCAGTTGGTATGTAAAGCTGCAATAAATAGAAACTGAGTTACATCAAGGACGGAATTAAACCTTAAGTTTAAACTCCACAGAACTGTAATTAAAACTTAGCCTGTAGCAAATCATTCACTTGAGATTAAAGTAGTGTGGGGGAAGCAGAGGTTTGGGCTTACCTTGCTTTCCACAATTTATAAGTCTGAGCTACCAAAAGCTAACAGCCCTGCCCCCAAATCCAGCTCCCAATTAAAAACACAGTTTGAAAACCTTTAGGAGGCCTGAGGGGCCCCTTTAACAGAAGTCTGCCCCTTCCCCCACCCCTGCCCAAGTCTATGAACAAATTAAAAAATATTGCCTGGTCCCCTGATGCTCTTCTGAGCTGACACGGTGTTTTCATTAATACATCATTAGAGTAATGACATTGTGCTGGTGTTTTGCTTTCAAACCAGCCTGGACTTCAACCACTATGAGTACAGGCTCGGGGCCTCTGCACACTTTGTTCCTGGGAAGTATTATCCACATAAAGAAAAAAAAGGAAGACAAGCTGTAATTCATAAATTTTTAATGCGTCTTCTTTTTCTCCTAATCTGGGATGTTCAGGCTTGCTTGGTGTTTAATTTTTGTTTGCTGGTTTTGCAAAGCAAACACCGGGTTTAGATGAACCATGGCCTTAACTCCTAGAGTCAGCAGGCCTTTCCAACTCGCCCACCACAACCCAAAACAGGTTTCTCTCCCATTGGAAGTGCGTCCTTTAGTGCAAACGCAGTCCAAGGATACAGAGTTGAAACTGTGATATTTTTATTTTCTAGACTGTGAACTGTTACCTCATAGACAATAATGGATTTATTCTGGTGTCTGAAGACTACACACAGGTGAGAAATTCCTATCAGCTGAGAGTAAGGAGCACGGATGTGCTTGAGTCAGGGAATGCAAATTATGGTGTTAAAACTTTGAGACAATGATCTATATTTAAGAGGTAATAGCAGGAGATTATAAACCCTTATTTCCATCCCTCTAAGAATGTCACAGCCCACTTCTCAGCAGGCCCCAAAGAGTTTTTACCTCCCAGTGGGTGTCTGGGGGTGGTGGTGGTGGGGGGGGTGCGATGCAGAGCCCAAGGTCTGCTCACTTACTCATAAAATGTTCAATTTATAGAACTCTATGCCTCAAGGGTAGAGGTGCCTTAAAGAGTTTGGGCAATTTTAAGGAGGTTTCCTCCTTTTGATATTTTATCTTCATATATATATAATTTATTATATACACACAGACACTGATGTATATATATATTATATATATAACATACATATATATATATGTTCCAACATAATTATTCTTTATAGCTTTCTTTCTGGTTTTTGCTTTTTAAAAATCAGTAATCTGAGTTCAAGGATTAACTTGGACTCTCAACACTGAGGGACAAGGATCCAAAGATAGACAAAGAATGTTCTTCATTTGAGGGAGCCGTGTGCAGTGTAAGGTCAGGAGGGAAAGAGATAGAAAAAACAAACAAGCTATGGGGCTGAGCAAAGAAGTCTCCAGTGTATTCAGAAATCAAAATAAGAGTTAAAATTCATGGCATTAAAACTTTGTGCATTAAATTTTTTTGTTTTTTTGCAATTAGAAGTCAAATTAACATATTAAAAGAAGGTACAATACAGGCAGGGGTAGCAGTGCTGTGCAATGTACAGGTAAAGGGCCTGGTGAGACCTCTCTTTCTTAACTGGTTTTGGGAACTTGTGCACATCACCGAACCTGCCTGGGCCTCCTGACAGGCTCTGTGAAAGGAGAATTGTTGACTACATCTGATTTCTTCTAACTCTAATATTTGAGGATACTGACATTTTATAATGAAGTCCCATTTAAATAATTTGAAATTCTTTAGTAGCCAACAATACAGTAGACCCATTATTGCTTAATAAATTTATTAATTGTCCTTAAGTGTGGCTTCATAAGGTCAGAGCTTAATGCTCATTAATGTATAAATACAGGCCAGAGGTAGCATGTAGAATTGTGCTTGCTTCTTTTCCATCCATGAAATTGCTGTGGGATTTTTAAATGCACCTTTGATGGGTGAAAACTCATACTGTTGACACTCAAACTGCCCACACCCCATCTCCTCAGAGGCTGAACATAATTGGACATTGGCTAGTTAATGGCTATTAGATAAGAGGAATAAGCCCACAAAACAAGGCCAGTCTCAGAGGGAGCCAGGAAGTCCATAGGCCTGTGGTAATACACCCATTAGGCTGAGAGGAGAAACAGTAAGATATTCAAGGTATAGTGATGCACAGGAACTAGACTTTTGGTGGTGAGCATGCTATAGTATCCTATCTAATAAAATAGTAATATGCAAATTAACCAGCACTCCACTACACCCACAAACCACACCCACCAGCCAATCAGGAGCAAGTATGCAAATTAACCCAACAAAGATGGCTGCGGCCACAGAGAGAGCAGGAGGCTTGGGTTTCCCAGGCAATGGAGGAAGCAAAGCTTTCTGCACACCCTGGCAGGCCCAGGTCTCCACTCAAGGCAACAAAGTTTCAATTATAGAAGATAAATAAATCCCAACAAAAATGGCAGCAGCCATGGAGCTGGAGAAAGCAGGAGGCTTGAGTTGCCCCCGGCGATGGAGGAAGCCAAGCTTCTGTAGCCCTGGCCTGCCTTGGTCTCCACTCAAGGCTACAAAGTTTCAATTATAGAAGATAAATAAATCCCAACAAAAATGGCTGTAGCCACTGAGCTAGCAGGAGGCTTGGCTCTGCTCAAGGCTGCAAAATTTCAGTTGTAGAAGATAAATAAATCCCAGATACCAGGGCCTCTGCTTGGGTCGCCAGGGGGCATGGCTGAGAAGAGAAACAGTAAAATATTCAAGGCCCCTTGCCCAGGCCACCCCATGCCCCCAGGAAACCCCCACCCTGATCTGGGACACCCTTCAGGGTAAACCAGCTGGGCCCCACCCATGCACCATGTCCGACCGGGATCGGGCCTAAACGGGCAGCCTGCACCCTCTCCAATCTGGGACATCCCTCAAGGGGTCCCAGATTGGAGAGGGTGCAGGCTGGGCTGAGGGACACACACACACACACACACACACACACGAATTTCGTGCACCGGGCCTCTAGTTACAGATACTAAATTATAATGGTGTATGCCAGGGCTGACCAGTAGCCCCTGAATAACAGATAAACAGATTACCCCCTCATAGTTTCACTGTGAAAGAGAGGGCTAAGGGATTGCCTGGCTCAAGGGTCCAAGCAGCCTTGATTGTCTGCCTCATTCGCCATTTATTATAACAGCAGTTTGAGATAAAGTTTATCTTTAAGATACAATCAGTAGGGGAAGTAATCTTGGGAGGACACATGTGTTTTTAGGTCCTTTAAGCAAGGGAACCCAAAGATGAAGATGAAGGATTCCAGTAAACACCTGGGGGTCTGCACATGCACAGACTTGTTTGGAAAGGTCAAGGATTAATTAGGGGTGCAGCCTTTGACACTCCCCTAAGTCTTCCCTAAGTTGGAATTCCGATAAATAGGGCAGGTGGCCTTCTACACACTTCCCTTTTCTCAGAATGTCCTCCGTACAACTTTCCAACCAAGTCTCTCATGCTCACCAACAGGTGTACACCTGAAACTTAACATGTTATGAAGCAATGTTAGCACAATTTTTTTTTTTTAATAAAAGAAGAATCATTGGTGGAACAAGAACCCAAATTAATAACCAGTGAGTAGGAGCTCTGTCCTTCTGCCAGAATCACGAAGGGCCAGGACAGGAGCCTGATCCTGGGGGATGGAGGGTGTGGGGTGTCTTCCAGTGTGAGTCCTAGACCAGCCAAAAATATGAAACATGAAATAGTGACTAGCAAAGCTATGGCCTTATACATGGGCTCTGCTCCCTGCTGGACCTCTCCGGGAAGTAGGCCCGCAGCCCTGTCCCGGGAGCCTGCCTCTGCCAGGGCTTGTTGGATGTTGTCTGGTTTCCTGCACCCCAATTAGAATAATTCTTCTTCATCTAGGAACCAGTTCCATTGGCACTGGCCCACTTACACACATGTCACACCAATGTCCTCTCGCTCCTAGCGGCCTCACATGCCAGTTTACCAAGTGTCCCTTAGTGAAAAGGCAGTGCTCAATATTCAGTCAGAGAAATGTTTCTTATTTCTGTCTCCTCCTCTCCTGACTTTTTGGCCAAGTGCATGTAGGCTTTTCTGTCTGAAAACTCTGAGGCATATGATTGAGTTCACTCAGTTGTGAATGAAATCGGGATTAAGTTAACACAAAGCCTGTGGACCGTATTAATTCAGGCTCCTAGAGTAATGCCTTCCACCCAACTACACTAAGCTATAAATCCTCGGAGCAGCCACAGTAAAGAGAAGGATTCTCTCCTGATGGACACTGGCTGGTGCCAGGGCTTTGGCTGGGAAAGGCTGGCCTGCCATACTGCATTCCCCTCCCCCAAGGGACACTGGAGGGATGAGGGCTGCGGGAGGACATTGACCCTTCATTCAGAGTTAGCGAATCTTGACGAACAACTAGATTTTTGAAAGCGTCAACTTGGTGTGGGAAGGACAGCTAGGCCTCAGAGGCCCTGAAGACAGCCCCAGGTAGGGGAAGGGCAGGCCATTGGAATCTGACTGCCAAGCTGTCTCCTCAAGAGGCTGACTGTCCTATTTCATCGACATATGCACTGCCTGCCCACGGACAGAAAGAGAGTTTCTCGAAAGTGATTTTGAGAAAGGGCATGTTCTCAGCTATAGGAAATGGTAGAGGGCCGATGAAGAGAGTTGCTATATTTCCCTAAACAGGTCATCCAGGAATTATAAACAATTCTTTTTATTAATGCTTAGGAAGCCCTTTCACAGCCTGTTTCTATCTATATGAAGTAGTATTTTAATCACAAGGGATTGAGTGCAGATTAATGCTTCCTCTATCCAGGGTAGTTGGTGTGTGTATGCGTGTACTGTGTGTAATTCTAGCACTCAGCATGTGCTATGCAATGCAACACCCCCCACCCCACCCCTGCCACGCATTGCAGACCATTCACATCTGCTTACTAGTTTGCTCACACCGTCTAGTGACTATGAAGACCTTTCCCACTTTTATGTAAAACCCTGAAAACCTGCCTTTTGCTCCTGTCAGCTCCAGGAAGCAGGCTGTATCCATTTTTCTTTCTTCTCTGGTGCGTGGACCCATTATTTCCCTACACTTCCTCACAGGTCTTCTTTTCTTCCTCGCAGACTGGGGACTTTTTTGGTGAGATCGAGGGAGCTGTGATGCACAAATTGTTAACAATGGGCTCCTTTAAAAGGTAAGATTTTATGGCCCCTTGTGCCCCCCGGAAAAAGTTTGCCTAAATAAAATAAAACAAACCAAGGTCAAATAAAGCAAGCCTGGACTTGACCCCGTGGCTGGTTTGCACTTGTGTTCATGCTCCAGAAGATCTCACTGAAACCCGATGCCTCTTCGCAAGTGTTAAGAGTCTTAGAAACTCAGCTCACAATGAGTTTCCTGTTCACCCAGCCCAGAGTTTATTGGAGGCCAGTATTGAAGTTGGAGCCTGCACTGGGACACAAGTATATCAGTCTCAAACAAGCGATTGCAAAAAAAAAAAAAAAAAAGTAGGAAACGTTTTCATCTGGTCAAAAAGGGGTGCATTTTGTCTCCAATTGACAAGCCAGGGAGATCTGGACCTCAGGGATGGAAAGTGATATTTAGAGACTTGATGATATAATTGTATGAAATCAAGTGAAAGGTCTCAACACTTGCTCCCAGCTGGTGGTAAGTTTAAATCTGCTGTTAGAAGCAAACCCAGATGGTGCCACATTCCACTGGCGGCATATACTACTCAACTGGGTCCGGAGAGCTCTCAAGGACCCTGAGGGAAGCTTCCTCACAGTCGGTCCCGGGATGGCCAGCCCTGCTCTTGGGGCACCAAAGCCTATGGGAAAAGCCATCACCCCCAAGAGATCAGGGTGCCAGGAATGTCCCCCAGTAATCAACCTGTCTCCCTTCCCTTGGCCTCCCAGGCCTCTGGAGGGATGCTTTCATGGGCATATTTGATGCTGTTGAATATATAATTGCAGGAAATACAAGGATGGGCCTCAACGCACCAGTGGCTGCTGGTGGGGAGGGCAGTCTCCCTGTGGATCACTCTCCTGCAGCTGAATGGCCAGGAAGTGTTAGCTCAGGAAATCAGACGTGGAAGCCAGTCAATAGGACCATCTGAGCACTGTGCTGAAAGCAGGGAATTCAAAAATGATGACCCAGTTTTTGAGATTCCATAGCTTGTTTGTGCCAGAAGGAGGTGAAAATGAAATGATACAGAAATTGGCCAAAGTCCAGCCCTTCTGCAATCTCTGACACACTTGCTCCCAGGCCCGCCTGGAGCAGACTGCTCACTCCTGCTCATGCTTTCTCTGGAATTCAAGAACAGGCTTTAACTTGGGTGCACATGCGTGAAAACTTCTGGGAGCCGGGCTGGGGTTGCTATGGAGTTCCTCTGGATGTCTTAAAGCGTCCAGAGCCCTCCTGGAGTATCTGCTGCCCAGGGCACTGCTGGTGTTGCTATCTTTATGTGGGTGTGTACGTTTGTATTGTGTCAGCATGTTTTCAGCTTGGGAGTCAGGGGAGACCAAAGAGGAAGAGTAATCACACACCTGTTCCTCATCTGAAAGCAGATTTTTTCAACTTCTTTAACAAAATCTATTTTTTTCTTTTCCCTCTTGGATATTTCTTTCACACAGTTTGGTGGGAGAAAGAACGGTTGTAGAGTGGAATTCTAAATTCCTAGTCTTCTCCTTAATGTGGGTGAAGTGTGGTTGACATGAAGCTAGAACATTCTCTCACTATGAGAGAGTACCTAATGTATTTGTGAAAAGGGAAGGGCTGGGGACTTTTTTTCAATGTTAACAGCAACTGCTATCATCTGGGAGTTAGCTGACAGACCTCCTCAGCCTATTGGACGGGGCCCCTCCCTGGGACCAGGAGAGTTTGGGATTCGGAGTCGATGGATTGGGTTTGAATCCAGGCTTTGACTAGCTGCATGACTTAGAACACGTTACCCCTCCAAGCTTTGGTTTTCTTACGGGGAAAACGGAGATGATAATGCTAATTACTTCCATGGGTTGCTGTCCGAGTTAATAAGATAATGATAAGCATAAGGTTCTGATACAGTGCCTGGCATATATCAGGGCTCTGTAATTGCTGGCTGCTGCTGTGACCTTGGTCACTATGGATCTGGGCTCAGCCTTGGCCCCAGGTGATGCTTCCTCTGCATCCACACGTCTCACAACAGGCTTCCCACCACACCTGGGATGGTGTCTCCAGTGTCGGTGCCCTGCAGTTCCTGAAATCAGACATCCCTGCCCTGGCCCTTTGCAGCACGGTGCTTACACACAGCACAGGTGGACAGCCCCTGCATTCGGAGACCTGTGTTTCAGAAGCAACACCTACAAACCAACTTACAGGATGTAGCTGCAAGTAACCATCAGTGGTCTGGGACAGAGGTCATGCACATGTTAATCTAAGACCCACCCCCACCCCAAACTAGGACACATGGAGGCTGAGTTGCTCTGGCGATGTGGCTGGGCCCAGATAAAGCTCAGGAATAGGTTTCTGAGATGACCTTTGATCTTAGCATCATGATCAGTGCCCAGATGGCACTAAATTTTTCTTCAATCTGCTCATGCCCAGTCCTAAACAAATGAGTTCCATATACAAGAACCCAACAAACCATCTTTTTCAGAAAGAGTGCTCAAAGAGAAGAACACCCTTTCCCTTTACCAACCTCCCATCTGTGACCTCCTCTGGCCCCTATGTGCTGCCTCTCCCTATGCCTGCCCGTGTGGCAGTGGACTCTTTCCTAGAATGTTTGGTCACTTGCCTAGTGACCTGGTGGCCATTCTATCTAGCAGTGCCATTGGCAGGGAAGGGCACCCACTTCTGTGTCTGCAGGACCCTGTAGAAGGAAGGGAAGCCCACTGACTTGTGTGAGCAAATGATCAACTTGAGGAAGTGTGTGCAAACAATCTAGGAGACACAATGGTCACTCTTGGTTATTTAGCTGCGTCTCTGACATGACTCTAGTGCCCCCAGCTGGCATATGACATAGCATCCAGGGGCCAAATAATATACCAGGCGCTTCAGCAGTGTGACGATAATGACAACCACGGCGACCTTCCCTGAGCACCTTCCACACACCAGGCCTAGGTGGCACCTGAGAGATCTTACCACTTGCAGTCCTTTCCAATAACCCTGTGAGACCGGTCTAGACAGGACCAGCTGCACAATCAAAGGGACACACTGCAAAATGACCACATGGGGCCCTTTGTTCCCAAAGTGTCAAGAATTTCAAGACAGTGACAGCAGAGCATTGAACCAAGCACAGGGCCCTTCTAAGTGAGGGGTCTATGCAGTAACATAGGCCAGTGTGCCCATTTAGCCAGCCCTGGGTATGAATATACCCATTTTATAGATGGAAATAATGAGGTTTGGACAGGTTAAGAACTGGTCCTAAGTCTCTGTGTATCAGAGCTGAATTCATACATTCTGTGGTCTGAGCACAGAGAGAATTTTCTAGCTTCCGTCCTTGTCCTGGTTCCACGTAAAATTAGCACCTGTAGCTTCCTTGAGCTCCTCTGGGAAGTGGAGGATGGCCTAGCACAGCGGTTTGCTGCTCTGTTGATTAATGAGTTTGCCGACCACTGGACTAGACTAAATGTTACCGTGTAGTTGGAAGCTGTGAGGATTAGGCAATTGTGGCATATTGTGTGCAAAGAGGTAAAGGCTAGTATATGACAGTGGTCAGCAAACTCATTAGTCAACTGAGCAGCAAACCGCGGCTCACGAGCCGCATGTGACTCACAAGCCGCGGTTTGCCGACCACTGGCCTAGGAGAATGCTGTTTCAGCAGTATCTTATCTGGGCAAGCAGGGCTCTCAGGATGGGGGGCCCACTGAGTGCTACGATCCCCCAGATTTCTTCTAGATGAAGCTGACAAACCATTGACCCAAGCCATGTTCCCAGGCTTCATGCATTTTCTCATAAGATACCATATGCCTGGTCAGCTTTTTGTATTTCAAACAGAGAGCTTCAAATACTCCTTCCTTCTTATCACGGAAAGTAAGTGAACTCTCTGACTGTTGACTCACTTAGGGCTTTTCATTTTAGCTGTTTTGCTTTTTCACACATGTTCATGTCTAGCGAGTGCCTTATGTTTATGTTTCTCAGAATCCACACTCTGTGGTTCCCTTCGTGACATCTCCCCTCTGACAACTACTGAGAGAAAATCTAGTTATCGCTCTTCAAAATATTTTTATTGTAATTCATTTACCCCTCCTCGTTTCCTTGGCCCGAGTGATGCAAATTCAATGTGAGATATGCAGGGAAAGTGGGGAAATGGACATAGCCAGTCGCAGGAGAGTATCCAAGGCTCCTGACAGGGCCTTGGTGATACCTGGACTTGAAATAAGACTCGGGTTGAGCACCAGAATCACCACCATGTGGCCTAGAACAGATTCCTCAGTCTCTTTGAGCCTCTGGTTTTTTTGTCACCAACATATGGACCTGGGGGTGGGTGGTTTTGTCAACCAAAACAAAACCTGAAAATGTCGTGCAAATTAGAAAGCTTTGCAAACAGGAGGTAAGATCAGCTCCTGGATAAGAATTCCCAAAATCTGAGAACTTCTTTTTTTCTCTTTATTTTAGTTGCTAATGACCCCCCAAAGGTGGTTACTGCACAGCAGTTACCTCCACAGCACAGCGTTCAGGGTGGGCGTATGGCCCTGGCCTCTGCCAAGCTCTTCTAGAAGGTTTTCAAACACACCTATGCCAGGCTGCACCCAGGAAATTCATGTTCAGTTCAGGGGATGAAGCCCAGGTGTCGATGCTTTTGAAAAACACCTACGTGATTCCCATGTGCAGGCATGGTCAAGAAATACTAAGTTGAAGATACCTGGTTATTAGTCTAGATGCTGGCCACTTCAGAGCTGCTTGAATTTGGGCAACTTTAACTCACTACATTTCAATGTTTCTGTAGCAACATGGAACTGAAATGGAATAATGCATGCATTTAACAAACATTCTTATACTTTCTGCCAAGGGGTCTTCCCTTGTTCTTTGTGCATCTAATTAAGCTTGAGGAAGGAAAGGCCAATTGGGCACACCTGGCCTTTGGCTTGCAGAGAAACAAACTGCTTGCTAATACTTTGTTTTTGCCTTGGGATCTACTGATGGTTCCTATCTCTCTCGACTGTGTCTTTCTATTTTGTTTTATGTCCTTGGTGCATCATGCCTAGGCTTTCACCCTCATGAGGCATTCATACATTCCCAGTGGGTCTGGGGAATGTCCTCCTCACCTTGCCCTCCACACTTTCATTAATGGAGTTGGCTTGTATAGAATTCCCTGGGGTGGCTCCTTCTGCTATTTCCATTGCCTTTCTAGAAAGGTGACCCATTAGATAGAATTCAAAGTTTGGACCATGTCTACCCTGTCTCTATATGATGGAGCTGCCCCGGCTCAGTGACAGATGGTGACTTGGGAGCTTTCCCTGTCCTTGGTAATTACATTACAATTCAGCAAATGCCCTGGCCTTGGAGTCTAGAGAGTGTTAAAATAAAAGTCTGTTATGTTTGGATGTCTGCTTTCCTTTAATGCTGACTGCCCTGCTGATGTCTAATACTCAACAACTCATGTAATGAATGTAATGGCTTTTTGGCTTCCTGTTGACCTGACCATGGCCACAGAAGTATGCTTTGTCAAAGGTGGTGTCGAAGGGACAAGAAGACAGATTGGCTTGGACAACTGTGTTTCTGGGCCAAGCCTTCTGGAGTGCAGAGACTCTGAGATTTCCATGCACCACTCTTTAACATCCTAACGTTGCTGCTTGAGGATACCTGATTACAGCAAAACAATGGCTGCCCTCATCTTCCTCATAATGACAGCATGTCTGATGCATTGAACACTATCTACAGGCAAAGCAGTATTCCAGCATTTCCAAGTATTGCCTCAATTAATCCCATAACAACTCCATGAAATAGCTGCTACCATTATATCCACTTGACAAAAGAGGAACTGAAGTAGAGGCTCCAAGCATTTTAGTAACTCGTCCAAGTTCACATACAGCAGTGCGGGAAGGAGATGGAGTTTAAACTCGTGTCTCTTGGATTCCAGATTCTAGACCATGGTTGGTTCATCACTACTTATCCTTCCCATCATTGGAGCAGACTAAGTATCTTCTGCAGAGATAGTTATTCACATTCAGGCTTGTTTGGCTTCAAGAGATAGTGAAAGAAAGTTTCTCAACAAAACGTGGAGCCCAATGGATCAATTAGTAGCTTTTTCTACTAGAAATGATAGGAAATTACAAAATACCAAGGAGTTAAAGAACATAGGAGTCTTTTTCTCTTTTATTGGAAGACTAGTGGCCCAGTGCACGGATTTGTGCACATTGAAAGGAAATTAATTAGAAGAAATATTTTAATATCACTATTCTCCCTTTCTCTATAATAGAAGTGTCAACCAAATTCATGATCGACAATGACAGATGGAAACACACGTGCGATTAGTGCCAATGAGAGCTTTATATGTATAACGCATGCATGAGTCAACTTAGCCTTTTATAGATATAGATGTAGAATAAACTTGTTTAATAAGACCTGCTTTCTGATTTAGCTAAACTTTTTCTAGCCCAGTGAAGCACCCCAACTTCTCTTCCAGGTAATTGTCAGCAACACAGCAGTAAATATCAACATGAAGCAGATTATTATTGTAGATCACACAGGGAGAACAAAGGGTAAAATATTTAACTGCAGCAGTATTTAACTATATTCTGCAAAGTGAGAAAACCTGAAGTCATTTTCAAGGCCCACCATTTCTTACTTCTTTTCAGTCAAGTCAAGTTTCTAAGCTTTCTAAATCTCTATTTTCTGGCTAATGAAAAGAAAATAGGATTCCCACCAAGTCTCCTATCTACCTACTCCAGGACTTCTTTGAGGACCAAATGAGATGAGGCACGGGAAAATGCTACACAGACATTTGGTTAAAGTGTAAAATGTTTCCACCTGGCTATAAAGCAAGTCATGTTCTTGGGCTGAAGAAACTCCAAGGAGGCTAGTTGCTAGGGAGAGGAAGCCAGGTGTTGCTATGTGACATCATTACCCAGATGGACACTTAGCATATTAGCCTTTTATATATATAGATAGTCTGAAAATACTAATTTGGGGGCCTCGTGTAGTCATCATGGATGTATGATTACATCTTTTTTCTCTACTTTCCTCCAATTTGGCTAATTTCAAGATTACTTCATGGTCCAAGATAGCTGCTGAGAACCAGCCATCACATCTGCACTCTAGACTGGCAGAAGGAGGATTTAGAGAGGTCCAAGTAAAATTCATTATTAAAATTTATTTTAATAAATATATTTTGTTTATTAATTAAAGGTGTATTTATTAAAATATTTACACCCATATAATACATCTGCTTGATCTCATGGCCTCACCTAGCTACACAGGAACTTGGAACATGTGCATATTGAAAAGTCAGAGTTCAGCTTGACAGAGAAATGAATGGATATTGGCAAACTATGATCATCTCTGCCACAGTCAGTCTGCCCCAATTTGCTCCAGACCACACAAGTCCTTTACATATTGCATCTGGCCTCCTGTAATATCCACTCTGAAAAGCTTCCAGAGTTGAGGCTGTGTTCACAACTTATAGTTTCCCCCACACCCCACATGCCCAGCATAGTCCTGAACACAAATGGTCATAGCCACCATCTAGCTCTTCTGTCCATGATGCTTGATCCCAGACAATGAAAGCAGAATCACTCAATAACGCCTATTGGGTTTCACTCATAATATTAATGGCAACACTAACACTCCTAGGTACTGAGGTACTGAGCCTCAGGTATGAGCAACACACTGTGCTAAGTGCAGCATAGGCATTACTGTGGTGTAGTTGCTGTGAAATGTAGACATGGCTTCATGAACTTGGCAGAGCCCAAAGAAGCTCCCCCAGCACCCAAGTTTATAGCCTCAAATGGGCTTTGCATTAACTCATTCCCCAAGCAGACTGCAGCTGTTTCTATTTCTTAAACGAAGAAGCAAAAGAAATTTAATCTTTTCTTTGTGGGATTAATCATGATTCCATTTTCCCCTCTCTTTAACAAGCAAAGCTAATTGTCATGGAAGAGGCAGGTGAATGGGCAAATGAGCTGCTGGTTGGGTGCACCTCCAGGGCCCCCATGCATGTTATCCTTTGACCCAGGATTCTGGAGGCTTCGTGGGCTATCCAGGGCCACGTTATTTCAGAGGACACTCTGGTCTTGGCTCTCGGGGACTCGCATTTGTTTATCAAATCACTGCTCCCCTCAAGGGTGATTAGAAATTCTGTGCACCCCTGAGTCTGCAGGTGGCACCTATCTACTTGGTGAGTGAAGCATGTACCTGTATTAGTCTGCTAGGGCTGCCATAATAAAATATTGGGTGGCCTATTTATTTTCTCACAGCTCCAGAGGCTGGAAGTCCAATATTAATGTGTCAACAGGTCTGGTTTCCCCTGAAGCCTCCGTCTGGGACAAGATGGTCTTTATATCCAAATGTCCTCTTCTTAGAAGGATTCCAATCAAATCAGAGTAGAAGCTACCCTAAGGGCCTCCTTTTAATGTAATCACATCTATTAAGACCTTGTCTCCAAATGCAGCCTCATTCTCAGGTAGTGGGGATTAGAACTTCAACTTATACTTTCTAAGGGACATAGTTCAGCTCATAACACACCCCTAACTATGTCCAGACTGGTACCCGGCCCTGGGAGGAGTTGCAGGTTTGTATGAGTTCCAGTTCCTGCCTGTAAGAGGAAGAAAAACAAACCCAGGAGAAATAATTAGCAAGTGGGTGCATCCCATTCTAAAAGTTACAGCTGTCAACCCTGGCTGTATATCAGAACTCTTTGGGAAGTTTAAAAAACAAAAGAATAAACAAACAAAAGATTGATACCAGGTCCCTAACCCTGACCAATGAAATCTTGGGGGAAGGGTGATGCCTGGGCATCAGCATGTATATACTTTTTTTTAAATACCTTTCCAGGTGATTCTAAAGGGCAGGCAGGGTTGAGAGTTGCTATCGTAAACAAATGGCAACCAGTAGGTTTACAAGTGGCCTTGGAAATAGGGAGTAAGTGTACATCCCATTTTCTAGACACTTCAGCTGAGACCTATTCACACGAGAC
Organism: Corynorhinus townsendii; assembly: GCA_026230045.1. Classification (NCBI taxonomy): domain Eukaryota; kingdom Metazoa; phylum Chordata; class Mammalia; order Chiroptera; family Vespertilionidae; genus Corynorhinus; species Corynorhinus townsendii. The sequence goes on from JAPDVU010000006.1 coordinate 43,583,199, forward strand.
TTTTAGGTTATCCTGTGAGGATCCTTGCTTGAGAAGCAGTTTAAATGCACAGCTTTAAAGAACAAGAGACCTACAGCAAAATCCCAGCCGCCCTACTTAGTGGTGCTGTAATAACCTTGGAGCAGTGACCTCACCTCCTGAGCCTCGCGTCCTCGCCTATGAAACATAACCATGCCCTTGACATCAGAGCGAATGCAGAAAGTAATTGCTCATATCTTAGTGTTGCTGCTTTTATTACCTGAGTGAGTCGCTGACGTGATCAGTATCTGCAACTATTTTTTTAATATTATCAGCACCTGCCGATGAAAAACATGTGGTGCTGATAGACCCTCTACTTAATCTGTAGAACGAGTGAGGCTTTTCTCAGGGCCCCCCTCTCAGGGGTTCTGCACTGGACCCTGAGTGACCCCAGCACTCTGTACGTGGGCACCTGGTCATGCAGCCACGTGACGCTAATTCGCTGCTAATGACAGGTGCTCACACCAGATTTGTTTTAGTGATTTCTAGTCTCAGCGTTCACAGCAGCGGGGCTGGCTGTGCACACTCAGCACCTCTGCTGTTGGCCGTGCTCTGCTGGTCCTCAAGGACAGGGCGAGCTCTGAGGACGTGGTGACTGCTGCCAGAAGGGGAAGAGGGAGAGCACATGTTTGGCCCTCGAATCACAAGACTGGGCTTCCCAGTCCCCTGGCTTTCAGAGAGGTCAAGAGCAAGAAGGCTTCCATGGCCCCAGTCTCTTTGTTAACAACGCCCTGTTCCTGCTCCATGCCCACCACTGGTAAGTCGAAAGCAGCCCCGGAGAACACATTTTACAGCTCAACAAAGAATACGTAGTTTCACATACTACCCTAGTGAGTCACTTTGCTTCTCATAACTTTAGATTCCGAATGGCTTAAATTCGCCCCACAGCAGGTCTCTATGTCAAATGCCTCCCTGTCCTGCTTTTAGGGCTGTATTTGCAAACATTAAGCTAATTCCAGATTGGTGTTTAGGTAACCAGTTAGCCAAAGTAAGCTAACTCCCTGAGTCATTACAGGTAAAGTACCTGGCCTCCTGGGCACATAGTAGGTGTTTCATAAATGCCAGTTCCCACAGTTACTATCAAGCCTACAGTAGCTCAGCTCATGCCTTTGGAACTCAACCTTCTAATTCTTAGAAGAAATATTTTTCTTGGTCGTGGTGTTTGTCTAGTTGGAAAAGAGCAGAATCAGCAAAGGAGTTTAAAACAAGTCCTAAGGCCATGGACCGTCATCTGAGGCTCACCTGGTGCCGGAGCACTGGGTGCCCAGGCTGTTTGCCTGGCTTTGAGTTTCTTCTTCACAGACCATATCTGCCTTCCATCAAAATTTCAAAGCAACCCTGCTGGGGAGCCCAGCAATGCTGGTGATAAGGTCTGGGGCTGCCGGTGAGGTCATGGGGATTCAGGCATGTTATCTGTCTGAGGATAAACTCCCCCTGCTGAGGGCAGCAAAGCAGCACCAAGCTTGGGCTGGGCCCAATGCTCCAGGCTTATTTTAGAGCCAAATGAAAGCAGGCAATTATCATGTTCTTTAACTATAATCAGCCGAACAGGATACAGGTAGCCACAAAATGGAGTTATTTAAAACAGTAACAAAATCACTTCAAAAAGGGTAATAATCTGGAAGTCTCTCTTTCTGTAACATCTAGTTAAAGCTGGCTAAGTGTGGAGAAAGCAGGGGAGGCTGGTTTTGTGACCTCCTCGATGGCCATGGGGTCTGGGATCCGGAGAGCTGCCTGGAGAAATGAAAGGCCCCTGGCCGGGAGGCTGCCCCAGAGCAATTGCTTTTGGCCCTGACATGTAAACTACGGCCTTTGAAAGTGATCCCTGGAGAACCCTGAGCTTCCTGCCATCTGGCTGTCAGGGCGGTTGCCATGGTAAGGGCTCTCACCGGCAGGCCAGCTGGTCCCGCCTGGCCCAGTGACCCTATCACAGCCCCTCAGCTGGGGTTTGAAAGTTGACTCTGGACATTGGTAAGGAGACCTTGTCTTGGGCGGCACTTCCTGTGACATTCCAAAGAGACTCTGGGATGGGGCACAGGACTGAATTCCAAGCATTTCCTGGAACCTGTCAGAGCCTGCTGCTGAGCAGAGCGAGGTGGGTATACTTGGCCCCCATCTGATTCTGGCCCTGCCACAGGTGAGGTATGTGAGCCCCGCACGTGGCTAGGCTGGCTGAGGTTTGGCTTGCATCTCTGAGAAATGGGCTGGTTAGGAATCTATCTTGCAGGGTTTAGAAGAGTACCTCACTCGTGGTTGCTCAAAAGAGCCTCAGAAGATACTGGCTGTTGTTCTCCTAGCCCTCAGCTAAGAAGCCCAGGAGCAAAAGTTCCTGTGTCACCTCTTAATGACCCCACACAGCTTCTTGGGGTGCCTGGCACTGCAGTGGCATGTGAATTTTACACTGTTATGTGTGCCAAGGAGCTAAGACAGTGGCAAACTCATTAGTCAACAGAGCCGCAGTTTGCCGACCACTGAGCTAAGAAAATGAGGAGGCCTGTCCATCCTCCACCAGCTGGAAAAAGTCTGAGTCAATCCCATCACATTAAACACCAGCCTCCATAATTAATAATGGCAGTGAACACCAGACACGTACATGACAGCAGCCCTGCCCTCTGCCAGGCGATTCCTCTGCGTCGTGCACTGTGCTAATTGCAGGCGTGTGACCTCAGTGAATCATCACGACCACCCTGAAAGGCAGCCGTGATTCATCAGCCTTTACAGATGAGGAAACAGGCACCAAAAGGCTATAAAAATCACACACACACAAAGCATTGTGATAAGTAGATGAGTTAAGATTTGAACGCTGGTGTGTCACTGACTTCAAAGCTGGCATTTTAACAATTAGGCCACACTGCTGTCACTTGGGACTTTGGAAACTAGAAGTTGTTTGCTCCATCTAAAAGGAGTTTTAAGAGCCCAAATGCTAACAAAGAAAAGAAAAAAAAAGGCCTTCTCTCATAAGGATCATCACAGTCTCAGGTCACCACATTTCAGTATACTTCCTCATGCCTGAGCATTTAAATCCTGGAATATCTCCACAAGTCATTTCATAAGAGAAAATGAAGCCCCAGAAGAGGGTAAGCAACCTCCAAGATCCCACCCTGGAAAATTGGCAGAAGCAACCTCTAAAACCAAATCCCAGGCCCTCTCACGCTCCACTCAACCTCTGCTGCCTCTCACCCCAGTTCCGGCCCAAGTCTCCGTCGTACAGACAGAGTTGGGCCAAGGAAAAGGATGAAGCCAATGGTAATTCTTGTGAAATCCTGTAAGAATCCTATGGGCGAGTCTGCTGACTGTGGCACGGTAGGCCAGGCAGGGACCAATTAGAATAGTCCACTGTGGTCCACAGTCGACTCTGTGGCTGGGTTACCCTCAGAGCTGCTGGTGATGGCTGTGAGAAGTTTGTCTGGGGACTTCCCCAAGCCAGAGACTAGGCTAGTGGCTCGCTGCCAGCACAGCACGGAGTATGCTCCATGTAAAGCATTGCATTATTTTGGAAGGGGATTCCTGTGGGCCGAATTCCTTGCAGTCATGTAGAAGTTCATGTAGCATTGCGGTGCTAATGTGTCATCAGGCAGCTGCTGTGTAACCCACGCTGGACTTTAAGTGTCGCTCCTGAGAGGTGCCCAGCATGGGGGAGGGGACCTGCGGGGAGGATGGGCTGCATGTCTCCTTGGGGAGAGGGTAATTTGCTCCATCTAATAGTGGTTAACTTGCTACTAGAAACTGTCATTATCCTGTACTTTGTAGAATTGTTGGTAGGAAATTAAAATATCTGAGACAATTATAAAGTAGAACTTCTGAGTATAGGTCATAATTGGGACAAAAGCTATACTTTTATCATCAATGGAGAAAAAAATGTCCATTTTCTTATGTCATAAACAGCACTGATTTCAAAGGTAAGAATATCCTCACTGTTATGGTGGTGGTAGGGGGTGGGAATTACAACCACTGAGCCAGATGGTTCCCAACACATTGTCAAAGTGCTGGCTGGTGTTGGTCCAGGCATGTCTCCTAGTGATTAAGAGCAACAGAGGATCCCAATGTTCCTTAATCCAAGCTGGCCCTTCCCAGCTCCACTCCACCTTGGATACATGGCCAAAGGGGATTCCGTCCGGGGCTCAGAATGCAGTTCAGAGCAGCCTATTTCCTGGGGGGTATCCTGGTTTATACACAGCATCCTTGACAAACCAGAATGACTATCCTCCCATCAGTATTGGGGGGGGGGGTTCTCCTATCCCCTCACCACCCCAATACCTTTATTCCCTGTGTTCTTCAATTTCCAAGTGTCACAGACCAAAATGAGTTTGTCCACCCAGCACTAGGAGGGGCAAACACTAAACACTGAGAATTGCAGTGGAGAAAGATGGGCAGTTTTATCATGAATGGTGCCACCCAGGAAAACAGAAGCACAAACTCCAGGGTTCGGAGTGGGTTTTTAAGGGTATGAGGGCAAGTTTCAATTGGAGGACCTTGGAGCTTGGCCTATCCTAGTGAGGGGCATCAGTAGGGGATGTTCCTAGACAACAGACCCTCTGCTTCTGAAAGAGTTCTGGTGTGCAAGTTGCGGTTATGTCCTGGCCCTTTGGTTTTTTGGGAGTTGGGGGCTGAGGTAGAGGGGGTGGGGCTTTGGTTCCAGTGCAGGTGGAGGCCAACGTTCTCTCCTCTATGCTTGCTTCGGCTGCATGATGTGCTTTTTTTGGTCTGTTTTCTCTGAAAAGCAACTCAGCATCTCATTAAATAGGAGAGGAGCATCTTGAGCTGGTTCTGTGGTTATGCAAGAGCAACATACCTTCGTCTCCAGTTCTGGAAGTTGCCACATTTCTGGTGTGAGGGCTGAAAAAATATAATGTTCCTCCACCTGCTAAGTTCTTCTAGCTGGGCTAATAATCCAATGAACAGAAGCAGATTAACAGGAGAAATGCCCAAAGTTTATTCTACTCATGTACATTCAGGAGTCTATAAGAATGTGACCCAAAGCGCATTGGACAGTTGAGGTTTATGTGCCATTCTTGACAGTGAAGAAGGGGCCAGGGGTCTGTGAATTCCAATGGACAGGAAGAGGGGAGAGGGAGGACACAGGGCAAACAAATTCCTGCTAGGCAACCCAGAAACAAGGGGACAGAGGTCTCCCCTGCAGAATGGCTGTTGCCCGGATCCTTCCCGTCTTTGTTACTCAATGCACACAGGCTAAGGCGAGAATGCTGATGCCCTTCCTGAAGCCAGCCTTCCCATCTGAATTCCCTTGGGCAGGAAAAAGGAGGGTCAAAGGTTCTTTCTGAGTCTTTTGTTCCTTAAGAAACAGCTTAAAGTCAATATCCCCAAAAGCACATGGTGGGGTGGCAAAACTCGGGTCCTCTTCACTGGCCTGTCATCCTTGCTAGGCCTGCACTGATTGGCGTTCATCACTGCTACCCTGATGTAGTGTGAGTGACAGTTCAAACTTGCCGAGCACAGCATCACGTGGTTCCTGTGTTTTCCCACTTCCTGAAGTTCCTTTCCATTCTCTCCTGCAGAATTACCCTCTATGACTACCAGGCCATGTGCAGGGCCAACAAAGAGAGCAGCGACGCCGCCCGGGGCCTCCTGGATGTAAGTACAGCCAGTCAGCCAGCAAGCATCTGCACCCAGCTGCCTCCCTCCGAGCAGACCTTTTCCGTTGGGGTAATCAAGCTATCTTTTCCAAACCAGCAATGTTTCAAAGTATTTGCTGGTTTTCCTGGTTGAGCAAAGTCACTTCTTTTTAAAGCCAAATTCAGTGATTATACGAATGACAAACACATCTAAAGGCTTTGATGGATGACTGCAGCAGCCCCCTTTTGATGGGTAGGAAAGGGGAGAAGTTTTGAGGATTTTCTTATTATGATATAAAAGAGAATTTGGTTTGGTTCAACGGAAATCTTTCTTTTGGTTTGTAATAGAGCTATTAGCCTACAAACAAATTCACTTTTTTGTCCCTTTTAATCCTCACCAGAAGACATTTTTTCCATTGATTTTTAGAGAGAGTAGAAGGGAGGGAGAGAGGGAGAGAAAAACATCGATGTGGGAGAGACACATGGATCAGTTGCCTCCCACAGGCACCCCAACTGTGGGGGTGAGAGTGGGTGGGGATTGAACCCAGGTAAGTGCCCTTGACTGGGAATCGAACTGTAGACTGATACTCTGGCCACTGAGCCACTGTAGCTAGGGCCAAATTCACATTTTGAAAATAGATCCTCACCCCTAATCATGCTGCCACTGACCTTCACCATCATTTCCCTGGTGCTGTTTCCATGGCTGATGTTGAGGATCAATCACCATAGCTATTGTAGCATTAGAATAATATTGACTGCCAGAAATTAACCGCTATAATTTACTCCCAGTTGTTGCTTTTTTCTTTTTTTTTTTTTTTTTAAATCCTCACTGGAGAATATGTTTTTATTGACTTGAGAGAGAGAGGAAGGGAGGAGGGGTGAGAGAGAGAGAGAGAGAGAGAGAGAGAGAGAGAGAGACAGAGAAACATCAATGTAAAGAGGAACATCGATCAGTTGCTTCCCATATACACTCCCACCAGAGAGCAAACTCTAATCCCAGGCATGTGTTCTGACCAGAAATCGAACCTGTGACCTTTTGGTGCACAGGACCGCACTCTAACCAACCAAGCCACCCAGGCCAGGGCTACTCCCAGTTTTAAAATACAATTTATAATGTGCATGTAAGTTTGGCCACCAATAACTTGAAAACACATACAAAAAAACCCCAACACCCAGATATAGATACTTCAATATAGTCTAGCATCTGTATATAAACATAACCCTTGTATGTTATTATTTTGTAAATTCCAAAAATTAACCTAAAATTTTGTTTGAAGCACAAAATTTAAGAGTCATTTTGGTTTTAAAATATAAATACACGCCTTCTCATTTGCAGATGTACAATCTTGCCAGGGGATTATTTAAAAACTAAATATTTAACATGGTTCTCAAACACTGAGGGCACAGGAAATGATTCGAAGCTAGAAAGTTTTCAAGAGGCCACTAGGAACTAAGATTTGGACATATTGAAAACACTGCTTTTCAGTGAGAATCAACCTTTCTTTCCAAACTCAACTTCCCTAACCTTGGCATGACTATTTCCAGACTTAGAAAGTTCCCAAGATATGTTTTCATCATTAGGCTTAAAAGCTCAATGGCTTTACCCTTCTGAATGATAATGTGCATTTTAATGTTTTAATCCCGTATTTACATAATCCATCCCTTTCCCCCTACATTGAACCAGTGTCTAGCAGGAAATGCTTGAGTGTTCCTTCCCCTGGCCTCAGGGTGAGCTGCCCCTGTGCCTGCCCCTCCCCTCCTCCAAAGCCTCCTTAATCCTTTTTTTCCTTCTCTCCTCCTGGACCAAACTACCAAGTACCACTGAAAGGTCACCATCCATCCCAGCACGTACAAAGACAGAACTGACCCATGGTCAGGTAACCTGGGTCTTTTGAAAGAAAGATGATTATTTTTTCAAGCCCAAAGAATTGTAATGTCAAAACCACAGTACTGCAGGGTTGCATTTGGTTTTAGGAAATAGTTAATAGTTCATATCCTTATCTGACCCTTATCCTGAGGGCCCTGTGATTCAGGAAATGATGGTGAGACACTGTCAAATCAGAGCCAGAGATGCTGTCTGAAATCTGAGTGGGCTGGGAGCGACCCCAGTAGGTTTTCCTTGTTCTGTTTATTTCCTGGTTGGTTTGAAATAGAGAAGTTTCGAGAATGGTTCCGGGTATATAAATTGGTTCTTGTTTTATGTAAAACCCGATAATCCCCCCATGCCTAGTTCTAGTTTTTATCATCAAAATTCTCAGAAGGTAGGATTAAACAGACCTCACTTAGGAAAGCAGGATTTGGAATTTCAATTCGCTGATATCTAAATGCAACCACAAAGGATTCTGAGATTTTTCCGGACCTGCCATCTGGAGCCCAGGCTTTGCCAGTGTCTTTGCCTGTCTTTCAAATCTGCCCACCACTCACATATCTGACATACCTGGGTACAAAGAACTGACTGATGGGGAGACGTGGTACTTTCCAGAATCCAGGAAATTGAATTATCCACATAGGAAATTTCACAGAGTAAACAACCCAACTGCTTTTTTTTAATTAAAATATTCTGAAATAAAGATTAGGCTGTCAATGCCTTCTTTGATAGAGTGAAGGGGATTTTTCTGCGAGGATAAAATCACATGTTTATATGGTTATCTTTTTTTTTTCAAGTCCAAATATGTAAGTGTGAGAAAAGGCAGCTTAAATCCTACATAATTCATGGGCAGCATTAAAGTCAAGTATATGCAATTTTTGCTTGTTTCCATGGATGACATACAGTGATAGTGAGCGAGGAATTACCTTTCCAAGAAGCAGCCGCGTAAATTTGAAATTAGTCCTGTGATTCCAGCACCTCAGCATTAGGATGTGCAATATTAGTCCCTAGAGGGTAAAGGTTTAAGCATCCTTTGCTGAACTTCCTTCTTCCTCCCAGAGATAACCCCTGTATTAGATCACAGTTATTTTACTTGTAAATCACCTCTCACTACAGGGGAGTTCAAAGTTTTAAAATGTTAGTTTTGGAATATTATTTTCATTTCTTTTTTTAGCTAGAGCACCACTGGTTTTTCACCTGATATCAATATCAATCTCTCTCAAAGAATAGCATTGTCTTGATGTAAAGCCTTAGGTTAAACTACAAATTTTATGTGTGATACACTTTTTTCTTTTTTTTGGAATGACCTGAATTCTTCTCTTTAGCCTTATAATGCTTTCCTTGCTGCAGTAAAATGGATAATGACAGAACTTGTCTTGTAAGTACAATTGCTACATTTAAAAGAATATGGCTGCTTTTCTTATGTATTATTAAGTGAATTGGGAGACTCTACTTCATGCTTTCAATAACCATTAGATTCATAATACTTTGAGATAATCTCATTGAAAACCTCAAAGTACCAAAAGCTGAGACCAAAAATTATCTTTTATTAAGTTATTCATGGTCACTGCTTATGCCCTTATATCATTGTTTACAGACTAACAGCTTGCAATGCACAAACCAAATTTATTTATTGTGGTCACTGTTAAATTTAACATAGATGTCTGGCTGCTGTTACCGCAGCCTGGGTGGGCTGTGGTCTGAAGAACAAATTGCCAGGGCTGTCCACTGTGCTACTCGGATGTCTTGCCATGGATAGCTATGGATAGGGGTGGGGCCAGTGCAGTCAGGGGCCACGGGCTGGGGGCTTTTCTCAGGTGTGATTTAATTGTTGACCCTGTCAAATTGCCATCCTGTTTGGAGGATGCTTCCATGACCCAGGTCAGAGTGAAATGGCACAGGGGTGAAAGGCTTGACTTCCAGATGAGATGATGGATACATTACAGAAACACTGCCTCTCACAAGAAGAGGAATTCCATGGATGGCATGGAGGCCAGATCCTCAAAGCTGCACCAAACTCTCTCATTCTTATTTTCCTCATTAAGTTTCCAGTTCTGTGGGTTTAGGGAGACTTCTTGCCATTTGGTGAACAGACATTCTCTTCTCTATTGCTTTCATGTAACCTACATTAATTTAACAATTTATAAATTCAAGTGGGGAGTAAGCTCTGCATGTACATAGGAGACAGAAAATGCCGTAACAGATAACAGTGGGATTTTTATTGAGAGTAAGTTGCTGGAGATACTAGCTATGTGCCTGAAAAAAAAAACAAACGGTCTGTGTCCATTTATTTTGGAGGAGGATTTATATTACTTTTGCATTCTTTATGAGCATTTGAGAAATTTCAGTTTTTTTAAATTTGCACTGTGGTCTAATTTCATATAGAGAAATTTGTCCCATCTGTCCCTACACACACACACACACACACACACACACACACACACACACCTCACACAAACACATGCCACACACACAAACACACGTGGCTGAACAAGCTTGCATTGCGGTATAAATTTTGAAAGCTTCCTTTATTGCTGCAGATCATAGTCTGTTATAGAATATTTTATTTTTATTTCTGAACCCGGGCAGGGGGAGCCCTTTAGAAGCTGACTTTTTACTATGGACTCAGACTACAACCAGAAACTATTTCACCTAGAAAGCAGAATATTTCTCAGCTGAGTCCTCGAGTCTAGGAAAACCTGATCTCAGGGTCTGGTTGGCATTGGTGACAAAATAGCCTTTCACATACGAGGTAAAGCCGGTGAAAGTGGGGCGGTCACTGAACCAGCATGTCTCCAGATTGTGATGCCTTCTTTCCAAGCAGGTGAGCAGTGCTGGGAAACACATGTCACTCTCTATTCAGGGTGTGGATGGCCAAGTAACATTGGGCTTCTCTGTCGCTTTTAGGTTCCTGGTGGAGTTTAACCTCTGCAGCTGGTGGCACTCGGATCTGACAGCTAAAGGTAAGCAGCCACTGGCGTCTGCTTCCCAGCTCAGAGTGATGAACCCTGGGTTCACTAGCTGCTTTTCGTCAGGGATGCGCTCGCATGAAACTGCTCAGGACAAAGTGACGAGTTTTCAGCTCTGGCAGCAAAGGCACCCTTTGTGTTAAGTGCAGCGCTATCCAGTCTGACAAAAATTCCTCAGCCCTCATTCAGCCCATGTTGAATATGCACTTTGACCCGTGTCCTTTACTAAGGCTTAGAGGCCATACATTGCACAGATGACATCATCAAGAAGCTACTGGGCAGTGCTGAAATCTGAGAGAGACAGACACAGTGCCTTCTCAGGCTGAATGGAGAGATAACTGCTGTTTTAATTACCTTAATAAAATATAAAATCTAATCATATTACTTCCCCTGCCCCAAACCGTTAATGATTTGAGTGGTAATTAGTAGAAGCTCTTACAGGCATGAGTTGTGGAGTTGGGCCAGCATGCACTTGAGTCCTGGCTCCAAGGTTGGCATTTGACAAGCTGGCTGATCTGGGTAAGGCTCAGTTTCCTCACAGTAAGAAAAATAGTTGGTGCTCCATCTTTGCTTACTACATACCCTAATTATTTTATTTTATTTTTTTGGCCCGGTATGACCATTATAGTCACTGTCATCATAGCTTTGTAAATTACACTTAGCCCATTTTTCCTAAATTCAGAAACTCACTAAGTTCTTATTAGAGTATGAGATGCAGCAACATCCATGCAGTGTTTGATGCATGGATATACCAGCATGGATAACAGTGAACATGACCCAAGTGTGTTTGGGTCGGCTCTGTCCTGGGAAGCTGACCCCCCATGGACCAGGCCCAGATGCTTTGCCTTCATCCACACACACTGTCTGATGACACTTTGGGCATGGGCGTGGTCCTTGCCCCTTCCTGCTGGGTCGGTACCATCTTCGAATGACAGCGAGTGCCCGTAGTCCCACTTCTACAAACCTAGCCTTAAGGAAATAAACTGAGACGGGAACAAAGGATTCTATGTAGGATGATCATCAGGGAATTTGGACTGCAAATACCAGCAACTCTTTAAATGATGAACAATAGGGACATTTTGTTGTTGTTGTTGTTAATCCTCACCCGAGGCTATTTTTCCATTGATTTTTAGAGAGAATGAAAGGGATGGAGAGAGACATATCAATTGGTTGCCTCCCTGCACAGTCCCTGACCAAGGCCAGGGATTGAGCCTGAGACCAAGTTATGTGCCTTTGACTGGAATCCTTCCTTAGGACAATTCAATCCTAGGGTGGGCACTATCCACTGAGCCAAACCGGTTAGGGCTATGGGATATTTTAAGCTAAATTACAACTCATTCACAGGAAGGTATAAAAAACTTTTTAAAGATCCTGCTCCTGAAAATGTTTACCAGGTTTGAAAATGCTCATGAAGTTAATTAATATAACAATAAAAATAATATACACAAACTGTATATACCCCCAAAAGCATTCAGTGGTGGGAGAGGAGAATGTAGTGTTAAATAGGACCAACAATTAGTATGCCAATGGCGAGCCAATGAGCAGAGACCAAGATATGAATTAAAAGGAGGAGACTCTTGCACGCCCAAAGAAAAATGTACCTACATCTGATTTGGGAAAGAGAGATGAGAAGAAACCTACTAAATGGGTGCTTGTTATCTTATTTTAAATTTTATTTTCGCATTTGACTAGCTTTTCCACAATTTTACTACTTGTGGTAAAAATAAAGTTTAATGAGACTAAAAGAGAGAAAAGGAAGATCAATGGCGGCTCAGAGAACAGGCGCAAGTTAGTTGAAGGGCTGCAGTCTCTGGAGCACCGGAGCCCGGGGACAGACACCAGCCCTCCCCACCAGACCACACTCTGGAGGCGGCTTCCCCTGAGTGCAGGTGCTGTGGCTTCCGAGTCAGGCACCTTCCTCTGCCACTCGCTGGCTGCCAGGTTCTGGGTGAATCACTTGGTCTCTTTAGGCTTTGATTTCCCCGTTGGCCAACAGACAACAGGAGACATAACGTGGTTGTGGGAGATGAATGAAACGGTGCTGTGTGCAAGAATGGCAGGTGGGCGTGGGCGATGGGTGGTGCTCATGTTTTGGGGGGTGGTGAGCGTTTTGGCCAAGGGCCTGGCTAAGGAGTGTGCTCAGTGCTGAAGGCAATGGGCTGTTATCTTCTGTGATTTATTTTTGGTGTGCCTCCTCACACTGTGTGCCTGCCTTCTCCCTGGCTGTGGGGCTTCAAGGTAAGGAGCATGATGTGCTCCTTCCTCATGCCAGCCTCCATTCCCACTTCCTCATCCTCCCCTGGCCCGATTTCCTGCCCCACACCTGCCAGCACAGGCATCAGCCCAGGCTCTGGTCTTGTCCTTCAAATCTGACAATTAGTTTTTGAGTCTCTGTTGAGTACCAGTCATTTGGGAGGGATTTCTCCTCCCACGGGTCATTGCAACATCTGGAGACATTTTTGGTTGTGGCAACTGGGGATGGGGGTGCTACTGACATCTAGTGGGTAGAGGTCAGGGATGCCGCTAATCATTCTCCTACAACACACAACTGCTGACAACACACAACTGCTGAAAATTTCAATACAGCAGTCCCTCCTTATCTGTAAGGAATATATTCTGAGGAACCCGCCCCCCCCCCCCCCCCGAAATGGATTCCTAAAACCATGGATAGTTCCAAACCCTATATAATACTATGGTTTTTCCTATACATACATACCTATGATAAAGTTTAACTCATAAATTAGGCACGTCAAGAGATTAACAATAGCTAACAAATAAGAGAGAATAATTATAACAATATACTATAACAAAAGTTATGTGAATGTGGTCTCTCTCCCTGATAACCAAAATGGCTACTAAATGGCTGATGCACTGTAGCATATTCAGCATGGACACACCTGACAAAGGGTTGATTCGTGTCTCAGGTGAGATGAAATGGGCAGTGTGCGATTTCATCACACTGCTCAGAATGCTGTGCAAGTTAAAACTTACGAATTGTTTATTTCTGGAATTTTCATTTAATATTTTCGGACTGTGGTTGACCGTGGGTAACTGAAACTGCAGGTAAGGTCCACTATGATGCCACTGTTGAGAAACCCTAGTGTAGACCAAGGGGTGTAGGGTAGGGGATGGCAGGGTTTGCACTCATGATGCTTACAGAAATGTGTGCAGTTTCCCTGTGTGAAATTTCCCCTCCCCTCTTCCCTGCTTCCCTGTGCACCAGGACCAACAGTGGGCAGCATTTCCGCTCAGAGGAATACAGAGATGCTTCAGCTCTCTGCTTCTGTTTCAGGAAGCTTCATAAAAAAAGGTCCTTAATAAATAATTCCAAGTTACCTCACTCCATTGCCACACCATGAGACCTTTCCCCACAAACTCGAGATAAAGACCTTGTCCAGTAATCACATTGTGGATGCATGTTGGGCTCATGTATAGTGCTGCTCCATTTGCAGAATGGAGCAGCATTGGATTATCTTCAGACCCGTCAACATAACTGAGAGGTGGGGGCTGCTATATCTGTCACTGAGCCTTTCTGAGGCACCCAAGTCAGACAGCTAAGAGAGAATGCGCTCAGATGTCACCCAAGACCTGCCACCTCACCAGACAGCGGAGTGAGCCCCCTGGCCACCTCGGCTGCTGCTCATGAACTGTTTCATTCAGGCCTGAAGCCCTCTGCTGGGCATGGCTGTGACTTCCATTTTAGAGTTGAAGAAACGGAATCAAATGAGGGTGAATAAACTCCTCTGTGGAGCTGCTATCATATGGATATCTTTGTTAAAGGTAATTTTTAGACTCAGTGTAAGGAGAAAAAGTGTCGAGCACATACTACATTGACTGGCAAGGTCTCTCTGTTCAGAATGTACCATTCCCTCCCTAGCTAAAGACCCAGAGCTGAGAGACGTACCTCTTTGTTCCGCTAAAAATGGAATGCATAATTACACTGTTCATCTGCTTCGTTTCCTTAATGAGGGGGCTGTGGAAGCCATTTCTGCTGAGTATCACAAAGGTATCATTTGGGCAAAGTTGCACAAAGAGAAGGGGCTTGCCAGCACCCGGTTATGAATGGGGGTGCACCCGCAGAGACAAAAGGAGAGGAAAGCTTTTCAAATGGCATCTCTATTCATTCCCAATTGTCTGCACGTAATTACTGTGAACTCGAGTCGGTTATTCTCATCAGTGACACTTGTTGCTAAGGGGAAATTAAAGATATTCAATTGTGTGGGGGCTTCATTGTGAGTGAGTGATGGGTCATGGCGGCCTCGGCTATAGACGTCCAGTGTAAGTGGGGTAGGAGGGAGAGTGGTGTGATGGCAAAGAGTGTAGCAGGTTCCAGGATGTGGCAGAGTGGGTATCTGGGCACCACCGCTTCCAGCAGTGTGACTGGGGCAAGCGTCCACATTTCTCTGAGCTCCAGGTTCTTGGTCTGTAAACAGAATAGCAAGTCTTGCTCACTGCGTGATGGTGAGGGTGCCGTCCAGGCACAGGGCCCAGTGTGGTGTTCGGCATGTAGTGAGCACCTAATGAGTGTTGGCTGTGAAGGTGGCAGTGACTTTGCTGTTTAAGTAAATAATGATCAAGGTGAGCAGTCACTCTCTGTGGGATCAAGGCAGGCTATGTTTGCTTTCTGAACCCCCGTTTTCCCTTCTGGAAAAAGCATCAGCCTGGCTTAGCTGCATGGTCCTTGTGTGCCTACACCTGTGTAAGATAAGAAGTTTAAATGCCTGATAGTTAAAATAGTACTCACTAGGCTGGAGGCCCAAGTTGTTGGTTTGCAATTTCATAGATAAATAGGAAAGACTGGCAAATACATGTGGTGTTTTCCAAAGTATTCCAGACAAAGGTCTTCATAACAAACCACTTTATTTAGATTAAATGTGGCTGTGGTTTTATATGGTAACTAGAGGCCTGGTGCACAAAATCCATGTACTCGGGGCGGTCCCTCAGCCTGGCCTGCGCCCTCTCACAATTCAGGAGCCCTCTGGGGATGTCGGACTGATGGCTTAGGCCTGCTTCTGCATTGAGCGTCTGTCCCCTGGTGGTTAGCACGCATCATAGCAACCGGTGGTTCCGCCCTTTGGTTGATTTGTATATTAGTCTTTTATTACATAGGATTTGTGTGTTTCCCAAAAGCACATCAAGTAGCCTCTGCCAATCCATAGCCATGTTGCAAATAGACTCAACGGTTTATCACCACATCAGTTTGGGTGCCCTACAGTTGTCAAAGGAATAAACCTTTCATCCCCAGAAAGGACCAGAGCCCACTGAGTCTCACCATTGAACTTGCTGGACTCACTCCACTATAACTGGGCCCAGACAATTAAAATTAGAGATGGTGCAATTATTGGGCATATTTCAATCACGTGCACTGCCTATCTCAGCCTGCCCCAAAGACCTTTCTCCCTTTCGTTCATGGGCCAAACTTCACAGAGCAGTTAAGTATATACATGCTGGAA
The DNA here is from genome assembly GCA_026230045.1 of Corynorhinus townsendii. Lineage (NCBI taxonomy): Eukaryota > Metazoa > Chordata > Mammalia > Chiroptera > Vespertilionidae > Corynorhinus > Corynorhinus townsendii. The sequence goes on from JAPDVU010000006.1 coordinate 43,599,079, forward strand.
CCAGAATGCCAAGTTCAAAGTTTGGCACTGCTACACACTGCACTGGGTAAATTTGGGCAGTTTTCTCAGTCCTCTCCTCTATTCACTAATCTGCAAAACAGAGATGACAATTGCATCTACCTCATAGTTGTTGTGTTGTTGTTTTTTTGTCTTGTCTTATTGCTAAATAAGTAAAACCATGTAAAGCAGAACATCACCCGGCACATAGTAATTTCTTAATAAATTTATCCATTACCATCAATAGGTTATTATATGCCATCTGCCTGCTTGTACCAACTCCACTTATCATCTGTGCTATTGTTCACTTAATCTTATATCATTTTATCGGGCTTATTATTTTTTACATTTGGATAATGTGATTATTAAAATAGAAAGTCAGTATCACTTGCCATACAGAGAAAATAATTGTGAAAATGAGAACCATGGAAATAAAAGAGGTGTCACCAAACTGTAGCCAGATACTCTGAGCCTTATGTTTGACCTCCCAGGGTCAAAAGAGAAAAGAGCAAATGAGAGAAAGATGATAAAAGCTCCTGAGCATCAAACAAGGAGGCCCTCCTGACCAGACCAGAGGCATTGGAACAGAACGGGGAGGGAACAACCTCCCCATGGAGGGTCCCTCTGTGTGTGTCTGTGGGACATGGGCCACCTAAACTCACCAGGCCTTCTACCTGGAGGCAGACAATTTGCCATTGGGATTGAGATTCTCACTTTTCTTTTGTCAATTTTACTCAGGAGAAGTATTCACTATTCAGGAAGCATGCCATGACAGTCTCTGTGAGCTGGCACTGAGGGCACAGGTGGGCAGCGTTGGGGTCCTGGCCCTTCGGGACCATGACAGCTACCAGCCGCTGTACCTTCAGTGAAGTCAGGACTCAGGGAGGCAGCTGGCTGTTTACCTTTTCTCACCAAAGGGTTCAACAAAACAACAGGCGCAGAAGTCACAGTGGCAGTAAGCACTTAAATAGCATTCCCAGTGTGCCAGCCACTTTCCATTATTAATTCATTTGATCCTCAAACAACCATGTGAGGTTGATACTGTTATACCCATTTTTCAGATGAGGACATGAAAGTGTAGAGAGATTAAAAACTCATTCTAAGATCACGTAGCAGTGGCAGAATACACAACCCCAGAGTTTGTGTTCTTAGCTACTACGCAGTTAGCCCAACACCTGGCACGTGGATATAACACTCTATACGGGCTAGCATTTCATATCGGTTATGTTTGTGCCCACGCATGTATGTGAAGTGTACATGTATATGTCCCTGCTGAGAACTATAGTTCATGTATTCCTCAGAATGACCCTGTGAGTTAGCCTGGGCATCTCCTCTGTATGTCAGTGACCAGTTCCTGCAAATCACATGCTCTGTATTTTAAAATGCTGATTATGGCTCTGGCCGGTGTTGCTCAGTGGTTACAGTGTAGACCCATGCACCAAAGGGTCTACAGTGAAAGGCATGTACATGGTTGCAGGTTCGATCCCCAGCCGGTCAGACACGTGTGGGAGGCAGTCAATATATATCTCTCTCCCACCCTCCCTTCCATTATCTCTAAAAATCAATGGAAAAAAAAATCAGATGAGGATTAATAACAAAAAAAGCTGATTAGGAGTCTACTTCCTTTTGTTTTCAATAGGAAACAATTACAGTGCACAGCACTTCAATCACAAACACCAAGTTAATTTCCTCAGAATAATTAAAGCTCAGTGAAAAGCCTATTTTATAAAACACCCTCACATCAGGATATAAATGCTTAGAGCATGGCTTCCTGATCACCCAACAGTTATCTTAATGCTACCAAGCAATTGTTCTGCATTCAGTAACCCCATGATGGCTCACTTGTGCCAGAGCCTCCCAGATGACATTCCACAGAACATCTCCCCATGGCTCTGACAGCCAACCAATTTGTTGTGTTTCGAATATAACATGAGACTTTGTTCACGCTTCACTTTTTTAAAATCCTACTGAGTTTTGCAATTGTAAATATAAATGATATATACATATAGCATATATTATAGATAATATATATTTAGAAATATATGTTTATAATTTATATATACATCAGCCAAAAACATTGTACAGAGTTTGGGTGCTGGAAACCTGTAGGCATTCTCCTGGGAAAATGTTAAGGAGAAGACTTACAGTGAAGATGCCTTGTACAACTGGCTTCTCCATTTTACAGATGAGAATACTAAAGATTAACTAGAAGCAATGGAGTGGGATTTGTACTTCAAACTTCTCTGACTTCAGAGCCTTCAACCTTAACAACTATGCCATAGTATCTGTCATCCATATATACTAGAGACCCAGTACATGAATTTGTGCACCAGTGGGGTCCCTCGGCCTGGCCTGCACCCTCTTGCAATCTGGGACCCCTCGGGGGATGTCAGAGAGCCAGTTTTAGCCCAATCCCCATAGGCCAGGCCAAGGGACCCCACTGATGCATGAATCCACGCACTGTGCCTCTAGTATGCATATCAGATCTTTGGTTAATCTCTTCCTCCTTCCTCCCCATTCCCTCTGAGATTCATCAGTCTGTTCCATGTTTCCATGTCTGTGGTTTCTGCTCCTACATTGAGTGTCTGCCCCCTGGTGGTCAGTGCACATCATAGCTACTGGCCCATCAGCCCTTGCTTAGGCTTTTATATATAACTTTTCAATTACAGTTGATATACAATATTATATTAGCTTCGGGTGTACAACCCATGATTAGACATTTATATAATTTACTAGGGGCCCAGTGCACGAATTCATGCACCGCAAAAGGAATCGTGGGCCGCGAGCCTGTGGTGGGCACAGGGGCGGGTCTCAGCCCATCTTCTGCGCCCCTGCCCACCCCTCCCACTGTGGCCTCTGGTCCCCTCTCTGTCAGCAGCCCTGCTCCTGCCGCATCTGCTCCCATGCGCTGATGGCGTCACCCCACTCACACCTGCTGATGGCACCAAGTGATTGGGGCTGGCACCAGCAGCAGGTGCAAGCAGGGCCGGCACCATCAACAGGTGTGAGTGGCAGCTGCTGCCCCGATCACCCCTCAGGAGCAGGGGGAGGTGGAGAAGCCCTCAGGGGTGATTGAGGCCAGCAGCTGCCACTCGCACCCACTGATGGCGCCGAGAGATTGGGACCAGCACCAGGCACCAGCAACGGGTATGAGTGGCAGCTCTGGCACTGGCTGCGGGTGCGAGTGGGGCCAGCACTGGCAGTGGGTGTGAACGGGGCCATCACTAGCAGCAGGTGCAAGCAGTGGTTCTTGAGCCCCGCCTTGGTTTGGTACCCTCAGTCACCTGCTCCACCATCCTGCAGCAGCCAATGCCCGCTATATCCTATGCTCTGCTGCTGACACCCGCCATGTTCTGCACGCACCCTCAGGTGGTCAGCACACGTCATAGCGACCAGTTGTTCAGTTGTTCCACTATTTGGTCTATTTGCATATTAGGGTTTTATATATATAGATGAAGTTATCACCCTGATAAATCTAGTACCCATTGGACACCATACATAGTTATTATAATATTATTGACTATACTAGAGGCCCGTTGCAGGAAAATTCCTGCAATAGGGCTTCCTGCGGTCTCTGCCGTCCCGCCTGCTTCCCTCCCTTCTCCCCAGCCCCGCCTGCTTCCCTCAGTCTCCATCACCCCACTTGCTTCTCTGCAGCTTCACTCCCTTCTGCAGTGCTTGGCTTCCTTCTACGCTGTCTTCAGTCTTCGCTCTGCACCTGGATATGCAAATTAACTTCCATCTTGGGTTAATTTGCATATTCACTCCTGATTGGCTGGTGGGAATGGCTTGTGGGCCATAGCAGAGGTATGGTCAATTTGCATGTTTCTCTTTTATTAGATAGGATTCCCTATGCCATATTCTACATCCCATGATTATTCTGTAGCTATCAATTTGTACTTCCAAATTCCTTCACCATTTTTGCTATCCTCCCAAACCTCTTCCCCTCTCTGGCAAGTGTGAAAATGTTCTCTGTATCTAGGAGTCTGTTTCTGTTCTGCTTATTCATTTATTTTGATTTGTGGATTCCACCTAAGTGAAGTCATCTGGCATTTGTCTGTCTGACTTATTTCACTCAGCATAATACCCTCGAGGTCTATCCCTGTTGTTGCAGATGGCAAGATTTCATTCTTTTTTATAGCTGAATCATATTCGATTGTATATATGCACCACTTCTTTATCCATTCATATATTGATGGACACTTCAGTTGCTAGTTACTTCCATATCTTGGCTATTGTAAATTCTGTCATCCTTATTTTAATATCACAATGGCCTCACTTGAATGCTAGCATTGTTATTATTATTCACTGTTACTACTATTATAATTAACTAATACTTACCTAGCATTCATGATGTTCCAGGTACTGCACTAAATACTCCACACATATTATTTATTTACTTCTCACATTAGCCTCTGATAGAAACCTATATTATCTCCAACTAACATATTTAAAAATTTGAGACTTAGAGAGGTTTGGGCACTTGCCCACTGGACATAAGTTTCTTAGATAATTTAATCAACCACAAGGCCTTCACCAAGTGCCTACTATGTACTCATTTACGTACAGGGTTATTTAGTGCTGTATTACTGGACAAGGAACTTCATAATAGTAGGATTAGGCTCATGGCTTTGGTTCAAAGGCATTACGTATTTTACTAGTCCATATTTCAATTTTGTTTCTGTAATAAAACCATGCAATTGTATCATGACCTTGGTCTCACCCCAAATAATATGGTGTAACTTATATTTTAGACCTTTATTTAGATATGCATATGTGTTTGTTGCTAAGTTCAAGTAAGGCTGAGTTCAATTGACTGATGTTGTCCCAGAAAGTAGAATTCTTATGATGCATAAATGATAGCTGATCAGGCCAACGCAACTGCTTGAAGAATTATAGCTTATAGAGTTGCTTGGCAGATGAAATCACTGGACTAATTAGAAAATAATGCATTATGCTGTGCCTAGAAAACTCGCAGAGCAGTGGGAGCAGAGCAGCATTCTGAGTTCCTAGGGGATACCAGTCACAATAAAGCCTGTGCCTTGTGTTCCTTATCTTTCCCCCCCCCCCCTTTTTTCCTTATCCCTACAGCACAGAAATTGAAACAGACCCTGGAGCCTTGTGATACTGAGTACCCAGCATTTGTCTCTGAGCGCACCATCAAGGAGACCTCAGGGAACATTGCTTGTGAAGACTGCTCCAAGTAAGCCCCCACCTCTGCTCAGTGAGAATTTCCCCAGATGGGCTGATGTGAGGGGCATGCCCAGGATTCCCCAGAGAGAGAGAGAAACATGGCTGCCCCCTTGTGTGAGGAAGTATTTCCATCAGCTTGGAAGAAACATTTGTTGGTTTTATTAGAAAGATCTTGAGAGTTTGGAAAGCATTCAGAATGCATCCTGGAATATGGGAGGTTTTAGTTCTGTTTGTTGGTGGGTGGAAGAAGTCCTAATTGGTGTTGCCCCAATTGACAGCTGGCAATTTCGGCGACCTGTTTCAGGTGTCATTACCGAAAGCACAGAATCTTCAGATTCACTGAAGTCTGATGGATTGAAAGTGATACTTGGTGGTTTACTATGGTTTTTTCTGATTACTAATACGGTGGGCCTGTTTTTGAAACAACTTTATTGGTCATTTGGGGGTTCCTTACCTCTTCATTTCTGTATTTCTACTGGCAGTTCTTTGTTGGGTGGTGAATGTATTCATACTGATTTGGATTTTCTTTCTATGTTTTGGACACTTTTTTTTTTTTTTCAGTTATATGGTTTGTATATGTCTTCCTATTCCTGGGTCTGGCTCTTCACATTTATGGATGCCCTTAGATGAACAGAATTTTTCTTTCACTTTTATTTTATTGTAGTCTAATTTATTCTTTCTTCTATGATTTCTCTATTTTGTACCTTGTTTCAAAAATTAGTCTCTGCCCTAATGTTATAATGCTATTCTCATATATTTTTATTCTGAATGCTTGTAAAGGGCTGCCTTTCACATTTAGGACTTTAATCCCGAGAGAGAGAGAGAGAGAGAGAGAGAGAGAGAGAGAGAGAGAGAGAGAGAGAGAGAGAGAGAGATGAGCATGAGGAGAGTCTAGTTTTGTCTTTTCTATGTACTTGGCTTTGTAATCAGAACTTTATATTGAATAGCCTTTATTTTCCATTAGATTTATTATAACACCTGTGCCATGGGCTGAGTTCCCATCTATATGCAGATCTGGTCCAGGTTTTATGGTTTGTCAATACCTCTGTCAGCACCCTGTCTCTTTAATTATTATGGCTTTATAATATGATTTGTTATTTAGAACAAATATCATTTCATTATTCTTCTTCATAGTCGTCTTGGCTATTCTTCCCTCTTTACTCTTTCATATTAATTTTTGAATCAGCTCATTAATTTCCCTGACTTATGCTAGGGTTTCAATTAAATTTGCTATGTTATATATTAATTTGAAGATAATTGCTGTCTTTTATATTGGAGCTTCCTTTCCCCTTATAAACTAAGTATATCTACTAATTTATATGTCTCCTTTTATGCTTTTCAATACAGTTTTATAATTTTATGTTAGATTTATACTTCGAGAGCTTATAGTTTTTCTTGCTAACATAAATAGTACATATTTGAAACTACATTTTCTAATTGATAATTGCTAGCATATGAGGATATCACTGATTTCTGCACATTGAGTATCTTATATCCCACAAATTACTAGATGCTAAGATCTGACAGTTTGTGTATAGATTTTCTTGGGCTCTCTGCATAGATAGTAATATCACTTGTGAGAATTTTTCTTCCTAATCATCATACTTAATTATTTGTTTTATTACAGTGGAATTCTGATACATAGAAGCAATGTGAGTAGGTGACCATGTCTTATTCCTAATTTAAAGGAATTGCTCCTAATAATCCATGTTAAGTATAATGTTTGCTATAGGGTTTTTAAAGTTGTAGTAAAATATAAATATAAAGTTTACCATTGTAGCTATTTTTAAGTGTACAATTCAAGTGCATTAAGTAACTCACAATGCTGTGCACCCACAACTGTTATCCCCAAATTACTGTAGATTTTTGGTAGTTAACCACTTATTAAGTTAAAAAAGACCTCTTCAAGAGTGTTTGGTGCTGCTGGTGTTATTACTTGAAATTTGAATGGATGTTGAATTTAATTTTAAAAAATTCTACATACATTACTAAAATAATTTTAATTTTTAATATGTTGAGTTACATGGATATAATTAAAATTTTTTCAATCATGACACATATATACCATAAATATCTTTAATAGTAGATGGATTGTTGAATGTGAAAATGTACTCGCTTTCCCATGATGGACTTTCATTGTCAGGATTACAAAAACCAACACCATATTTTAAGATTCATCTGCTCATATTAGATAGTGAGCTTTTGCATCTGTGCTCAAAAAGGAGAGCAGGCTACACTTTTCCTTTCTTGTACTGTCATTTGGCTTTGCTTTTACCTTCATTTTATCATCACAAAATTACTTGGAGAATTTTACCTCTCAAATATCTTAACATTTTGTATAAGACCAAGTTATCATTTTCTGGTAGGTTTGGTGACTGACAGGTTTTTGTTTGTTCAACTGTTTTTGTGTGAGTACATTTTCAACTACTGCATTCGTTTCTTTAGTGGTTAGCTATCTCTCTGGAATTTCTGTTTCTTTTTGAAATGACTTTGGTGATTATATTTCTTAGAAAATTGCCTATTTCATCTCACTTTCCAAGGTTATTGCATACATTTGGTCATAGTATTATCTTATTGCTGATTTTGCCCCCTTTTAAACCAATCTCTTTCTCTCTCCCTCCTTCTCTTTCTTCTCTCTCCCCTTCACACTTTTCTCCTCTTCTCCTCTCTCTCTCTCTCGCTAAAATCCCACTCCCTCATGTTTCATGTTTGTTTTGTTTCTCTTTTCAAAGAACAATCATTTAGATTGTTTGATTCTTTCTGTTGTTTCTTTGAATTTTTATTTTATTTATTTTGCTTCTTATCTGTATTTTGGGAGTTTACTCTGTTTTTTTTTTTCTTATAAAATTTTCTGTTTGCTGCCTACCTTTATCAGCTTCATCCAAATATATATAATTTCTTTCTGCATTCCATTTTATCTCCATAAATTTAATATAAGGCTTTCATTATTATTTAACTCTAGCAATGTTATAATTTTCACAATTTTTTATCTATAAATTTTTAAATAGTTTTAAGATTTCCTAATATGTGGGATTTGAGGCTTTTTATCATTATTGATGTCTAATTAAATGGCATTGTGATCTGTATGACACATGTTTTTTAGTATGTGTGGAGACTTGCTTTGTATTCTAGTACTTATCCATGTATTTTTGAAAGCAAGTTTCATTCTCTAATAGCTGGTTACAGGGATTAATATATTAATAAGTAACTATTGGCTCAAATGTATTACTTTGTTTCAAAGTTTTTTAAATGGTGTCTATTTTATTTTATATTTCAATTGTTTTCAATTAGAGTTTACATTCAATATTTAGGGAGTGTCTGTTTTAGATGGCAATCTCTTGCCAGACTTAGGGATTTTTCAACTCATTCTTGTCATTCAATTCGTTTTGCTTCCTATATTTTGAAGCAGTGTTAACATGGACATCTCTGTTCAGGATTGGCACAGCTTTCTAATAAATCATTCCTTTTATCATTATGTAAAGCCTTCTATATGAAAGTATGTTATGTTTTAATGTCTATTTCATTTGCAAATAACATAGGCATAGTTTTTTCTTTTGGTAACATTTCCTAGGCATATTTCCCACCCTGTTCCCTCCATTTTCAATTATTATTTTTTTGTCATTTTGCATTTGGATTTGTCTTATAAATAGAATATAGCTGGATTTGAAATACCTGTCTATTGTTGGCAGATTTAAGTCTGGATTTATTTCCATTTTATATGCTCTCTATTCTTCATTCTTTATCTTTGCCCTCCTCCTTGTCCTCTTTCTTCTTCTCCCAATAGAATGTTTACCAATTTGTTTACTCCCCATTGCTTTTTTTTTTTTTTTGCCATTACTTTTTTTGTTTTACAGTATTTTGGAAGTTTTTTCAGGAATGTTTTGGGAATGATACATTCTCTCATTCTTTGTCTAAAACACCTTATTTCATAAATACTCTGCAGAGATAATTTAGCTTCATACTATCTAAATTGAAATTTTTAAAGATACTATTCCATTGTCTTCTGACTTGTAGTTTTGCACCTTTATAAATAGGTTTGTTTTCTGCTCTCTGATGGCTTTTATAGCATTACCCTCTCTTTAATGTTCTGAAGTTACACTGAAGTATGTCTAGATATAAATTCATTTCTGTTTTTTGTGTACTTTATCCTGGATAATGTCCTTCAACTTATATTAGAGTTCATTAATTTCCTTTTGATTGTGTCTAGTCTGCTACTTAGAGAATGCATTGAGTTTTTAATATAGATGTCTTTCCTTTTATTCTAGAGGGTTTATTTGCTTCTTTTAAAAATCTGTGTATTCTTTTATATAGAGTCTTATTAAATTTCCTATACTTAATTATAAAGAACTTTTAAAGTTATTTTAGCAGTTTAAACTTTTAGGGCTCCAGTCTCTTGTTTCTTGTGTCTGCTTTCTTTAATGGCAGATTTTTGCCCATGTGTTTTGTCATTTTTGACTGTAAACTGATCTTTACTATTAATTATTATTGTTGTGGGAACAGAATAGAGCTTGAGTTTCTCTTCATGAGAGGTTTATATCTGGGCTTCAATCATGTATCCTATTGGTATTGACTGCGCCTGGGAATCATTGTTATGTAAGCTTCTGTATTTAGGAGTTTGTGCGTCATATAATTACAGTAAATATTTTTCTTAGGCAGCATGTACTTTAGGCATAACGTTTGATTTCTCAGGCTAATATCAGAGCCCCAGATAACACCACTTAGCTATAAACGTACAAGTTGGCTTTTAGTATCTTCTCTTATTAGCATTTTTTTTTGTATTTAAACATGCATTTTTAGTTTTACTATTTCATCCTGCATGTCAAAGTGTTTAGAGCAGAATGGCTTCCACACTGCCATTCTGCCAAACTGCCATGTCACAGTTTACTTCTGACCGTGGACTTCCGAGAGCAGCCACAGCAAGCACAGAGGTAGAGTTCTTTAGTGCAGGAGCGGTGGGATCAGAGTGTGAATCCAACTCTAGCCTTGCTGACTGTATGACCTCCAGCAAGAATCTAACTGCTCTGAATCTCAGCTTCTCCTGGGAAACTTGGGCCATAATAATAGTAGCATAGAATAGGCTTGTTGTAAGATGGAATTATATCCCCAGTCATCATAGCTACAAACCCCATCAGGTGGCCATTATCTCTTAGTGAATGATAGGTGATCATATTGAGTGGAATGTTAGGTTTCTTATTTCCATTCTAAATGAGAAAACAAATAAACCAAGATAGATAACTATTAGGGCAAGTCACAGGTTTCCTTGTTGACTTGTAATTAGAAATGGACATGGGTGCGGTTTAATTAAAAGAAGTGACCTAATGACTTCATACTAATGAGAAGACTACCTGTCATTCAGTGGGAGGTTGCTGCATTACTGCTGTGGCCAGAAACCACTGGAGCCTTGGGCAACACAAGGATGACCGTGATAGAAAGGTGATGTTGAAGTGTTTGCACCACCATGACCAGCCTGTTTCAGACCTTGAATTCCACACTGGCTTGAAGACTCCCAGGAGGCTGGGGAGTTGAGTGAGGCCTGCTACCGCGTGCCACTGGCCCCCGGGAAAAGGCACTGCAGGCTTTGAAGGATTGTCCTTTCCAAGCTTTATCTCCAGACCACCACCCAGCAGCTCAGTCAGACACTACAGAAGCAAAACAACAAAGGCTCAGGGGTCTGAGTGGGGAGAGGAGAGGGACTATGCTTTCCCTTTCTTTTTAAATCAACTCTTTATTGACGTTTAGCACATACAGAAAAGTGTATAAACCATATGTTTGCAGCTTGATGAACTTTCACAAGGTGGACACGTCTATATAATGTACACTCACTCAGGTTAAGAACTGAAAGAACAGTCAAGCCCCTCTGAAGCCCCCACCTGCCTTCTTCTAGGTATAGCCCAACCTGCCATAAGATAACCACTCTCTTGATTTCTTACATCACAGTTGGTTTTACCTGTTTCTAATGTCAACTTGTGAGATGGCAATTTAGTTAATAAGATATGAGAGCTGATATATGATTGACTGAGGGAGGTTTCTAAAGAGTTCACTTGGAAAACAAGATAAGGCCTTAGGAAAAACATTAAACATACTTTAGGACTTCGGTGAACATTACTGGTTTTTTAAATGATTTTTTATTTTTCATTTACAGTTGACATACAATATAATATTAGCTTCAGGTGTACGACATATAATTAGACAGTTATATAGCTTACAAAGTGATCATCTCAATAAGTTTAACACCCACCTGGCACTACCATAGTTATTACAATATCATTGACTATATTCAATGCTATACTTTACATCCCCATGACTATTTTGTAACTATCAGTTTGTATTTCTTGATCCCTTCCCCCTTTTCACCCATCCTCCAATTCCCTCCCATCTGGCAACCATCAAAATGTTCTCTGTGTCTATGAGTTTGATTCTGTTTTATTTATTTTGTGTTAGAGATTCTATATATAAGTGAAACATGTGGTATTTGTCTTTGTCTGTCTGACTTATTTCACGTAGCTAGGATCCACCCATGCTGTTGCAGATGGAAAGATTTTTTATGGCTGAGTAATATTCCATTATATATATGCACAAATTCATCTGTTGATGGACACTCAGGTTGCTTCCACATCTTGGCTATTGTAAATAATGCTGCAAGGAACATGTGGATTCATATGTCTATTTGAATTAGTGTTTTGGGTTTAATAAGATAAATGCCCAGAAGGGGTATTACTGGGTCCTCTTATCTCTTGTTATAGCTTTTGTGTTAAAGTCCATTTTGTCTGATATAAGTATTGCTACCCTAGCTTATTTTTTTTTGTTTCATTTTCATGAATCATCTTTTTTGTCCCTTTACTTTCAGTCTGTGTGTGTCTTTCTATCTATACTGAGTCTCTTGTAGACAGATATGTAAGGTTTTTGTTTTCTTATCCATTCAGCCTCCTTGTGTCTTTTGATTGGAGCATTTAAACCATTTACATTTAAAGTAGTTATTGATAGATATATAGTTATTCCCATTTTATTATCCACATATTTTTTAAATTTTCATTTATTGATTTTAGAGGGAGGAAGGGAGTGAGAAACATTGATTTGTTGTACCATTAACCCGTGCATACATTAGTTTCTTCCTGTATGTGTCCTGACCAGAGATTAAACCCACAACTTCGGTGTATCTGGACACTGCTTTAACTGACTGAGCTATCTGGCCAGGCAATTATTCATGTTTTTTTCATCTTTCTTTTTCTTTTTCTTAAAGAAGTCCCTTTAACATTTCTCATAATGCTGGTTTGGTGGTGATGAAATCCTTTAGCTTTTTGATGTCTGGAAGCTCTTTATCTGACCTTTAATTCTGAATGATAGCTTTGCTTTTTATCACTTTGAGTATTTCTGGCCAATCCCTCTAGCCTGGAAAGTTTATGCTGAACAATCAGCTGACAGTCTTATGGGCGCTCCCTTGTAGATAACTAACTGCTTTATTCTTGCTGCTTTTAAGATTCTCTGTCTTTAGCCCTTTGCATTTTAACCATGTCTTGGTGTGGGCCTCTTTGGGTTCATCTTGTTGGGGACTTTCTGTGCTTCCTGGATTTGTATGGCTATATTCTTCATCAGGTTAGGGAAGTTTTCCATCATTATTTCTTCAAAAAATTTGTTATTTCTTGCTCTCTTTTTTCTCCTTCTGGTACCCTATGATGTGAATGTTGTTATATTTGAAATTGCCCCAGAGACCCCTTAAACTATTCTCATTTTTTGGTATTTTTTTTCTTTTTACTGTTCTAACTGGATGTTTTCTGCTACCTTGTTTTCTGAGTGCTGATTTGATTCTCTGCTTTATCTAATCTGTTGTTGATTCCCTCTAATGTATCTTCATTTTAATTATTATATTCTGTATATTTAACTGGTTCTTTTTTTATGTTTTATATGTTCATTTTTATGTTTCCTATCTCTCTTAAGGTTCTCACTGAGTTCACTGAGCATTCTTATAACCAGTGTTTTGAACTCTGCATCTGGTAGATTGTCCCCATGGTGTTTAGTTCTTTTTCTGAGGTTTAATTCTGTTCTTTTATTTTGGAAATGTATCTTTGTTTCCTCATTTTAACTGCCTCCTTGTGTTTGTTTCTATGTTTTAAGTAGAGCTACTACATCTCCTGCTCTTGTTAAAGTGGCCTTATGTAGTAGGTGTTCTGTGGGACCCAGTGATACAGTCTCCCTGGTCACCTGAGCTGGGTACTCCAGGTGTGTCTCTTGTATGAGTTGTGTGTGCCTTCCTATTGTAAGAGCCTTGATTTCTCTTGGTACGTCAATGGGAGGGACTGACCCTCAGGCTGATTGGGTGTAAGGACTAGCTGTGACTGTAGTGGAGAAGCCGTTATATAGAGCTCACTCTATGGAGCAGTATTCACTTTGGTGGGGCTCTGTACCAACCAAGTCTGCCGTTGGGTGTGTCATTTGTGGAGGTGGTTGGGTGGTGCTCTGGTGTGGTCTGTAGCTGGCCACTGGATATCTTGGTTCTGGGGCCTCTTGGGAGGAGCAGTGGTGCAGGTTAAGGTCAGCCACTGCCTGTGCCTCTCCTGGAGCCACTTTGAGCTTCAAAGGGACCTGCAGATTTTTCTACTTGTGCTGGGTTTGGGACTGCTTTGCAAGAGGTACAGGGCACCCAAAGGCAAGATGCTGCTTGTTTGGCATTTGTGAGCCTTTGAGAGAGTTTAGGAAATTCTGAAGCATGAGCCAGATAGGCCATTTGTATGGCAAAGCTACTGGCAGTGGCTTAGGTTCGCCTGCAAGTTGGGTGGGGGAGGCCCTCAGGGAATCAGTAGGGTGGGGTGAATGGTGTTAGCCAGGTTGATAGAGACTCAGATATGGTGCACACCTGTGCAGGCTGGGTGGAGAGAGGGTTCAGCAAAGGAGCAATGGCAGCTATCTGAACTTCTGTCTGGGAGAAAGCTGCCTCTCCAGTCCTTTCCCTGATGTTAGACAATTCAGTTTCTCCTGGTTGTCCTTGGCACCTTTAGATCTGCTGTCCCAGTGCTGGAACTCAGAGCAAGTGAGTCCAAGTAAGTTTGTCACTGGCCCTTTAAAAGGAATGCTTTTGACTCCAGCAGTTCTACATCTCAGTCACAATCCCCACTGGTTTTCATGGCCAGGAGTTATGAAGACTTCTTTTCCCAGCACTGGACCCCTAGGCTGGAGTACCTGGTGTGGGGCTGGGACCCCGAGCTCCTCAGGGGGGACCTCTAGAGCTGAGATATCCCTCCTGATTTTTAAAAAAATATATTTTTATTGATGTTAGAGAGGAAGGAAGAGGGAGAGAGAGATAGAAACACCAATGATGTGGGAGAATCATTGATCGGCTGCCTCCTGCACACCCCACACTGGGGATTGAGCTCCCAACCCAGGCATATGTCCTGACTGGGAATTTAACCTTTGCTTCCGGGTTCCTAGCTCAGTGCTTAACCACTAAACCACTGCTGTTAGGCTCCCTCCTGATTTTTAATCACCATGCGTGGGTTTGGGACTTGCTTATTCCATATCTCTGCCCTTCCTACCAATCTTAATATGGTTTCTTCTGTATATTCTTAGTTATAGGACTTCTGGTCAGCTAGACTTCAGGTGATTTTCAATGATGCTTGTTCAGTAGTTTAGCTGTAAGTTTGTTATAGTCTTGAGAGGAGGAAAGCACAGTATTTACCTACTCCAACATCTTGATTGGAAGCCTTCAGTGAATATTTCTCGATTGCCTATCAGATACTGGACACTAGTATATAACAACACTAGTATATAACTAGTATATAACTATTATATAACAAATAGTCTCTTTGGAGGTTTGAGAAGGATGGAGCCCTCTGCTTGTTATTTGCATATCCTTTTCTATTTTTTCTTTGCTCCATTTTATGGAATAAATTTATTAGAAAATATATCTGAGTATTTGGCAAAGTATTTATGAAGATAACATTTTGCATTCTGTGTGATCTCTATATTCTTAGAATATAATATAGTAAGGAGAGAAATACTGACTTTGTCATCTCTCTCTTCTCAATGGCCAGTTGATTTTTTTCAGTATAACAGCCATTACGTTTGATAGAAACCAGAAATCCAAATTTGCATCCTTTACATCTGAATCTGGTAGAAATTTGTCAACCATTGCAGAACTAGTTCTCTAAGACAATTACTAATTTCTGACTAACTTTGTAGGTAACTTCAGGCCAGGAGCAGTGACATTCAAAAATAACACAGTTCTACAGCATTTGGCTAGGAGTGAGTTGGAAACTGATTTTGGTGAAAATTATAGTATTTCAGAAATTACGCACTAAGATCTCTTTCAAAGAAAAACATCTCGCCTCCCGCAATGGAACATACAAAGCGATGGCCATTACAAACCATCGTCAAGGCAGCGATTACTTTCCTTCACAAGCGATGGCCAACCAGAGAGCAACCGTCCCAAAGAACCGCTTCCCATGGGAACAGTCTCTGTGCTCTTGGACAGCCCTTAACAGTCTTCCCATCTCCTAGAGGAGTCTGATGGCCTGGGGCCTGAACACCTGGCTAGAATTCAGGAAACCATGTCATATGGTTCTAGCGGATAATCAAAGTCTTCTTGTTCTCCAATGCTCTTTGAAGACTATCTGCTCCTAACTCCATTTCTGTGTCCTCTTCCCAGAATTCCTTGATGATTTTCTGTGGAAAATACACCAAGAGGTGACTCAGGGGCTCTAAATAGAAACCTTCAAATTGGCAACTCCAAAAGTGGACATTTATCTGTTTATATTATGGAAAGATATATTATAACAGAGGGACAGTATGCAATGTTTAAAAAAGGATTTTCAAAAATATAGGGTTCATTAAGAATGCAGGAGCCGAAAAGAAAATAAGAATTTACATAAGAATGTCATTAGGGTTGGTGGTTTGGCTGCTTTAACCAATCATTTTCGTCATTCAATATCCCACTGATTATTAAATTAATCTGTTATTCAAACAGCAATCGAAAACAACTCAGCCCATATTTTCTGGGCATTTGTGACTGTCAACAAGTTACCAAAACTGGATATCTAAAAAGAATGTAATTTAATGTTTTACTATTTTCCAATACATTACTCTTCTTCTTGATAGCCCTTCAATCTCGGCTGAAAAAAAGGGGCTACACATGTTTCTTTGGAATGAAAATCAATTATTGAGTTAAATGCTTATAGCCAATTAAGAAAAAAATATTTTAACCAATCAATCAAAGGTATAACATGTGCAATGCCAGAGCTTTAAAAATCTTGTCACATTTCAATGTTGACAAGATATTAATTTCTAAGACAAATCTGTGGGTTTTTTTAGTGTGTCTCTTTTTCTGGTAGTATCACTCATCACTTTTCATATGAATTATGTTGCCATCAGTTTCACTTTGGGATCTGAACACAAGTTTTGCTCATCTTTCTGGAAGCCCCCAAAGCTGTGGCTCCACTTCTCTTCTCTCATCACTTCTCCCCACGCGCCTTTCATTTACCCGCTAAGTGGAAAGAAAGTAATTGGTCTCGAAGCTGTGTTGACATATTTCGTGGGCTCCAGTTCAGAGAACCATAGTTCAGGGATTCCATTTTCCTACAAACTACTCCAGGTTCCTGTTGAGGTCTCACGCTGGGTGGGCCATTTACCACAAGTCTTCAGACTGTTCTCGGCAATGCCCTGCAGGTGGGCCTTCTGGAAACGACCTGGAAAATGGACCCACTTAGCAGTAGGGACACGGTGTCTTCCTTGAGTAAAGGCTGAGAGGGTGGGCTCTGGATTACCACACTTGACAGTGCAAAGATTTTTTTTTATAAGTTCTCACCTGAGGGTATTTTTCCATTGGTTGTTTTAGGGAGAGTGGAAGAGAGAGGGAAAGACAGAAAGAGGGAAACATTGATGTGAGTGAAACACATCCATTGGTTGCCTCACACATGTGCCCAGACCAGGGCCCAAACCGGGGAGGAGCCTGTAACCGAGTTACATGCCCTTGACCGGAATTGAACCTGGGACTCTTCGGTCCACAGGCCGACGCTCTATCCACTGAGCCAAACTGGCTAGTGTGACAGTGCAAAGATTTTAACCAGCTATTTAACATTTTGGGTTTGAGTCTGATCTCTTCAAGGGACATAATACCTGTCTCATAAGATCTATAAGTGGGTTAAAAAAAAGTATAATTCTTGTACTTAGCACAGTGCCCAGCACAGAGTAAATACTTGAGAAATGGGAGTTATTTTTATAGAGCACAGTTCACAAACCCATCTATGTTGACTGGGATGTAAGAAAACCACAGGACTCCATTCAGTCCCCTCTGCAAGATTTCTAAGCCTGGAAGGTAAAACTAATGGTTTCAATCAGGAAAAGAAGTTGGTGAGGTTTTCTGCTCCAAGGAAACTGTCCTAGATAAAGTAGATTTTTACCACTTCATGGATCTACTTGAGCTCTTGGTTCATAAAAAAAATTGGAATTCTAAATTAGGGACTGCACATTTAACAGTGATCAGATACTTCATTATGCAAATTACATACAGAGTTTGCCAGTGGGTGTACATTCATGTCATGAATAATATAATTTGTAGGCGTTAAAATGTAACAGTTTTTAACCACTTAATTTGCAAGTATACGCTAATTTGTTGAAATATTTTTGTATCTCCTGCTCCATAGACTCTTGCCAAACTACTGTACTCAATCTTGTTTAAAAAATGTAAATAAGTATGATTCAATTTCCCATGAAATAATCATTGGCCCTTTCAAATGGGCTTAGTTCACTTTTAAACAACTCGACTTTCCACTCTCCGATAAGATTAACACCAAGGTTCAAATTCTTCCTTTTGGAGACTGAGGGCTGTGCGTTTATTCTCCTCCAGAGTTTGGAGTTCCCATTGGTGTCATTCACTCACTTGCACCTTGTGATGGTGGCTGGTGATGGCAGAGCAGTGGATCACCCAAATCAAATTACACTGTGTCATGCCCATGGAGTGGGGGAAACAGCCTCCTTCTTCCTCTATGTTGTTGCTTCCTGTCCTGCATCTCGGAAAGTGGTAGGAATAACGACTGGATGCTAAAAGTGATTTCTTTCCGTGACAAAACATTTAAAATATGACTATCAAATTTAAAAGCTTTTCAACTACGTATCCTGTAACATTCAGGACATGCCACTCATCTAGGTTACATCCTTTTTATATTACGGATCCGGAACCAGGTTTGAGTAATTCTATGCTCTTACAGTGAACAACCTTGTTAGGGCTGTATGCTTGTGGCAGCTAAAAAGGACAAGGAAAGGTAAACACTTATCTTAGGAGTTTATTTTTAGCTGTTGAAATAGTGTCAGAGGCGAAAATGTAGTCCGAAAGTGTGAGAATAATTGGGATTAAAACCTTTTGACTTTTGGACCAATTCTCAATCTCAATCCAGTGGATCAATGGAGCACTTCACGGGAGACAGGACTTCCCTGATTCTCTTTCTTAGATGCCCAGGGGGAAACAGTGCCCTTATTTCTAGACGCAAGGATGATTACCACTTTGAGGTTCCACATAGAATGGCCGTTGTTGTGTGAGTGTTGCTATCTTTACGGGCCCTTTGATAAGCAGTGTTTGGAGAGGTTTTAGTACAGGAAATGTTGTAAATTACTGTTTTCCCTCACGAGTCCATGATGCAAAATGAGAGGGGCGCATGTCTATAATGACTAGGCAGGTCTCTACCTGCCATGAATTAGTCTCACAAACAATTTCCCATTTGTACATTTCTTAATGTGTGGGAAAGCGGGGTGGGAGCACAAGTGAGTTTGGCTGGGCTCACAACCCAGGGAGGCTTTCCTCTTCCATGCTAGAGGGTAGGGGACCAGCAGGGCCCAGGACTATTTTTAGAATGTTTATTTGCATGTGGAGTGGAGGGGTGCAGAGCTGTACCCACACTATTGACGTTTGCTAGCTGCATTTCTGCAGTGTATTGTCTTCATCCCAATGGCTGTTTGTGCTGCGACGCCCACCATCCTTACCTCAAAGAGCAGTCTGTGTTCCTCCCTTGGGCTGCCCTGGGCTGCACCTGAAGTGGCTTAGCAAGTTGCCAAAACCCTATAGATGTGTGTTTATTAACTCTCCAGCTTGCCCTCCATTTGTTTAGCTTGGAAAGAGTTCCTGTATTCCTATGGGTATTAAAAACCCATCTGATGTATTAAAGGAGCTCAAAGGATCAAAGCAGAATGCTGCTTGAAATGCAGCATATTGAATATAGACATAAAATCTCTAGACACAGACCACTTTTTCATGGGCATTTTGTATACTCAAGAAGGAAATTCATTTTTTAATGATCAGCATTTCTTTGGGATCTGGAGTTTCTCTTTTTCTTCAGGTGACCTCCACTCCCACCTTTTTAGGATAACTCATGATCTTGACAAGAATCCCCTTGGCAACCTAGGGTAGAGGCAGGCATTAAATCTCAATATAGTTTTCATGCCTATGAAGACGTAGCCCAGGACCTGAACAAACACATCAGCTACTGGCTAATGACCAAGGTCTTTGTGCATTTGGAAGAAAAATGGGTGGAGAGGGTACGAAATCAGGATCAGAGTCACCCATGATCCACAGTAATTAGAGGTGTGCATGATCAAAGTGAGAAGGATGTGGGAGAAATTCTCAGGCTCGAATCATCGTATCAGAGGCCACACTGACTTTTAGAAAACAAATTATATATTTCATGAGTGATTCCATTTCTATTGAAGTAGGTTGCCCTTGCAACCTTGGGTTATTTTGGTGGCTCCTAGCTTATGTGAGAATTCATCTGTGATATCCATTTATTGAATGCCTACTTTTTACCAAGAACTTCATGTCTATCTCCACATTTATTTTTCTTTCCATGTTTTTCATTTCATCTGCATTCACCACGTAGGAACTTGAGGCTCGAAGGAGTTCAGTCCCTTGACCAGAGCTACTAAGTGCATGATCTGAATTAGGTCAAGGTCTGCCTGACTCTGAAACCTGGTCGAATTCCTGTGGCATCAGTTAAATGCTTCTCTATCATGATACCAAGTCACCTACGTAGCCACACATCAGACTGGGTTCATCACACCATCAGGGTTTGCTTTGGAAACTGACAATTCCGCCATTCACTTGACCTATGGGAAGAAATCTGCAAACACCCAGTTTGGCAAGAGCCATGCACTTCCTGATTGTCAGTTTCGTGCAAATGTCTATCAGACCTGCTAGGGGGTTCTCTGGCAGCACTTACCTCCTCAGATTAAGCATCTGTTTATTTGTCTTCTTCCCTCACTGAAGCAGGTGAAATAGGCTGGAAAAGTGGCTAAAAGCAGTTCTGGCTTTGGTGTCATATAAAACTGGGTTTGCCCTCTCAATGCCATCACTTCCTCATTGGGCTATCTTTGCCTGCATGCGACTTACTCCTCCTAGTTGTCAACTGCTTGACTGTAAAAACAAGATGCTAATAGTACCTGCAGGGGGTTGGGTTGATGTGCACATTACAAGGTACAATTATAAAAAAGCTTCTTCCAACATCTGGCATTTAGCTGTTACTCAATAACTGGGGGCGGGGGGAGGGGTCAGAGTCAGATATTGAATTCTTTGTAGATGGGGACATGTCATGTTTAATTCCTATATTTCTAGCGCTTAACATAGGGCCTTGTATATAAAATAGTGGTCAGGAAATTGTTGATTGAGGCAAAGTTTCCCAAGAGAATCATAACCTTGTAAAGTGTGAGCCACAGGGGAGGGTGTGTGTGTGTAATTCTAGTAGCTGAGACACCTGCTATTTAGTGTGATATTTGAAAACAAGTATCTGTTTTGAAAACAACTAGAAGCTCCGATTCCCAAGAGCCAAAAGAGAAGTTTGTGACTTTCCTTAGGAAAAGAGAAGGTGGTCCTGGGAAGAGGGGGACTTGTCTGAGGCCCCAGAGGGAAGGTGCCGCTGATACCAGACTCCAGGCCCAGCAGGCAGCCTGCCGTTCAGGAATCTGTCTCTGCATCACTGCTTCTCTGGCATAGCCGATAATTTTTAAATAACTATCAGCTAAGGAAAGCAATACATAAATAAATACAGGATGGAACAAAAAGAGACTTACAGTTGTGAGTACATGAAACACAGAGCTTATTCTTAGATTATTATCTATTAATTATTGTATTACTTTCCTAGGAACAGCTGTAAACCTACTTTTGCCCCACCCTGTATTATGCACTGATACGCAAACATGGTTAATAATTTGAATGCATAGTACGTAAGAATATGTAATGAGAATTTATTCTCCCCCCACCCATGATCCTGTAACTTCTCCAGAGGGACAGAGCTTGTGTCCAGTCCTAGTCGAGTCCCCAGGAATGCCTTATCCTATCTAATAAAGAGGGAATATGCTAATTGACCATCACTCCATCACAAAGGTGGCTGTACTCACAGCTGAGGCCAAGTTCCCATAAGGAGCTTAACGAGCAATCAGCAGGGACCCGAGGCTACGCCCTCCCCCATCCTCGTGAGGCTTGACAGGGGACCTCAGGCCACGTCCCCTGCCTGGCATCAGGCTGGGGGACCTCAGGCTGCACCCCCTGCCCCAGTGCCAGGCCAGGGGACCTGAGGCCACGCCCCCCACCCACCGGGGCTTGATGGGAAACCTCAAGGTACACCCCCAGTGCTGGGTTGGGGGACCTCAGGCTGCGCCCCCCCCACCAGGTGGGGCTTGACAGAAGACCTCAGGCCATGCCCCTCACCCAGTGGGGCTTGACGGGGGACCTCAGGCTGTGCCCCCCCAACCCGGCAGGGCTTGACAGGGGACTTCAGGCCACACACCCCCACCTGGCAGGGCTTGACAGGGGACCTCAAGGTGCACTTCCCGTCTGGTGCTGGGCTAGGAGACCTCAGGCTGTTCCCCTCGCCCCAGTGCCAGGCCAGAGGACCTCAGGCCACGCCCCCCACCCAGCAGGGCTTGACGGGGGACCTCAAGGTGCACCCCCAGTGCTGGGTCAGGGGACCTCAGGCCACGCACCCCACCCAGCAGGGCTTGACAGGGGACCTCAGGCCATGCCCCCCAAACAGCGGGGCTTGACGGGGAACCTCAAGGTTCCCATCTGGTGCTGGGCTGCTCCCCCAACCCCAGCGCCAGGACAGGGGACTTCAGGCCGCGCCCCCCCACCAGGTGGGGCTTGACAGGGGAACTCAGGCCGTGCCCCCTGCCCAGTGGGGCTTAATGGGGGACCTGAGGCTGCGCACCCCCTGTCGGTGGGGCTTGACGGGGGACCTGAGGCTGCGCACCCCCTGTCGGTGGGGCTTGACAGGGGACCTGAGGCTGCGCCCCCTCTCCCAGTGCTGGGCCGGGGGACCTGAGACTGTGCTCTCCCACCTGGCGGGGCTTGACGGGGGACCTCAGGCCATGCCCTCCACCCAGTGGGGCTTGACAGGGGATCTCAGGCCATGTCCCCCACCTGGTGGGGCTTGATGGAGGACCTCAAGGCACGCCCCCCTTCCCTGGTCTGGGTTGGGGGACCTCAGGCTGTGCCCCCACCCAGGGGGGCTTGACAGGGGACCTCAAGGTGCACCCCCAGTGCTGGGTTGGGAGAACTTAGGCCGTGCCCCCCCACCAGGTGAGGCTTGACAGGGGACTTCAGGCCATGCCCCCACCCCAGCATTGGTCCAGGGGACCTGAGGCTGTACCCCCTGCCTGGCAGGGCTTGACAGGGGACCTCAGGCCATGCCCCCCACCCAGCGGGGCTTCACAGGGGACCTCAAGGTGCACCCCCAGTGCTGGGTGGAGGGAACTCAGGACACGTCCCCCCCGCCCAGCAGTGCTTGATGGGGGACCTGAGGCTGTGCCCCCTGGCCGGTGGGGCTTGATGGGGGACCTCAAGGCACGCCCCCTGCCCTGGTCTGGGCTGGGGGACCTCAGGCCACGCCCCCTTCCTGGTGCCAGGCCAGGGGACCTGAGGCTATGCCCCCTGCCTGACGAGACTTGACAAGGGTGGGACTGGCTGGGTCTGGATCTAGCCCAATAGGGGGGAGGGCTGGCCGGGTCTGGGTCTCATGCAATTTTGAGGTGCATGTGGGTGGGTGGGGACTTGACTCTGGTCCCATGGTGTGTCCCAGACTCTGACAGGAGGAAGGTTTTTGTATATATTTTACTAATGTTCTTTCATCTCTGACACTTCTATTATAAAGGGCAAATAGCAATATTAAATTATTTCCTCTAATTAATCACCTTTTAATGTGCACGAATTTCGTGCACCAGGCCACTAGTGCAAATATAAGCACACAGGTCCATTGAGTGTTTCACCACTTTTTTTTTTTTACAGAAATGATAGCATACTATACACACTTGATATATCTGAAACTATCTTCACATCATTATATAGGTTTGCCTTTTTAATTTTTATTTATTTTCTTACCTGCAATCCCATTTTAGAGGATGTTTTCATTTAACACAAATTGGACTTTTGTTGTTCCAAAATGTTGGCTATTTGAAACAAAATAGAAGTTAATATCCTGTGTGACGTGTAATTTATTCATATGATAAATTGCTGGAAGAATTGATGGGCCAAAAGGTATGCATGTTTTTAATATTGACAGAGGCTACCAATATACGTTCTGGAGATATTAAATTGATTTGATCTTCTACAAATTTATGGGAATATATGATAGTTCTACTCTTACAAATACAATGTCTTACCAGAATGTTTTGCCCTTTGCCAATCTGGTAGACGAAAAATGGAAAATCATTGTTGTCTTAACTTTTCTTTTCATGACTGAGGTTAAATATATTATGTTTGATATTTATTTCTCTTTTGGTGTACTCTCTAATTATAGCTTTCTCCATTTTTCTCTTCTGTTGTTAGTCTCTTTTTTTAAGGCTTTAGACTTTTATATTGACCTAATGTAATAAGAAAACTATTTTCCTATTTATTGCATTAGAAGCATAGTTTATTATAACTATTTTTTTCATTATAAAGATAGTAAGTGGCTATTATGAAAATGGTAGACGATTATCTACAGTCTCTACCATTTATATCTGGAAGTAAAACTACTGATGAAATTCGGTGTATTTGCTTCCATTCTTGTTTTCTGTTTTGTTTTTCAAAATTGGCACAATATTATAAATGTTGTTTTATAATATGCCCTCTTTTAACTTGAAATTTCATAAGCATATTTCATTGCCCTTAAATATTTCCACAACATAATTTTTAAAAATAACCACACAGGGCCTTGGCCAGGTAGCTCAGAATCGACTAGTGGATGCATAAATAACTGGAACAATAGCACTGGCCAGCGTGGCTCAGTTGGTTAGAAAGTTGTCCTATACACCCAAAGGTGTCAGGTTCAATCCCTAGTCAGGTATGTATAGAAGGTGACCAATCAGTGTTTACTATTCTCTCTCACATCAATGTTTTTCTCTCTCTCTATTCAACAAATAAAAATTTAAAAAAAAACACCATACAGTATGCATATTTCCTTGTTTCTTTAACCTCAATTAAGCTGTTTGTAATATTTGCTATATAAGTAATGCCATCATACTCCTAAAGCTGTGTATCCATGAAATGATATTTTTAGCATCTGTTCTGATAAGAAAAATAGTTGGGAACAATTCTTTATTAAGATGAATCTTGATAAGGGTTAGTTACAGTATAGATATTAAATGTTGATTTTTCTTTTGTTTCCTTTCTATGTTGCTCATTTGTGGGCATCAGAAATGACTTGTAGGTACAGAAGATAGTAGGTAGAAGTCATTTTCCTGAACAGCTTCCCCAGGAAAATACAGTGCTGACTGAGTGGAAGTGCAAGTGGTGTGAGCTGCTATTTCTCATGTTAAGGTGATGGGAGATGCCTGTTTGTAATTTAGCTTAAGATGTAAGAAAAATAGGAAATTCAGCAGTGATAGACAGGTTTATACATTTAATGCTTTTGTTAGTAATTATTTATAAACCTCCTTACATTATTGTTCTTAAGTCCAGTTTTAAGAAAAGGTATTGACTTCTAGCAGGGTGCCAAGTTAATTATTTCAAGTTAATAATAAGCAACATTAAAATGACATTACACAGGCGTGTTGAGAGGTCACAGAAAAATGAGCTTCAGAAACAGTTTTTGAATGTGTGAGCATGGCTCTAAGTACAACTAATCAGGAAAATTAAAGTAACATGAAAAATTGTTGGGATTAATGAACCCTGATTAAAACAGGATGAAGTGCTCAGCATATATAAAAAGTCACACAGTTCTCAGAGCAGGCCTGTGGGTTCCAGAATGCTTACTTCAGTCTACAGTAAATCTCTCAAATGAATTATGCTAATGCTATTGATTCCAGCCATTTCCTGACTGGCCTATTCATCTATTCTTATGTCATTGCTCCATTATAAAAAGTTCTGGCTTCAAATGCATGCCTATCACGCTTTAAAAACAGAATTGGTTTTTGGGAAAGGAGGCAAAACCCATAATATGCAACCTTGTTTTCTGTGTTTGGAAACTGCAGACTAGAAAAGGAGAGTTGAATGGTTAGTACTTAGGATAATTCTAGAAATGCTTTCAAACTTTGCCTCTGCATGTTATGTGAATAGATAAATTCAGATAAGCACCTAATCATTCATGGGCTAGAGTAGAGATTAAAATATACTGGCCCCAGTGATGGAGATGAGTCAAGGGAAAGGCATTGAATGTACATTAGCTCCAATTCTCCACTTAACTTGGCTGTTGTAAATACAAAAATTCCATCAGCTGTTTCCTCAACAGTGGTCTCAAGTTGTTTTAAAAAGTAGAATTGGACAAGATCAAAATGATGGCTGTTCTTCTGGGGGCATCTGTACCTGTGGGAAGTTTCATGAGACCATTTGCTTAGACTATTAAGCACATAATAAGCCAGTTAGCCATCCTGTGATTATCTTCTATCTTGATATTATTAGAATATCCCCTTGTGACTTATTTTTAAGATGGTCACCAGGAGCAAAGGGATTTTACTTTTCACTTTTTAAAGTGATGTCATTTTTTTTTCTCTTTCAGAATATTTATCAGTAGTTCTCAAACACAGGAGGACACTCATCAGCATCATCTGGGGTCCTTGTAGAAATGTATGTTCCTGGGCCTCGCCCTGGACCACCTGATTCCTGGTCTCCAGGGGTTTGGTCTGGGAATCTGTATTTTGGCCAAGTTCCCCAGGTGTTTCTGATGAACAGCCATGCTGGGAGACTTATGCAGGATCTCAAGGATATAATACAATAGGAAGTGACAGTACTTTCCTGGACTTCATTGCCAAAAGCTTGATTCTCTCACTTTTTTTCTTACTGGCATAAACTAGGAAGAAGCCAGAAATAACTAAGGGAAAAAAAAATTAAAATTAACCAAGGGTAAAGTAATGCCAAAATGTTCATCGGCAACTCAGCCTCCCCAAAGGTTCAGAAGATGATTGTAATGATGTCCCACCATTATGTATTGAAGGTGTTGTTATAAATGCACCCAGCTCAGAGAAAGATGGCCAACCTAGTGTTTAAAGTTTATGGAAAATGAGTGACAGTTAAAAAGGGATGAGTAATCTTAAATGAGCTATGAAGCAGGGCTTCGGGAAGACCTGGACAGAATCAGTTAGTGGCTCTTTGGGGAGGAAGCATTTCAGAACTGGTGTCCTAGGATCTTGGAGAAAACAGGTAATACCTCCCTGTGGGAGGATCTGCCCACTACAAACCAAAGCCAGGATGCAGGAAGTCAATCATCACCTTTAATTTAGAAAGGGAGAAAGTAAACAAGGGGGATTTCTCCAGGTTACCGACCTTGATTTTTGAAGGAGGAGACAAATGAACTGCTCAGTGCATCGTGGAGACATTTCCCCTCTCAGTTCAGTGTGCTTCCTTTCTTTTTATAAATTGTCCTTTGTAATGTCACTTTCCTCCTCTGAAGTAGTCTTTTTTATTCTAGCATTAAACATGAAAAAAAAAAAACCCACTATAAGTTACCACCGTACTGTTTTTCGATCAAAGTAAATATATTTTGCCCACCTGGTGTGGCTCAGTGGTTGAGCTTTGACCCATGAACCAGGAGATCACTGTTTGACACCAGTCAGGGCACATGCCTGGGTTTCAGGCTTGATCCTGTAGGGACGTGCAGGAGGCAGCCGATTGATGATTCTCATCATTGATGTTTCTGTTTCTCCCTCTCACTTTCTCTCCCTGAAATCAATAAAAACATATTTTTTAAAAAGTAAATATATTTTATTGAATGCATTTATTTATGAAATAATGTGTTCCCTGTACACACACGTGGTGACAGACACAGTGGTAAGCACCAGGCATTAAAAATCATATAAATTGGGCTCTTGCCTTTAAGCTTGTAATCTAGTTGTATGAATTTCCTGAGGAGTCATTACATCCCCATAACAACCTGTTTTGCCTAATTTCTAAGACTCTCCTGCCCTCTCACTAACATCCATAATGAGGAAGTTGCTTCTCAAAGTCGGGCTGTTTTGTCCAAATAGACATGAAAACCTCAAGCAACCCAATTCTGTTCAGGTTGGAAAATTTGGTCATGCTACCTAGAAGAAACAGAGTAAAATGCATGGGAAGGTCTATGAGTGTGTTCATTTTATTTTAAAACTTTTATTTTTGTCCCCCTTAAGTTATTAAGGTGAACACACCAGTTACCACTTTTCATAGTAAAATTTTCATGCTGGAGACATAGCTTGGGTTTCTTGAGGCCATGTCTGTCCACTGAGTTTGAGAAGTGCTTCATGAAGATGTAGTCACAGGTATGGCATGAGATGCTATATATGCACATGTGAATATCCATCAACAAGAATTCAATAAAATGTTATGTGTGGTTATATGAACCTATAGGCATAAAATGAAGTGCTGTATGTGTTTGAGAATACTCACAGATATGACATGTGGTATATGAATAGACCAATATGAATTCACAAATAGAAAAGGCTTTTATTCCTCATTCCTCTTAGAAAGGTAGAATTCATTTTAACTTGTTAAAGTTTCTGGGAAGTCCTGTGATAAACAAGCCTGTTGAGCTCATTTTAACCAGAAATTCATCAAACATTCATCAATATTTGGCAGAATAGTTTCATAATATCCGTCTTGAGAATTACTCTGTTAGGCTAATAATTTCAATTACAGATTGAATGAGAAGTCAATCATGACTCTTGAGATATTTATAAGCTATTAAATGCCTTGGACATAATGCTAAGATAAATGAAGGATCCAGGTTGCTGGGTATATCCATAATTATCTGTATATCTATATCTCTATACTATCTCTGTCTCTATATCTATATCTATACTACATCTATATCTATATCTATACCTATATCTATACCTATATCAATACCTATACCTATGTCTATCTATATAGGCATAGATATACTAAGTATGTAAATATTAATCTATAGGTGCATTTATTTAGCTAGGAAGTTTAGTTGGACAGACTAGACTAGAGCCTTGTGCCGTAGAGAAGGGAGTCATCAACTGTCTGACTGGGTATGTGAATTAGAGTTGCTACCCTAATCTGTTCAGTTAAAAAAAGCAGCAGGAAGGACATATTGTCTATACAGAAGATTGTTCTAGCACCTTCCCAACGCATTTCTTAAAAATAGAACCACAGAGAAACTTAAAATAAGTATAAGGGCTCATTTCTTCTTCCTTAGTATCCAAAGAACAGTGGTCAGACCTTTGCAATAATGTTCGTTCTCAGAACATGCCCGAACCTGCTCTACTGTGGTATTCTTTTATCTATCACAGGTGATCATTTGGAAATCGACTAAAGGGAAAATATATAAAAAGGGTCAGAATTCAGAGAAAAACTTGACACATAAATTTCTTTTCGATCTTTTAGTAGACACTGTAAAAGAATCATTTTTTATGGTAATGCAATAAACATAAAAATTAAGAACAATAGTATAATGGACTCATGTGCCTATGACACATCTTCCACAATTGTCAATATTTTACCAAACTTGTCTCATATTAACCCCATCTACATTCTTCTTATAATTATGAAATCATTAGTAGTAGTACTATTATTATTTTCCTAGAGCATTTTAATGTAGATCCCTGACAGCATATATTTTGACTGATTGATTGATTGATTAATTTTAGAGCAAAGGAGAGGGAGAGAGATAGAAACATCAATGATGAGAATCATTATCAGCTGCCTCCTGCACCCCCACGCCCCTCCCCCACCCCCCACCACTGGAGATTGAACATGAAACCTGGGCAGGTGTGCTGACCAGGAATCAAACCCTGACCTCCTGTTTCATGTCATGGGTCAATGCTCAACCACTGACCTACACCGGCTGGGCCATATTTTTAAATCTGTAAATAGTTTAGAGTCCATCTCTAACAGATAAGGACTTGAAAAAAAATTTAATCACCATCATCACACCCTGCAAGATTAACAGAAATTTCTGCATATTCTCTTATACCCTATCTACTAGTATATTCAAAATTGCCCAAATGTCTCCAAGTGTTTTCATTTTTGGTTTGTTTAAAGCAGAACAAAATTAATTATACACATTGCCTTTAACTAGGAGGTTATTTGTTCTATAGAAAAAATAACCCTATTTTTTACATTTCCCTGATGATTAGTAATATCAATTGCCTTTTCATGTACCTATTAGCCATATATCTGTATGTATTCTTTCAAAAAGTGTGTATTTAGTTCCTTTGCCTATTTTTGTAAAAACAGGTTGTTTGGTTTTGTGCTATGTTTTGCCCATTTTATAAAAATTGTTTTTTAATTGAGTATTTTCAGTGTTAATATTTTTGCATATCTAGGTACATGTCATTTATAGGTATTTGTGATTTGAAAATATATTCTTCAAACTTGTGGCTTGTCTTTTTATTCTCTTAGCAGTATCTTTCACAGAGCAGAAATCAGTTAATGTTGTTGAAATCCCATTCATTGATTTTTTTTTAATGGAACATGCTTTTGTTTAATTTCTAAGAAATCTTTGCCTATCCCAAGGTTACCAATACTTTTTTCTATACTTTGTTAAAAAAATTTTTACTCTTCACTTTTATATTTACATTTGTGATTCATTTTGAATTATTTTTTGTATATGATGTGGAGTGCAAATTGATTTTTTTGGCATACAGATAATTTCATTATTTTACTCTCATTTGTTGTAAAGACTATTCTTTCTCCACTGAGTTGCCTTTGTACCTTTGTTGAAAATCACATGACCATATGTGTGTCTATCTGTGTCTAGACCCTATATTATTCAGTGGATTTATGTATCTTTTCTCTAATGTAATGCTGTCTTTATTATTGTAGCATTCTATTACAATTGGAAATCAGGCATTAAAAATCTGTAACATTTTTATTCTTCAAAATTACTTTGTCTATCCTAGTAAATTTACCTTTCCATGTAAATTTTGGAATAAGCTTGTCAATTTCTATAAAAATTTGTGCTGGGATTTTGCTTGAAATGGGAATGACTGTATAGCTCACTTTGGAGAATAAACATCATAAGACTACTGAGTCTTTCAATGTGTAGACAAGCTATGTCTTGCCAGTTATTTTGGTCTTCTTTGATTTCTTTCATCAGTGTTTCATAGTTTTCAGCTTACAGATTTTTCAAATGTTTCAGTAGAGTTACTCCTAACTATTTGTTATTTCTTTGCTTCTATTTTAAATGATACTTTTTCATTTTGATTTCCAACTGTTCATTGCTAGTATATAGAAATATGATTGACTTTTTCCATATTGATCTTATATTATGTCACCTATGACTCTGACTTATTAATCTTACTTATTTTTCCTGTAGCTACTCAAAGATGTTCCATGTAGACAAATAATGTCATATGTGCACAGAGACGGTTATTTTATTTCTTTCTTTCTACTGAACAATCTTTATTTCTTTTCTGGCCTTATTGTACTTACTGGTACCTCCAGGGAGATGTTTACTAGGAGAGCTTGAGCAGACAGCCTTGTCATGTTCTCAATCATAGAGAGAAAGCACTTGGAATTATTATTGTGTCTAGTGTTAGCTATTAGGTTTTTTTAGATGCCCTTTATTAGGTTAAGGACATTTCTTATTTTCCCTAACTTATTGAGCTCTAGTTACTTATTTATATATGTATTTCTCATGGAAGGATACAAAAGTTTGTCAAACATTTTTAAAAATCTTTTTGTTAATCATATGGTTTTCTTTCACTAGTCTTGACATAGTGTATTACATTGGTTTTTAAATGTTGAACTCTCTTGCATTCCTGGAATTGTCATATATTGCTGTATTCAGATTGCTAATATTATGTTGTGGCATTTTGCTATGTGTTAACATGGTCTATAGATATGTAATATGTTCTTTTCTTGTAGTATTATTGTCTTGTTTGGGTATCAAGATAATCTGGCCTTCTAAAAAGATATACGAAATCTTCTCTCTTCTCTTTTATTCTAGAAGCTTTTGTGTAGCATCTATTATTTTTTCCTTAAATCTATAGTAGAATTCCCCAGTGGAGACTTCTGGGCTAGGAGATTTCTTTGTGGAAAAAATTTTAACTACAAATTTAAGATCCTTAATCGATATAATACTATTGAGGTTAAGCTAGTTCTTCTTGGGTAAGCTTTGGTAGATGGTGTCTCTCAAGGAATTTGTGCGGTTCATCTGAGTTGTCACATTCGTAGACATACTGGTTTTTGTTTTTATTCCCTATTATCATTTTCCTATCTATGAGCAATAGTTTGAGTCATCTCTCTTTTATACTTGGTAATAGGAAAAACAGACTAGAAATTTATTGGTTTTGTTGATCATTTTAAAGAGCCAACTTTTATTGACTTCTCTATTGATTTTTATTCTCAAGTTTGTTTTTCTCTTAGTTTTATTACTTCCTTTGTTATCCTTGTTTGAATTTTCCTCTTCTTTTTCTAGCTTTTTTTAATGGTGAAAACTTATATTGTTGATTTGCAACATTTTTTTCTTTTGTAATATAAAAAATTTAATACTA
The DNA here is from genome assembly GCA_026230045.1 of Corynorhinus townsendii. Classification (NCBI taxonomy): domain Eukaryota; kingdom Metazoa; phylum Chordata; class Mammalia; order Chiroptera; family Vespertilionidae; genus Corynorhinus; species Corynorhinus townsendii. The sequence continues at coordinate 43,631,149 of JAPDVU010000006.1, forward strand.
GAAATCTTCCTTGAAGCACTCTTTAACTGCATCCCATAAATTTTTATCTGAATTGTGTGTTTTATTTTTTTTTAATAAATAGTATTTTCAAAATATTTCAAAATATTTTATCATTTTCCTGACAATTTCCTCTTTGACTTTAGGGTTATTTAGAAGCATGTTGTTCAATTTCAAAATATTTGGGGAGTTTCCAGAAATCTTTCTGTCATTGATTTTAGGTTTAATTTCATTATTGTTTGGGAACATTCTTTGTATAATTTTTTTTTTTTTTTAATTTACAAAGATTTGCTTTAGGTCCTATAAAAAGACCTAATTTGATGAATGTTTCACATGCACTTTAAGAAAATGTCTATTGTGCTGTTGTTGATTAGAGTGTTCTATACATATCAATTAAGCAAACTTGTTTCTAAATCATTAACAATTTTCTACTTGTTCTGTTTATTCTACTGATGACCAAAAATAGACTGTTGCATTTTTCAACTATAATTCATATATGGTGTGGGGTATAATTGTTGATTTGCCTATTTTTTTTCTTTAATTGTGTATTAGTTTTTGCTTCACTATTTAGATATTTGGTTGTTAGGTACATACATATTTAGTATTGTTAAGACTTTTTGGTGAATTGACTCCTTAATGTTTTGTGACATCCCTCTTTATACTTGTAATATTCTTTGTTCTGAAGTGTACTTTGATATTAATACAGGGATGGGCAAAGTAGGCTTATAGTTGTTTGTATGGAAAAAATACAATAATTAATAAGTATAATACAAGAATAAACTGTGTTCTGTGTACGCACAACTGTAAACGTATTTTTGCTCACCCAAACTTCCTTTTGAATTATATTTTTATGGTATATTTTCTTTCAGTCTTTTTACCTTGAGCTTATCTCTGTGTTCATAATTATAGGGTTCCTCCTAGGCAGGATGGAGTTGGAGCAGACTTTGTCTTATCCAGGATGTCAATCTCTATCTTATAATTGGCATGTTTAGGCCATATATTTTAAAATAGTCATTGCTATGTTTGGCTTAAAATCAACCATTTTTTGTGTGGTTGTTTTCTGTTGTTTCTTTGTTTATTTTTTTTCTCTTTTTCTACTACCTTCTTGTATATTGAGTGTTTTGCGATTCCATTTTTTTTCTGCTACAGGTATATTTTTAATACTTTTTAAAAAAGATTTTGTAAACGGTTATAATAAGGTTTACAACATACGTCTTCAATTTCTCATGGTTTACTTTAAAATAATATTGTATTATTTCATGTGTAGTTTGCATATCTTATGATTATATGCTCCCAATTCCTCTCTTCCATTTTAGGCCAATCAGTATTTCTTCTGTTGTTTTCTGGCCCAGTCTCTTTACTCAACTCTGGGATTCCAAATACATGTTTGACTGCTTGATACTGTGTCATTGCTTATTGGAGTTTTGTTTATTTTCATTTCAATCTTTTTTTTTTCTATTTTCAGTTCAGTTTGGATGGTAACTATTGATTTGGCTTCAAGTTTATTGGCCTATTGTATATAATCTGCTTTTAATACCATTCAATGAATTTTAGATTTCAGGTATTTTATACTTTCTCTTTTTAAGATTTGCATTTGCTTCTTTTATTTAGTTTTCATATTTCTGCTGAAATTACTACATCTGTTTGTTCAATATATACATGGGTTAGGTTTATTTAGGCTTATTAATAACACACACAGACACACACACACATAAATAAATCATATCTAATAATTCTAATATCCAAAGTGGTTAATATATAAAAAATTTGTACAACTCAACAATAAAATAACAACCCAATTCAAAATATCATCTATTAACCACTCATAGAATATATTACTGGGTCATATATTGGTCTGTTTTTAGTGACATTTTTATTCTGACTATCACATTTTACTATTTCTTCACAAACATAGTAATTTTTGTATATTTTTTTGTGAATGGTACAGTGTAGATGCCCTGAATGTTATCTTCCTCTGAAGAATATTAAGTTTTATTGTACCATGCATTTAAATTAGAAGTAAATCTTCTTGCTCATTTGGTGGCTTGGTTTTAGGCTTTAGTAGATGAGTGCTTCATTTTTGTCCCTAGACCAGAGATATATTATTTATACCTAAAAAATGTTTACCCTAATTATGTACAGAATTTTTATGCACTAGTTGGAAGGGGTATACAGATGTCAACCTAGGTTAATTTAACATGAGGAATTTTAAAAATAAAGTGTAGTTGACATACAATATAGTTTCAGGGTTACTAAATTTTGAGGTATTTATATTCTTTTTTTTTTTTTTCAAAATACACTTATTGATTTCAGAGAGGAAAGAAGAGGGAGAGAGAGTTAGAAACATCAATGATGAGAGAGAATCATTGATCGGCTGCCTTCTGCACACCCCCTACTGGGGATCGAGCCCACAACCCTGGTGTGTGCCCTTGACTGGCATTGAACCTGGGACCCTTCAGTCCACAGGCTGACTACTTAGCCAAACCAGCCAGGGCTATATTCTTTATTATGTGATCACCACAATAAGTTTAGTAACCATCTGTCACCATACAAAGTTAATATGATAACATTGACTATTTTCCTGTGATTTGCATCACATATCCATGACTTACTGTTATTTTTTATAACTGGAGGTTTGTACCTTTTAATTTCCTTCACTTTTTTCACACATCTTCCAACTTCCCTCCCCTCTGGTATCCATCAGTTAGTTCTCTGTATCTATGAGTCTGTTTTCTTTTTACATGTTCTATATATAAATGAAATCACACTATTTGCCTTTCTCTGATTTATTTCACTTAGGATAATACCCTCTAGGTTCATCCATGTTGTCTCAAATGGCAATATTTTATTCTTTTTATGGCTAAGCAATATTTCATTATATAGGTACCACATGTTCTTTACCCATTCGTCTACTGATGGACACCTAGGTTACTTCCTTGTCCTAACTATTGTACATAATGCTGTAATGAACATAGGGGTGCATATATCTTTGCAAATTAGTATTTTGTATTCTTTTGATAAATATCCAGAAGTGGAATTGCTTGGTTGTATGGTAGTTTCATTTTTATTTTTTTGAGGAATCTTATACTGGTTTTCATAGTAGCTAAACCAATTTGCAATCCCAACAAGAGTTCCCATTTCTCCATATCCTACTGAACACTTGTTATTTGTTGACTTCTTTTATAACTAGAGGCCCGGTGTATGAGATTCTTGCACGGGGTGGGGAAGAGGTGTCCCTCAGCCCAGCCTGCACACTCTCCAGTCTGGGACCTCTAGAGGGATGTCCAACTGCCCGTTTATGGATTGGACAACCCTCTCACAATCCAGGATTGCTGGCTCCCAACTGCTCACCTGCCTCTGCCTGATTGCCCCGAACCACTTCTGCCTGCCAGCCTGATCACCCCCTAACCACTCCCCTGCCAGCCTGATCAGCACCTAACTGCTCCCGGCCAGCCCAGTTGCCCCTAACTGCCTTCCCCTGCTGGCGCGGTCACCCCTAACTGCCCTCCCCTGCAGGCCATCTTGTGGCGGCCATCTTGTGTCCACATGGGGGCAGCCATCTTTGACCACATGGGGCAGCCATCTTGTGTCTTGGAGTGATGGTTAATTTGCATATTACTCTTTTATTAGGTAGGATAGCCATTCTCAACAATGTGAGATGATATTTTACATTGGGTTGTTATTTTGTTGTTGAGTTGTACAAGTTTTTTATATATTAACCACTTTGGATATTAACTACTTACAGAATATATCATTTGCCAATATCTTTTTCCATTAGGAGGTTTTCTTTTCATTTTTGTTGATGCTTTTCTTCACTGTGCAAAGGCTTTTTAGCTTGTTGTAGTCCCATTTGTTTATTTTGCTTTTGTTGCTCTTGCCTGAGGAGACATATTCAGAAAAACATTACTAAGAAATATCCAAAAGTTTATTTCCTATGTTTTCTTCAAGAAGTTTAGTGATTTCAGGCTTTACATTTAAGTCTTGCATCCATTTGAGTTTATTTCTGTATATGATATAATAAAGTAGTCCAGTTTCTTTCTTTCTTATTTTGGTATGTCTGTCCAGTTTTCCCAACACCAGCTTTGTTCTTCTTTCACAAGATTTCTTTGACAATTGGAACTTTTGTGGTTCTGTGTAAGTTTTAGGATTATTTGTTCTAGTTCTGTGAAAAAATGCCATTGGTATTTTGATAGGGATTGTTTTGAATCTGTAGGTCTATTTGAGTAATATGGACATTTTAAAAAATTTAATTCTTCCAATCCATAAGGATGGCATTTATTCCTGGGTATTTTATTCTTTTTGATGTAACTGTAGATGAGGTTATTGATATCTTGACCTAATACTTTATTATTAATATATAGAAATGCTATAATTTATTTCTGTATATTAATTTTGAATCCTGCAACTTTAGTCAGTTCTAACAGTATTTTGGTGGAGTCCTTAGGATTTTCTATAGCATTATGTCTCTAAAATCAATAAAAGTTTATTTTTTTTAAATATGGTCACTTAGATTTAGTTTTACAAATAATGTATGTCTATAGTCTAAAGAATAGAAAGTTATCATTCCATGGTTTTTGATCCTTACTAAAATGTAATTCCTAGTCATTGTAGAAAATTTAATAGAAAAATGTACAAAGAAAAAAGTAAAAATCACATGCAATCTCAAGACTGAGGCAGGGAGTTTGCATGCTTATGCTCTAAAGCCAGGTGGCCTGTGTTTGAAGCCCAGCTCCAGGACTCATTAGCTTAATAACTTCCTGTAAGTTATCTAGTTTCCTCATCTGTAAAATGGGTGATAAGTAGAAGTATTTAAATGACTGTATTTCCTTTCAGTCTTTTTTTTTTTTTTTCTATGCAAAACTGGCCTCAGGCTTAGCCTAATTGTTTTCTCCCCCTTAGCATAGTAGGGTGGATAAAATATTTTTTTTTCATGTAATGAAAGGTGTGCAACCTTTTAGAAAGCAATTATTGATGGTCAGAATCTGACTTGTCCAAGTCATTTAAATAAAAATTTTAAAAATGTTTTTATTGATTGTAGAAGGAGCGGAAGGAAGGAGAGAGAGAGAAGCATCGATGTGAGTGAGAAACATCGATGGGCTGCATCCTGCAGGACCCCCACTGGGGATCAAGCCCAGAATCTAGTCATGTGCCCTGAACTTGTGACCTTTGGTGCATGGGATGAGCCACATAGGCCAGGGCTAAAATAAGATTTTTAATTCCATAGTGAATTCTTAATATGTTGATGTTTGTTCAGGCCACCTGATAGTTTGTTACAATGATGTTCTATTTTGCTGAATAAACCTAACAATTCACATGGGAACTGTGGAAGAAAGTGTAACACTAGAAAGTGGGAGATTGCAACTAAGTCCAAGGCTATGTCAATTTTCCCCCTTCAATCCAGGAACAAATTCTCTGGTCTCAGTTTATCAGTGAATTGTTGCATTACTACTGCCCAAATACTTTTCCACATGGAATTTTATTGTTTAATGGATAAGATGGCAGGCTGTAAAGTCTGACAGCTTAAATCCAGACTGTGGTTCTGATATCTATCACCTGTGCTATCTCAAATCAAGATGGGACCAAATAACTCAAGTTCTCTAAGCCTCAGGTGTTTCTTCTATAATTTAGGAATGATGCTATCTACTTCTAGAATTGTGAAATGAGTCAAGTTTTAGGTAAAAGACCTCATACAATGACTGCATGTGGTAAGTGCTCAGGTAAATGACTGGAATGATGCAGATGACGAGGGTGGTGATGATGATGATGGTGATTAGTTATAACATAATGGTTAAAAAGAAAAGCTTAGGATGAAATATGCCTGGTTTTGTAGAGTTTTGATACTTTATGGGTGTTAGGATTTGGAAAACTTGTTTAACTTCTCAAAGCTTGAATGTTTTCATCTGTACAATGAAGATGATAATTCTCTGAGTTGGTGTGAAGATTAAAGGGGAACTGCTTAGAAAAGTGCTTGGCGCTGAGTAAACACTCCATAAATGTTAGCTCTTCTTCTCATTATTTATAAGAAAAGATACTAATAGTTCCAGTGAAACTATTTAACAAATTCCTTACTTTTCTTAAGGGCTTAGAAGAAAATGGTTCATGTCATAATTAAGAGGATTTATTGAAAACCCTAGTACAAAAAAACCCCAACAACTTTAAAAAGCTAAAATAATAGCCAAGTTTTGAAAATATCTTTTGTTGTCAGCTCTTTGGAGATTTTCTTTTTCTGAGATGAGAAAGAAAACTAGGTCCCTCTTGCTATTCATTCTATGGGCCTCCCCCCCACCCCCACCCGCCCCGGCCCCATATTTCAAACACAAAATAACATAACATTTGTTGCCACCTGCCTTGGGCTAATATGCCAAAGAACTTCCTGCCCAAGTTGTTTTCAAGCTCTGGGTTCACACCATCAATCTCAGCAAATCCTTGGTGGGGCTGAGGACGAGTGGAAGTCATTATTATGGCTCATTTCCACTCTGTCTGCAGTATAATAAATTCCACCGCGGGACACTGGGCCCCGCAGACAAAGCATCTTTTGAGCTTTTTGTGTCCTCTCCCCATCAGCAAGGCACAAATGGAGCCACAAATGGAACGCCATAATGTGTCCATTGTATACATTTTTGAATAAGTAAGTATAACAAAGAAAACATGCTCATCCCATTTAATCTCAGCTCTTAACTGTGAAAACATGGCACATTTCCCACGCTGGAGAAGTGGGGCAGGAGAGGCCTGCACCCGCCTGGTGCCTGGCAGTCCTGCCGAGGTGTATCCAGTAGGCACAGTGCTGCTGGCTTCTAGGGCTCAGCTCCCGAAAGCCTAGGTTTTCCTGCTGCACTTTGATCAGGTAATGTGGTGGCTGGCATGAGGAATCTAGGAGCGCATCACCTAGGCCCCTTTCATTACAAATAACAGAAGGCTCACCTCAAGCAAGTGTGAGCAATAAAGAGAAAAGGCAAAATGCAGGTCTCAGGGAAGGCTTAGTGTTGTGTTCCAAAGATTAGAACCAAGATGTGGTTGGAGGGGGGGGGGGCGGGGGGCGTCCGGGGCTCTACTTGCACTTTTCAGCAAGCACTTCCAGTGGCTTGAAAGGCTGAAAGTGTCCTTGATTTTATATGTTGGCAGTAGGAGAAAGAGTTCTGGGTTTCAGTCTGATTGGAATAACAGGTCCAATGCCCATCTCTGAAACTGTTGCTTTCTTTGGTGGAAGGAATTATACCAATCACTTAAGCCCAGGTGACATGCCTGTGCAGGGCCAGGCCTTTAGAAGCACCTGGGCTGCCTGGAGGAAGGGTGGATTCCTGAACAAAGAGTAGGTTATTGGGAGCAAGAGAAGGGAGATGGGTTATCAAAGGAAACCGATGTAGAGGGCAGGGCCCTCTTTTTTTCTGAATTCAACCATCAGCAAAGAGGTTTAGATCTTGAAGAGTTGTCAGGGTAAACGGTTCTGGGCTGCTTCAACCTTGCACTACATTCTGTACAATTTATTTGCCAGGGAGCTTTTGCTTCTCTGAATTATAATTTTATCTTTCACTCCTTTCCCACTGTTATTCAAGAAGCTTAAGTTCTGAGCTGATATATATATAAAAGGCCTGTGCCTTGCTCTCAGAAGCCTCGTAGGAGACAAAATTACTCAAATTTAAAAACAAAATAGCTCTCTGTCTGGTTATCTAGAGAAGGTTGGGGATAGGGAGAAAGCGAGGGAGGAAAAAAGGGAGGAAGAGGAGAGAAGACATTAGTTTACTCACTGTATTGTATTGTTTTGTTGAGTAAACAGCCTCTATCACCACCAACCTTAGAACAAGCGCCTCCTGTGAGAATAGCAGCTTAGTGTCCAATCAACTGAAATGTGAAGCATCTGCCCTCTTGACTTCTGTGTTGAGCTCAAGATTTGTTTTCTTTGCTCTGTTCATGGTCTCTTCATGTGTGACCTGCGCCTCCTCGCTGACATCCAGAGGGGCCACTTGTTGAGCCTCGTGTTTACTGCTTTAGAGGATAACTGTTGCAGGTGCTCCCCTGGGGGGTCATGGGGAACTTCTGCAGGTTTCATAGCTCACAGTTCTCAGACCATTCCACGTGAGGCCTGGAGTGTGGGTGACTATCCTTCCATCCTTAGCCAGTAGATCAGTGAACGTGTTTTAAGTGGGTGACATAGGTACCTGCAACATGCCACACTCTTCCTTAGTGAGAGTGTGCTTCATGGAGAAAGGAACATTCAACAAGCCTTTTAGAATCGAATTGGGACTCTCAGAGGGTTGGGGCAGAGGTGATCTTGGCATCAGCAGCATGAGAATTACCTGAGAGCAGGTGAGAAAGGCAGACTCACTGGCCCCACTCTAGACCCCCCTGAACAGAAGTACGTGCCAACAAGACCCTCGGTCATTTGTAAGTGCCTTAGGTCTGAGGAACGTTCCCTGGACCAGTAGGTCTCCACCTTGGCAGCACATTGGAATCCATCACAAAGCACTAACTGCAGAAGCCTTGGCCCTACATTCAGGGATTCTAATGATGGGTTTTAGGTGTGGCCCAAGCACACAGGTGAATAAAATAACAGAAAAAGCTCCCCAGATGATTCCAATGAGCAGCCCAGGCTAAGAAACGGAACCCAGTCTGGGTCTCAGCACGGAAGGAGAAGCAGCATGAAGCATTCAGGAGCCCAAGGTAGGTCCGCATGCCTGGTCCTCAGGAAGGAAGGTGGCTTAGTGCGTGGACGGGTGAAGGCATCAGTGGGAAAGAGAGCCATCTGGTCACACAGGGCCTGGTGTGGGCCCTCAGGTGCAGCCCTGGTAGAGGCTAAGGATGTCCTGAGAATGTGTGAAGAGGTAGCTGGAATGATCAGCCTTGAACTTGGGAAGAACTGGACCACCTTGGGAAGAGAGATTGGGCCACGCTAGAGAAACCGGTTGGAAGATATGCCAGACATGAAGCAGGATGGCACGGCTAGCTATGCAATTTGTGGGCGCGGTGCAAAATGAACATGTGGGCTGCTAATTTAAAACGCAGGGAAAAGTGTCATTAAGGGTACTGATAGGCAAAACACTCTTTTCCTTTCCGTGCCTCTCTCTCTTTTTTTTAAATTTAATTTTATTGTTTAAGTATTACAAATAGTAGTACATATATCTTTTTCCCCCGTTGACCTTTCCCCAGCCTCCCCACCCCCTGTCGCATGCCCTCATCCCACCCCACCTCCAGTGTCCTGTCCATTGGTTGTGCTTATATCCATGCATACAAGTCTTTCGGTTGATCTCTTTCCCCACCTCCCCTACACTCCCCAGCCTTCCCGCTGTAATTTGACTGTTTGATGCTTTACTGCCTCTGTATCTATCTTTTTGTTAATCGGGTTATAATGTTCTTTATTTTCCATAAATGAGTGAGATCATGTGGTATTTTTCCTTCATTGCCTGGCTTATTTTACTTAATATAATGCTCTCCAGATCCATCCATGCTGCTGCAAATGGTAGGAATTCCTTCTTTTTATAGCAGCATAGTATTCCATTGTGTAGATGTACCACAGTTTTTTAATCCACTCATCTGCTGATGGGCACTTAGGCTGTTTCCAAATCTTAGCTATGGTGAATTGTGCTGCTATGAACATAAGGGTGCATATATCCTTTCTGATTGCTGTTTCTAGTTTCTTGGGATATATTCCTAGAAGTGGAATTACTGGGTCAAATGGGAGTTCCATTTTTAGTTTTTTGAGGAAACTCCATACTGTTCTCCACAGTGGCTGCACCAGTCTGCATTCCCACCAGCAGTGCACGAGGGTTCCTTTTTCTCCGCATCCTCTCCAGCACTTGTTGTCTGTTGATTTGTTGATGATAGCCATTCTGACAGCTGTGAGATGATACTGCATTATCATTTTGATTTGCATCTCTCGGATAATTAGTGACTTTGAGCATTTTTTCATATGTCTCTTGACCTTCCTTCTGTCTTCTTTCAAAAAGTATTTAGATCCATTGCTCATTTTTTTTATTGGATCATTTATCTTCCTTTTATTAAGTTGTATGAGTTCCCTGTAAATGTTGGAGATTAAACCTTTATCAGTGATAACATTGGCAAATATGTTCTCCCATACAGTGGACTTTCTTATTGTTTTGTTGATGGTTTATTTTGCTGTGCAAAAGCTTTTTATTTTGATGTAGTCCCATTTATTTTCTCTTTAGTTTCCATTGCCCTAGGAGCTGTATTGGTAAAGAAATTGCTGCAGCACATGTCTGAGATTTTGCTGCCTGTGGATTCCTCTAGTATTTTATGGTTTCCTGTCTTATGTTTAAGTCCTTTATCCATGTTGAGTTTATTTTTGTGTATGGTGTAAGTTGGTGGTCTAGTTTCATTGTTTTGCATGTATCTGTCCAATTTTCCCAACACCATTTATTAAAGAGACTGTCTTGACTCCATTGTATGTTCATGTCTCCTTTGTCAAATATTAATTGAGCAAAGTGGTTTGGGTCGATTTCTGGGTTCTCTATTCTATTCCATTGATCTATATGTCTGTTCTTGTGCCAGTACCAGGCAGTTTTGAGAACAGTGGCTTTGTAATACAGCTTGAAATCTGGTATTGAGATCCCACCTACGTTGTTGTTCTTTCTCAGGATTGCTGCAGCTATTCGGGGTCTTTTTTTATTTATTCCAGATGAATTTTTGGAGAGTTCTTTCTAGGTCTGTGAAATATGCCGTTGGTATTTTAATGGGGAGTGCACTGAATCTATAGATTGCTTTGGGTAGTATGGACATTTTAATGATATTGATTCTGCCAATCCATGAACATAACAGGTTCTTCCATCTGTTTATGTCTTCTTCTATTCCTTTTTTCAGTGTCCTGTAATTTTCTGCATATAGATCTTTTACCTCCTTAGTTAAGTTTATTCCTAGGTATCTTAATTTTTTTGGTGTGATGGTAAATGGGATTGCTTTTTTAGTCTCTCTTTCTGTAAGTTCACTATTGGTGTATAGAAATGCCATATATTTCTTGGTGTTAATTTTGTATCCTGCTACATTGCCAAATTCATTTATTAAGTCTAATAGTTTTTTTGATAGAGTCTTTAGGGTTTTTTATGTACAATATCATGTCATCTGCGAATAAGGACAGTTTTATTTCTTCTTTTCCAATTTAGATGCCCTTTATTTCTTCTTCTTGTCTAATCACAATGGCTAATACTTCCAGTCCAACAGGGGTGGTGAGAGTGGGCATCCCTGTCTTGTTCCTGTTCTTAGGGGAAATGGCTTTAGTTTTTGCCCATTGAGTATAATGTTGGCTGTGGGTTTGTCATATATGGCTTTTATTATGTTGAGGTATGATCCTTCTATTCCTACCTTGCTGAGAGTTTTTATCAAGAAAGGGGGTTGGATTTCATCAAGTGCTTTTTCTGTATCAATTGATATGACTATGTGGTTTTTATCTCTCAATTTGTTTATGTGATGTATCACATTTATTGATTTGCAGATATTGTACCCATCCATTCATCCCTGAGATAAATCCTCCTTGGTCATGGTGTATGGTCTTTCTGATGTACTGCTGTATCCGATTTGCTAGAATTTTGTTGAGGATTTTGGCATCTATGTTCATGAGCAATATTGGCCTGTGATTCTCTTTCATTGTGTTCTCTTTATCTGGTTTTGGTATTAGGGTGATGCTGGCTTCATAGAATGAGTTTGGAAGTGTTCCTTCCTCTTGAATTTTTTGGAATAGTCTGAAGAGAATAGGTTTTAGTTCTTCTTTGAATGTTTGGTAAAACCCCCCTGTGCAGCCATCTGGCCCCGGGCTTTTGTTTGCTGGAGGCTTTTTGATGACTGCTTCAATTTCTTCCATAGTTATTGGCCTATTGAGATTTTTAGATTTTTCCTGATTGAGTTTTGGAATGTTGTATTGTTCTAGGAATATGTCCATTTCTTCCAGGTTGTCCAGTTTGTTGGAATAGAGTTGTTCATAGTATTTTTTAATAATACTTTGTATTTCTGTGGGGTCTGTTGTTGTTTTTCCTCTTTCATTTCTGATTTTGTTTAATTGGTTCCTCTTTTTGCTTTTTGGTGAGCCTGGCTAGAGGTTCATCAATCTTGTTTATCCTTTCAAAGAACCAGCTCTTGGTTTTGTTGATCTTTTGTGTTGTGTTTTTGTTGTTGTTGTTGTTTTTGGTCTCTGTTTTTGGTCTCTATGTCGTTTATCTCTGCTCTGATCTGTATTATTTCCTTCCTTCTGCTTACACTGGGCTTTTCTTGTTGATCTCTTTCTAACTCTTTGAGTTGTAGGGTTAGGTAATTTATTACCATTGTTTCTTATTTTTTTGCAGTAGGCTTGTAGAGCTATGAACTTCCCTCTCAAGACTGCTTTCACTATGTCCCATAGATTTTTGATTGTTGTGTTTTCATTGTTTGTTACCATGATGTATTTTATTGCTTCTTTGATCTCTCTGGTAACCCAATCATTGTTTAATAGCATGCTATTTAGTCTCCATGTGTTTGATTTTTTGAATTGTTTTTATTGTAGTTGATTTCCAGTTTTATGCCACTGTGATCTGAGAAGATGCTTGATATGATTTTTCTCTGCTTGAATTTGAAGAGACTTTGCCTGTGTCCCAATATATGGTATATCTTTGAAAATGACCCATGTGCACTTGAGAAGAATGTATATTCTGTGGCTTTGGGGTGAAATGTTCTGACAATGTCAATTAATTCCATGTGATCTAGTGAGTAATTTAGGATTGATGTTTCTTTGCTGATTTTTTTTAGAGGATTTGTCCAATGGTGATAGTGGAGTATTAAAGTCCCCTACTATGATTGTATTGCTGTCAATCTCTCCCTTGATATCCTCCAGAATTTTTTTTTTTTTTGTATTTGGGTGCTCCTATAGTGGGTGCGTATACATTTACCAGAGTTATTTCTTCTTGTTGGATTGCTCCCTTTAGTATCATGAAGTGGCCTTCCTTATCTCTCTTTATGTCCTTCACTTTGAGATCTAATTTGTCAGATATAAGTAGTGCTACCCCAGCTTTTTTTTTCATTTCCATTCGCCTGAAAAACCTTTTTCCATCCCTTCACCCTCAGTCTGTGTGCGTCTTTTTTTCTGAGGTGGGTTTCCTGTAGACAGCAGATATATGGGTCATGTTTCTTATCTAATCAGTTACTCTGTGTCTTTTGATTGGGGCATTTAATTCATTTACATTTAAAATTATTATTGATAGGTACTTGTTTGTTACCATTTTTATTCCTTACTCCTTTGTTCCTTCTTAGGGTCTTGAGTACAGTTCTGAGGTCTGTCCCCATGTCCCTCTGTCTGATCCCAGGGGAAAGTAGCCAGGGGTCATTCCACCTTAGGACGCAGGAGCTGAACCACAGCTTAGGTCAGGATGTCATCTTTATTGTGCCAGAGGTCCTAGCCTGTGACCATTAGCCAGGTCTGGGCTACTGTCTTATGCTGCCTTGGGGGTTGCTGGTTATCCAGGGGAAAGGCTAGGTCTCTGTGGGATATCTAGATCTAGATAGAGGTGGAGATAGAGGGGGAGATAGAGAGGGAGATAGACATAGATATATATATAGACATAGATAGAAATATAGAGATATAGACATAAGTAGAGATATAGACATAGAGATACAGACATAGAAATATAGACCTAGAGATATAGACATAGAGATATAGACATAGAGATATAGACATAGATAAAGAGTGAGATGATTTCTAGAGCTAGGGTTTAAAACTAAATTTAATCAAAGGCATAGGACCCTCGGATTCACTGCTGCCATGCCTCAGCCCATCCTATGCCTTCAGCCAGACCTCTGTCAGGGCCGGAAGGTCATGGGTTTGCTGGGCTGGGGCAGGAGCCGTGCAGTTCAGAACCTCTTCCCTACACCTTCCCCCACACATGTTCTATTGTCCCTTGGACTTCACTTAAAAACACAAAATCAGATAAAATTAAAAACTTCAAGCCGATCCAGCCTGCAGAGCTGTAAATGCCAAGTACAAGCCTTTTGAGTATAGGTCCTCTGTGACTGCATTAGTGCCTGGCCCACACAGCTGCCCCAAGGAAAGGGAGATGGAGGAATAGACAGGAGAGGAGTTGAGGAGATGGTCACAACAGCACACAGTGATGTCAAAGCCGAGTGTCGATAATGACTTCAAGCTCTCTGCTTGTCACTCAATAGATGGTGGCACCGCTAAGAGGTACAGGGAAAGGGGAAATGAGTACTGGGAATGGGGGTAGGGCACGGTTTAGGTACCTGTAAATACTTCCTTTGTTCCAATACTTAATCACCCCTCTTTTCTCTGGTTTAATTGCACAGGCTGGCACTTTCTGAACAATGAGGAATAATAGAGGGGGCGTGAACCTCCACTTCTGACTCTAATTAACTCTGTGTCTCATTCTGAAGCCTGATGCTAAACTGGGTTCAGAATCAAGAGCCCATTTCTCTTCTCTTTAGGACTGTTTTCAGGGATGGGATTTTTTTTGTCATTTAGGCCCCTATTGAACAGATCCCAGCCAGGTATAGGACGTCTTACATGAATCCATTTACTGGGAGGACAGAACAGTTGTCAAGTGGGGGTTCCCCTATAGTCCCAGATTGAGGCGAGGACAAAGTGACACTAGGCACCACAGGTTCTAAAGAGAACAGCCTTTTAGCAGGCACCAATTTAGAGTGGAAACCCTCCCTGCAACACCCCCCCTCCCCTCCGCCCCAAGCTTGTTTCAGGGTAGATAGCTGGCCCACCTTTAGTCTGCCATGTGAAGACTGGTGAAGGGCCTAATCAGGAAGAGATGGGGGTTTATGGGAAGAGGTTCATTCCTCCAGGCGTGGTGTTTCCTGCTGGGAGCCTGATGGGCAGTGGAGGATGCTCCTAGAGATTCTTTCCTATAAAGAACAGAATTGATAAAATCCTTTTTGAAAGAAGGGAAGCCCAGCTCTGGTGGAAAATCTGCTAGGCAGCAGTCTATTCCTGGCCTCTCTCAGCGGGACAAAGGGACCTGGAGGGAGAGGTCAGGGTTTGGAGAAGGGGCTGCACTCAAGTGGCCTGTGGCTGGGCCAGCAAAGGTGCATGTTTCTCAGGGTCAGGTGGACAAAAGGGAAGATGGCGGTCATCTTGTGTAAATCCGACAAGAGGGCAGCTCTCCAAGGGAGGTCCACCTCAAGGGCAAGGGGCTGTGGAGGGTGACTGCTGAGGGCGGGAGCTGCGTGGGTTTTGGAGGCGGGGCCGTGTTGAGGAGTGTTACATCCTCTGAAGAATCCGTGATAACCTCACAAGGAAACCTCAGGGATGCTGGGCCACATGCAGGTTACCACAGGCCAATCTGTGTTGTAAGGAAACAAGCCATGGCCAAGAATCCCACTGTGGCCCTCCCTCCATACATGGGAAATGTGGCTAAGGATTCCACTCCCCCCACCCCATACACAGAAAATGTGGCCAGGAATCCCACTGTGGCTCTCCCTCCATACATGGGAAATGTGGCTAAGGATTCCACTCCCCCCGCCCCATACACAGAAAATGTGGCCAGGAATCCCACTGTGGCCTGGAACACAGAAAACCCGCCTCTCTGCTGCTCCACTTCCCAAACTACTGAAGAAGCGAGAACCTGGGAGCCAAAAGGAAGGCGAGTGAGCACAGAGCTTTGAAGTAGATATGACATTAGAGTATTAAACTAGACCTGACAGGTTTTATTAACCTAAAGTTGTCAGAAAGTTATGGAATCTCTACAGAGATACCATTTAGAGATGAGAAAGCAGGATTCAACACAGGAGAATGGAAAACAGAGACTTGAAAAAAGAATTGTTTCGTGTTTCTATTTCTATTAAGCTGAGACAGCTCAGTAAGCTTGTTCCTTTGAATTTCTAGGTCATTCCTCACTGGGGCCCGTTGTGTTACTATTGCAATATCCTGGTGAAGTCTATTTATTGCCTTTCATTTAAGATCTATGCGCCAATATTCATAAAAAAGGGATTATTCCATATATGTGCTTCAATATTCATAAAAAGATATTATTCCATAGCTTTTATATATATATATATATATAATCTTGGTTTCGATCAGGGTCCTTCATAAAAGACATTTGAAATATTTTCTTCTTTCCCTGTGCTCTGAAACAGTTTCAATTTTTTAGAACTACATGCTAACGTGATTCACCTGTGAAATCCCCGGGCCTGCTGACCTTCATGGTGAGCAGGTGAGGTCCTGCTCTGCATCCTTCACCTGGTTTGGTCTGAGCTGCTGTTTCCCCTCGCTCCCTCATGCTGGTCTATGGCATGGCTAGGTCCATGGCATTGCTATAGAATTGTGCTAGGAGACATCCTCAATATTTAATTTCTAGGTTGAATTTAAACATCCCGTCACCAAATGTTTGCTCTTCACAACTTTGGGGCCTCGGTCAGTGCAGTGCATTTTGGGGAACGTTGCGGGAGAACAGGCTCTCCCCACCTTCAAAGAGAATCAGATCCTGTTGGAGATCCACGGTGATGGTGAGGTACTCGCCCTCCCCACCTTGGAATCCAGTAGCACCTAGAACAGGATCAGTGCCAAATTCAAATAAGCCCCCACAGCTTCCTCATTGTACTTTATTTTATCTTGGGGTAACACCTGGACAATTTATAACGGTGAAAATCTACAAAGGGCCAAAGATTTCCAAACGTTTTAGGGTTCTGTCCTGCCTGACAATGTTTTCAAGCCACAGTTTTGTACCCAATCAATGAAAAGCCAGCCAACCAAGTCCCCCAAATGTGTGTCCTGGGGTCCTCTGGGAATCTTGTCTGTAGGTCCCTCCCATCGCACATGCTTTTCTGGGCAAGCATTAGGGGAGTGGCATGGTAGCTTTCCTCTTCTGGACCGCAAAGTCTCTCTCGGTAGATAACACGAGGCAACTACTCTCTCTCTAGCCAGGGAGGCTGTCTTGAAATCCCATCATTTCCCCTGCAGTCTTTCTCAGTCTGCAGTGAATGGGGAAAGGAGGACTGGGTTATTTCAGTTCTGGCAATGGACTCATCACAATTGCTTCCCTTGCCCCTCCTCTCTTTCCCTGGAGGGCCTAATTTATTTCACGCATTTTGACCCATCCCTGCTTAGCAGTGACTGCTGAGGTGCTGCCTAGAAGCATTTCCCTCTGGCCAGTTCTGGCCCCCCAGGCAAACCCTCCAGGCCACGGTTCTTCCCCAGGTGACGTCAGCCTGGCTGCAGGGCCCAGCTGGATGGAGGTGTGTTTTATGAAGTTCAACCCTGCACCCTGGGCCATAAATACATGTTGTGCGCATAAATGTACAGCTAACATTGCCCAGACCCCTCCGCAGCACCATGTTAATAAGCAGACAGTAAGTCTTTAAAATATGGAAAAGCAGTTAATCTTTCCGCTGGCAAATCCTTTGTAGGGGGTTGTTTTCCTTTGCTTCAGTATCGCTGCAGGCAGGGCTTTTCATCTCCAAGGATTTAGGGAAATAAAGAGAAGTTTGCTGTGGGGCTTCACTGACAACACTTGGGGAGCCTTGCACCCAGAGTGTGCATGTGCTGCAAACAGTGGTTATTGAGCACCCCTGTGGCTCAGCATCTCCTTGGATCTGCCCTCCAGGGCAGACAGAGGTCTGCTGCCTGTGACGTGGACCCACAACAGGCCTGGGTGCCAGGGGCTTGAGCTCTGCCCTGTTACTCTAGGAAGTTACTCAGCCTCTCTTTTCCCCATGTCTTATTCATATAGCTTCTGTTAAGAGTACTTATCCTGAGTCCCAGTGTTCTCATTAGTAACATGAAAACATTGATACTTTTTGCCTTTAGCGTAATGTTCCATTTCTAAATGCTCTAAGAAAACATGAACATATCTATAATAATAAAAGCATAATATGATAATTAGACCAGATATCCTCCCCGATGAAGCCCCTGGGGTTGGCAGGGTGGGGGGAGGGTTGGGGGAGCGAGCCCCTTGCCCGAATTTTGTGCATCGGGCCTCTAGTTCTCCGTATAAAGAACCTCAGCATTACAGATTCAGTTCAAGTGTCCCTTAACAATTATTCTGCCAGTCTTCTCTCCCCATCCACTGCCCCCCTCTCCTGCCCTCTCCTCTACCCCACCCTTCGCCCTTGCTCTTCCAGTGATGATGTTGTGGAAGGATCAGACTTGAGGGTGGGGATGGGGGCTCAGGAGGCAGAAGGTGTCTGGAGCCCATGCAGGCTGGCTTTGCTGAAAGATGCTGGGGCCAGTTTGTAGCTTGCCTCTCGCCCTCCGAGCAGCCATGACTTTCATCTGTGTTTCTCTGGCAGAGAAGGGTGGTTGCCAGTGCTGGATTTAAGGATGACGTAGGTGAGACCTATCAGTCTGGAGATGACATGGTGCTTTATAAATATTTAGTGTCACTCGGTCCTTCAATTCCTTCTTACCTTTTGGAAGATGCTGCTTATGTTCCTTTATATTTGTGTTCAGCTCACTCAAGTCCTATTGTTTAGTCCATTTATTCTTTCTATGTGTAACATAGTTCATGGAATGCTTACTGGTTTGTTTTCTAGTCCCAAAACATCTGATAAGTCTTACCCATCCCGTTTCTTTTTCTCCTTCTCTGGAACAGAATTACGTATGCTTAAATAGCCATACCTTATTATTAATTTTACAACATACTTTTTTTCTATTTACTGTGTTTTGGATATCCTTTCTTGATAGTAAGTAGCAATCTGCTTTACCCTTGACCTTTAATCTGGTGCTGTGTAGACCAGAGCCACATAGTGTTGCTTATTCAATCATTCCCCTATTGATGGACTTGCAGGTGGGTTTTGTATTTTTTCTCCTTTCAATGAACAATGCTATCAAGACCATCTTTCCACATGGCTTTTTGGGATCATGAGCAAGAGTTTCTCTTAAACTACTGAAAAAATAGGATCTAAATGATTTCCATTATAATAATACAAATGGCTGTAAAAAGTCACATACCCACCAGCAGTGTCGAATAATCACTTCTTCAGACTCTCCTCCATGTGATAGTAGGAAAGACTTAAAATTTAGCCAACCTGCTTGTGAAAAGTGCATTTTATAATATTATCTAATTTTTAGTGATTTTATATATATGTGTATCTTCACAACCATTGTACTTCCCTCCAATTATTAGTTCGTTTTTTATGTTCAGTAAAGCAGTAAAGTTTGGTCATTTTCTTCAAAAAGAGATGTCTTTTACTAAAATTAATTTTGTGCATTTCCTAGTGATTATTGATATTGTCATTGGTTCTTTATCTCATATTTTTTCATTGGGCATTGCCAGTGTCAGGGAAAGGCTGTGGTTCTAATCTCTGATTATGTAACTGATCAGTTTGCTGAGTTCTTTTATTAGTTCTAACAGTTGGTCAGTGAGTTCACAGGGGTTTTCTACAAACATGGTGATATCTCTTCTTTGGTTGATTTGGTAGGATTCACTTGTGGGGAGATTTTCAATGAGCATTTCAGTTATTTTATGGCTATGGGTCTACTTGTGTTTTTTACAGCTTGGCCAAATGTTGACAGTTTATATTTTACCCCCAAAGGTGTGTTTGCTCTAGTTTTCAAATTGTTTGCAATAATATACATAATAGTCACTTAAAATGTTTTAAATGTCTATCTTCTGAGTTTTAATATGACTGTGACTTCTTGGTCAGGAATACCAAAAGTTGGTTTATGTCGATGTTCTTTTAAACCTGAGTCTAGTTTTCTTTCAGCTATCTTCACATTTTAATATGCATTTTATTCTCTTGCTTTTATCTTTATAAGTTTATTCTGTCTTTATAAGTTTATTCTGTCTTTAATTCTGTATTTACTGAGAGTCTCCATGTCCCAGGCACAACTGTAGGTGCTGGGGATAATGGATAACCACGGGCAGACAGCTGCAGCCTTCCACCTCCGAAAACCAGTCTGTTGTGAGGGTCAGTCAGCAAGGAAGGAGCAGGCAGAGGGAAAAGAGGTTGAGAATTGACTCAGTGGCATGGTAAGGACTCCAGTCTTATTAGAGAGAAATGAGAGTAGAGAGAGGTTAGGAGTTTTACAATAAAGGGGGACAGAGAAACAGGGCAGTAGCTAGAGATAAGGTTTTTCCTGAGACAGGAGATATGATGGCATGTTTGTACCTGAAGGGCATGGCTAGTAGACAAAGGGGACTATCTGTGCAATTATTGCCTTTATCGCCTCCTTCTATCAGTCACCTCCTAGCGTATCCGGGGACCAACCTTGGAGTAGGGCATCAATACTTAGCCCAGGTTACAGAGGGAAGACCAGTTTACAGAGGGAAGACCAGTTTATGTCTTTATTTTGCCAGCTTTTCAATTAAAAAATGGAGTTCATTTGTAAATTTCTTTTCCCCACAGAATTTCTTAAGATCATACTGCACAGATTTCAGTCTGGGTTGCTCTTAAATTCCCAAGCATTAATTGAATGTGTTTTTTAACCTTAATTTCCACTGCTTATATCTTTTTGCTATTCATTCTAATTTTACCACACCATGAAGAAGGATATGCAAGTGATGCGTTCTGCTCTTTGGAATGTGTTGAGGTTTCCAGCGTTTGAAAATAACTTAGGGGCCCAATATATGGTGACGGAAGATGACTTGACTTTGGGTGGTCGGCACACAATGCAATATATAGATCATGCATCATAGAAATGTACACTTGAAACCCAAATAATATTAACCAATGTCACCCCAATAAATAAAAATAACAAATTCTACATTTAGATCTCAAGAGGTTTGGTTCCATATTTTAACAGATCATGCATTCATCGATCACTTTGGTATTTCTAATCAGTTTGAATACTATGATCATAAAAGTTCATGTCATTCCTTGCTATACTATTTCACTATTTTAATATGAAAAATTACTGATTGTATAAACTATTTATTGCATTTTAATGATTTGCCTTTGAATATTTGCATAATATTAACCTGTTCCTCTCTTGTGTTGTTAGCATGTTTCTGGTAAAACTTTTCCTGTCATTTGACATCTCATCTGACGTCTTTTCCATGTCATTCTATTTTAGGAGTGTCTGTTACAAACATCATAATGCTGGTATTTTGTCAATGCAATTTAAGAGTTTCTGCCTTTTACTTTGTGAATCTAATCACCTCACATTTGTTGTGATTGGTAATAATTTTAGACTAATATTGTCAAATTTTTCTGTATATGTGTATATTACTTACCATGCTATTTTTAGCTATTATCCCTAAATTCTAAAATATAATTTTCTATAATTATCTACAGTTACCTAGAATCAATTTTCCCCTGGACCTGACATACATTTTACTTCATGTTACTCTGTTTTCTTCATCTTAAGTATTTCCAGGGAGAAGTTGCTGTCATCCTCATTCCTCTTTGAGTAATTTGTTTCTAAAGAAGATATTAGGATTGGTCTATAGCTTTAATGATTTGAAGTTTCATTCATGCTAGAATGGGCCCTTTCTATGAAAAAAAAATTTTTTTTTCATCAATTGGAAAACATTCTCTCCCTTTGGAACTTCTATTTCATGTTTATATCTCTTTCTCCTTTATTGCACACCTGGTCGATTCATTTGGCTTAAGTTTTAAGTCAACCATTTGCCCTTTAAAGAATTGTGTGATCTTGGTTTTGCATTATTCTGAGACTGTTAACTTTCCTCCAACATGGAAATCATTGGTTCTCTGATGGGAGTCACCTCAGGTAGGCTATTTTAATTCTGATAGGCACAATCCATTACAGAGGCCAGCTGCTAAAGCGATGTCTTTGCATAGGTGAGAAGACACCTAGTGCTAAAAGGGGAATGTAAAGCAGATATTTTTAAAGTTTTATTGAGATAGTTAGCAAGGTTTAATTTTTTTGCTCAAGCCAGGTGGAGAAGGGCAGGAAGGGCAGAGAGCAATCATCCCAGAGAGTGGTTGGTGGTTAGGCATTGGGGGAACATTGCTGAACAGTGGCATGCCCTGTTCCCTGCCATGGGTGGGAAAAAATAAACAATTGTGTCATGTTCACTGAACAGGCACTGGGCATTTGTAGAAAGGAAGCCGGTTGTGTTGAAATCTCAGAGGCATTCTGGGATATTACAACATATGAGATGGTAACAGGGATCCATCCCCTTCTTTCTAATTTCCCACAGAACAGCAGGATGCTTCTTCATTGGATGATTTTTGTAAAGCATGGTGATACACTCTAGAACAGCGGTCACCAACCTTTTGGACCTCACAGACCCCCAGCGGACCACCGGTTGGTGACTGCTGCTCTAGAAAACAGAACAAAAGTAAACCTTACGGAGGAATTGAACATTTTGTTAAGTTATAGTCTTTCATCCTGCTAAAGTGAATTGGATGAAATATCATGAAAAGTTAAGTGACCAGGATTCTAGGCCTGGGGTTAAATACTTACCTACTCTGTTGGCTCTAAAAGAATATGGGATTTGGGTCTCTAAGTTGTTCCTCCAAAGAATCAGTATTTCTTGTGAAAGGAGTGTTTTTACGGCGGTGTTGCTTTGTCATTCCACTGTGTTGGGCAATGAAGAAGCAGATGTCAGTAAGCTGTACGGATGGACCCAGAATGTCAGAGCTGCTGTGGGGGCCAGCACAGTGTGGGCTTGAGAAGAGTGGAACTTGTTAAAGGTGGTTGAGGCACTGGGGGCCAGCATTCATTTCCTCCAAACACCATGCCTCTGTTATGGGCAAACACGGTGCAGAGCGGTATCTCGAAGGGTTTAGGAAGTTCACTCCATCTTTTGTCAACCATGTGACACAGCTTCAGTGTGTCTCTGAGGAAAGGAGAGAAAAACAACTTAGAAGAACATCAAATGCAACTTTTGATAATGTTTAGGAAGGAAAGCAGGCTTGGAAAAGCCTAACCTCTTAGACCTTGGAAATTGAGGTAAATTAGCCAACTATGACCCTGATGTTTTGAATACATAAAATTCAGTCTTTTGAGCTGTGTATGGCTATAGCAACAAGTTGGCTATAGAATAGGCCAGTGGTCGGCAAACTGCGGCTCGCGAGCCACCGTGGTTTGCCACTCTGTTGACTAATGAGTTTGCCGACCACTGTAATAGGCTATCGTCTTTATAGTGAAACTTGGTGTTTGAAAGTGAAGAACCGATGGAAAAGGCAACCTTAGGAAACTTGTTTTCTAAAATATAGTAGTTACCCCCGGGAAAAGTTTTCCTCGTGGCTCTTTACAAGAGGAAAGGTAAGTGACCCCACCATGTCTGTGCCTGTTGTTCCCCCAGATCCTTTGTCATCCAGCAAATCCCAAGCAGCAACCTGTTCATGGTGGTGGTGGACAGCAGCTGCCTCTGCGAGTCCGTGGCCCCCATTACCATGGCGCCCATCGAAATCAGGTATATCCTTCCGTGTGTAGGCGCAGCTACTGCCGCTGACGCTGGTAAGGGGATCAACAGTCGGGAAACCTGTGGGAAGAGTAAATAATATCTTCCCACTGTTGGAAAGAAATTGTCAAGGGATTTTAGTGCCAACGTGCAGTGCTGACGCAGAGTAGGGGGAAGTACCATTTTGGAAATTTGCCTTAACTACAGTCAACATAACGAATCTCTTAAGTGTGAGCGTTTAAAGGCCCAGAAGATCAGAAGGCGTCCGGAATCTTGCCATGGCTTCCATCCTGAGGTCAGTCTGATAACCCTTCTGGTTCTCTTTCCCCCTCCGATTTGCCATGAGAATTTCATTATAGCTAAAAAGTTTACCCGTGAGAAAACCATCCCTTTCAAGTGAATCAAAGAAGCATCTACAGGAAGGCTGCTGGCTCCCTGCTCTCAGCCCTCAGTGCCTTCTCAGTCTGGGCTAATAGCCTGTTCTCATGTCCATGATATACTTCAGAAGCCTCCTTCCCATCTTTTCTGCCATGGAAGGGCTGTCATTTTGTCACCTGCTGTTACACACGAAGTGGTTCTGATCATCTTAGTTCTCTTATTTCAAAGTGTGGTGAGAATTATTCCCCCTGCTTACATTTATTTACAAGAACTTTACACAAAGCAAAAATGGCAATGTTTAGACCAGACAGAGGGTCCCAGTGTATGGAGGGGGATGGCAAACCTCTAAACCCCTAGTCATATGGAGGCACGACTATAAAGGCGCTCCTTTTACACTGAAAGCCATGATCAGAGCAAAACCAAGCTTAGTGCTGAGAAAGGTGGGCTTCCAATCGATTTAGGCAAACTGTAAGAGAATACCTCCTGCAATATTGTGAGCAAAAACTTGAACAAAAAATATTTTTTTTAAATTAAGTTCACACACCCCCTGAAAAAAATGAAAAGCATGCCTAGACAAATTAGTATATGGAAACTGGGAAACTAGTTTTTTCAAATGCCACCAGAGCCAGCTGAGTGTTAATCTCAACTTTAAATAGATAGTTTAATAGCATTAAAATCACTTGCTAAGTCCTAGAAAAGATTTTAACATGTAGCATAGATTTTAAAGTATAGCACCAGTAAGAACTTGGGATTTACTGAGAATGTTTGCTTCTATATTCAAATGGGAGTTCAAGTTCAATAGCAACATATTATACATACAATATGCTGGAAAGGCCTTTGATAAAAATTCAGTGATCACCCATGATAAAAGTTCTATGTAAAATGCAAACACAAACAGTAGTTCCCCAAACACTAAAATCACTTCAGTCAAAACCAGAACTTTATACTTAGACAACTAGAGTCATGAGAGTAAAATCTTCTAGAGTTAATAAGATAATTTGCTTTGGTTACCTGATACAAGACATTTTTTAAAAATCAGTATTTTTTCTGTAAGTTTCTGGAGGTAGTAAGATGAGGTCAATAGAACAGGATAGAAACTCTTATATATGACAAAGGTTCAATTCAAAAGGAAGAATATAAATTAGACTTAAGTAGTGAAATAACAGTCTCACAAGAAATCCTAGGGATTGCAGAGAACTTCCTATCTGAGATAAAGCAATGGAAGAAAATCAGATTTATTTAACTATGTAAAAATTATAACTTTTCTATGGAAAAGATTACTTAAAGTCAGTAGCCAATTTATAGAACTTGAAAAAATACTTAGAAATCAAATTATAAAGAGCACTTTTAAATTGATAAGTCGAACAACTACATATAAAAATAAACCGTGAACATGAAAGATACAAGTCAGTGGGTGACTTGAATATACAGGTAACACTGAAATATCTAGCTATAGCCATGAAAGGCAAAAATTACCTGTTAGGTCTGCAGTTCCAAGACTGGGCATCTCTACCACAGGCAAGGGCAAATATCACTGTCTGTTGAGGACCTACATTCAGCATTCTTTGTAGCAATAAGAAAATAGTTAGAATAATGGAGATGAAGAAACTTTCATCAGTCACTGGATAAAAAGCACACTGCAGAAAGTAATATTATTATTTCATTTTTGTAAAACAGAGCCTTCCTTCCCCAAAATAAAAAAAAAGAAACAAAACCTTTCATAGCCCCCTTAGATGTGATTTTTCTTTAGCTTACATTCTGGTGGTGGTGGGGGGGAATTAGAAAGCCAATATTTTGCCTTTATAATATGATCCCAACAGACATCTGTACCAATAAATAGTCCTTTACCCCTCGAATATTCTACATAATAGTATGCAAAGAGTAATTTTGAATATGTTACACATTTACAGCTATAATCAGAGATTCCCATCACTAACTTGATGAAACTTAGACAAGTGAATTTCCCTGAATTATCTAGGTCCCAAGAGACTTTGTTCAAACAATTGAAGAGTGGGGAGAAGGCTGGGGACTCGAAATAGCTTGCCCAGTTTAAGGCATCTTGGACTCTGTCTCTGCTCTGACCAACCCTAACTTTCCCTGCAGGAAAATGCGAGGGAATGTGGGGGCGCACCCAGCCTCCAGGCCAAGATGGTCCTTATCCTGTCCCCTCTGCTTCTGCTGCTCTTCTTAAGGTGACACGGACTGAGATGTTCTCCTGGCATGCTAAATAATGGATAAACTGTGAACCAAAATATGGTGCGACATAAGAGACATGAAATATAGTCCAACCATCAGCATCTCATGATTTTAAACTGTGCGTGATATAAACTCTTAAAGACATGTTGACAAAAATGTTCTTTTTACTTTGCCAGTCATGTAAATGTGAGTTTGCTACATGATAACCACCCTTCATCAGAAATGGGACTGCCAGTAGGCAGTATCCCTTCTGCTTGAGACCCATTGAAAACAATTTAAAACTGTGTACTTTTTAAATAAAGTATATTAAAATCATAACCTCCTTGCTTGTTTTTTATCAGCACTCTATTGCCAAGCATACAGACATCGTGCATGAAAAAGTTACCCATTCCAGACACCGGGAAAGGGTGGTTGTTGGCAGAGATTTTGCTCTAAAGCAGATTCTAGGCAAATATTTAACAATTGTTTTGATGCTCCAATCTCAGTTATAAAAATATTTACAGAAGGAAATAAAAATATCATCTACATGGGAAAATTTATGACATAGAATCCTGAATTTTATTGAACTGAACTTCAATAGAAATCATAATATGGATGAGAACACATGCTCTCATAATATGCAAGTTTTGAACTATTTGGCATTGGAAATAAAGAAGTCATAAATCCTAGGAATTCATTGTGAGAAGGCTTGAAGAAGGAAAGGAACAATGACTACAAATGACTCCCAAGCTTATTGCTTGAGCATTTGGCTTCTGGCTTTTCCCATAAACAAGAGATGAAATTAGATCTCAAATATTACAAGATGTGAAACTACCCAGACCTGTAAGCATTCCTAAAACCCTGCATCCTGGACCAAAGAAAACAGATTCCATTGTATCATGGTTACCAAATAAAGTGAAATAATTTCCGTGCCTAGGTAGGATCGAGATGCCTTGCTTTGTAGGACAGACATCTAAAAGCCATGTGGAAAACACCCCTTAAACCCTTTTTAATGCCTTTGATATTTTAGAAAAATTGATGTGCTCATACTACTTTACACTAAAACGACTCCAATATTTATAGGAATACAATGCTACATTGTGGTACTTCTTTAAATGAACAATATGACAATGCTATAACTTGCCAAGCTGCCAAAATTGAACAACAATGGGGTCCTGGTAT